>CM053033.1:110678001-111349251 GCA_028564925.1 Lithobates sylvaticus
TAAGTATTACAACTTTTTTCTCTACCTTTTAGACTTAACAAGAATTTATTCCTTGCAATGCAGTGGGAACACTGCAAGAGTGTTTTTTATTGGGTTCATGAATTGTAGTGCATTAAAGAAGGCATTTAAATGTGTATAGTCCTTACATTAGCTAAAAAATGTCTTGCAGGCCTTAAGAATTCCAGGTATGGTTTATTTTTACATAGTTACTTTGGATCGGCTTGGGCCAATGTTACTCTGTATATAGACCATACCTGGACAATGCCCAAGAAGCTGAAAATCACTGAAGCAAACACTGCTACTCATGTTCATTGGACGAAGTGAAGAGGGGAGGCGGTGACGCCCCACGCTCCATTTTACCCAATCAAAACCTTATTTGAATTAAAGTTTAAGTCCACCCTAACACTAAAATCCCTGCATCTACAGACATCTGCAATCTAACACTAACCTATCTAGACCTGTAAAGAAGAAATTAGTACACATACCTTTTTTTTGTATCGGCTTAGGTCCGGTCTCTAACGGCGGAAGCTCTGCAGAGGACACAGTCGACAATGTGTCGGATGTGTCCTCTGCACCCGCCTCCACAGCGAAGCCGCAGATGACAGCTCAGCATGGCATTGGCTCGGATCCACTTTAAAAAAGTTATGTATACTGATTTCTTCTTTCCAGGGCTAGATAGGTTAGTGTTAGATAGTGGATGTCTGTAGATGCAGGGATTTTAGTGTTGGGATGGACATCTACTTTAAGCCTGTGTTGAGTAGCTGATCACCTGTGTTCATAATGCAGCAGACCAGCTGCTTATCGCGAGACCCGAATGCTTGTGGAGGTCACTGGGGTAGCCGTGTCTACTTCAGTGATTACCTGGGGGCATCAGCCAGGTATGATATAATATATATATATATATATATATATATATATATATATATATATATATATATATATATATATATATATATATATATATATATATATATTATATGTGTATGGAAAAAGAAGGGTTTCAAAAATACACCCGGCTGAGTATTGGACCTTAATGGCATGATATGAGACTAAGACCATATAATATGTCAAAAATCCATAAGATTAAAAAAGCATAACAATAGAAAATAATGCTTCATTATGATACAATTGCTTTATACACCACTCTGCAACGATCCGATCCGTGAGTTTGGGGGGACAGATGTACAGGGGGGGAACAGATATATGTGGGGGGGGGGGGGTGGGCAGAGGGGGGTGTGGGGGGGGGGGGCAGACGTGTAGTGGGGTACAGAGGGGGAACAGATATATGTGTGTGGGGGGGGGACAGACGTGTAGTGGGGTACAGAGGGGGAACAGATATATGTGTTGGGGGGGAAATAGACGTGCAGGGGGGAACGCGCCACTTGCTTACAGTAATACTAGACCCGCCCCTAAGAATATTAAAAAAAAAAAGTCAGTTACTTTGCTGAGTAACTAATTACTTTTCCAATGTAGTAACTGAGTTACTAACTCAATTACTTTTTTGGGAGAAGTAATTTGTAATGTAACTAATTACTTTTTTAAAGTAAGATGACCAACACTGATTATAACTGTATTTTCTCCCTTTTATATTGTAAAGCGATGCGTAAACTGTTGGCGCTATATAAATCCTGTAATAATAATAATAATAATAATTTTGTGTTTTTGTCACTTTAATCTCTAAATTTGTAGCTTCATTTTGTTAGGCAGCCTGCACATACATGTCAGCTGCCAAATGATGATATGGAAAAGAAAAGTGATTATGCTTAATATAACCACGACACACTATTCAGTCTTTCTCTAGGGAAGAAGCAGCTGCATTTTAACTGGTTGCTATGAGCAACAGCTTCTTATATTTTCTTTCTGTAATATTTGCGGTGTAATTTTATTTTAATTGCTGATTGGTAGACGGAGTCCACCACTATTTATGTTAATTAACGTGCCCTTGAGCAAAGGTGCATATGTACAACCATCTGTGCACACTCTGGGAAGGCTACATGAGAATAGCTATATCCATCCATGGTTTTGCTGATTACGTTTTTCTCTGTGTATGTGCAGTGTCTTTCCTGCTCTCTCACAGATATGTAACCAATCATTGTTGATGAGCTACACGCATACAGCATATTTTATGGTCATACCATTACCTGGACAAATGGAGATATGAATAGAGACAATGCAACATGCAAGGGGTTGTGGATATCAAAAATATTGGTGACTGGTTAGGTCAGGTCAGTCCTGTATTTGAAATTGGGCTTTTTACAGGCCAAAATGCCCACATGGGTAGTAGGAAAGAAAAGGGGGTATATTGGCAAACGCTGCATTTCTTATACTTTGTTGACCACTAAAAGTCTACTCAAAATTCCAGTTACCCTTTTAGAAAAGGACGGCCTCTGCTTGAGTGCTTCTTCTTTACATTTCTCAAATCTATCAGATTAGCAGATGAATGTTTTGCTGCCCCAAAGGAACTGGTCACATCATGTTACTCCCAAGGGCCAGTATCCCCTTCTTATTGACTGGTGTCAGCACACTGATGATGTGCCAATGTCTTGTACAAGCGCACTGCCTTTTTGCTTTTCTCAATCAAATGTTGTTGGGTTTTGGTACAAGTTAAACCTCTCATGAGACTCGGAAGGAATCATGGAAAGCTACAGCAGCTCTCAGACCATTTACTTATTTACTACTCTGCCATTACCGTCATGACTGAGTTTACACAGGTAAAGGTGGTTTCAGTTCTAAGGTACACTGTTGGGTTTCTTTGGTTGCCAAACTCCCATCTTGATGACTATCCAACAGAACTTTGCATACATCAGGGGCTTGGTGAAATGTGCCTTAGCCATTGGCACATTTCCATTTTGTGGCCTGTGTCACTACTGTCGCAAAAGAGACAGGTTGCTTGCTTTGGAATACATCATTATCTTCACTTGTACAAAACCCTCCATAAGGGGCTTTGTTTTATGAACTTTAGGTATAACTAAAGGCAATTTTTTGTTTTGAGCAGAGTGGAGAGTGATTAGAACCCCTGTTAGATTGTTATGGTTATTAATAAGTTGCTGTTTCTCCATAAAGACTGGACTATTCATTACTATTAGGGATCAACCAATATAGTTTTTTCGGTGCCAATACGATACCGATATTTTGGCCACCTCTCTTGCCGATAAATTCTGTACATTTAAAAAAATTTGTTTTACACTGTCCTTTTTAATTATTTAGTTTTTTATCACCGTTATTGCTGTCACAAGCAATTAAACATGTGAGAGGTACTCTTTATGGAGAGATCGGAGGTCTATAAGACCCCAAACCCCTCCTCTGCACTTCAAAGTATTCAAAACTTCAAGATCAGCATTTTTGAATACTTAATTTTTGTAATGACATCGCTTCCGGATTACTAGATCGGCTAGTTGCTCGGGCCTCTCGTTGGAACGGGATAGCCAGTGCGAGTGGCGGAAGTCGGTGGGGGGGGGCGTCCCTTCCTGCTTCTTGTAAAAAACAGCTGAGCCGCATCTGTTGTTATTACAATAAAGCCGACCGTCCGCTCTAAAGAACGGTACCAGGGCGATGCATGCAGCTGCATGCATTTCCCTGGTAAAACCCCTTGAAGCAATATCTGTAATATTGGTCAGCTTTAAAAAGTGAATATCGGCCCTCGATAATCGGCCGCACCGATAATCGGTCGATCCCTAATTACTATGTTGACGGACTCAGATACATGTAATTTCTATATGTTTTATTTTATTTTACTTATGCAACCAGACTGGGCGCACTGAACGGTCCAGCCCAGACATTGCAATTTTCTTGTGTTCCTCCTTCACTGCGTGTACAGTGCTCTGTAAGAGATTGCATTGTTATGCCCTGTTTTCCTTTTTTACTTGGAAATAAAAATCAAATAAAAATGATTGAAACAGAACCCCTGTTTTCTTTTTCATATATCATGGGACACGGAGTCAGGCTAATATTCATTACCTGCTGGGTTATACTTCATCTCCAGGTGAATGGACACTGAAAGGTCTTTAGACAGGAAGTGATCCCCTATATAACCCCTCCCATACAGGAAGTACTTATGTTTTTTTTACCAGTGTCTGCAAGGTGGATGGCACAGTTTGTTTGAGCTCCCTGAGCGCCAGGTCTCTAGTTCCACAAACGGTACTTAACCACTTTCAGACCGGACCAATTTGCAGCCAAAGGACCAGGCCCCTTTTTGCGATTCGGCACTGCGTCGCTTTAACTGACAATTGCGCGGTCGTGCGACGTGGCTCCCAAACAAAATTGACGTCCTTTTTTTCCCACAAATAGAGCTTTCTTCTGGTGGTATTTGATCGCCCCTGCGGTTTTTATTTTTTGCGCTATAAACAAAAATAGAGCGACAATTTTGAAAAAAATGCATTATTTTTTATTTTTTGCTATAATAAATATCCCCAAAAAATATATAAAAAAACATTTTTTTTCCTCAGTTTTGGCCGATACGTATTCTTCTACATATTTTTGGTAAAAAAAATCGCAATAAGCGATTATTGATCGGTTTGCGCAGAAGTTATAGCGTTAACAAGATAGGGGATAGTTTTATAGCATTTTTATTAATAATTTTTTTTTTTTTTTATTATTAATGGCGGAGATCTGCGATTTTTTTTTTTTTTGTGACTGTGACATTATGGCGGACACATCGGACATTTTTGACACATTTTTGGGACCATTGTCATTTTTACAGCAATTAATGCATTTAAATGCATTGATTTCTGTATAAATGACACTGGCAGTGAAGGGGTTAACCACAAGAGGGCAGTGTAATGGTTAAGTATGCCTAGGGGTGTGTTTTTTACTGTGGGGGGGCGTGGCTGTCAGCTAGTGAATGCTGATCTCTGCTCCAATCACAGGGAGCAGAGATCGGCGTCACTAGTTGCTAGGCAGAACGGGGAGATGCTGTTTATCTCGGCATCTCCCCGTTCAGCCGCCCCGTGAGACGATCGCGGGGGTCCCCGCGGCGATCGAGTCCGCGGGGACCGCGATCGGACTCACGGGGGTCCCGACCGGCGCGGGAGCGCGCTGCTCCCGCGCGCTCCCGATGGCACGGACAGGCTAAAGGAGGGACGTATATATACGCCCTCCTGCCTGTACGTGCCATTCTGTCGACGTATATCGTCGTGCGCCGGTCGGCAAGTGGTTAAATGAATCGAGGGATTGACCGATCGGATGCATTTGACACAGGCTTTATATACTTAGAAAAATGGTACCTGAGCCTCGCAAAGAAGACTCTAGATCCTGCAAGGTTTTTCCTGTAATGCGGCCTCCGGCACTGGACCCGGCAAAGTGGAATCCTGGACACCACAGCACTAAGGCATTCCTGCAGGGTGCTGTACAGGTCCACGGGAATGGACTCTAAACATGAAAAGGGTACCCAGTCCTTGAAGGTCCTCAAGTGACAGGAACCTGCCGCGATGGGTGAAGTTTGGGCTCTTAGTTTCCAAGCTGGACAGGTCAGTGAAACCCCTTTATTATTTTAGGGTGATTGTAACAATCATTCAAGCTAGCTAGAGGCTGGACACCTGTGTGCGGTGATCATACGGGAGAGTTTTGGGCTAGCTGTGGGTGTTTACAAAGTTTACCTTATTTGCTCGTGCCTGGCTGTTTTTTACCTGTATGATGGCACACGACATTGCGCCATTTCGCCTTGGTTCACAATGGCGCACATGCATTCGCGAAATCGCTGCTTAGCAGTTTATATGTTTGGCAGCCATGGCACACGCGGCTTCACTGCACATGCGTCATATGCGAATACAGCCACGCCCCTTCGCCGGGACTGCGCACGTACAGAACGTTCCGGCGCACACCTTGCTTATTTAAGCTGTTTAGGCCAAGCATGCGGTGCTTCCAGAAAGCAGTTGTGGGACACAGAGCAGGCTCTGAACAGACACTTGCAGCGGTTCATTCCTCCTTACCTGGGTCACGTGAGTCACCAAGTGTTGCTTGGCAGGCTAAAGGTGTTTGGCAGGATTGTTACCTAGGGGCTTGGTGAGCCCTATTAAACGGTCTCCCTTCTGAGGTGTCTGAGTACTCTTTTTGTGGCTTGTAAATGTCTTCAAAAAAGAGGAGCGGGACTAACACTACAAGAAAGGGCACACCTATGTCGTCAGTAGTTCCTGATGAACTTAGTCGTATCCCTAGTGTTGTATCCCCTGAAGGACCAGAGGCTTCCGAGAAATTTGAGCCACTGCGCCTATCTGGTATTGTGCCTACAGTCAATGCTGCTGCTTCACCCTTTATCACCAAGGATGAACTGTCGTCCTTGGCCCTAGCCAGGTTAGAGCACAGGATTGCTGGCACGATTGCCTCCATCCCGCAGGGTGGCAAGAAACGTGACATATCCCCCTCCCTGGAGCCTCCTAGTTTGGAGCAAGAATGGGTTGAGGATGGGGGAAGAGCTTAAAGCTCAGGATTCTGTGGAGGGCCCGGCAGATGAGAATTCTGGACAAGAATATATCCAGTTGATGTCTGCCTCTGTCGCAGGGGTTTTTGATCCTGACTCTGACCGAGATGGTTCGTTCTGCCGTTAAGTTGCCTCTTACAGAGGTGACTGAGCCTCCCTTCTCCTCTTTGGGGTCCCTTAGGCCTCTTCAGGCCGCACGGGCTTTCCCCCTACACCCCCTGTTGGAACAGGTCCTGTATGCTGATTGGGAACATCCTGACAGGTTTTTTGTTCCTCCTAAGGTTTTCCCTTTTATATCCCATGGATGAAAAGTTTGTTAAAAAATAGAGCGTGCCAGCAATAGATGCAGCAGTCTCTTCCTTAAACAAGATCTTAACTTGTCCTATATATAACGCACAGGGCTTGAAAGACCCTGTTGACAAGAAATTGGAGTCAATATTAAAGGCTTCCTTTTCTTTGGCCAGTTCAGCTATTCAGCCAGCTGTTGCAGCAATTTGTATCTGCCAGTCCGTAAAGGAACAGGTCAAATGGAGGATGATCTACCTGAAAGTAAGACGGCTATTCCTCGAGCGCTGTGTTTTGCTGTTGACGCCTTTAAAGGATTCAGTACAGCAGGTTTCTTGTTTGGCTCTCCTTGTCTGTACATACGCGCAGACTTTTGAGGCTTAAGAACTGGTCAGCCGAGCTTCCTTGTAAAAAGTTACTGGCAGGTTTCCCTTTTCATGGGGAACGTTTATTTGGTGATGATTTGGACAAATCTATCCAAAAGACTTCCGGAGGGAAGAGTTCTCTACTTCCTGTGAAGAAAAGCAGCAGATGTCCCTTGTCTAAAACCTCAGGGACTGCTTCCTCAAATGTCTCAGCATCAAGGCAGTTCTGCCGCCAACAGGGCACTAGGGCCTGGGGCAAGCCGCAGAAGAAGCCCTGGGTCTAAAGCTCTTCTAAACCCAGCACCCTCAGAGGTTTTTAAGATCCAGTGTTCCCTCGGATCCTCCAAAAAGAAACATTGCTTCATGCACTACATCTTCTAGTGCATCAAGGAGTGATTGAAGAGGTTCCTGTATCCGAAAGGGGCACAGGGTTTTACTCAAACCTGTTTACGGTTCAGAAACCAAACAGGGACACAAGGCCCATTTTGGACCTAAAATCCCTGAACAAGTATCTACCCGTACAGTCCTTTCGGATGGAGTCTGTCCGCTCAGTAGTAGCCTCACTCCAGAGGGGAGACTTTCTAGTCTCCATTGACATAAAAGACGCATATTTACACATACCTATCTTTCAGCCTCATCAGAGGTTCCTACGTTTTGCAGTAGCGGAACGTCATTTTCAGTTTGTGGCTTTACCCTTTGGGCTTGCTGCAGCTGTTCAGGTGTTCACAAAGGTCCTAGCACCAGTACTGGGTCTTTTAAGGGCCCAAGGGATTGGGTATCTGGACGACCTCCTGCTTAGAGATCACCCATTACAGGCTCTAGAACAGAGCATTATATGTGCAGTAGAGCTGCACAATTAATCGTCAAGAATCATTATCGTGATCGTGACTAAAGTGTTTCACAATTCTTTCTATGCAAAGAATTCTCTGTGCTCTTCTGAAGCCACAGCCCTCAAAAGAAAGGAAGAGAAAAACCGGGCAGCCTGCCAAGAATCAAAACATTCTTTATCAGTTGAACATTAGTATAAACATTGTAACAATTTGTCAAAGGAATAGACTTTGTGTGTAAGTGAAAAAAGTTTAACCACTTAAACACTAAACCTTTTTCTGACATTTGTTGGTTTCAAGTTAAAATCATTTTTTTTTTTTTTTTTAGCTAGAAAATTACTTGGAACCCCCAAACATTTATATATGTTTTTTAAGTAGACACCCTAAAGAATAAAATGGCGGTTGCAATATTTTATGTCAATGTATTTGCGCAGCGGTCTTTCAAATACAATTTTTTGGGAAAAAATTACTTTAATTTATAAAAAAAACAAAAAAAAAACAGTAAAGTTAGCCAATTTTTTTTTTTTTTGTATAATGTGAAAGATTTTACGTCACGAGAATCGTGATCTTTTTATTCTAAGCAAAAAAAATTGTGATTCTCTCTTTGGCCAGAATCGTGCAGCTCTAATGTGCAGTGCTGTATTTGAAAAGCTTAGGCTGGATCTTAAATACCGAAAAGTCAGCCTTCAAACCAGCTCAAAATCTGAAGTATTTAGGTCTGATCCTAGCAAGATCAAGCAAGAGTATTCTTGCCACCCGTAAGGATCTGTGCCCTGAAGGTTCAGGTGCGTCAGATAAGGGGCACCCCTTCATTCGGCTCCTTTACGAGTCTTCTAGGGAGGATGGTATCCTCCTTCGAGGCAGTGCCCTATGCCCAGTTCCATTCCAGGCCTTTAGAACAAGACATCTTGTCGGCTTGGAACAGAGGAGTACAAGCCCTGGATTATCCAATGTGCTTATCTCCTCAGGCAAGCTTAAGCCTAAACTGGTGATTCCCTGCGAAAGGGAAAATCCTTTCTCCCGGTGCGCCGGTCTATGTGACCGGAACGCCGAGCAGAGAAGATGTAAAGGTTAGTGCACAAACAGTACACTGACACCAGTACACATAGGCACACAATCCACCCCCCTGTCACCCCCAGATCACCCCCCAGATCACCCCCTCCCCCCCCAGTCACAGTGTCACTAATTGCAGTGATCATTTATTTACTGATCACTGCATTTAGTGTCAGTGTGACTGTAATAACTGTCAGGGCAGTTAGTTTTAGGTCCTAGGTAGCCCCCTACCCCCCCCTAATAAAGGTTTAACCCCCTGATTGCCCCTAGTTAACCCCTTCACCCCCTTTTGCCAGTGTCACTAAGCGATCGTTTTTCTGATCGCTGCATTGTGTCGCTAGGTAACCATTTTTTTTTTATTTTAACCGCCATGTTTTATATAGGTTCATAAATAGTTTTATAGGTCAGGTACCCCCATATTACAACCTAAATAATCGCGAATTCAGTCGCTAACAGTCAGGAGCTTTTTTACCTGTGGTCGTTTTATTGTTCTCTCTCTCTCTCTAAATTCTGCAATGTTTTATTATGTTTTATCATGTTTTATCATGCTTGCTTTTCAGGTATGTAATTTTGTTTACTGTGTTTTAGTGTTAAGCATTTTTTTGTTTTCAGGTGCGCCATTCAGTTGCAGCGCGGATTTATTTATCTTGACAGCAACAGCGTTTGCTCCCACGATACATAAAGCCGCGACTCCAACGCTGTAGGAGGTGATTTCACCACCACAGTTAAAAAAAAAGAGCTCCCCACGTACATACGGTCGAAATTCCGACCGTGTGTACACGGCATAATAACTTGGAGAGTACTGACTACAGATGCTAGTCTCTCAGGCTGGAGAGCGACCCTAGAAGGGCTCACAGCTCAGGGGAAATGGTCAGGACAGAACAGATCCTGCCATGTAAAGGCTTTTAAAGGCTTTTAAAAATGTATGTAGTTTGTCAACGTCCTAGAATTATGGGCAGTACGTCTGGCCCTAAGGTCCATCAAAAATATGGACATTAAAATAAAAAAAAAGGTATTTTTTCCACAAAAAATGGAGCGGTTCCCATTAAATATTTTTTTTTTTGTCCCAAGAGATTGAATAATGAAAAAAAAAAAAATATATATATTTTTTTTACAAAAAGTTGTCACTAAATGATATATTGCTCAAACATGTCATGGGCATATGTGGAAATACACCCCAAAATACATTCTGTTGCTTCTCCTGACAATGCCCTACTGACAATGCGCCTATATAAACCACCAAGGCGGTACCAGGAGTCGTTCAGTTCTGAAGGAGGTGAACCACATACTCGCCTGGGCAGAGGAACATGTGCTGATTTTATTGGCAGACCATATCCCGGGAGTAGAGCACTTGAAGACAGATTATCTCAGCCACCAGCAGATCTGCCTGGGGGAATAGCCGTACACCCAGAGGTGTTCCAGGAAATTTGCCAGCGTTTGGGATCGCCAGAGGTCGACCTATTGGCATCCAGGTTCAACAACATGCTACAGCAATTTGTGTCCTGAACAAGGGATCCTTTGGCAACCGGAGCAGATGCTCTGATCGTTCCATGGAGCCAGTACTCCCTGGTTTATGCTTTCCCTCTCCTTCCACATTTGTTGCGCAGGATTCGGAGAGGGGGGGGTTACAGTCATTCTGGTGGCACCAGCCTGGCCCAGAAGGCCCTGTTTCCGGGAGATTGTGAGACTGACAATAGATGGGCCATGGACGCTTCCACGTCGCCCCGATCTACTGTGTTAAGGTCCTATATTCCACCCCAATTTACAGTCTCTAAATTTGACGGCATGGCTATTGAAGCCTGGGTGCTGAAGGACCGTGGCATCTCTGGACCAGTAGTATTTACCCTAGTGAATGCTAGAAAAGCCTTCACTAGGAAGATTTATCATAAGGTCTGGAAGACTTATATTGCTTGGTGTGAAGCCAGAAAATGGCATCCTCGGAAATACGTGATTGGGAATATTCTCTTTTCTACAGTCGGCTGTGGAAATCAGATTGGCTTTTGAGTACAATCAGAGGTCAGATTTTGGCCTGGTCAGTATTTTTCCAAAGGCCTTTAGCATCCCATTCGTTAGTCCGAACCTTTATGCAGAGGGCGACTCCTTTGCTTCCCCCCATTAGGTCACCTATGTGTCCTTGGGACTTGAACTTGATGCGGTCTGTGTTACAGAAACAACCATTTGAACCCATTAAGGAAATTCCATTAGACTTGCTGTCATGCAAGCTAGCCTTCCTGATGGCCATCACCTAGGCTAGATGGGTTGCAGGGAACCATACTTGATCCATCACCACGACAAGGTCGTGTTACGACCTGTTCCATCCTTCTTGCCAAAGGTGATGTCGGCTTTTCATTTAAATCAGGACATTATTTTGCCTTCTTTTTTCTCTCAGCCTCGCTCGGCGAAAGAGAGACGACTGCATTCATTGGACGTTGTCCGGGCAGTCAAGGTTTGTCTAGATCTGAAGATCAGACTCCTTTTTTGTTTTACCAATAGTTCCCAAGAAGGGGCAGGCAGCTTCCATTGCCAATTGGGTCTGTCAATTGATCATTCAGGCCTACGGTCTGAAACATAAAGCTCCTCCCTTTAGGGTGAGAGCTCATGCTACCAGGGGTGTAGGAACCTCCTGGGCTTTTCGCCATCAGGTATCTGTGGCTCAGCTTTGTAAGGCTGCTACCTGGTCTTCAGTGCATACGTTCACAAGATTTTATCAAGTGGAAGTTTGAATAGCCGAGGATTCTGCTTTCGGCCACAGTGTACTGCGGGCTGCCATATAAGTTCTAATGGCTATTGTTTGGCAGGGTGTCTTCCCTCCCCTCAAGGCTATTGCTCTGGGATGTCCCAGTAGGTAATGAATATTAGCCTGACTCTGTGTCCCATGATGTATGAAAAAAAAAAAAAAATAGGATTTTACAGGTAAGTATGATGAAAAAATCCTATTTTTTAGTGCTGTCTGCCCACTTTAGGGAGATTCACCCTCTCTATGCTTGCTGTTTCCCATTAACGTTGTAACTGAAAGTAAAAGAAAAACCCCAGATTCTGGGCTTTCCCCAGAAAAGTACAGAAAGGAAATCTTCCAACAGGGAGACTGGTTCTGATGACCGGGGGGGCCCCCTAGGGATTCCCTTAATTTGCGGGGATTTCCTCTCATCACGTCCGGTTTTGGCAATGGGACAGTAAGTGAATGTAAATACCCCCTCCACCCCAACAGGACAAAGATGGCAAATAAAAAAAGAACGGGGGATATAACCCTCCTTTATTCAAAAATTAAAAAAAAAAAGTTTTGTCTTGCCATAAAGCAGTACTAAAGGTTGAAGGCAGAACATTTCTGTAAAAAGCCATTTTGTGTAGGCCAGAAAGTTTCCAAACAAGCTTAATTAACCACATCACCATGGCTTTGCTTGCCGCCTGCACGGGTCACCCAGTCCTGTCTCTTGCCCTGCGTCCAATACACGTTTTGCAAGTCGTTTTGAAATGCCAATCCTTGAAGCATGTGCTTCTCTTAGCATTTCTTTGATTTATGTGCCGCATAGTGCAAAACGGCCAAGAAAACAAATTAGACTAAAGCAACAGCGGTTGCAAAGGAAGAAAAAAACTCCCGGTTTATCAATCACTCGGAAATTTCTCGCATTTTCCTATCTTTCTCATAGTTTGGTCTTTTAATATAGTCACCAATTTTAAACTGTATTGCATCTCATCTGTAACATTCCTCTCCAGGCCGCCTTGTGAATTGAAGCGAATGCTGGGAGATTTTTTTATTTATTTTTTAATATAGAAGCTTTGTTATGTATGTATCACCAACATGAATGATACATTTTTATTTTTTATTTTTTTATTGTGCTGTATGTTATAGCTTAGATGTGTATATTAAATATCTCCTGTCTAAGCATAAACCTTTGTGTTATTTCTAATAGGGTATTAATTAGATATCTGTGTGTTACCTATTTACTAGGTCTTGGATTCAGTTGAAGAGAGTACTTCCATTTTTATTTATTTTTTTGTATTATTATTATACACATTTTCCTGATCTACTAAACCAGCCATCAGAATAATTTGTTGTCTTTGCCTACCGTGCTTTAATATTATTTGTAGACAATGGGAACCATGCTGTATCTGTCCTATGTCCAAAATTGCATCGTGGCCACTGAGAAAAAGCTTGTTTGGCTGTACTTCTCCTGTGGAGTGCATTCTGCACTTCTGTGACCCGTTTGCAGGAGACATCTGGCTGACGTCACAGAGCCAGTCCAGGCTCAGGAAAGATCGTGACAATCTTGTCGGGATCTGCCCAGAACCCTGGACCGACACCTGGCTCAGCCTCTCAATGAGCCGTTGAGAGCCTGGGCCAGCTGCTCCCACCCCTCCACAGCCCAGTGCTCCGGTAAGCGATAAGGAGGGGGAGTTGGGGCAGTCAGAGCAAACGGCTGTGACAGTCAGCAGCTCTCTGCTTATGTCACAGAGCTCTGGGAACCGAGCGATTAGCTGTGTTTGATCGTTCGGTTCTCAGTCTTAGAGCTGGCGGGGGACAGATGTAGCATCGGAGCAATGTTGCATTCACCCAGGTAAGTATGACTCTTAAAAATAAAAAAACCCAAACGTCTTTTTTATGAAACCCACCACACAGTAGTGTTCTTAATATTATAATGTATATCAGTTTTCTAGTTTTGCCTTGGGCTGAATTGATGGAAAACATCCGAACTGAGGGAATATTGCTTGTTTCAGAGCTGCAAATTCATGAAAAACTTGTTACATTTAGTGCTTTTTATATGTTCTATTTATTATGATTAGCACTAAGAAATCAAAAAAGCAAACATTTTATTGGTATGAAATGTTGGTATAGGATATTGTGTGTGCGGTTCTCTATTTGTTTGTTTTTCCTGTTGGTGCTTGTGATTGGTTTGAGTTCTTATTTTTAGCCACACTACATAGCAGTAGACTCATTTGCTTGTGTTTTCTATACTTCTACTTTGTGGAAAAATCTTGTTTACAGAACTGAATAGCTCAAGCTGAAATGTACACACACCTCTGAGTCAGTGCAGTGATCCATCCCTCCCCATGATGTTTCAATCAGAGACAGTCTGCCATTAAACAGCTTCTGCTCTGCTCTTTCATAAAAAAAAATCCTAATGCTCTGTGCATCCTGTATCATGAGTTTTCCCTGTATTAAATGTTTATTATTACAACAAAGATTGTATATAAATGGTAAACAGATATAAAATATCAGTTTCAAAGACTTATAAATGTAAAGGATATCTAAATCCAATAACCAGATGTCATATTTTGCTGCCTACGGCCCCTTTCACACGGGGAGAGTCCCGGACGGCTGAGGCACTTGTGGACATCGCTGGAGAGAGAGGGGGCTCAGGTAAGTATTTGGGGGGCTGACGGGGGCTGCTGCACACAGATGGATTTTTTTCTTAATGCATAGAATGCATCAAGATAAAAAAAACCTTCTGACTTTACAACGCCTTTAAGAGCAGTAAGGGGTTGATTTACTAAGAGAGTGCAAAATCTGGTGCAGCTCTGCATAGAAACCAATCAGTTACCAGGTTTTCTTGTCAAAGCCTAAAAAATGCTGAAATTAGAAGCTGATTGGCTACAATGCACAGCTGCAGCAGATTTTGCACTCCCCAGTTTTAGTAAATCAACCCCTAAGCGCATTGGACCCCTTTCACACTGAGGCACTTGAAAACTGCCCATAAAACATAGGGCGCTTTTGAGGCGTTAGCGGTGTGCTTTTTTTAAGGTCGCGTGACTCAAAAGAAGAATTTTGCATCGCTTTTGAATCATTTTTTTGTGTGCACTTTTCAGGCACTTTTGAAGTGCTTCCCATTCATTTTAATGGAAGAGGGATGTTTTTGAGGCGCTTTTTTAAGCACTCCAAACATGCGCCACCGCCCCGCCCCAGTGTGAAAACATCCATTGATATAAGGCCCCTTTCACACTGGGGCGTTTTTCAGGCGCTTTAGCGTTAAAAAAAGCGCCTGTAAAACGCTTGAAAGAAGCCTCATCTGCAATTCCAATGTGAAAACTCAAGTGCTTTAAGAGCCCTTTCACACTGCCAGCGCCCGAAAAATGCTCGAAAAGCGCCGCTTAAACTAGCGGCTCTTTACCAGCGCTTTTCGAGTGCTAGTGGGGCACTTTTAACCCCTGCTAGTGGCCAAAAAAGGGTTAAAAGCGCCCACAAAGCACTGCTGCTACAAGCGTTTTTCAGGCGCTTCCCATTGATTTCAATGGGAAGAGGCGCTTTAGGAGCGGTGTATTCACCGCTCCAAAAGCGCTGCAAAGAAGCTGCTTGCAGGACTTTTTCTGACGCCCTGCCAGCGCAGCGCCTCAGTGTGAAAGCACTCGGGCTTTCACATTGGGATTGCAGTTGCAGCTTCTTTCAGGCGCTTTACATGCGCTTATTTTAACGCTAAAGCACCTGAAAAATGCCATAGTGAGAAAGGGGTCTCAGTGTGAAAGCACTCGGGCTTTCACATTGGGATTGCAGTTGCGGCTTCTTTCAGGCGCTTATTTTAACGCTAAAGCACCTGAAAAATGCCATAGTGAGAAAGGGGTCTCAGTGTGAAAGCACTCGGGCTTTTTTTAAAGCTAAAGCGCCTGAAAAACGCCTGAAATATGCCCCAGCGTGAAAGGGGTCTTAACGGGAAGCAGTTTTCAGGAGCTTTGATTCAAACAGTTAATGGGCAGGTGGGGATGGCCCCCAGGAGAAGACAATGGCAGGAGGGATTTCTGCATCAGCACTGTCTGTCTGTGCTAATGGGGGAATCAAGCTAATTTCTTTCCCTTTTGGCTGCAGGAAAGAAATTTGCTCCATGTATGACTGGCCTAAGCTGCAGTACATTAAAACTCAATTCTTAAGCTTTCTGTAAGGGCTTGTTCACATGTACATCAATACCCTGCATTTAAGCGGCATTTATTCAGCAAATTTAAAGCTTCATAGCCACCCTTCGATGCCTGTTAACATCACCAGGCTTCACACTGCGCTTTGTAAATGGTCCCACAGTCTTCTTGGACCTGTGATTTGACCCAGAAGGCTGCTAGCGAAGAGGGGCAGTAGTTGGAGCTGGTAATTGTCAAAACTAGGTCCCCACTCCCCCCTCTAAAAAAAGGGATAAATGGTAACGGAGAGGGGTGAGGAGGCAAACAAGCAGAACTTCCCCTTTTTGGGTGTATTTCCACTTTAGGATTCACTTTCTTCTGCTATGGAAAGCTACATTTCTCTAAAGATTGATGGCTAAAGCAGTATATTGAAGCCGCAAGCAGATGTAACGGTATTGTTTGTTATCAGAAGGTGCCTGCAGGGTCACTTTGCTTGCTGTGGCCATAACAGGTGTTACTTTAATGTTAAAACAAAATACTTTTTGTATTTTCTCTGTCACAAGCTATGGATTTCTAAAACTGTCAAAAAAAAAAAAAAAACAATCAGATTTCGCCTTCTTGCAGATGTAGCAACAGTACTCTGTTGGAGGAAAGGAGTTTTCAGCATTCACTTTCCTGTTTGCAAAACTGCACAGAGCTTTTTCTTGAAGTCTTCTCAGTGCACTTACTTTCTGGACATACACTGCAAAGATCCGTCTCAGTAGCCATAGAGCCGAGCAATGACACGAGCTGCAATCTTTGCAGTGTAATCTGCAGGCATACTGTAGAAGGATTCTTTTTTTTCTTAGCAGCCTGGAGTTTTACTTTACATTTAGTCTACCCCACTGAGCCTTCCTGTTAGTGGACAGACATTTTTTACACCTGCTTTATTTTTTATTTCTTAGGCTGCTTGATCTCTGGGGGAACAACTTGTACTTTAATCTATAATCTTCCTTTTAAACCTCCTTTTTTCCCTCGCTCCATTCCCAATGCCCTATCCTGCTGATCCCATCAAACAGCGCTTCCCCTGTCAGCTCAAATGAAAATCAAGGACAAGTTTGATGGGTTCCGTGTTCCGCAGTCAGCGTTCTCCCTAAGGGGAAGTGTTTTGAGAAGATGAGGCTAAGAAATCCGACCGAAACGGCAGCACTCCAAAGAGGGCGAGGATAATTAAAACATCACTTACAGCAGAAATGCCTGAGCCTTCTGTAACATCCTCATCATAATAAAATAAAGAACACAGCAACAAAATAATGAATGTAAAAAATGTGAAAAGGCAAAAAAAAACAAAAAAAAAAAAAAAACCTTCTACAAAAGCAGTTTGAGGATGCCTAGGAAGCTGTTCCAGGCCGATATCTAGTGAGAGACATTAGGTTTAGTTTCTGCTAGCTGCTTATAACAAGTGACTCATTTGTTGTCTTATGTTGACGATCCTTTTACTGAAATTAGATCTTTTTACTTAGAATTTTCCTATAATTTTTACTTCTTTTTACGTTTTTTACGTTTCATCTTTCAATTTATCATTTACCTGAGTCTCTGTTAAAACTCTGCACTGCTTTCTCCTCTGTGGGAAGTGAGTTTATATAGTACAGTGTAACCATGACTGGCAAGTCTGTATGAGGACAAAGCAGGCCAAGATTTGTAGGTCATTTGAATTGTATGAATAGCCTGTATAGGATATAAGCCTCTGATGTCCAACAGGAATACCAGTTGGTAACAGCTTAGAAAACCATTAATGTAAGATCCCTAGGGTTGCTGGTATCGACATCTTTGTGTCTGGCTGTGTGTGTGTCTCATTCTCTAATAAATATATGTATGTATGTATGTATATATATATATATATATATATACACACACACACTGTGTATGTATATAAGGTAAGGTGAACTCACACCTGGAGCAGCTAACCTGGAGTCCGGCTATCGCCAGTTTTGACAGGTTGTAAAGCCACTTTACCCGTCTGGGGATTGGAAAACACTTTGGTTTTCTCTCCTCTTTGCCTGCCGTGACAGGATGGGCTACACAGGTTCTGATTGGTCAGCGTCAACCAATTATAGTTACAAAGGTGAGGTGGAAAAAAGACACAAGTCCAATCTATGTGTGCGATTATATGTTAGTATTGCATTGTATATCCCTGTATGTTGCAGTCGTTCAGGTGCTTATCTAATAGTTTTTTTGAAACTACTGATGCTGGAATTCCACATCTTTGCCACTCTTACAGTAAAGAACCTTCTATGCAGTTTAAGGTTAAACCTCTTTTATTCTCATTTTAATGAGTGGCCTCGTGTCTTGTTAAACTCCCTTCCACAAAAAAGTTTTATCCCTATTGTGGGGTCACCAGTATGACATTTGTAAATTGAAATTGTATCCCCTTTCAAACGTCTCTTCTCCAGAGAGAATAAGTTCAGTGCTCGCAACCTTTCTCCATAACTAATATTCTCCAGACCCTTTATTAGCATCTACTAGGACTCCTAGGTCATTTTCCATCCTAGTGAGTAGATTGCATTCATATTTTTGCCACCAAAATGCATTATTTTACATATTTCTACATTAATCCTCATTTGCCATGTAGTTGCCCACCCCATTAATTTGTTCAGATCTTCTTACAAGGTTTCCACATCCTGCAGAGAGGATATTGCCCTGCTTAACTTAGTGTCGTCTGCAAATACAGAGATTGAACTGTTTAACCTATCCTCCAGGTCATTTATGAACAACAGGATTGGTTTCAGCACAGAACCCTGGGGGGCCCCACTTCCCACCCCTGACCATTCTAAGTAATCCCCATTTATCACCACCCTCTGAACTCGCCCTTGTAGCCAGTTTTCAATCCATGTACTCACCCTATGGTCCATGCCAACAGACCTTACTTTGTACAGTAATCATTTATGGGGAACTATGTTAAATGCTTTTGCAAAATCCAGATACACCACGTCCACAGGCCTACCTTTATCTAGATGGCAGCTCACCTCCATAGAAGGTTAATAGATTGCTTTGGCAAGAATGATTCTTCATGAATCCATGCTGATTACGGCTAATGATACAGTTTTCATTCCTAAAATATTGTATATAGTCTCTTATCATCCCCTCCAAGAGCTTGCATACTATTGATGTTAGTCTAACTGGTCTGTAATTCCCAGGGCTGTATTTTGAGCCCTTTTGTAAATATTGGTGCTACATTGGCTTTTCTCCAATCAGCTGGTACCATTCCAGCCAGTAGACTGTCAGTAAAAATTAGGAACAATGGTCTGGCAATTACTTGACTGAGTTCCCGAAGTACCCTCGGGTGCAAGCCATCTAGACCCGGTGATTTATTAATGTTAAGTTTCCCAAGTCTATTTCTAATTCTTTCCTCTGTTAGCCATGAGGGTGCTTCCTGTGATGTGTCATGAGGACAAACACTGCAATTTTGGATACTGAAGCCCCCCGATTCTCTGAAGACTGAGAAGAATAAATTCAATATCTTCGACATCTCCCCATCCTTTTTAACCAGATGTCCCTCCTCATTCTTTATGGGGCCAATATGGTCTTCCCTCCCTTTTTTACTGTTTATATACTTAAACCATTTCTTGGGTTTTTATTTTGCTCTTCTTCGCTATGTGCATTTCATGTTCTATGTTAGCCGCCCTAATTGCACCCTTATATATCTTGTTGCATTCTTTGTAAAGTCTGAATGCTGATGATGATCCCTCAGCCATGTATTTTTTGAAGGCCTTCTCCTTTGCTTTTATATGCATTTTTACATTGAAGTTAAGCAATCCAGTACTTTTGTTTGCTCTTTTAAATTTATTTCCCAATGGGATGCACTGGCTAATGCCCTTAGGTAATATTCTCTTAAAGCAAACCTGTCAGTACTAGGGATGCCTTTAGGACCCAGCACAACTCACCTGACACAGCCTTTGCCTGGGAAACAACAGTGATTGGCCAGCTCACCTTTAAATCACCTGTATCAGCATTCAGTCAGTGCTCGTGTTAGAGTTTTCCTTTGTGTTTGATCCAGCTGATATCTGCTCTGTGTATTTCGTGTATGACCTGGCTTGTTTGACCCTGCTTGCTTGCTTCTGATTTGGTACCGTTTGGACTCTGATCTACCTGTGTATGACCCAACTTGCCTAGAATAGGCTTTACCTGATTCTACTGTAGTACTTTCATCTGCAGCGGTGAACTACAAGTCCCAGCTGACCTGCTCTGCTTAGAACTGCTCATGGTATGTGCTCTTATTCTTTGAACTCTTTGCATAATTGGCACACCTGAACTGTTACCTGTTATCTGCTCCAAGCCTGACAAAACCCATCTCTCCTTCGTGTTCTTTGTTGCTAAGCTTTTATCCCAATTTATATATTCAAGCAAGGTTCGTAGTTTAGGGAAGTTGGCTCTTTTGAAATTCAGTGTCTTTGTATTCCCCCTTATGTTTCCTATTTGTGCGATTTTATACTGAACACATTTAGGAACTGGCGAGCCTTAGACGAATGCGTGGTTCCCTCCGCCCTGTCTATGTCTGGATAATTAAAATCCCCCATTATGATAACACATCCCATCCTTGCTGCTAATCAAAATTGTGATAGGAGGTCCGTGTCCCCCTCCTCCCTCAGGTTAGGGGGCTTATAGCATACTCCCAGTATTATTTTCCCCTTAGCTTCATCCCTTTGGAGCTCTACCCATAAGGATTCCACCTCCTCCTAGCTCCCTTATTGATGTCATCTCTCACATTCACTTGAACATTATTCTCCTCACCCTTTTTTACCCTCTCTATCCCTGCGATAAAGGGAATACCCTTTAATGGTTGGCAGCCTATCATGAGAGCTGTTGAACCAGGTCTCTGAAATTCCCACAAAATCAAAATCCTCTTTGTTCAATAGTATCTCTAGTTCACCCATCTTGTCCGCCAGGCTCCTGGCATTGGTGAACATGCCACGTAGTTTAGACCAGTCGCATGCTGTCCTCTTATTGGGTGTTCCGAGATTGCAAATAGGACATGTTATACTTACCTCGGGTTTATGTGCTTCAGTCAACCTACCACTAATGCCCCTAATACTACCCTCTGGAATATGTTCATAGCTGACTATCTTTATCTCTGGACACTTTTTTTTTTAACAAATGGTCTCTGGACACTTAATAAACACTTACTAAAATACAGTATGCACCATTTCTATTATCTTTTTTTAGTGACTTGCAAAGAAAATAAAAAAGGAAAAACTCTATGCGCTATTTTACCGCTGATCTTAAAGTGGCTGTAAAAGCAGAACATTTTTATCTTATCCTTTCAGCCCCCCTAATACTTGCCTGAGGTCCCTCTAGATCCAGCGATGTTGCAGGATCGTCTCGGCTGCCCGAGACTCCCCTCCTCAATGGCTGAGACAGCAGCACACACCATTGTCTCCCGCTGCTGTCAATCAAAGTCAGTCAGCCAAGGAGGAGAGAAAGGGGGGCAGGGCCGGGCCACGGCTCCATGTCTGAATGGACACGGGGAGCTGTGGCTCAACTCGGGTGCCCCCATAGCAAGCTGCTTGCTGTGGGGGGCACTCAACAGGAGGGAGGGGCCAGGAGAGCCAAAGAGGGATCCAAGAAGGGTAGGATCTGGGCTGCTCTGTGCAAAACCACTGCACAGGGCAGGTAAGTATAAAATGTTTGTTTTTTTTAACAAAAAAAAAAAAAACGAGACATTACAATCACTTTAAAGCACTAAATACGGCTTTGTGAATTGAGCCCTCTGTTTTTTAATATTAGCCAGCTCTAGTCAGTCATTCTTGGTCTTTGTATTGGGTGGTGCTTGACAACCCAGCTGTGGCATTTAAGAGGTTACGGGTTTTGTACATTCAGAAGTTAATCTTGTTCTTGCTACTTTAAGGGCTCCTGCCAAGCAGCATATATATGACAGATTGGTGTAAATTCTATTATTCCACCTTCCATGTAACTGCAAACTGGAACTGATACCAGAAGATTAATACAGAGAATGCGTTGAAATGCTCTTTTTGTGCAATTGCTATGTACAGTAATTTAGTGGATAGGCAGGAGCTATAGAACAATAAGGAATGGATAATGACTGATTATGTTTTCTCTCTCTCTATATAGAGTTGTGCTCATAAGTTTACATACCCTGGCAGGATTTATTGGCCATTTTTCATAGACTATAACACAAAAACTTTTCTTTCATTCATGGTTAGTTTTTGACTGAAGCCATTTATTATCAATCAACGGTGTTTACTCTTTTTAAATCATAATGGCAACAGAAACTACCCAAATAACCCTGTTCAAAAGTTTACATACTAGTTCTTAATACCCTGTATTGCCCCCTTAAACATCAATGACAGCTTACAGTCTTTTGTGATATTTGTCCATTCCTCTTGGCAAAAAGCCTCCAGTTCCAGTCTTGCATGAACTGCATGTTTGAGATCTTCCCAGAGTGGCTCAATGATATTGAGGTCAGGAGACTGAGGTGGCAACTCCAAAACTTTCACTTTATTCTGCTGTAGCCAATGACAGGTCGACTTGGCCTTGTGTTTTGGGTCACATTGTCATGTTGGAATGTTCAAGTACATCCCATAAGCAGCTTCCTGGCTGATGAATGCAAATGTTCCTTCAGTATTTTTTGATAACATACTACATTCATCTTGCCTTCAATTTTGATCAAATTTCCTGTGCCTTTTGTAGCTCACATATCCCCAAAATATCAGCGATCCACCTCCTTGTTTCACAGTAGGAATGGTGCACATTTCATCATAGGCTTTGTCGACTCCTCTCCAAATGTAGCATTTATGGTTGTGGCCAAAACGCAAAATTTTGGTCTCTTCACTCCAAATGACTTTGTGCCAGAAGGTTTGAGGCTTGTCTCTATGTGGTTTGGCGTATTGTAAGCGGGATACTTTGTGGCATTTGCATAGTAATGGCTTTCTTCTGGCAACTTGACCATGCAGCCCATATTTCTTCAAGTGCCTCCTTATTGTGCATTGTGAAAAAGCCACACCACATGTTTTTAGAGTCCTGTATTTCACCTGAAGTTATTTGTGTTTTTTTTTCTCTGCATCCCAAACATTTTTCCTGGCAGTTGTGGCTGAAATGTTAGTTGGTCTACCTGACCGTGGTTTGGTTTCAACAGAACCCCTCATTTTCCACTTCTTGATTAGAGTTTGAACACTGCTGATTGGCATTCTCAATTCCTTGGATATCATTTTATATCCCTTTCCTGTTTTATACAGTTCAACTACCTTTTTCCGCAGATCCTTTGACAATTCTTTTGCTTTCCCCATGACTCAGATTCCAGAAACGTCAGTGCAGCACTGGATGAAAGGTGCAAGGGTCTGTCAGGAGTCCAGAAACTCATTGACCTTTTTTACACACTAATTACAAACAAACATCACAGGTGAGGATGGGTACCTTTTAATAGCCATTCAAACCCCTTTGTGTCAACTTGTATGCATGTTATCAGGCCAAAATCAGGGTATGTAAACTCTTGGTCAGGGTCATTTGGGTAGTTTCTGTTGAGATTATGATTGCTCTTGGGTAGGACTTTAAATTAAAATGGTTGATAGATTTACTTTAAAATCAACCTGTGATTTTGGTTATCGGTTTGCTGAAAGGGATAAATGCTGACGTTATACTTTTTATGAAGGTTTTTAATAATTTCTTGGATTAGTGTTTTACCGCTTATGTGACCATAGGTCAGTGAAGGCAAACATTGGCACCCCAGGTGTTTTGGAACTACATTTCCCATATTGCTCAACTACACTGCAGAGTGCATGAGCATCATGGGGAAATGTAGTTCCAAAACATCGGGGGTGCCAAGGTTTGCTGCCATGGGTCATTAAAACCCAAATGTACCAGTGTCAGTATTCACTTGATAATAACTCTAGAACAGTAATAAATAAGGCCTCATGCACAATAGGCTTAAAAAAATGTTGCTTTTAGGCCCCTTACACACAGGCGGATCGTTCAGATCGTGTCAGTTTTTTTCAGGCTGATCTGAATGGTCGCTCCATACAGCTCTATGGAGCGTCGAATGTCAGCGGTAACATGTCCGCTGACATCCGATCCGCCCTGCAAAATCCAGACGGATGGAAGTCCTATTTTCAATCCATCTGGCGGATCGAATGAAAATGGACAGACGGTCCGTAATCATCCGATCCCCCCCCCCATAGGGGAGAGCGGACTCTCTCTCTGACTGGTCTGTCCCTGCACAGAGTGCAGAGACGGACTTGTCATCCGCAGGCTCAGCGGGGATCAACTTAGCAATCACCGCTGAGCAAGCGGAGTAGTAAAAACAGACAGCCCCGCGTGAAAGGGGCCCTTACTGTGCTTAGAGTCCCCCCCCCCCCCCCGTGTGTAAAAGCACCGCTTTGATAACCTAAAGCTTTTAAAGGAGTTGTAAAGGCAGAAGGTTTTCTATCTTAATGGATTCTAATCATTAAGATAAAAAACCTTTTGTGTGTAGCAGCCCCCCCCCAGCACCTCATAATTACTTACCTGAGCCCCAGGATTTTGTTGTCAAAAATTTAGCTTTGCTCCTAAGACTTTTAATTGGGGTGTATTAATTTTTTGCAACATGGTCCTAAATGCATTTGTTAGAAAAAAAACTTTTTTGTTTGTGCAAATTAACAAATCTTGTTTGCAAGCAATGGCCCACATTTGTGGGAGTATTTTGTAGTATAGTGTCCCATAGAAAATGTTGATTCTGAAAGGAAAGCAAAGCCTTTCTGACAAATCTGTTGGGGTTTACTAATTTATGCTGAGCACTGTATATGCGGTTTGCAGTCCGGAGTCCGGTGCATTTCTGTTCACCGGTTCAGGTGCAAATTTTCCCCTGAATTTGCACCTGAACCGGACCCTTTTCAAAACCGCACCACACATGTGTGAACCGGCTTCATTGAAAAAAGCTGGTCACATTCGCATGTTATACAAATTGGATGCAGTTAAAAACGCATTGAATTCTCCTATATGTGAACCCAGCCTAAGCGTCCATGCACACATAGGCATTTACAGGTGTATTAGAAAAGGACTGTTTACAGGCTGACAAAAAAAAAAAAAGATCAAAAGCTTGTTTAGAGGAGCTGAAGAGCAGAAAAAACACTGAACGTGCCTAAATGCTATGTGCAATAGGTGACTTTAGGTGCGTTTTTATGCAACCACCAACCGTGCATTGCATGTGGTAACATTTAGTTAAATGACTTGCATTTGGGGGGCAGTAATGTCCTGCCAAGAGCAACAGTGGGCATAAATTCTGCCATGCCCCAGTGCAAAGCGTCACAGCCAAGACATTTATACAACCCAGTACGCTGACTTTACAACATTAGGGGGAGAAAACATTTATGTTTGAAGATTTATTACACTTAACTTTTATAGTAAAAATTTTTTTGTCTGACTCAACATCATCAGCCAGTTGAGAGTGTGCATCATTGTGTGTAAGGCATAATGATAAGCGATGCACACGGAGCGATAACACACAGTTATTATTGCTAGCTGTTATAGCTGCTGGCAATAATTGCATGAAAAATCTGACATGCTGGTTATACCCAGGTTGATCGATTGATCAAATTGAGTTATGGCCAAAACATGTGTACAGGGATGCTGAGATGTACATTTTCTGTTTTCGCAACATGGAGGTTGTTTGAGTATAGCAGGCTGACCTTCCCCTTTAATAGTCAACTTGAGGAAGTCAGTGACCTGTTTGATTATCCACAAGACAGACTGATTCTGTAGTGACATTTGCTAAAACTTTTGCAAAGTATCTAAATTGCTGGGTGAGAGTCTTCAAAAGTAGCCCATCAGGATAGAAATTTGGCCCTGCCTTTATAGACTTTATTTTTTAAAAGCTGCATGCACCAGGGTATTTATCACCATTCTTGTTGGCTACATAGAATGATGTTGCCCACTGACAAGTATGCAGGTTTGACGTCCCGACATTTCACTAGCTGAATGCCTGTTCAAGAGGCAAGAATGACCTCCTTTAAAAATAGGTCTGTAATGGCAGCTTCTGTATTTCTTCCCCATAAGGTCCCCTTTAAAGAATAGACTCCCAGCTACATTTCTTTTGCTTGATTGAGTTTGGAAAAGTCCTTGTGACTTTTGGTTGGGAACACCTCTAAATGTTCTGCTTACCCTTGTTTTGGTAACTGAGTCCATCGGTCCATTATTGCATGACCCTTTGTATGTTTCTTTGCCTCTGCTTGACTCTCTTCCCCTCCCACTGCTCAGCGCAGTCTAACTAATGGTCACCTAATTGGAAGAGAAAACAGGCCGCATCTCACAGCGAGCCTCGGTTACTCGTTAATTGAAAGCCCCGAAATGCCGCAGAAGAACAAAGTCCTGAACAGGGTAAATAACCAGAGAGCCACCCTGGATGCGGCATTTGTCCATGTTGAGAATTTACCTCCCTGTTAGCGGATCAAACGATGTTTGAACGACAAACATTCCTCAAACTGGGCTCATTACCGCAGAGCTTTTCTTTAATCAATTAAAGCGGTGTAATTTTCTCTCTCGCTAGCTTTCTTCTACCAGGATGAAACCAGGGGCCGCTTGCTTCTGCCCGCTCAGAGTTGCGTTCAAAAGACGAGCTGCATTTTTCTCAGAGTAGAAGAAAAAAAAAAACGTTCCCTCATTAACAGGGGAAAAAGAAAAAGATTTTAATGAGGAGAAACAAGGGCCTGTGTTTTTTTTTTTTTTTTTGTTTCTTTAAAAAGGGAACAGAAGCGTCTATGCCAAATGCATGTATAAAGGAGCCTATGCCTATTAGGCCCTGGCATCTGTTAAATAATGCATTGATTCCCCTAAGGGAAAAGATATATCCTGACATGAGGTATTTAGATCTGCTCAGTTTTATTGTAAAATAATAAAAAAAAAAATAGTTTTGCATCTAATATATGTATGTACACTATGTGTGTGTTTTTTTTTTCTAGTTTAATTCTTTGTGAACAGTTTTTTGCCATCATGTAGACATTTAGAAGCGATATGCATTTCCTTTGGTTAAATTTTTTATCAGTTGCAATCTCTTAAACTGTATTTTTTGCCAAATTAAATCCCTTGTCATTAATTGCACTCACCAGTGTGGGTATAAATCAATGATTTTTTCAAACAAAAAAAAAATTAATTCAGATTTTTTTTGATTTAAATCGATTTATTTTTTATTTTTATTAAATTTATTTTAATAAAATACTTTCGGAGTAAAAATCTACCTAAAGATAGTTTTCTATTTAATATACATTAATAATTTAGTTTATTCCTCATGAAATCGGGCTTAGTTATGGAGCATGAGGCTGTCTATTTTGCAACATTTACTTTTTTGGTAAACTTATTCAATGAATCTGAGCTCTGCAAGCTGAGATAACAACATGCACTGCATCGATGCATTCACACAATTTCACAGTAACCATGACCTAAAACAAAGTTCAGGAATATTCCTTTATCCCATTGTTTTGCCAATCTACACTACAAACTGTATGATTGATTCGGTTCTGATATCTCTGTTTTACTAACCTGACAGTTTATTATTTTAAATAGGAAATCTTAATTTTGTTTGCAAAGATTAAAGATTCCAACTACCAGCAAGAATAAGTCCTTAAATTTAAAGAGCACCTGTCATTTCAGATCCATCATGGCAGCGCCTGTTAGCAGGTATCCACTCACCTGCTGCCGCCACATCCCTCACCTTTTTGTGTCACTGCTGCATCACCAGCCTTCTCAATAAAGTGAATGGGACTGTCGGTGAGTCAACAGCGGGTCAGAGGAGCTACTGCGGGACAGAGATGTCAGTTGCTTTTTAAGAATTATGATTTAAATCGAGTTGATTTAAAGTGGTTGTAAACCCTTACAAACCACTTTGACCTACAGGTAAGCCTAGATTAAGGCTTACCTGTAGGTCCAATAAATATCTCCTAAACCTACATGGTTTAGGAGATATTTAGAAAAGAAAAGGCACCGCTATCTACGGCGCATGCGCCGTAGACAGCGGCATGCAGGCGCACTGAGCATGCCGAGATCACGGCGACATGCCGCTCTCGTGCGCATGCGTGGGAGTGACGTCATTGCCGCTACAGCGAATGACAGCGCTGGAGCGGCGAGACCCAGAAGTCACTCCGGGTTTGATGGCGGCGCAGAAGATCGTGGATGAGGGACGCTTCGGGGGCTTCTTTCTCAGGTAAGTCATTCATAATAAGCTTGTATGCTATGCATACTAGCTCATTATGCCTTTGCCTTGCAGGTTCCGTTTTTTTTTTTTTTTTTTTTTTTTTTTAAATAGGCTTAAATTCCTCTTTAAATCAAGCCTTTTTACTAGTGATTTAAATCATGATTTAAATCGACTTGATTTAAAAATCGAATCCACCCTGGCACTCACCTATCCGTTTTTTGGTCTTGTGCTATATAATTTCTTTTGTCATTTCAGTCCCTCTCATTATCCATCTATCATGCATACAATTTTTTTTTTTTTTTTTTTTATATTGTGCGCAAACTACATTCATGTTTCCTTTTGTTTTTGTGTTCTCTTTGCTCTACTGCTCCTCTGTCCTCTACTCTCCTTCACTTGCTCCCCTGTCCCCTCTCTTTTGCTGATCTCCTGTTCTCTCTGCTCTGCTTTACTTCTTTTTTTCTGTTTCACTCCTATCCATTTCTCTGTGCTTTGCTCCTCATCTGCACTCCATTTCTCTTCTGCCCTCTCTCTGGTTCGCTCCTCTTTCTATTCTGCTACTCTTCTGTCTTCTCAGCTCCGCTACTCTCCTCTCCGCTCTACACTGCTCCGCTCCTGTCCTCCATTCCGCTCCTGTCCTCCATTCCGCGCCTGTCCTCCATTCCGCGCCTGTCCTCCATTCCGCGCCTGTCCTCCATTCCGCGCCTGTCCTCCATTCCGCGCCTGTCCTCCATTCCGCGCCTGTCCTTTCCTCCATTCCGCTCCTGTCCTTTCCTCCATTCCGCTTCTGTCCTTTCCTCTCCATTCCGCTCCTGTCCTTTCCTCCATTCCGCTCCTGTCCTTTCCTCTCCATTCCGCTTCTGTCCTTTCCTCTCCATTCCGCTCCTGTCCTTTCCTCTCCATTCCGCTCCTGCCCTTTCCTCTCCATTCCGCTCCTGCCCTTTCCTCTCCATTCCGCTCCTGTCCTTTCCTCTCCATTCCGCTCCATTCCGCTCCTGTCCTTTTCTCTCCATTCCGCTCCTGTCCTTTCCTCTCCATTCCGCTCCTGTCCTTTCCTCTCCTCTCCATTCCGCTCCTGTCCTTTCCTCTCCTCTCCATTCCGCTCCTGTCCTTTCCTCTCCATTCCGCTCCTGTCCTTTTCTCTCCATTCCGCTCCTGTCCTTTCCTCTCCTCTCCATTCCGCTCCTGTCCTTTCCTCTCCTCTCCATTCCGCTCCTGTCCTTTCCTCTCCTCTCCATTCCGCTCCTGTCCTGTCCTCTCCTCTCCATTCCGCTCCTGTCCTTTCCTCTCCTCTCCATTCCGCTCCTGTCCTTTCCTCTCCTCTCCATTCCGCTCCTGTCCTTTCCTCTCCTCTCCATTCCGCTCCTGTCCTTTCCTCTCCTCTCCATTCCGCTCCTGTCCTTTCCTCTCCTCTCCATTCCGCTCCCGTCCTTTCCTCTCCTCTCCATTCCGCTCCCGTCCTCTCCATTCCGCTCCCGTCCTCTCCTGTCCGCTCCCGTCCTCTCCTGTCCGCTCCTCTCCTGTCCGCTCCTCTCCTCTCCTGTCCGCTCCTCTCCTCTCCTGTCCGCTCCTCTCCTCTCCTGTCCGCTCCTCTCCTCTCCTGTCCGCTCCTGTCCTTTCCATTCCGCTCCTGTCCTTTCCTCTCCATTCCGCTCCCGTCCTGTCCTTTCCTCTCCATTCCGCTCCCGTCCTTTCCTCTCCTCTCCATTCCGCTCCCGTCCTTTCCTCTCCTCTCCATTCCGCTCCCGTCCTTTCCTCTCCTCTCCATTCCGCTCCCGTCCTTTCCTCTCCTCTCCATTCCGCTCCCGTCCTTTCCTCTCCTCTCCATTCCGCTCCCGTCCTTTCCTCTCCTCTCCATTCCGCTCCCGTCCTTTCCTCTCCTCTCCATTCCGCTCCCGTCCTTTCCTCTCCTCTCCATTCCGCTCCCGTCCTTTCCTCTCCTCTCCATTCCGCTCCCGTCCTTTCCTCTCCTCTCCATTCCGCTCCCGTCCTTTCCTCTCCTCTCCATTCCGCTCCCGTCCTTTCCTCTCCTCTCCATTCCGCTCCCGTCCTTTCCTCTCCTCTCCATTCCGCTCCCGTCCTTTCCTCTCCTCTCCATTCCGCTCCCGTCCTTTCCTCTCTTCTCCATTCCGCTCCCGTCCTTTCCTCTCCTCTCCATTCCGCTCCCGTCCTTTCCCCTCCTCTCCATTCCGCTCCCGTCCTCTCCATTCCGCTCCCGTCCTCTCCATTCCGCTCCCGTCCTCTCCATTCCGCTCCCGTCCTCTCCATTCCGCTCCCGTCCTCTCCATTCCGCTCCCGTCCTCTCCATTCCGCTCCTCTCCTCTCCTGTCCGCTCCTCTCCTCTCCTGTCCGCTCCTCTCCTCTCCTGTCCGCTCCTCTCCTCTCCTGTCCGCTCCTCTCCATTCCGCTCCTCTCCGGTCCTCTCCATTCCACTCCTCTCCTCTCCTCTCCTCTCCGCTCCTCTCCTCTCCATTCCGCTCCTCTCCTCTCCATTCCGCTCCTGTCCTCTCCATTCCGCTCCTCTCCTCTCCATTCCGCTCCTGTCCTCTCCATTCCGCTCCTGTCCTCTCCTCTACTGTCTTTTCCACTCTGCTATCCTCTGCTTCAGTACTCTTCAGAACTCTTTACAGAAGTGCTCTACTCTTCTCCTCTGCACTCTACTCTTCTCCTTTGCACTCTACTCTTCTCCTGTTCTATCTGCTCTGATCCTCTTCTTTTTTTTCTCTGTTCCACTCTGCTCCATGCTCATCTTGTCCTCTTCACTCCACTCCTCTCCTCTTTGCTCTGCTCCGCTCTTGTCCTCTCTGCTCCACTCTTGTCCTCTCTGCTCCACTCTTGTCCTCTCTGCTCCACTCTTGTCCTCTCTGCTCCACTCTTGTCCTCTCTGCTCCACTCTTGTCCTCTCTGCTCCACTCTTGTCCTCTCTGCTCCACTCTTGTCCTCTCTGCTCCGCTCCTCTCCTCTCCTGTCTGCTCCTCTCCTGTCTGCTCCTCTCCTCTCCTGTCTGCTCCTCTCCTCTCCTGTCTGCTCCGCTCCTCTCCTGTCTGCTCCGCTCCTCTCCTGTCTGCTCCGCTCCTCTCCTGTCTGCTCCGCTCCTCTCCTGTCTGCTCCGCTCCTCTCCTGTCTGCTCCGCTCCTCTCCTCTCTGCTCCGCTCCTCTCCTCTCTGCTCCGCTCCTCTCCTGTCTGCTCCGCTCCGCTCCTCTCTGCTCCTCTCCTCTCCTCTCTGCTCCTCTCCTGTCTGCTCCGCTCCTCTCCTGTCTGCTCCGCTCCTCTCCTGTCTGCTCCGCTCCTCTCCTGTCTGCTCCTCTCCTCTCCTGTCTGCTCCGCTCCTCTCCTGTCTGCTCCGCTCCTCTCTGCTCCGCTCCTCTCCTGTCTGCTCCGCTCCTCTCCTGTCTGCTCCGCTCCTCTCCTGTCTGCTCCGCTCCTCTCCTGTCTGCTCCGCTCCTCTCCTGTCTGCTCCGCTCCGCTCCTGTCTGCTCCGCTCCGCTCCTGTCTGCTCCGCTCCGCTCCTGTCTGCTCCGCTCCGCTCCTGTCTGCTCCTCTCCTCTCTGCTCCGCTCCTCTCCTCTCTGCTCCGCTCCTCTCCTGTCTGCTCCGCTCCTCTCCTGTCTCCTCCGCTCCTCTCCTGTCTGCTCCGCTCCTCTCCTGTCTGCTCCGCTCCTCTCCTGTCTGCTCTGCTCCTCTCCTGTCCCCTCTGCTCCTCTCCTGTCCCCTCTGCTCCTCTCCTGTTCCCTCTGCTCCTCTCCTGTTCCCTCTGCTCCTTTCCTGTTCCCTCTGCTCCACTCTTGTCCTCTCTGCTCCTCTCTTGTCCTCTCTGCTCCTCTCTTGTCCTCTCTGCTCCACTCTTGTCCTCTCTGCTCCACTCTTGTCCTCTCTGCTCCACTCTTGTCCTCTCTGCTCCACTCTTGTCCTCTCTGCTCCTCTCTTGTCCTCTCTGCTCCACTCTTGTCCTCTCTGCTCCACTCTTGTCCTCTCTGCTCCACTCTTGTCCTCTCTGCTCCACTCTTGTCCTCTCTGCTCCACTCTTGTCCTCTCTGCTCCACTCTTGTCCTCTCTGCTCCACTCTTGTCCTCTCTGCTCCGCTCCTCTCCTCTCTGCTCCTCTCCTGTCTGCTCCTCTCCTGTCTGCTCCTCTCCTGTCTGCTCCTCTCCTGTTTCCTCTGCTCTGCTCCTCTCCTGTTCCCTCTGCTCTGCTCCTCTCCTGTTCCCTCTGCTCCTCTCCTGTTCCCTCTGCTCCTCTCTTGTTCCCTCTGCTCTTCTCTTGTTCCCTCTGCTCTTCTCCTGTTCCCTCTGCTCTTCTCCTGTTCCCTCTGCTCTTCTCCTGTTCCCTCTGCTCTTCTCCTGTTCCCTCTGCTCCTCTCCTGTTCCCTCTGCTCCTCTCCTGTTCCCTCTGCTCCTCTCCTGTTCCCTCTGCTCCTCTCCTGTTCCCTCTGCTCCTCTCCTGTTCCCTCTGCTCTTCTCCTGTTCCCTCTGCTCTTCTCCTGTTCCCTCTGCTCTTCTCCTGTTCCCTCTGCTCTTCTCCTGTTCCCTCTGCTCCTCTCCAGTCCCCTCTGCTCTGCTCCTCTCTGCTCCTCTCCTGTTCCCTCTGCTCCTCCCCTGTTCCCTCTGCTCCTCCACTCTCCAGTCCCCTCTGCTCTGCTCCTCTCCAGTCCCCTCTGCTCTGCTCCTCTCCAGTCCCCTCTGCTCTGCTCCTCTCCTGTCAAATTATTTTACAAATTTGATGTATTTCAATAGATACCTATCAATATTTAATTTGAGCGTTGCTATTCAAATATATGTTGTGGGATATCCTTAACCCAGTTTTCACCTCTCGGCTACATGATGACCATTTGGATTGAAAATTCAATGATATACATTTATTCAGACACTTCTCCCATTACACACTTTACGTTTGCATCTTGCTTGAAGTTGTTTCAGTATTTCTGGCCATTCTCCAATGGGAGCTGGAAAATTGTATTTGTTGTTCCTGGTATATTTCTGTATTCCGTTTCACAAACATTGCACTTCCGGGGAAAGATGCGGCGAGCTACGCAATGTCCAGCCCCTTCCCGCCTGCTGCCTTCAGGGAGACACACGGGTCCCAGAAGACAGCAGCGACAATTCAGCGCATGCGCAGTAGGAAACAGGTCACAAGGCTTCACTTCCTGCTTCCCTTAGTAAGGATGCCGGTGCCTGTACCTGTACCTGTACCTGGAGCTGAGGGACGGGTCAGCTTTGGGTGGCATCACGGGCTCCCTGGACAGGTAAGTGTCCTTTTATTAAAAGTCAACAGCTTACAGTATTTGTAGCTGCTGACTTTAAATTTTTTTGTTCCCAGGCGGAACTTCGCCACTTTAAAGTTCTAAAATGCATTTGCTTTCATATTACCTTGATGCATAAATTATAAATAGATCTGGTCAGACCAAAACTGCTGGTCATTTTTATTAACTTTGACCTTTCTGACCATTAAAAAAGAAGCTGGCTAAATATTTAATGCTGTATAGATTTTAAGCCCTCGTCATTGGAAGGACGGTTGATGGCAGTTCTGATTTGCACAATAGAAGCTTTTGGATTTTTAAGATGGTCATGTACAAGGTATTGTCATTGGATCGTAAGCAATACAACCCTCTGGAGATTATTTTTGTTATGTTCATATGACTAATGGCTCATCTTTGTTACTTTCTTCAGCGAGCCTAAACAAATCCCAGCTGTCAGGTTGCCAATGCGCCTTAAAAAGAATTACTAACTGTGCAATAAAACTTGGAGTCTGTGCTGCTTTGTTACAAAAGTTTTATTACATTTTCCTGAAATGCAGCAGGTAATGGAAATGTATCAACAAAATTGGAATAAGAGATGATCGAAAAAAAAAAAAGAATAAGGGTTAGTTCACTTTTACCAAAAAAAAAAAATGTAAGTAAGGGGCACTTGTAGAGAAAAACTCTGCAGCTTTGACCAAAGTTGAATAATGCCCTTGCTTTAGTTGTAGGCTATTTATGTACCTCCTAAAGCCTGACTGAAAAATTCCCAGAGAAAGCATCATCCCAGCCTGCATTGTTGCTAGGCGATTGCTAAGACCTTCTCAGCTCTTACTGCTTACCCCCATCATCGGAGTGCGCGCCCAAGCCCATGCACGTGGGGTCCTTACTGATCTCAGTGCTACTGCGGCAGGGGAAAGAGAACGCATGTGAGGGGTTTGAATTGGCCGGGAGTGTCTTTGCCATGTTCTAGCAACAAGGCAGGAGGGGTTATTACCATCTCTGGTAGTTTTTTTTCAGGCACCCCTTACCTGCACAAAGTTTTTTTTTTTAGTAAAGATGAATAAACCCTTTAAAGATACCACTGCTTATCCTGTTTAAGGCAATCACACCCTGTGACCCACTTATACTAATTTCCCCATGATCCATTGCTTTGTGGTCTTACTGAGCCTCCCTGATGGAGTTGCACAGGATTATTGATATAACCCCCTTCCTCCTTTGTGTGACAGTGTTGGGGCTTGTCATTTGGCTGCTCAAGCCCAGCATTATGAGAGGGGGTCACATGCACCCCATACTGAAAGCACTTGGGGGGACATTTATCTATTTTGTCACACAGCCAGGCAAATGCTAAACAGGAGCAGTGAGAAAAAAATTGAGACAGGTTTGTTTTTAATAAGGCAACGTAATTTATAAATTCCTCTGTAGCTGCTCTAAAATAGCACTAGCATTAGCAAAACTGGATGCTGACTACTTCTTAATTATGCATCTGTTTTGAGTGAAAATCTGTCTCATCTTCAGTGGTAAATATGTTGTAGTTTGCTGCCTAGGATTATAGGTGCCAGGGGTCACATATATACAAATAGACTCAACTGGCAGGCTAAATGATTTGTGTCCACATATGTTACCAATTTGCTTCATAAGTCTTGTTATTTTACTGATCCTCTAATCGAGGGGCAGTGGGTATCAGAGAAGTATAGGGGGTTGAGGTATAGGTGAGGTGAACTTTTAGGAGGCTGTCACTGTGCCCTGAATAGCTAAGTGCCAGGGTGCTAAGCCCACCCACCATACTTGGGGCAGACCACAAAGTATTGCAGTGATGAGAGAGACTCCTGATTAAACAGCCTTAATGAATGTAATCAACCTGGAGGAAGCATTAGCCCTACATGTTTTTTTTTTTTTTTTTTTTTTTTCTTGGCATGAGGCACAATAAAAGCAGTTAAACTGGCTGTAAAGGCTGAAAAGCAGTGTATACACCGCTCCTCCACCGCTCCTGCCCATTGAAATAAATGGGAAGAACCGCCGGCAAAGCGGCGCTGCATCAGGTAATTTTAACGTTTTTTCGGCCGCTAGCGGGGGTTAAAAGCGCACTGCCTGCAGCCAACAACCTCTGCAAAAACTACGGTAAAGCGCCACTAAAAATAGCGGCGCTTTACCGCTGATGCCCCAGTGTGAAAGCAGCCTAAAGCAGGGATATGCAATTAGACCTCCAGCTGTTGCTGAACTACCATGATGCATAGCAAGACTCTGACAGCCACAAGCATGACACCCAGAGGCATGATAGGACTTGTAGTTTTGCAACAGCTGGAGGTCCGCTTAATGTATATCCCTGGTCTAAAGCTTCTAAGGGCCTGTTGGCATCCTGCTCTGGCTTCATTGATAATTACGCATTACCCTAAGACATAACTTATTTTCCAAGGGCTCCCTCCAGTGGTGGCCAGCATCTACTTCATTCACTGCAAAGGAGGATTCAAACTATCCTTTAGTCCACTTTCACACTGAGGCGTATTACAGGTGTTACATCGCTGCTAAATCAACGGCGGCACTTTACCGTCAATGCGGCCAGCGCCTCAGTGTGAAAGTGGCCTAAAGTCCACAAATCCTTTACACTTGACCCAGAGGCACAATTTTTCACCAGCTGACTTTACCCTTACCCTGGCATGGTCTTATTCATCTATCTCAAACCCTGTGTGTGGTGGTATTTTCATCTTTTGAAAGACCTTGTATCTCAATGTGCAACAAGCAGGAGAAAGTGCCAAGTAATACTTGCACAGAACTCTTGTTAAGCTCACTGGATCATGTAGGGCAGTGTTTCTCAACTCCAGTCCTCAAGGCTCCCCAACAGGTCATGTTTTCAGTGAAACTGATCAAATCACCTGTGCAAAATAATGGAAAGCCTGAAAACATGTTGGGGCGCCTTGAGGACTGCAGTTGAGAAACGCAGATGTAGGGGGATGATGCTCACAACCCGATGGCAAGAGGCTGCTGTTTGGTCCAGAGCTGCTGTAAAAGGCCTGCTGAATTTACAGTAGATAGTGTACAATTAGGCTTATTTAGCACAGTTGCAATATTTCCCCCATTGCATAACAGTTCACTGACTGGTTTTACTTGTTGCCTGAAAACGCTCTTCTAGTGCATCTCTGCTGTCTATGCAGATATAACAGAAACTGTGATGTTCACTTTAGGGAAAGCCTATAGCCAGCTGTGTTTTAAATGGCTGAGCTTGCAACCAGCTCTTAATAAGCCGCATCTAGTAGAGAAGATCAGAGAGAAGCTAAAGGAACATTTGAGAGTGTGAATTGTGTGTGCCAAGCTGTCTCACTTGCTTTAATTCCATAACACACTCTACATATTGCTCTCATTGCAAATTCCCATATTGGAGATCGAAGCCTTGAGCCGCTGACATTTCGAAACGCTTGTCTTTCATACCCACTGTCACTCTTTTATTTTTGGTGATTTCCCTTACAGAAAGTCTGAAAGATCAAAAAATATATTTGGGGTTACGTTTTTTTTTTTTTTTTTGTGGCCACAATGTAAAGTTGTTGGACATGAGTTTACTTGCTTTTATCTTCATATCTGAATGCATTGCTGTGTACTGTACTCTGTTTACTAAATCAATTATTTTAATTACATTGTCTTCCACAATGGGACTTGCTTATCTCAAGTTAGGTAAATTAATTTTATTTCACATGGCAATATGTTTCGTGCTCTTTATTGCAGAGTGTCTGTTATGTGTGGCAGTTGATTGGAGATCGCATAACCCATTAAAAGTGCTGGTTGTGTAACCTCTGAAAAGGTACATATTGTGAGACCTTATCAGCTGTGACCAGTGGTGTTTGGTGAATGATTGAAAGCCATTAAAGACTCTCTGCTTCTTGAACGATTACTTCATCCACTTCATTGGTTTGTCTACATTTTTTTTCTACCACACGTGTGGTAATTATTCGCGGGAGGGTTTGGGGAGTATAGAATGTATTCCACTGCTGTTAATCCAGATAATGTGAGAAATGTCTTGATTCGTTCTATCTTGCGGGGGGCCATTTGATATGGGTGAAGCTTTTTAGTGTCTTTAGGTTATGAATGTCTCCTCTCTATTGAGTGAAGCATACCTTTCAAGATTCTTCTATCAAGGTTCCTGGCTGCGCCATAGCCACTGTGACTTCCTTCTGCAGCTTCTGGATCAGTTGACTCACCAGCTGAATTTCAGGGGACTGTACCCCACCGCAACCCGTATGAGATGTGAAACTAGATGTGGACTAGATCCTGTGTGGGCACCGAGCTTAGCATGTGGTGCACTGTGTTTAGTTAGCTGCTGAATTCTATACAGGTTCATGACAGTTGCCTATTGGTGGCTGAGCCCTGTCCCTGAAGATCCTTTTGGGGGATATGCCCATTGTGGAGGATGAAGGCAGGATTCAGCTGGTCCTTGTACATCATGCACAGAGTAAGAGGACATCTGTGCTCTTCTCTGACACAGTCTTATGGTGCTTAAATGTCATAGTGAAGTGCAGGCTGTGACACCTAAAATGTTGTGTAACAGCCATGGAACATCTTTTCTTGGCTTCTGCTGCAAGTCTGTACACAGCACAGATGCTGCTCTGCATCTTAATGCCAGTGGCTTCACTGCACACGCACTCACCATTTTACATCTTCATAGTGCACTCTCTCGATCAGCACCTGGTCCCCCGACCCTTTTTCTGGATTCAGCAATCTATATTGAAGGCTGTGGGGTACCCCTTGGAGGACATTTTACACTGAAAATTGCAAATTGTAAGTGCAGAGACAAAGGGGTCAGATGGCCTCAGTAGGCTTAGATTCCAGTCACAGGTCCTGGAGGGGAGTGGTCATGTCTCTCCTAGGGTTCTGTGAAATTGCCCAAACCTGCTAAGACCCTCCCAATACACCTTCTTTTGGAGCCTGTCTTGTACAGTAACTGACTTCACCCTGAATTGCTGTTTGCTGCTCCTAAGGTATTTGCTCAGCCTATTGAGGAGGGTTTCTTATAGAAATGGACAATACCTGTGGTTGACCCAGCCACTTCATGACTCAACAAGACATGAACAATCCCTGTGGAAGATAATCCTGTATTTAGGCACTTAGGACAGAAGCCCTCTTGAAGGTCCAGTTTTTATTGGCAGTCTCCACTGTGCAACCTGCGGTTGTCTAAGTGACCATTTGTCAGATCCTTGCTGTCAGGACTTAGCATATGGCTTGAGACCCTAGCTCTATTTTAACAGATCCTCCTCACCAATGCTATCTGCCTTTTACTGTATGCACTCAGCACTACCAGTTTGTTGTACTTTCCTTTGGCCATTTCCATTTTCCCAGTTCTGATCCTTTCTTCGGGGATATATATTGTGCGATACCTGGATGATCTACAGAGATTTGTTTGGATCCTCAACCTTTGGAAGACATTGCTTGAGCAGTCTCACTGATTAGATTACCTGGGCCTGACTTTGGACACCACCTTGTCCATGATATTCCTACTCTAGGGGAAACTGTCCTTTGGATTGTGTAACTGGGCCCTTTAGTCCCGAAATCGGCCCTTGACAGCAGTGGCGTACATCAACCAAGGAGGCACCAGAAGAAATGCTGCTCAAAAGAGAATCTAAGCTGATACTATGTTGGTTAAAACTGCATGTTTTGGCACTGTTCTCCATCTAGGCTTGGAAACTTGGAAACTTGTTAGGACTTTCTCAGCCATAAGCCTCTGGATCTAGGGGAATGGGCTCTCTGCTTGACAGTGTTATCCTTTTGCCACAAATGGGGTACACTGGATTTGGATCTTCTGGCATCTAAATTCAACAGCAACAGGGCAGATTTGTCACCAGGTCAAGGGACCCTCAGACCTTTGGGAGCCGCTGTGGGGGGAGCTGTATGCAGGTGTTTTTTTAGTACAAGTACATACCTTAGCCCGAACTTGATCTAGTGATGTGCACAAGAGCTGAGGCACTCCGCTCTCTCGCACCTCATTGGCTTAGGTACAGCAGCAGAAGCCATTGGCTCCTGCTGCTGTCAATCCAGAGTCAGTGAGGACGGCGCAGGAGGTGTGGAACACCGAGCAAGGTTTGAAAGCGAGCACGCACAAGTGCCCCCATAGCAAATGGCGGGGATCCAAGAAGAAGAGGTTTTGTACTGATCTGAGCAAAACCATTGCTCAGGGCAGATAAGTATAATATGCTTATTATTTTAGTAAAAGTGATTAAAGTCTTGTTTTTTTTTTCTTGTTTTTTAGTTAAAATAACAAACGTATTATACGTACCTGCCCTGTGCAGTGGTTATGCACAGAGCAGCCCAGATCCTCCTCTTCTCTAGTCCCTCTTCAGTGCTCCAGGCCCCTCCCTTCTGTTGAGTGCACCCACAGCAAGCAGCTTGTCACAGCTCCTTGTGTCCATTTAGACACAGGGCCGCAGCCTGGCCCTGCCCCCTTTCTATCCTCATCGGCTGACTAGCTTTGATTGACAGCAACAGGAGCCAATGGCGCAATGCTATTGTCTCAGTCAATGAGGAGGGGCGCCTTGGGCAGCTGAGACCCTCCTGCAACATTGCCGAATCTAGAGGTGGCTCAGGTTAGAATTTAGAGGGGCTGCCGCATACAGAAGGTTTTTTTATCCTAATGCATACAATACATTAAGACAAAAAAACCTTTGGCCTATACAACCACTTAAGAAATAAAAAAGAAAACAACCTTTAACCCCTTGCCGACCGGCGCACGACGATATACGTCGGCAGAATGGCACGTACAGGCAGGAGGGCGTATATATAAGTCCCTCCTTAATGCCTGTCCGTGCCATCGGGAGCGCGCCAGGAGCGGCGCGCTCCCGCGCCGGTCGGGACCCCCTTGACTCCGGTCGCGGTCCCCGCGGACTCGATCGCTGCGGGGACACCCGTGATCGTCTCACGGGAAGGCTGAACGGGGAGATGCCGAGATAAACAGCATCTCCCCGTTCTGCCTAGCAACTAGTGACGCCGATCTCTGCTCCCTGTGATTGGACCAGAGATCAGCATTTACTAGCTGACAGCCACGCCCCCCCACAGTAAGAAACACACCCCTAGGCATACTTAACCCTTACACTGCCCCCTTGTGGTTAACCCCTTCACTGCCAGTGTCATTTATACAGGAATCAATGCATTTAAATAGCATTGATTGCTGTATAAATGACAATGGTCCCAAAAATGTGTCAAAAATGTCCGATGTGTCCGCCATAATGTCGCAGTCACAAAAAAAATCGCAAATCACCGCTATTACTAATAAAAAAAAAATTATTAATAAAAATGCTATAAAATTATCCCCTGTCTTGTAAACGCTATAACTTCTGCGCAAACCGATCAATAATCGCTTATTGCGATTTTTTTTTTTTTACCAAAAATATGTAGAAGAATACGTATCGGCCTAAACTGAGGAAAAAAAAATGTTTTTTTATATATATTTTTTGGGGATATTTTATTATAACAAAAAGTAAAAAATAATGCATTTTTTTCAAAATTGTCGCTCTATTTTTGTTTATAGCGCAAAAAAAAAAAAAACGCAGGGGCAATCAAATACCACCAAAAGAAAGCTCTATTTGTGGGAAAAAAAGGACGTCAAATTTGTTTGGGAGCCACGTCGCACGACCGCGCAATTGTCAGTTAAAGAGACGCAGTGCCGAATCGCAAAAAGGGGCCTGGTCCTTTGGCTGCAAATTGGTCCGGTCTGAAAGTGGTTAATATCCGTTTAAAGTTGAACTCCAGAGAACCACATCAATACATAGTTAAAACATGTCTGACAGTAGTTTTACCTGCCAAAGAATGTGTTTTCTGTCATTCCAGTCTTTTGATTTACAGACAGTCCAGTCAGCTTTACTGTAGTTTTTCTGTCACCTCACAGCTGTCAGTCTGATTGGACAAACAGGTAGCAGCAGAAAACTGATTATTTCTAGATCTAGACAGCATTATTCCTTTTCTGCTCATGGGCACATGTAGCTCCTCATAATGCCCCTAACTGTCCCAATCTGAACACTATACTATACCGGGAGTTGCAGAAGGCTAATAAGTCAAATTATTGTGTTTACAGATAATTGCATTTAAAAGTTATTTAGTATGAATATATAACTGTATTAACTAATCTTTTTTAAAATATCTGCCTGAATTACAAACAAATTTGTGTGAAACAAGTTATTTTCACAGCAGATTTGTATGCTCGAAATAGCTGGCACTGAAATGCCTCCTTAGCCAAAAAGAACTTTGTAGCATGAAGTGAGGATGCTGTCTTCAAAAAGTTTTTTGAGCATTTCTGCAAATATACATATAAACCTACTTCTCTATTCAGATCCCTTGTTTTGCCATTGACCAGTTATTTAAGTTTGTAATGCATTGGCCTGAAATGGCAGCATAGGCCTTTTGGCTGCACAAGGTGACATCTGCAAGGAAAGCACAGCAGATTTAAGAGCTTAGAGTCACACAAACATCTGTGTCTGAAAATTCAAACATCCTCCTAAGAAAATAAAATCTGCACATTTTTTATTCACAACAAAGGGTTTTGTGGCTGAAACTACTAAGGAATGAGAATGATTGGCTTTGCACCCAATGTAGGTATGATGTACTCCCTACTAGAGAAATGTATATGGAAGCTGAGCTAAGAGGCAGGAAGGAGGGGGTGAGGGGGAGAGCTGAGAGCAGGCAGCGTTTGACGGTGGGATGTACTCTGACCACAGTGGTCATGGCTCAGCAGCCATGATTTCCGTGCTCAGTGCAGAGAGGGGGGTACAGGAAGTGGCAGGTTCAGGAAGGTTTTTTTTTTTTTTTTTTTTTTTTTTTTACAGTTTAGAGGGGGGGGGGGGGGGGGGCAGATTACACAGCACAAGCACTGTGCTGTTTAATCTGCTTTAAGGGACCAGGATGTGATTTTTATTTTTTTTGGCTAACAAAGGGTTTAATGGTACAACATTCGTGGTTTATCACATCCGGCTCTCACCATTTACTCACCACTGTCCATTGTAAACATGTGGGAGGGGGCATCACATGGTAAGTTGCACTGTAATTCCCATCTGTGGCCAGGTGCACAGATGCCAACCAATGAGGCAGAGCTGCCTATACTGCCAGAAGGTACTAAAGCTGGGCCAGGTTGGTGAGATGTGAGGAAGCTTTTGGGGGGGGGGGGGGGGCTGAAGATGAGGGCTGTGGAGTGCAGAGGTTGAGGATGGGCGACAGTGGTCAGAGCTGAGGAGGGGTGGAAACGAGATGTGGACAACCTGTGAAAGCTGAACCCTGCACTCTACATAGTGCACCCCAAAACTCTGTAATCTGTATGTAGTGCACTCTTCAAACTTGCACTCTGTATAATGACACATCCCTGAGCTCTGCACTCTACATAGCACACCCCTGAATTCCGCACATAATGCACTTGTGGTATTTATTGCCCCATTAAGATAGTCCTACTGCAATTTGGCTACACCCACTATTTGATGCGATATGGAGGGTGGGTGCAGGCCTGGTTGAGTTCCTGCACATATTCTCTGGGGGAAAAAAAAAAACCCTGGATGAAACTGATATAGTCTAAGACCCCTTTCACACTGTGCCGTCCCGTGCGTCAGTGGTAAAGCTGCGCTTTTTTTAGCGCCGCTTTACTGTCGTTTTAGCAGCGCTATTCGGGCGCTAGCGGGGCGTTTTTAATCCACTGCTAGCAGCCGAAAAGGGCTTTCACACTGGAGTGAATGGAGCCGCTGTTTTAGGGAGGTTTGCAGGCGCTATTTTTTAACGCTATAGCGATTGCGAAACGCCCCAGTGTAAAAGGGGTCTTACAGATACAAACGGCCCATGGAGAAGAACCGTAATGCTGATGTGGCCTGCGATTAACTTGAGTTTGACACCCCTGCATTAGTCTTTTAGGCTTTTTTTACTGGGCAATTCTGCCAGTATCGCGCTTCCTATATTAGGGTGACAGTACTCACTCGCTGTATTGTATCTGTGGAGAAGCAGTGATGTGACCCTAGGACAGTGATGGCAAACCTTGGCACCCCAGATGTTCTGGAACTACACTTCCCATGATGCTCAACTACACTGCAGAGTGCATGAGCATCATGGGAAATGTAGTTCCAAAACATCTGGAGTGTCAAGGTTCCCCATCACTGCCCTAGGATGTGAACTGTTAGAACACCTCACTCTCTGCTCATCTGTAGTCTACTGGGGAGATTTGGGAATTTAGTAATGAAGCTGAATGCACAGAAAGTTAGAAGCTTACTTTATTTCTGTCAGATCAACAAGTATTTTTCTGTTCTTGCAGCTTTTTTAGGGGCACAAATCTTTGGGGAATGTGCATTTTTTTCAGAGATGTACTGAATGTTTTTTTTCCTCTCTGGTTTGTGTAGTGCACCCTGTATTAAATGTTTATTTGTAAAGTAAAGATTGTGCATGTTGCTTTGATAGAGGACTGCAACCCACTAAAACATTGGTCACATAATAAAGCTCTTGAAAACCAGTATTGCTGTTTGGAAATTCATAGTATTACCCTACTACTATTACTTTAGCACATTGGATTTGACCAGGTTTGTCTCAAATTGTGAGTGTGAAGCTCATCCTCTGTCATACTGTGTGTGTGTGTGTGTGTGTGTGTGTGTGTGTGTGTGTATCAGTGTTGCCAACCTACCAGATAGACATTTACTAACATGACACTCAAAATTTACTGGCACAACCACATTTTTACTGACAATTCCAAAAGTTACAAAATTACAAGTACAAACATGTACAATATGCAATTAGCAATGTGATTTAAGGTCGATTATTAAGGCAAAAACATATTTCTTATTTTATTTTCAATATTGTAAGTAAGTAGCTCAGGGAAAGGACTCAGGAGGGCAATGAATTAGAATGGAAAGGCACACATATGAAATTGACTCTCACAGTGACAGCAGTGTGCAGCAGCACAGATCACCGACATGACATGTCTCCTCCTGAGTCACAGTGACTCTCCCCACACCAGACCCCTTCAGTCCACTCCAGTCCAAACAGCACTGACAGTCCCACTCCTGGTTTGCCTTGCTCCTGCCCCGCAGACCCGCACACGAGGCTCTGGCCACTCCATGACATCACATGACCCGTTCATGCACCACTTCCGCCAGACCCACCTCCGCACACACTAGCAGGCATTCAGATGGTCTTGGCCGGCTCTGGATCAGAACTGCGCATGTGTAGTGCCAAGCATCACAGCCATATTTTTAACTGGCAACCTTTTCCTGTCACTGTTACTTGTAGGCGAATGGTGCCCATTTTTTACGAGCTACCAATAAAAATACTGACGCTTGGCGGCACTGGCGTACATACAGGTGCTTTTAAAAAAGTTGAATATGATCAAAAAGTTTATTGAGTTCAGTAATTCAGTTCAAAAAGTGAAACTCCTTTATTCTATAGATTCATTACACACAGAGTGATTTCTTTCAAGCATTTCTTTCTTCTCATTTTGATGATTATGGCTTACAGCTGGTGAAAACCCAAAATTCAGTATTTCAAAAAACTAGAATATTACATAAGATCAATAAAAATATAAGATTTTTTTAATAAAGAAATGTTGGCTTACTGAAAAGTATGTCCATGTACAGTATAGTTTGCACTCAATATTTGGTCGGCCTCCTTGTGCATGAATTACTGCATCAATACGGCGTGGCATGGAGGTCATCAGCCTGTGGCACTGCTTGGGTATTATGGAAGCCCAGGTTGCTTTCATAGCGGCCTTCAGCTCATCTGCATTGTTGGGTTTGGTGTCTCATCTTCCTCTTGACAATATCCCACAGATTCTCTATGGGGTTTAGGTCAGGCGAGTTTTCCGGCCAATCAAGCACAGATAAAATATGAGTGTCACTTTTTGAACTTAATTACTGAAATAAATTAATTTTTTGATATTCAAATTTTTTGGTATGTACCTGTATGTGTACTTGCATGAACACTCGCATATTAATAAAACTTAAAATAAAAATTGATACAACGCTATTACAGTTAATTGTTTTTACACTACTTTAACAAAATTCAGTTGACTTTATTCATTTCAAAATGGCTGAGAGATTCACATTCATACTTTTGATCTGAATATTGGAAAAAAAAAAAACGAAAGTTACATTTAAACCTGGGTATTTTTAGAGTATTCTGTCTATTGCTAACTTTGGTGTTGCTAGAGCTGCGTTTCTTATCATTAGTTTGGATAGTGAGTTGAAAGCCCCCTTAGGCACTGGGATGCAAGCAGCACGTTTGAATATAGTTCTACGTGTGTTAAAAAGAGTCGTGTTCTGGATGTCTGCCTGAAGGCACTTTATAAAGGGCTTCATGACAGTGAGTAGAGAACACAATAGCCCGGGAAGCGGATACTGGGAACTCCGAGAAGTGGACGTGTAGTATGCAGTCACATCGTCATTTCCCACCATGATTACGGCAAAGAATTAATTGGTGTCGATCCTGCATGTATCTTTAGGGGGATAAAAAGTGTTTCTTCTGTCTTCAGTGTCAAATACCCATTTTATTTTTTCTTCTGCATGCGCCTGAATTGCTTGAAGTCCACTCGTTCATTAAATTCTCTTCTCAATCAGCTGGCAGTTAATGAACAGTGGGTATGGTAAGAGGCCATTGTTGATGAAGACCCCAGAAGGTTTTAGGTCTTTTTATAGTCTCGTTGGAGATTTTCTGGTTGATCTGTCTTTGGGCAGAATGGTTTTGTCATCTGTGATAAGTTTAAAATTTAAGACCTTTCTTCGTTTTTTAAATAAAATGATTTTCTTTCTCTTCTATTTCGGTAAAGAATGAGTTGTTATTTATTTTGGATAATAATTAATGAGGAACTTGAGACAAAATGATTTTTCATCTGTAGCAATCCTTTTTCCCTGATCAATGTGCCTTACCTTTTACATTATTTCTTTGCCTCCGGCATTCTTAATATATCCGGCACTAAATCTCAAATGGTTCCTGTGTGTTGTAGCAATGGAACTGCATTAAAATAGCAAGAATCGGCTTCCGGTGACACCAGCTCAGCCTCTGCCTATGTCCATATTGGCTGATTAACATCATTGTATCTCCCAGTGTCACATCTGTTCTGTGTGTTGTAGAGTATGGGCCCTTTCACACGGACGCGTTCGTGTACGGGCTCCGCTTTGCTCAGCGGGGGATCGCTCCATCGATCCCCGCTAAGCAGGCAGATGACAGGTCTGTCTCTGCACACTGTGCAGGGGCCGACCTGTCAGAGCCCCGCTCTCCTCTATGGGGGATTAAATGAAGACGGACCGTAGAGTCCGTTTTCATCTGATCCGATCCGCAGATGGATGGAAAAGTAGGGTTTCCCTCCGTCATCAGAAATGGAGCATAGCGGAAACTGATCTCAGCGGATCTTCATCCGCTATCCCATAGGGATACATGTATGTCCATTTTTTAACCCGAAAACGTATGGATGGAAAATGGACATCCGTGTGAAAGGGGCCTAAATCTCCCTTTAGTAACCTGACAACAACATGTTACCAGCCCAGTGATCAGTCCTCCAAGCTGAAACTTTTCAAATAGGAAGTTGGATAGTGGGATCGTGTGACTCGATCTTGGGGAAAAAAGTAGCAGTGGTTGTCACACGTAACAGGATTGTGTAAAGGACAGATATGTATGACCAATTTGTTCTGCAAGGGCACCTTTTGTTGACATTTATATTCCCCGTCCCAGGTATGAATGTGATTTCCAAAGCCTACTGTACGTCCATACCTGCAGTTCTGCTTTAAAGTGATTGTAAACGATCACCTTGTAAAACAACCCATTCAGTTTAAAACTGAAATGAAAGGCTAAACATTTGTGTGTAGATATAAAAAACAAAAACTTTTTAGAAGTGATTACATCAGGGTGGATTTGATTTAAATCAAGCCTTTTCACTAGTGATTTAAATCAAATCCACCCTGATGTGATCACTTATAAAAAAGGTTTTTTTTTTGTTTTTGTTTTTTTATATCTACACACAAATGTTTAGCCTTTCATTGCTCGATTTAAATCATCATTTTTAAAGAGCATCTGTCATCTCTGTCCTACAGAGGCTCCTCCTCTGACCTGCTGGTGACTCACCGACAGCCCCATTCACTTTAATGGGGCGGCTGGTGATGCGGCAGTGACACAACAAGGTGAGGGACATGGTGGCAGCAGGCGAGTGGATGCCCCCTAACCGGCGCTGCCATGATGGATCTGCAATGACCGGTGCTCTTTAAATTTAAGCACTTACTCTTGCTGGTATTTAGAATCTTTAATATTTGCAAGCAAAATTAAGGCTTTCTATTTAGAATAATAATCAGGGTAGTAAAACAACGATATTAGAACCAATTCAATCATACAGTTTGTAGTGTACGTAGATTTGCAAAACCATGGGATAAAGGAATATTCCGGAACTTGGTTTTATCTCATGGTTACTGTGACATTGTGTGAATGCATCAATTCAGTGCATGTTATCTCAGCTTGCAGAGCTTGGATTCATTGAATGAGTTTACCAAAATTGTAAATATTGCAGAATATACAGCCTCATGCTACAGAACTAAGCTCCATTTCACGCTAAATAAACTGAAAAATATTTTGCTAACAATTACTGTTGTGTACACCAAGACTTTGCTATACTTCAAAGATAATGTATCTAAAGTCAGAAATCCAAAAGTTTGAGTTTGCTGGAAGAGAAATTGAGGAATATCATCAACTGACTTAGAATGGATTTTCTTACGTTTGGAGAGATTTCTTCCCACTTCCTATGCTTTTTACAGGGCAGGAAGTTAGTGGAAATCTCTTGAATGAGGCCCAGATGGCAAAAATTCTGATTTCAACCATTCCCTAATGCACCTAACTTGTTGTGCATGGGGAAACCCAATTGGTGTTTTTTTTTTTGTTTTGTTTTTTTAGCTTGATTTTTTTTCTCTTTGGAAATTGACCCATACTTATTTGCTTTATTTTCCCAGTTGCAGTACCATTCTGGCCTAGCTTCTGGTCTTCTAAATCAGCAGTCACTGAAACGTTCAGCCAATCAGATGGGAGTGTCTGCCAAGCGTCGGCCTAAGGCCCAGCCTACAACCCTCGTTCTTCCACCACAGTAAGTTTGGTCTTATAAGAGTTATGTTCAGTTGTTATTTAATGAATCTTTTGAAAATCGCTATTCTGTGTCCCATTAATGTTCATTTTTTTTTCTGTCTGCACTCATCTGATATAAATGCTTTCTTTGAATGGAAAGACAAGTCAATACTGTCCTCTTTGGTTACTCTAATCAACACTGTGACACTGTAGAATGAGTAAAAGAGGAAGCATATTTAAAGCAGACCGTCAGTAATTTTTTTCAACTTTCCATCTATTAAATCTTCTGCCCTTGTTGTTTGGATAGTAAAAAAAATGTTTCTGCCAGTAAATACCTTTTACAGCCCACTTCCTGTTTCTTGTGTGGTAAAAAGCCTAGTCTTATGACATCATGCACAGTTCTCTCTCTCTCTCTCTCTCATGTGAGTTTGCCAGAAGGGAGGGCGGATGAGTCATAAGAGGGCCAATGAGTGCTGCAGAGCTGGAGGTGGGCCACCATGTGTCTCTGTAAATCCAGGAAGTGAACAGGCAGCAGCTTCAGCTGCCCACAGTTAAAATGTTTGCAGCCAGACTTAGTGGAGGGAGATTTCTGCAGCATATTTGGCAAGTACAGCATCACAGTATATATAAAATAATATGCAAAGTGGTTGGAGGGGAGCTTCAGAATGCCAAAGATGTTTTTATTACAACTTATGTGAGCAGACTGCAGTTCCTCTTTAAAATGCTAAAAGGGAGCTTGCCCTCTATGCAGGGTAAAACAATATGCTCAATATCTTTTCCTCTCTCCAGCAACACATGTACAACTTCCCTTCGCTTATCTGTCGCTCCATTCAGCTGCTGGAATCACACAGAATAAACCCTGCAAAAAACCCTTGTTGTGTTTTTGCGCCTCATACTGGGCTGAGGACTCACTGCCTGACCCATGTGATGGTGCCAGGCCAATTACCAGGAACCAGTGCTTTCACTTCCCTTACCTTAAGACATGAGGAGCATGTGACCGGCTTTGCTTTGACTGGTACTAGTCAGTTGGTTAATCCCCATCACATAACTGCAGAGTACACCCTGAATATGGGTGTCACATGTTATGAAGGGTGAACTTGTACTTTAAGAGCTAAAAAGTACATCTTCTGTTTTATGTGGCAAAGTCCTTTAAAGTGAAACTTCACTCTCTTTCAGTCAACTTTGACCATTTTTAATCCCCATGCGTTTTATACATTCTAGGAGTTTTCAGGAGGGTTTTTCTCAGCTAAGCACAGCCTCTTGCCTGCATGCCTGAGCCAAGGGCAGATGGATCCCAGGAAGTAAATGCTACATGAATCATCTGCCCTTACTCAAGATGGCTGCAGCCAGAAATGTTAGGGGGGTGTTTTTCAAAGTGATTTCTCAACAGAATAAAGCCTGGAGACATGGATGGATGGGGAAGTTTGCTTTGAATATTAAAAATGAATTAAATAGTGTGTTTTTGGTTTGTGATGCTCAGATGGTGTAGTTTCGCTTTAAGAACAATTCCTTTTAGACCCATATCTTCGGTGACCCCAACCAGTATGTTTTTTTTTTTTTAACTCCTTCACGCCGACTCCTCCCAGCCTTTTAAGAGCTTCTAGATGCTAGGAGATGGAGGTGGGCATTTGGGTCATGTGACTGGCTGTCACAGCAGTCACACGATTGGAAAGCTCCCGATCGCAGTATGGATTAGGAGCTTTCCGATCCCCACCAGCAACTGTGCTCGGACCATGCAGGGTGTGTGTGCTCAGCACAGAAATGTTTACATTTAGGCCACATATACACTATTTTAACAAAAGTATTGGAACGCCTGCCTTAATACGCACATGAAAATGAATGGCATCACAGTCTTAGTCCGTAGGGTTCAATATTGAGTTGGCCCACCCTTTGCAGGTATAACAGCTTTAACTCTTCTGGGAAGGAAGAAGCAAGAGGGTGGGACTTTGAATGAAGCACGTGATAGAAATTGAGTACAGTGGTGGGTATAACATTATTTAATATTCCATAAACACATATTTAAATACGTTAATAACCATATACATATACATGCACACTTGCGTAATGTCGTTTTCTAAAACAGTGGTAACTGATAATAACATTATTAAAAAATGAATTGCGTGATAAGGTTAAGGATTCCACCAAAATTCATGATTGGATATACATATATTGTACAATAGCTTCTGCATGGTCTATGATATTTCTAATCTCTGTCACGATATATAAAGTATATATGTTAATGGCACAGCAACCTGATAAATATGTAATCATATGTTACACGGCATCTGATAGGTGGACGCATTTCGCAGGTTTAAGCCGCTCTTCAGGAGCAAGCACGTGTTGTATCTGAAATGGAAAATATGTTGTCTAGGTAAGCTAACTTGTATCAATAAAGGGGAGGATAGATCAGTGACACCCCCCCCCCCCCCCCAAAAGACCACTTACAGGTATATGTGCACTTGATGGCGAAATGTCAGGGACCGTGGGCCACCTGTGGGCATCAGTATCGGGAGCTGAGGAGGTATGCTCAGTGGCGGCAACCTTCATAGGCAACAATCCAGGCGGATCTGGGCATACAGAGCACTCCTGGTGTGAGAGATATTGGTAGTCGGTAAATAAACCAAGTAACCTAGTGTGAAGACTATGTGAATAATTAAGTGGTTATTAGTGAAGACTGAATGATAGGGATAAAGTGTGCAAGAAATCCCACCCTCTTCCTTATAGTGACAGGGATGGAAGCACATGACCTTACCAGGCCATGGCCTAATTTAAAGTCCCAATTTCCCCCTTTCCCTGAATTATAGTAACTTTTCTGGGAAGGCTGACCACAAGGTTTAGGAGTGTGTCTATGGGAATGGTTGACCATTCTTCCATTTGCGAGGTCAGGCACTGATGTGGATGAGAAGGCCTGGCTCGCAGTCTCCACTCTTATTTCATCCCAAAGGGGTTCTATCTGGTTCAGATCAGGACAAGTTCCTCCACCCCAAACTCACTCATCCAGGTCTTTATAGACCTTGCTTTGTGCACTGGTGCGCAATCATTTTGGAACAACAAAGTTGGGAGCAATAAATGGTCCAAAATGTCTTGGTATGCTGACGCCTTAAGAGTTCCCTTCACTGGAACTAAGGGGCCAAGCCCAACCCCTGAAAAACAACCCCACACCATAATTCCCCCTCCACCAAATGATTTGGACCAGTGCACAAAGCAAGGTCCATAAAGACTTTGGGGTGGAGGAACTTGATTGGCCTGGTCCTGACCTCAACCCAATAGAACACCTTTGGGATGAATAAGAGCAGAGACTGCAAGCCAGGCCTTTTCTTCCAACATCAGTGCCTGACCTCACAAATGCGCTTCTGGAAGAATGTCAAACATTCCCATAGACACACACCTAAACCTTCCCAGAAGAGTTGAAGCTGTTATAACTGCAAAGGGTGGGCCAACTCAATATTGACCCCTACGGACTAAGACTGGGATGCCATTATAGGTTGTGTGTGTGTGGTTGTGTGTGTATATGTATATGTATGTATATGTGTGTGTATATATATATATATATATATATATATATATATATATATATATATATATATATATATATATATATATATATATATATATATATATATAGCTAGCAGGCGTCCCAATACTTTTGGTAATATAGTGTATGTGGCCTCTCTGCATTAAAACCCACCTGCCAAGAGGCTGCATATATGTACCGTATATGGCCAGTGGGAAGAGGTTAAGTTCAAGTGCACTGTTATTGTTTCAATTTCCCTATATTTTCATATAATCTCAGAAAATCTAGGGAGTTTGCCACAAGCCCCCTTTCCTTATTGCAATGTATTAACTACCAATATTGACGGGATAGCTTGCAGATAACTTGTAATGAAGTAGTAATCCTTACAGCGGCATCTCTTTTCCTCCCTTGAATTTGAGCACAAAGAGCAGCCTAATTAAAAATTAAAACACTGTTTGCATTTTACGCACACCAAGATAGGTATTTGTACAAGGCCGGGATTGAGCTAATAAGAACAAGATCAGTGTCCAATAAGTTTCATTATCAGTCAGCTCATACATTATTCTCTGGGCTAGACTAACCCACAAGAACATTGTTAAATTGGCAGCAAAAGGAAATCTCACAGTTGTTTTCATGCTCTGGCCTCATTTGTAGATTACTGAAGTTCTGTCAGAGAACGTTCCCATAGACATAGGCATTAACTATGCTGACCTTCAAACTCCATCAGACGCTCATGAGAATAGTCGTTGAGGTTTTTTCAGTGGTTACATTGTTGTTCCCTTGAGAGAATTCCACTCCAGGGGTATTGGCTGTATGATGGTAGGAAACGGTAAATACATTCTTTAGAGATGAGATGGTTTATAAATGTCTACTAACCACTTCAGCTCCGGAAGGTTTACCCCCCTTCATGACCAGGCCATTTTTTGCGTTCTGGCACTGCGTTACTTTAACTGACAATTGCGCTGGCGTGCGACGCTGTACCCAAATAAAATTGATGTGCTTTTCCCACAAATAGAGCTTTCTTTTGGTGATATTTGATCACCTCTGCGTTTATTTTTTGCGCTATATATATATATATATATTATCTAATTGCTTCGTCAATTTAGGCCAATATGTATTCTGCTACATATTTTTGGTTAAAAAAAAATCCCAATACGTGTATATTGATTGGTTTGCGCAAAAGTTGCAGCGTCTACAAACGATGGTATATTTTTATCTATTTGTTTTATTTATTTTTTTACTATTTTTTACTAGTAATGGCGACGATTAGCAACGTATAGCGGGACTGCAATATTGCGGCGGACAAATTAGGCACCTAACTGACACGTTTGACACTTTTTGGGGACCAGTGACCCTAATACAGTGATCAGTGCTAAAAAAATTAAAAAATAATATGCACTGTTGCTGTACTAATGACACTGGTAGGGAAGGGGTTAACAGGGATTGTCAAAGGGTTAAATGTGTTCTCTGGGAGTGATTACTAACTGGGGGGAATTAAATTAAAAATAAGCGCATCAGAAAAAAAAAAAAAAATACAAATTCACATCCACTTAGCTTCTGCAGAAAATTAACTCCGTGAAACGCTTCACTTAGCAAAAACATCTTATTCGCTGACTGGGGTCTGCATAGTGTTTATCAGCTCTGACCCCGTCTTTCTATTATACACTGTGGTGAAGACTGACTCTCTGCACACTGCCCAGTATGGTGGAATCCCATCCTTAGCCTGGATTCTACGAGGAAGGAGTTCTGCTAATAAACACATCCTGACCCTTGAACACGTCAGAAAGTAATAAATGTTGGAATCTTTTTTTGTGAGTTTTTTTTTAAAACTGCCCTGTTGGGGAGATTGGGAACATTCTACTGTCCCATGGACAGGAATTGAAGGAAAATTCCCTCAATGAGAACTATAAAATCTTATTAACACCTCTTTCCCACTGTATACAAGTAGTTGATAGTTTCTTTCTTAAAACCCAGGTATAGAGGCAAAGCACACATTTTCTTTTTTTATTCTGGGCTATTTATGTTCAAATTATGAAGTGTTTTTTTGTTTTCTATGCAAAACTGATGTGTGGGCTATGTGATCTTACCTTGAACATATGGAGTTATTCTTTACCCACACAGTAGCATTGTTATCCTGCATCTAGCAGATTATTGGGTTCCGATCTCCAATATTTTTTGGCCATTCTCTTCAGTTTTAACATGCAGTCGCTCTGTCTGTGCTATGATGGGTCATATCATTTCCACCACCGCTACGTGCCTGCTTTATGGACCAAATTAGAATGGAATGGCTCCATTGCAACAGAGCCCCTAGCAGCTAAAGATGTGCATACACACAGCTGCTGACTTTGTTAAAGCAATGGTCAGATCAGTCCCCATAATTTTGTATTTCATGGTAAAAATGTACACTCACCAGCCACTTTATTAGGTACACCTGTTGATTTGCTTGGTAACACAAATTGCTAATCACCCAATCACATGGCAGCAATTCAATTCATTTAGGCATCTAGACGTGGTGAAGACTTGCTGAAGTTCAAAGCTAGCATCAGAATGGGGGAAAAAAGGGCATTTTAAGTAACTTTGAACGTGGCATGGTTGTTATGCCAGACGTGCTGGTCTGAATATTTTCAAAAACTGCTGATTTTCTGGGATTTTCACACAGCCATCTCTAGGTTTACAGAGAATGGTCCAAAAAAGAGAAAATATCCAGTGAGCGGAGGTTGTGTGGATGAAAAGGCCTTGTTGATGTCAGCGGTCATTGGAGTATGGGCAGATTGGTTCCAGATGATAGGCAACAGTAACTCAAATAACCGCTCATTACAACCAAGGTATGCAGAATACCATCTCTGAACGTACAACACATCAAACCTTGAAGTAGATGGGCTACAGTAGCAGAAGTGGCCAAGAAAACACCAATTTGTGTCCTGACTGACAAGCTTACATAGCGAGAATCAACAGTTTGTTTTAAAGAGGTCTTCAACAACACATCCCAAGCTTGGGTGTACCACTGTCAACAATTCTGTTGGATAATACAGTGGGACAATTTTCCTCTTGTGGGACTTTGAAAGGCAGGAGTCTTAAAATAATAATTATATCAAAATTGTAATTTTATTTGAAAAAGGTTAAAACATGAGAATGATAAAACATATGGATGCACGTATGATTAAATGGTAACAAACAGAAAAAACACATATGTATATGCAAAGACAACGATACTGATGACACCACACTGGTAGGTCCAAGCAGTGAACTAGGACCAAAAGGTCCGACGCGTTTCAAGGTTGTGAAAAATGAAACCTCTTCTTCAGGGGCTGATAGTTGGGTACATGATTATCTGAAAGTATTTACAAAAATACAAAGTAAACAGACAGAATAAATCCAATTTTCTGTTACAATTAAGTATATTAAGAACACATAAATCCAAATTGATACATTGTGAAATATTCTGACCGTGTAGTTCCTGAGTCACCATCAAACGGCATCCAACATCAAAAAATGGGGATAAAAGATTTGCCGCCAGAGATCAGAGCCATGGGCCAGTGCTTACGACAGGGGAACGCACAGATCCCGCATCCAGGCTACACACAAAGGGCGTCTCCTTACCACAAGAAAAATCTGTGTGGCTGAATTGGCACTGCACAGACATGGCATGGGATTTGTACAGCAGTGCGGTGCGAATCACATGTGATGTCGCACAGTAATGCGAACTGAGCCGAATCTGTTTTTAATCTCGGCAGAAGAAAAAATTTCAGCCCCTACAAGTCATCATTAGTTTTAGTTATAATGCAAGGTTTTCTGCCTTTTTTTTTAATAAACCTAAAACATGCTGCCATTTTGATTTTACTGCCTTTTTACAGTGTGGTCAGTTTAGTTTGTTCTGTTTCCATTCAGTGTTCATTCCCTGTTATCTGAAAACATAACTGCAACAAGGATTGAAAAAAAATGATAAAGCTTTGCCAGTGAGAATTTGCAATAACATTTTACTTTCAGGCAACTTTTTAGTGACTTATTACTTTGCTATTGATAGCTTTTATGTGTGTATGCTTTGTAAACAGAAATTTGTAATTTTCGCAGCCTCGACTAGATCTGTGTCGCTGTGTTTAAAGCGCCTCCAGGATTACTCGCGGAGGTTCACTGATATTATCTACATATACAAGCTTAATTATTATTAATACGCCTTAATCCTGGTCTATTAGTTGACAGTAAACACCAGCGAGAAGTTTATAATCCAATTTGCAGTATTAAATGCAGAGCACAAGAAAAGATGTGATTGTTCGATGGACAATGTCCAGGAATGTTAGCTAGTCTAATATTTTATATTTTGGCACTTTTTTTTTCTCTAATTGATGTCTGACAGAAGCAGTTGTTTTATATTGTACAATAATCTTCCTGGTTCTTTCTTCGTGTTTTTGGGCAGGGGAAAGGAGATTTTCAAGAAACTGGAAATCCCTAAATTCACGAAGAAGAGGCATCTCTTTCTAACCATAGATGAAAGCACATTTAGTCATCTTTAAGTGGATCAATAACCCCCCCTAGATGCCTTTTTATATCTTCATGGTGGTCAGCTTCAGTTACTTTTGTGTGTGAAAAAAAATACTATTTGAAAATAACGAAATGTCCTTATTTATTCTACAATACTGCCTTGGGAATATTCTTTTTTTATTTTTTTTTTTTTTTTTTATTTAAATGCTGTAATTGTTGGGGCCACTGAAGCTGAATTAAGGAATTTTGAACACCGAGAGATGACGTGATTTTTTACCTACATTTGTAAAATATGTGGATTAAAGCCTCGTACACACGATCAGATTTTCTGATGGGAATTGTGTGTTGATGGACTGTTGGTGGAAAATCCTACCGTTTGCACACTCCATCAGACAATTGTCGGATTTTCCACGGACAAATGTTGGATTGCAGGCTTTAAAATTTTCCGCGGACACCGGTCTGTTGTCGGATTTTCCGATCGTGTGTACACAAGTCTGTCAGACAAAAGTCCAAAGTACAAACATGCATGCTCGGAATCAATGCTTACCAAACACAAAATTATCAGAAGGTGCCCAAAGGGTGGCGCTAAAGAGCTAAAAAACCACATAGTGCGTCACTACATTTGTGTTTGTTGGCCGACAATTGTGTGCCGTTTGTATGTAAGACAGGTTCATGGCCAACGCCCTTCGGACAAAAGTCGGACGCTTTGTCTGTGGAAAATCCGATTGTATGTACGAGGCTTTAGATTGCCGTGGTAAATAAGCTAGTGTTTTAGACCCATAGAGCACCGTAATGCCCCATGTACCCCATTTGATTTAGTGGGAGAATTTTGTCTTGGGCTGGCCATACATAATACAATTTTCTTGTGCAGTTTTCCTTTAGACTTACCTAAACCATATAATATGACGTCAAGCCTAAAAACGTTCAATTTGTATGCAATCAGACAGGCCCTTGTTGATGGTAAATCTAAAGGAAATTTTATAAGAAAATGGTGTGCACAGACAGTGGAACCAGTGGACACACATTTTCATATGTTTGAGTTACAAATACTTTCGTATTGTTAGTCTTCGACTTAAAGGAGTTGTAAAGGCAGAAGTTTTTTTTATCTTAACCACTTCCCGGCCAAGGGATATCATATGACATCATGGACTTTGAGTGGTGATATCTGAATGATGCCTGCAGCTACAGACATCATCCAGATAAATTGTTATTCTGCCGGTGAGTCTGTGCACTGTAAGAAAAATCATAATGGCAGTTGAGCCGCTCACCCGTGCGATCGGTGAGCCAGAGAACAAATCGGACGTTTTACCATAAGGCCCCTTTCACACTGGGGCGGTTTTCAGGCGGTACGGCGCTAAAAATAGCGCCTGTGTACCGCCTGAAAGAACCGGCCCCATTCACTCCAGTGTGAAAGCCGGCGGGCTTTCACACTGGAGCGGTGCGCTAGCAGGACCGCAACAAAAGTCCTGCTAGCAGCATCTTTGGAGCGGTGAAGGAGCGGTGTATTCACCGCTCCTATACCGCTCCTTCCCATTGGAATCAATGGGAAACCGCGGGGATACCGCCCGCAAACCGCCGCTGCAGCGGCGCTTTGCGGAGGTTTTTAACCCTTTTGCGGCCGCTAGCGGGGGTTAAAACCACCCCGCTAGCGGCCGCATACCGCGGGAAAAACGATGGTAAAGCAGCGCTAAATATAGCGCTGCTTTACCGTCGCCGCCCCGCACCGCCCCAGTGTGAAGCCAGCCTTAGAGATGACTGGTGACCAGATGGTCCCCAGTCATCTCTATGACCATCAGAGGCCCGGGTACAATGTTCTGACGTCATGTCCGGGCCAGTGAAAGTAAACAAAACCGAGAACGCAGCTGGAAAGGTCAAGAGTTTTTTTATTTTTTTGGATCTCAACCTTTTCAGCCTGGAGGAGGGATAAAGAGGACCTATCAGGCATTATTCCTATTACAAGGGATGTTTACATTCCATGTAATAGGAAAAAAAGTAATCAAAAAAATTGTTTTTAAAGAGAAAGTGTAAAAAAATAAAAGTAAAAAAAAGAATAAAATTTTTTTTAAGTGCCCCCCGTCCGCACATGCTCACGCACAGAAGGCGAACGCATACATAAGTCGCACCCACATATGTAAACAGCGTTCAAATCACACATGTGAGGTATCGCTACGTGCGCTAGAGCAAAAGCAACAATTTTAGCCCAAGACCTCTTCTGTAACTCTAAATATGTAACCTGTAAAAAAATTGAAAGCGTCGCCTATGGAGATGTTAAGGTACCAAAGTTTGGCGCCATTCCACTCGTGTTTGCAATTTTAAAGCGTGACATGTTAGGTATCTATTTACGCTGCGTAACATCATCTTTCACAATATACAAAAAAATTGTGCTAACTTTACTGTTTTTTTTTTTTTGTTTTTTTTTTTAATTCATAAAACCTTTTTTTTTTTTCTCTGCTAAAAAAAAACCTATATAGAGTCCCATTTATATCTATAAATCCATTTATATCTATGGAGTGGTCTTTGAGGAGCATAATAGACAGCCTTTACTTTCACATGCCCTGAGTGCTTCTCAAACATAGTACTCTAGGCTCCACAGGCTTCCATGAAAAAATGCACACTGCAGACATGGTAAGTCTTGAGGTCTAAAGCGAGATATATATTTTGCATAGAGGGTTTAATATGTTTTAAAGCCCACCCTCACTAAAAATCCCAGCTGAATGCAGCTCTGCATGCCCCTCCCAAGAGATGTGCGAGCACCACTGTCAGATTTTTATTGTTGAATGAATGAATGAATGAATAATTTGTATAGCGCTACAATGCGAACCGAATCGCCTCAAGGCGCTGTAATTTGTGCTTTGTTGTCAAGCTTCTTAGAAGAGGTGGGTCTTGAGTTTTTTCCTGAAGACCTGATGGTTTTCTTCCATGCGGATGTAGGTTGGTAGTGCATTCCATAGCCGTGGTCCTTGGACAGCGAATCTTCGTTCCCCTTTTGATTTGTAGCGGGACTTGGGGATGAGGAGGAGGTTTTGGTCGGACGATCGAAGACTGCGATTGGGTGTGTAGCGTTTTATTTTCTCGAGAAGGTATTGAGGCGCGTCTCCATGGGTGCATTTGTGGGTGAGGCAGAGGGTCTTGAAAATGACCCGATTCTTTACGGTTAGCCAATGTAGGCTCCTCAGGGAAGGGGAGATGGATTCCCAGGGTTTTTTTCCTGTTATCAGCCTTGCCGCCGTGTTTTGGATAAGTTGTAAGCGCGCAAGTTGATATTGGGGTAACCCTATGTAGAGGGAGTTTGCGTAGTCCAGTCGTGAATTGATGACTGTTCCAACTACTACTGCTTTGTCCTCCTTTGGAATGAAGGGGATGAGTCTGCGTAGAAGACGAAGGAGATGGTGAGATCCGCTAACTACCGATCCTATTTGTGCATCCATTGACATTTCTGAGTCAAAAATGACTCCGAGGCTCTTGGCCTTGGTTCTTGGGGAGATGGTCTGTCCAAGGATGGTAGGGGGTGTCCAATCGATCTTGGTTCGGGAGTTTTGGTTTGCATGTAGAATGAGAAGTTCTGTTTTAGATTCGTTGAGTTTAAGAGAGCTGGCAGTCATCCAGTCGTCTATTCGGGTGAGGCAGTTTTCTAATTGCCGATGATGGTCTTTTTGTCCGGTGATCCGAAAGTATAATTGGGTGTCATCAGCGTATGAGTGGAAGCAGAGATCCGATCTTCTGATGATTTTGAGGAGTGGGCGGATGTATATGTTGAAGAGCACTGGCGACAAGGGTGATCCTTGAGGGACTCCACAAGAGATTGCCCGGGTTTCAGAGGTGAAAGCTCCTAGTTTCACTGTCTGAGAGCGATTTCCTAAGAAGGATGCGAACCATTGTAGGTCTGCGTCTGCGACTCCTGCTACTTCTGTAAGGCGGATGAGTAGAGTGTTGTGGTCCACAGTATCAAACGCTGCACTGAGGTCCAACAGCACCAGGAGACACGATTCTCCGTCATCTGCTGCTTCGAGGGCGTCGTCCCAAATCTTCAGGAGTGCCGTTTCTGTGCCATGGCCTGGGCGGAAGCCCGATTGTAGAGGGTCCAGGAGTTTGTGTGTGTCTAGGTGGCGGTGTAGCTGTTGTACTACCGCTTTCTCCATAATCTTGGAGATGGTGTTGAGGCTTGTTATCGGTCTGCGGTGGTTGGGGTCCCGGGGGTCGAGGTTGGGCTTCTTTAGCAGGGGTTTGATGATGCCTTGTTTGAGGGCGCCTGGAACAAACCCTTCTTTGAAAGATTGATTTATGAGGTGAGTTAGCGTAGGCGCCAAGATGTCAGAGCATTCTTTCAGCAGTTTTGTGGGGATGATGTCAATGGGAGATGTGCTGTCTCTGAGGTTTTTGATGATGTTTTTGGTGGTGTCCGTGGAGATTGGGATCAAAGAAAACTTTGGTGGAAGAGGGATATTTGTGACCATATCTTCTTTTTGCTCTAGATGGCTGAGGTTGGAAGTTTTTTTCATGTGGATTATTTTCCGGATGTTGTCGATTTTGTCGATGAAAAAATCTGATAACTCATTACAAAAATCTTGGGTTTCGTTTGCTGGGGGCTCTAAGCATGCTGGGTTCATCGACTGAGCGACTATTTTAAAAAGTTCCCGAGGGCGGTTTAGTGCCGATGAAATGGTATTTGCAAGAAAATCTTTTTTAGCTTTAAAGATTGCTTTGTGATAATTCTCAGTGAGTCCTTTGTAGTTTGTCTGATTTTCTTTGGTAGGATTTCTTCTCCATGCTCTTTCGGCTCTTCTGCGTTCTTGCTTGAGTAGCATGAGAGAGCTGTTAAACCATCCTGAGTTTTTCCTCCGGATAGGTGTTCTGCGTTTTGGAGCCACTGCGTCTGCTGATTGTAGTAATACCTTGTTTAGGGAGCGGAGTGTAAGTTCCGTTGAGTGGGTTAAATTCAGCGTTGCTATTTTGTTTGCCAACGTGTTTTTGAAGGTTTCGGAGTGTAGTTTCTTCTGCGATCTGGTCCAATGAGTTGTTGTTACCGGTTTCTGTTTTTGCTGGGTGGTATTAGTGGTGATTTTAAATTTGATGGCGTGGTGGTCCGTCCATGGTAGTGGTAGGTTGTCGAGTATGTTGATGTTCAAATTTTGTTTGAAGATAAGGTCCAGGGTGTGTCCTGAGCCATGTGTTGGAGTCTTTATCAGTTGCTGGAGACCCAGTTCTTCCAGTTGGCTGATGCAGGCGGTGGCGATAGGGTCTTGGGTAGAATTTGCCCAGAGATTAAAGTCTCCAAGTACCAGGAGGTTTTTGGATTTCAGGGTGTGTATTGCAATGAATTCCGTGAGGGGAGTAAGAAGATTGGTCTTTGGTCCTGGTGGTCTATAGCAAAGTAGAATGTGGGTGGTGTCATGGGGTGTTGATTGAAGATGTAGCGTCAGTGTCTCCATAAAAGGCACTGAGTTCTGCAAAATCGGTTTGGTGAGCACCAGGTGCGATTTAAAAATCGCTGCTAGGCCTCCCCCTTTTTTTCCTATCCGATGCTCAGTTAGGATCCTGTAGTTCTCCGGCACCAATTCGGTAAGGATGGTGTTGCAGTCGGGGGTTAGCCAGCTTTCCGTGATGAAGAGGCAATCTATGTTGTTTTGGGTGATGAAGTCGTGTACTTCCAGTCTGTGTTTGACTGCAGATCTGGTGTTGATCATGGCGCATGCTAATTGCTGAGGTTGAGTTGGTATCTTCCTGTGTTTGATGGTTGATCGTCGGTCGGTCTTTAGTAGTTGTTCTTTCCTTAGAATTTTTTGAATGGTGGCTGGCAAAGTAGAGGTGGCATTCCTTAGCCTGTGGAGAGCTTCTGCTGAATATTTAAAGTAGCACATGGCGGGAGGGGGAAGTTGATGGCACTTGGATGACAGTGCTGATGATCCTGATCCGGGTTTTTCCTGTTCCTGTTTGTATCAGTCTAGGTATCAGACTTGCCGCCGTGTTACAGCTATTTGTAAGCGCGCAAGTTGATCGTGAAGTGCCCTATATGGAAGGATGTAGTTGTCGAGTCGCTAATTCCTGGCTGTTCCAGCTGGCTCTGCTTGTAGTGCCGATCCTGGACCAGAAGGATACTGCTGGTGACCGCTGAGGTATCTTGTACTGGTGCGAATCGTCCCGGTAGGGGTGATGGGGGCCTGTTGAACCTACCACCCTCCCGTTTGATCCAGAGGAAGGCGAAAAACCCCTAACTGTGCCGGCCAATCGCTCAGTAGGGGAAAAAATTCCTTCCTGACCCCCGAGGGCGATCGGACCACAGGGCCCTGGATCAACGACTAATGGGGGTGGGGGGGGGGGGTAACCGGGAACTTACCTGATTTGAGATAATCCCAGCGGCGCTTGCTGTGCGACCTGGTGCCTCTGCGGTGAAGTCTGGTTGCTACGGTAGTGGTGTTCTGAGCGGGAAGGGCACACCGGCTTGCAGAAAGGAAATAAGGGTAGGTGAGAGGTGGGATGGCGTGGGCTGGGTCTCAGCCGCAGCCGCCTTCTTCCTCGTCTAGCCAGCTAGAGCAGAGGTGACAGCGGCTGTGGATGCTGCCCACCCAGGTGACTGACCTGAATTGGAGCAGTTCCCGTTGACACCTGCTGGGGGGTCCTGGGGGTCCTGGTGATGTCCTGGCTGAATCTGGGTGGACTGGGTGGACCAAGATGGCCGCCGAGTAGGCCGGAGCCACGGGTTAGCCTGGTCTTGGCTGCCCAGTGGGAGAGGAGGCGGTCGTGGATGAGGGGGGGGGTCCGATGGAGGTGGTTACCTGGTGTTGGTGCTAGCTGCGGGGCAGCTTCTGCCGACGGAGCGGTGATCCTGCGCCGGCCGGACTAGGCCGGAGCCGCGGTGTTTCCTGCCCGCCTACCCGGCGAGGCTGGCGGGCCGGGAGAAGCGGCGGGAGGAGCGGCGGTGACGGCGGCGCTGAGGAAGGTAGGGTGATTGAGAGGGGCCGGGGGGTCGCGTACCCGGTCCCCGTGCCTGGGGGGGGGGGGGACACGGATGCCGCCTCAAGGCCTGCGAGGATCAGGTAATGCTGGCCTGCAAAAGGCCGGAGCTATTGACGAGGCTGCGGAGGCTGCGGAGCTACTGACAGCACGTCAGCACTCCTCACTGACAAGCACTCTTGTTGTCTGTGCCCCTGCTAGGGAAATTTTCTCGCTCGCTCTCTCCCTCTCCTTTATTACCAATCTCACTGGGAATGAAAGTGGGGGTAAATACAAAGTTTTGAGTTGACACCAAATAGAAATAGAAATAGAAATAGAGAGGAAATTTTTAAAGAGAGGAATTCCCTCACAGTGCTAAATCACTTGCTGTTCAGTCTACAGCAGGAAGATGCCCTGATTTGGTAAAACATTTTAAGGCCAGAATTACGATGCTGACATCATGTCCAGTGATGTCACTTCCTGTGACCTGAATGCACGCTGATTCGAATACCTGGAGCAGCGGTGTAAAGCTGGCCATACACCTATAGATTATCTGCAGATTTTCTATGGTTAGATGGAAAAAGTGCAACAGATTTCTCCATGTTCGCTAAACTGTGTGGATGGAGGAATCTCCTACTTTTTCCATCTAACCATAGAAAATCTGCAGGTCTATAGGTGTATGGCCAGCTTTATATTGTTATTGAAGCCACTAGACATACTGTGTGCCGACTCATGGGCACATATTAATGTGAGTGCATTTATGTCTATTTTTATGGGGACATTTTAATAAACACTCTGCGCTATGAGCACTTTTGTTCTTGTGATTCCTCCTACACTAATGTGAGTGGATACAGGAGGAGAGTGGAGTGATACAGGGGATGCTGGATTGGTGGATCTGAAGCGGCATTCACAAGTGTGTTCTGACCCAACTTAGCTGTAGAGTCACAGGCCATTCGGTGAGTTACCACCTGGTGGGGGTGTGTGGCACGCACTTTTAAGATATATTATTGGAATGGCCACAGCACATGTCTGTTCCACTGTCTGCTTCAAACATGATCTGTATTTCCCATGTATATTGTGTTCTACCACGTTTTGGTAAGTTCAGAATTCATAGAAAGAGCCCAGTTCCTGGTTTTACATTGCCAGTCCTTCCAAAATCTTGTAGGCCATTAAACCAAGCCATAAATGTACACTTTACTGTGTGCTCGATGGTCCAACCTGTAGTAGTCCATGCTGAGTCACCCTATATTAGTAGTCTGTGGATTCTGCTGGTGGTGGTATATAACCTTCTGGTTTCTGTTGCAAAGTTCCAGATCACCCACTGGTATCCCAAGTGTAAAACTATTACAGAATCAAATGAAGAAGTCTCATTTGGAAACTGGCAATTGATAAATGTGTTGGTGGATGGACACAAGAGCTTCTTTAGAGATTTCACCACTGGAGGTGGTATAATAGTCATTTAAAGGGACTAAGCATCCAAGTTTTGCTTCAGGGTCTTGATCTATAATGCAACTTTTCAGCAAAACTTTGATGGATGTGCTTTTTTTTCTGGCAGGAGCCGCAACTGATTCCCTCATCCTTATTTAGACTTTTGACCTTAACAGAATCTGTATAATCTCCTTACACATAGACGCGTTTAAAAGTACGTGAGGCGGGGTTTTCTGTCCAATGGCAGAAAGAATAGAAAAGCAAAGTCTGCAGTAATCGTCTTCCCCTTCTTATTTCAAGCTGGGCTTTATTAATTAAGGTCTTTAACTGGTAGGCTTTTATTTATTTCCTTTGGTGTAAGTCTCCACATTATACAAACACGAGGCGATTTTGTACACGTGAAAATAGAGTGGAACTCTAGGCAAAAATGATTAGCTTGGGATCTAAATTATATGTTCTATACATACATTCTAACTTAAGCTAGCCATACATGGCTAGATTTCTCTGGTTCAGGAATTTGGCTGAACGAGGGAAATCCCTTGTTTACCCTGTCCTGTGCTAAACACTGTATATGGAGTAATTCCCTCTGCTGGCTATTGCATTCAGACAGACGGTTCTCTTGGCTGTCTGCATAACCAAACAGTGACTGTAGCTAATTGGATGCTGTCACTGTTGAGCCTGCAGTTTTCTGTCCAGCTCCCGGAGCTCTCATTTTTGACTATTCAACAGGAATCGTCCGAAATGTCATGCATGTCTAACATTACTATTTTCCTGCTACAGTGATCCTCCACTTCCACAAGGGACAGTCAGATGTGGACTGTGCATGCTTACACTGGTCCAAGCTGGACCAATATAATATGTAAAACATCTGTACCTGGAAATCTTCTTTTTAAATGCATACCTTAAATTTGATTGCTTGGTTTGTGGAGGATTATGCAGGTAAACTAAAGATGTTTTAGATATGCTTTGTGTCCAACTTCCACTATCACAGACATTTTTAGGAAAATATCTGGTTATCAAATGATTGTATTCATACATGTTAAGGCACCTTTAGGGAGACCATGTGTGAGCAGATATCTGACTGAGAACAGCAGGTTCTGCCCACCTTTTCTCAAAACTGCCTTCTGCTCTCTGAATAGAATTGGGAAATATCAGAGTTTGGGGATGCAGGGATTTTCCAGCACGTGTAATCCCTTTGCATTTGGTCCCTGCAAATTATGCTCAGATCTGCATTTTTCTGGCTGTGTGTGATGTTGATTTGCCTGCTTCTATGCTTTTTGCATTACATACACCTGACCCTTGTGCTCTGTGCCTTACATACTCCTGTCCTCTGTGCTCTTTTCTCCTTTTTGCATTGCTTTCCCCTTGCCCTCTGTTGCATACCCCTGTCCCCTGCACTGTGTAACTATGAGCACTGTGCTCTGTTGTTTACATACTACTGTACTAACCTCTGTGTTACATACTCCCGAGGCCTGCATGCTGTGTGTTAAGTACTCCTGAGCCCTGTGTGCTGTGCGATACAAACTCCTGTCCCCTACACTATAAGCATTATGTGATCCTAACTCCTGCACTCTGTAAAATTATATACTCCTTGTGCCTGCATTCTTTATTTTATATTATGCAGAGTATGCTCTAGTCTAGACCAATGTGTGCATGTGTCCAACAGTTACTGGTTGCTAAATAGTCCCCAACTATAAAGTCAGATGTTTTTGAAAAAGAAGTTATACAGGCATATACCCCACTTTTAAGTACTAAAGCTGGAAAGTGCAAAATCAGGCTCACTTCTGCATAGAAACCAATGAGCTTCTAACCCCAGCTTGTTCAATTAAGCTTTGGTAATAAAACCTGGAAGCTCATTGGTTTCTATGCAGAAGTGAGCCTGATTTCGCACTTTCCAGCTTTAGTAAATAAACCCCATTGTGTACTTAAAAGTGGGGTATGCCTGTACTTACCAGCTCTGTTCAGGAGTATTGCAGTCCTTTAACTCCTGTTTGGCGGTCTCCAGCTGGCGCTGTCTGCTCCTTTTTCCGAGTGCCCCCTTAGCAAGCTGCTTGCTATGGGGGCACCCACGTGGGTGTGCTCCCGACCACATGGCTGCCATGGGTGATGTAAAAGACCTGAACACAATTTGTAGCTAAGTGTGTGGCCTGCTAACAACATTCTTTTTTAAATTGCAGATTGATTTGTGTGTGTTTTGGGCATGCTTTTTGTCTATATAGTTTTCCTGCTGCCTGCACATCATTAAATATTTTGATAAAGTTTACAGAGCACACATCGTAGAGTAATGATTTCCACAAAGTGACTTTTATCACCACTTACAATGTTATCCATCTCAGCTGCTGGCAGGGTTGCATTCTTGGCTGTGAGCTCTGCCCTGTATCTCCTACTTACAGTACCACAACTGTGTGCAGCATTCCGCCTTGCTGGCAGGCAACATTACCATTCAACCACATGGGCAGACCAAAGTAAAACCACATCACCCCTGTCTTAGATGCTTCCTATATGCTTGTACATTTTATTTAGGAAAGTACATTCATTTAAAATGACCTCAGCTGTTATCGGAGTCTGTTATAGTTTTTTTTATTTTTTTGTCAAATTTTTCTTGATTTGATCTTAGTTGTCTTTAACGTGATCCCCATGATTACGTCCGCATTGTTTGATAGCATGTATCTGCGTTGATCATGATTTCTTTTGTGCATTTACAGCATTTTTTACACGTTTATTTAATGTCACAATAGTACGTTTGATTCACATAATCCTTTTAGCGCAACTTTTCATATTTTTCTTGCATTTCTGTGTTGTATCGCACTTGTTGTTGCTGCTTTATTTTTTTAGGTATTTGAGTCCAGCGCAATTTTCTTTGTACTTATCTTTGTGTCTTTAACGTGAGCCTGTACAGTATTTTTTACTTTACAAAGTTCACATCTTGCCTAAGAACTGTCACCCATCTTCTGCTCCTCTCTGATTTAGCGTTACTGTGTTACTGATGCCTGACTTTCTCTGACTTTCTGGCTAAGCTTTGTCAACTACCCTTCACCTACAAAGCGAATGTGTCCCTATTGTTATAGAGGCTTTTTAATAGGAAAGTGAAAAGGGCAGTTGCCAAGGGACAGCTGGGAAAAGTTGGGCCCTATAGCAAAGTAAAAGTAAATCACCGCTGACTGGCCTCACACCAAAAATTCTTAGTGCTGGTCTGAAAGCTGAATTCCAGAAATAAAATATTTTATTTAAATGTATTCATCAAAAGCCACCAAGGATTTAAATCCACTTTGTGTGTGCGCACCAGTGACCTTTGCAAAGCCAGTTATTATCTTGTAATAGTAGTCGTGACATCACTGTGCTGTGCACATGCTGCTTATTACCGCTCACTATACTCCTCTAGAGCACAATACACACAGACGGACCTGAAGGAGTTTCTTGATAGAATAGACTTCCCCCCGCCTCACCGACACTAGCAGATGCAGCCTAGATGAGCCAATAACTGTCGAAGAAGTACAACATGCACTTGGTGGTTTGCAGGCAGGGAAGACTCCGGGGACAGACGGCTTACCGACCGAGTTCTATAAACAATATAGTGAACAGGTATTAACACGGTTACACAGTGTAATGACCAGGGCGTTGGAGGGAGGCTCCCTCCCCGAATCAATGACTGAGGCGATTATCGTTGTGATTCCCAAACCTGGCAAGGACCCCGAATACTGCACCTCGTACAGGCCAATTTCTCTACTTAATGTGGATGTTAAGGTACTCACCAAAGTCCTGGCAAATAGGGTCAACAATGTTATCCTTTCTCTCATTCACGAAGACCAATCTGGATTTATGCCCGGTAAGGGCACGGACATTAACCTCCGGAGGCTACATACAGTCCTGGCCGCCACTGATTGTCTCACTCCATCGGATCTAGTGGCCTCGCTAGATGCCGAAAAGGCCTTTGATTCGGTGGAGTGGACATATCTGTGGGAGGTACTAGGCAGGTTCGGCTTCGGGCCTAACTTTATTTCCTGGATCCAGGCACTGTACAGGTCTCCGAAGGCTAGAATCCGAACGGGAGCTAATATATCTCTACCCTTCTCACTCAGCAGAGGCACGAGACAGGGGTGTCCCCTGTCCCCGGCTCTCTTTGCTCTGGCCATTGAGCCTATGGCTATCCTACTGCGCTCATCTGAAGCGGTGTGTGGGATACCCATTGGCCCAGTCCAGGAAAGGGTCTCCCTCTATGCCGACGATACATTATTGTATCTCAGGAACGATGGGAACTCTGGCCCTGGCTATCATTGATGAATTTGGTAGGTATTCAGGAGTATGTGTAAACTGGGACAAATCGGTACTTTTCCCCCTATCCCCGTCAGGGACCACTCGTATTCCGAATGCAACTCTAAAACTGGTCTCTCAATTCAAGTATTTGGGAGTGATTATCCAAAAAGACCCATCGCAATATATCAAATACAACCTTAACCCGGTAGTCTCCTCTCTAGTCGAGAAATGCGCGGCGTGGAAGACACTACCCCTCACCCTAGATGGCAGGGTCAACCTTGTCAAAATGTCCATTCTCCCTAAGTTCTTATACTTGTTTCGTCAATGACCTACACACATCCCGATATAATTTTTTAAGAAAGTAGATAGCATACTCACTACGTTCCTTTGGCTTGGGGGGACCCCTAGAATAGCAAAAACAACACTACAACTTCCAATCTCTCTAGGGGGCCTGGCCCTTCCCTGCCTACTTAAGTACTACTGGGCCGCGATCCTGGTCACGGTGCGATGGTGGCTGGCGGACACACCGGCGAACCCGGCCGCCACACTAGAAGCAGCGTTACTGGGATCATATACAGAACTTAGGAACCTGATCCACCGTGGACCCCGGTCCAATGGTAGGATCACAATCCCTATGCGGACGACACTGAAGGTATGGGACACTGTCAAATCTAAACTACAAACGGAGGGTACATGATCTCCCCACACCCCCCTGTGGGGCAACCCTAGACTGCCCCACTTCGCAACTATCCCAGACCCAGTACTATGGGCCCATTTGGAGATAAAGACCCTAAACGACATAGTGACGAATGGTAGACTACTGTACTTTGATGAGCTTAAGACTTCCAAAAACCTTCCCAATCATATGCTGTTTCGGTATTTTCAACTGAAGCATGCCTTCCAGGCCCAATTTAAAGGCCCTGTACGTCCTGAGGTGAACGCAGTTGAAACACTGTTGGGCAGGTCGGACGGAAGGGGTACACTTTCAGATTTATATGCCATCCTTGCTGGCCTAGACACATCGAAAGTCACCCAACTATTTGACGCATGGCAAGCAGATATACCTTCCTTGGCGGACGACGACTGGGAAGAGGGTATTCAGCAATTTCTACCTTTAATGGTCTCTTCTAGAGACCGCCTCGCCCAACTGAAATTTATACATCGGGTCTATTACTCCCCTGACAGATTGGCCAGAATCTACCCAGACAGACAACCGACCTGCCGTAGATGTGACGCAGACATTGGCACATTTTTCCATACGGTATGGTCCTGCCAGCGCCTTGAAGGGTTCTGGAGGGGGGTAGTAGACGTAATCAACACTATAGGTAAGATTAAAGTGACTTGCGACCCCAAATGTTTACTGCTGGGAATATGTGACACGTTAGAAGCCCCTCAAGCTAAGAAGTTGTTCGTTTTCTACGCAGCTTTCTACGCGAGGAAAGCAATAATGCACGGTTCTACAGTGGCAGACGCTTATTGATCAGGCGCTGCCGCTGTATAAACTGACATATCTTGGGCGCAACTGCCCACAGAAATTCGACAAAATATGGGCCGCTTGGGTCCGTGAAAGGAGACTTCCCCTGGACTGACTTGGAGCATGTGTTTTCACGTAGGCATAGGACAAAACTGGAGAATGCACAAGAATTGTGCATGGCTATAGACCGCAATATAATAAATAATTGCACTGTGAGCAATAAATTGGGGATTCATGCCGGAGTCGATAGATATATCCCCTTATTGGTGCATGTCCCTGTACAGGGAACTGGGGGTCTTTCCCCCGTCCTATACCTAACCTAACATATTGTAAAGTGTGAAATTATGCTTTTGCTTGGCTACTGTAACACCACGCTGTATATGTAATGTATTCTTTTACCTTGTGAGGATGTATCACTGCACTTTGTTCTGTTTGTTTTCGTGTTGAAACTTTAATAAAATTTTTCTGTTAAAAAAAAAGAGGGGCTGAGCAGGCTCCACCCACTACAGGTTGCCTGATGAAAGCTATAGGAGGCGGCGGAGACCAGACCAGTCACACTGCAGAAAGAGAGGGCATTGACCCGTCTTTATTACAGGAAGCTTCTGAACAGAAAAAGTTTGACACAATGGACGTTTTTACATCTGTGGTTTTTGGATTCAGGCATTTTTTTTCTGCAGCCAGTAAACTCCCCAGCATGTAATCATATGTGTCAATGCACACACAGGCTGTTATCAGTGTTTTTTTTGAGGGGGTGTTTTCTGTCTGGAAAAAAAAAAACCCCCAGAACTAGTGGGTTTTAGCCCAGGTTCACACTGAGCTGCGGAAATGAAGCTGTGCGAGTTCAGCTGAACTCGCACGATTTCGCTCCCGCATGTCAGTCCCGATTTCGGCCACAATTTCAGAGACATCTTTGCATGTTTCTGCACAGATGTCAATGTAAAGAAAGAAGGCCTAGGCCTAGCTCTGAGGAAGGGGGTGCACCCCCGAAATGCGTTGGCTGTACCCCGTGTTCTGTGCATGTCCATGCACTGTGTTTATGGCTTTTGTCAGTTGCATTTTGGGAGTTCCCACTTTTATACAAAAATGTCTTATTAAATGATCTCTGGTAAAGCACTAGGTGTGCACACCTTCCACCTTCCATTTCTGTTTTTCTTGCAGTACAGAGAAGTCTATATTTAGATTTTTTTCATTAGCACAGCTGTCGTCACATTTTAGAATACAAACTAGTTAATTTTTTTGGGTGTGGTGCGAAATTCACAAATTTTCCAATCCCTCGTGGGCATCGTTGAAAAACGTTCTGTGTTAACATACCGTGTCTTGTGATTGTTAACCAAGCGCCTGTCTCTCCCTGGCAGAGAACATAATTACAGAATCGTTGGGCCAGGACGACAGCCTGTTTAAATAGCTTACTACGCTTCACTGACAGATCCTTTTCTGCGCCACAGCCATTAGCTGAAACCTCAGGGATTGTCTACTTGGCGTCCCCAGAACCCTGGCAGAATTAATGGTTGCTGTCTAAAATTCCATGCAGCGCTCCAGCAAAAGGGATCCCAGGCTATTTTTGTCATTTTGCATGAAGGCTAAATGACTCTGAGATTGGGATAATTGTGTAATGGTTTACTACTTAACGACGACCCCTTACAGAGCTTTCAGCGCTCTTCCTGTCTGAGGATGCCTTGTTAGCCTTGTTAGCAGCCTGCAGCATCAACTGCAGCAAACACGCTGCAAGATGTGGTGTTTTGGCATGCTGCAGGTAAACATTTAGTACACGGTTTTACCCCTGCTTGGGAAGGGAGGGAGCACCTCCATTATGTGGATGAATAAACCAAGTTTAAACACGTAAACTTGCCTTTATGTATTCCTTTGGTGATAAATGCAGCATAATTATCAGGAGTGTGCAAACATGTTACTTTTTTTATTTTTTTGCTATTTATTTTATAGATTGTGTCTGTAAACAGCTCATTGTCAGTTGGGAGTCTGCCTTTATTTTTTATTTTTTGTCTTTTTTACATTGCAAAATCAATATATAATGGGACTTGTTGGATTTGAACATTTCTTATGCCAGTTCCACACTGATGCGCTGCGGTTTGGCAATCATTTTAGTGTAATTTACCCCTGGTTTATCTGCGGTCTCATAAGGCTTCTTATTAGGTTGCACGTTTTTGCTGCATTTTCTGAAAGTGCACTAAAAGTTCTGCATGCTGCATCTTTGGTGCACTTTCAGAAAATGTGGCAAAAACACGCCAGTAGACTATGCGAAACAGTGGCTGCTGGGTCCTAGCATACACACGATCTCTGTTTTTAAGTGGCTACACAGTGCCAGGGTTACTGTGCAATGTTTCATCACTTATAGTTTCGCAAGTCCCAGTTCTGGCTCTTGGGGTGGAACATTAGAAATAGTCCCTGGTACAGTCACACAGTTCTAAGCACACTGATGAATGTAGTCTTACTCTTTCCCACGCTTTGGGATCGTAATTTGGCAGCCACACAGTTCCAAATAGGCTAGAGCTTGTAGTCCTTCTCTTGCCCTGGCAGTCAGTGAAGCAGTGACTCTGGGTAGTAGGTCACAATTCGGAAAGTGGCTACTGTGCAGCAGGGTTATTTTTACTTAATGAAGATAGCGTTAGAGTTGGCAGCTGCCAGGATCATACACCTCTGCCTGCATCCCTCTGTGCTCCCCTTTGTCAACTTGGGCTTCCTCCTGCCACCATTCTCCTTCCTGGCTGCCCTTCAGCATGTCATAATCCATTCCTTAATGGATATGGTTTCATCCAAGATGGCCACCCCCAGTATTGAAAACCACTTTTTTTAATAAGCATTGATCAAGGTCTCTTCAAAAATTGCTGCCACCCTACTGATCATCCTTTCGCTTTGAACTCTGTCCAGATTGCAGGAGGAAACAAATGTACGTGCAACAACGGCGAATGTTGAGGTACGGGCTAACAGTTATAATCCAGGCTACAAACAGAAGTAGCATAAAGGTGGACCTAAAATACACAGAATGCAAAGGATTGATGGGTGACAGGTGTCGGAGCTGCCAGGCTGATTATTTTAAAGCATAATCCTTTTTTTTTTATATAATTATTTTGTTTAAAAGGAATCTGGATAGTTGTTACCAGGCACATATCTTGGTCAGTGTTGGTTGTCAATGCTTAGTAGAATAGTTATTTGGTTAGTTTGCTTCCACTGCATCGGGGTCTTGGGTTGGAAATCTGAAATGGACATCGTCTGCATGGAATTTTTATGTCCCGTGTTTCCATAGGCTTTCTCTGGATATGCTGTTTTTTTCACACGTCATACATTTGTATAACTAGGATACGGAAATTGAATTTCAACCTCTTTTGGTAATCTGCTGAAAATGGCTTGGTGTATTATGCAAAGCACTGTGGAATATGTTGGCAATATATAAAGAACAATGCCTGGTTAATCCCAGTGTTGTGGCTGCTTTGAAACTAGCACTATTTAATGGTAACATGATGACATTGGAAGAAGCAAGATAACTTGGTTTTCCATACTTGTAGAAATCAGCAGGTTGGCTGGGAGACCCAGGTGACACCACTGTCGTCATGGCTGCTGCAAAGGGCAGAACCTTGATTTTACATGTTGTGAATTTTTATATGGGGTTGACTTTAAGGCTCCTTTCACACTGGGGCGCTTTTCAGGCAGTACAGCGCTAAAAATAGCGCCTGTATAGCGCCTGAAAAAATCCGCTCCGGTGGGCTTTCACAGTGGAGCGGTGCGCTAGCAGGACGGTCAAAAAAGTCCTGCTAGCAGCATCTTTGGAGCGGTATAGGAGTGGTGTATTCACCGCTCCTACCCATTAATTTCAATGGGACACCGCGGCAATAGCGGAGCAAAGCGCCGCTACGGCGGCGCTTTGCAGGGGATTTTAACCCTTTTTCGGCCGCTAGCGGGGGTTAAAACCGCACCCCGCGGCTAAAACGACGGTAAAGCAGCGCTAAATATAGCGCTGCTTTACCGTCGCCACGGCTCCCGCCCCAGTGTGAAAGGGGCCTTAATGAGGCTCAAAGTCCTTCTTCTATATTTGTCCCGTAGACAAGCACTGCACCAGACCAATATTTCCAGGTAATGAGAATACAATGATCAGGATAATTCAAGATTTGGAAGTGCTTGTTGTTCCTCCCCTCATATTGGAATCAGTCTGTTATAGCCGCCTGTTATATGCAGTATCTAATGTCATGTGACTGCAACAAGAATGTGCACTTTTATGGCCATTTTTAGCTTTTGGATCAGAGAAGGAAAAAGTTGAAATTTGGCTTTGACCAAGGTGGATATAAATCAATATTTTTTTTTTTAAATAGATTTTTTATTTTATTTTTTTTTTATCAAATTTATTTTAAAAGTCTCTCTAAAGATAGTTTTCTATTTAGGATACATTAATAATTTAGTTTATTCAGCATGAAATGGAGCTTGGTAAACTCATTCAATGAATCCAAGCTCTGCAAGCTGATATAACATGCACTGCATTGATGCATTCACACAACTTCACAGTAACCATGAGATAAAAACAAAGTTCAGGAATATTCCTTTATCCCATTGTTTTGCAAATCTATGTACACTACAAACTGTATGATTTTGAATTGGTTCTGATATCGCTGTTTTACTAACCTGACATCATATTATTATAACGGGAAACCTTCATTTTGTTTGCAAATATTAAAGATTCTAACTACCAGCAAGAATAAGTCCTTACATTTAAAGAGCACCTGTCCTCTCAGATCCATCATGGCAGCGCCTGTTAGCAGACATCCACTCACTTGCTGCCACCACGTCTCTCACCTTGTTGTGTCACCAGCCTTCCCATTAAAGTGAATGGGACTGTCGGTGAGTCACCAGCAGGTCAGAGGAGGTGCCGCTGTGGGACAGAGATGACAGTTGCTCTTTAAAAATGATGATTTAAATCAAATCCACCCTGGCTTTGACTGATAAAAATGTCAGATTTAGTGGCTTCTGTATCCTGTAAGCACTTGCTTTGATGGCAGTGTACGTTTGTTTTTGTGTTGTGGGGAAAGTTCTCTTCATGTTGTGGCACTAAATTCACCGGAGCAGAAAAGTCGTCTCATGTTTTATCATTTATACACAATTTTCATGTGATATTTGATTAGTCAGACCATCATGTGCTTTCACCAGCTATTGAAGAGTCTCTTGTGACCGTCCAATTGCATTAACACACTCAGGCACTTGCTTTATCTACTTGAGAGTCCTCAGGATGTTATATGATAATTCTGTTCCTCGACATTCAAGAGACTGCAAATTCACTTAACGCCATTTGATTGAAGACAATTTTTCCCAGACATGGTGAGCTGTTTGATGGCTTGGACAAATGGATGTGGCGTCTAGGCCTTATCAATCCATCACAGCAGCTCTGGAGATATAAAGACATGGGATGCATTACCAGCCTTTCTGCAAACTTGAAAAAATAGGTTTTGTGGGCATAGGACAAAAAACTTCCGGGGGTATATCTTAAAGGACAACTCCCTTGGTATGCCTGGTTATGGAAAGTTGGTTCACATTCACTGGTTTCTTTTCACTTGGGGGCCAGAGGTAAGATATCGCAACACGAGCTCTCAGCTCCAATCATCATCCACCGCAAATCCCAATATTTTGTAGTTTAAGGACCCTAGTGGTGACATTACTCATATGAATTCTCGGTTTAATTCCCACAGGAATTCTTAGCTCCACTAGGTGCCACAATAACTACCAAATCCAGATAATGATATCTGGCTTCCCGCCCAGTGAATTTCCCATACTGTAAAAATAATTGTGAATATCCCTGTGAGAGATGGACACCTTTTTATTGGCTTTCTAGAAGGGTATAAATACTGATACAAATTGTTGAAGGAAATCTCCCTGCGTTAATTTAGCTGACAATTGTGCGGGCGTGCGATGCTGTACCCAAATAAAATGATGTCCCCCCCCCCCCCCCCCCCCCCCAAACATATAGAGCTTTCTTTAGGTGGTATTTGATCACCTCTGCTGTTCTTGTTTTTTGTGCTATAAACAAAAAGAGTGACAATTTTGAAAAAAATATATATTTTTTTTTATTTTCTGCTATCAAACATATCCAATGCAAACATTTTAAAAATACAATTACTTCATCAATTTAGACCAATGTGTATTCTGCTACATATTTTTGGTAAAAGCGTAAGCGTATATTGATTGTTTTTTACAAAAGTTATAGTGTCTACAAAATAGGGGATAGATTTAGGGGATTTTTATAATTTATTTTTTTACTAGTAATGGCGGTGATCAGCGATTTTTATTTATTTTTTATTTTTTTGCGGGACTGCAACGTTGCGGCACACAGATTGGACACCTAACTGACGCACATTGTACTAATGCCAAGGAAGGGGTCTCTGTCTCATCCCCTGTCAGAACGGAGATCTGCCTTGTTTACTTCGGCAGATCCCTGTTCTGTCTCTGCGGGGAACGATTGTGGGTGGCTGGCGAACATTGAGTCCACCGGACCTGCTGATTGGCTCCCCAGCTGGCCAATCGGCATGCGCGCACACCCACACTGGGCTTCGAGCCGACGTACAGCTATGGCAATTTGTGCAGCTGAGCCACCTTGCCACAGTATAACTGTGTGGGTGGTCGGCAATCGGTTAATCTGCACTTAGTACCCCATACTGACAATGTGAAAACCGAGTTTTAGAAATCTCTGAATTTACTAAAAATAAAAGCTTGGAATATCACATGTACTTAAGTATTCAGACCATATCCTCAGTACTTTGTTGAAGCACCTCTGACAGCAATTAGAGCCGCAAGTCTTTTTGGGTATGACGTGGCAAGCTTGGGTTGGTGGATTTTCTGTGAAATAATAATAATTTTCTGCCATTCTTCTTCTTTGCAAATCCTCTCAAGCTCAATCAGGTTAGATGGGGACCATGGATGAACAGCCATTTCCAGATATGTTCAATGAGGTTCACGCCAGACCTCTACCTGGGCCACTCTATGGCATTTACAGAGTTGTCCCTTAGCAACTCCTGTGTTGTCTTGGCTACATGCTTAGGATCGTTGTCATGTTGGAAGGTGAACCGTCCACCCAGTCTGAGGTCCTGAGCGCTGGGGGAACAGATTTTTATTGAGGCTATCTCTGTGCTTTGCTACTTTCAGCTTTTCCTTAATCCTCAGTCTTCAAGTCCCTGCTGCTGAAAAACACTCCCAAAGCATGATGCTACTACTACCACCACACTTCACTGTTGGGATGGTATTAGGAAGGGGATGAGCAGTGCTGTTTTCCTCCAGACATACCATTTAGAACAGAGGCCACACAGTTCAATCTTGGTTTCATCAGGCCAGAGAATCTTGTTCGTCACAGTCTGAGAGTCCTTCAGGTGCTTTTTTTGCAAACTCCAAGCAGGCTTTAACGTGTTTTGCACTGAGGAAAGACTTTTGTCTAGCCACTCGTCTATAAAGCCTAGTTCGGTGGAGGGCTGCAGTGATGGTTGTCCTGAAACTTTGTACCATCTCCACAAAGGATCTCTGGAGCTTAGTCGGAGTGACCATCGGGTTCTTGGCCACCTCTCTTACTAAGGCCCATCTCCCCTGATTGCTCAATTGGTCAGGCGACCCTCTCTTGGGAGAGTTCTGGTTGTGACAAACTAATTCCATTTGAGAATTATAGAAGCCATTATGCTCTTGGGAAACTTTAGTGCAGCAGAAGTTATTTTGTAGCCTTCCCCAGATCTGTGCCTTGCAATAATCCTGTCTCTGAGCTCTGCAGGCAGTTCTTTTGACCTCAAGGCTTTTAGGTCTCATGCACACTGGACTTTTTATAGCTGCTGTTTTTGGCTTCAGATGTTGTTTTTTTTTTTCTGCAGCCAGTAAACTCCCCAGAGTTTTTCAGCTGTATAAACGCTCTGTCTCTGATAAAAGCTGAAAAATGCGGCTATTCAGCGTTTATCAACCTTAAGCTTTTGTGGGAGTAATAGTTTTTCTTAAAAAAACGCTGCAAGACTCCATTCTAACGCTACTGGCGTTTTTATAACGTCCAGTGTGCATGAGGCCTTACTATGATACAGTATGCATTGTCAGCTATGAGGCCTTTGCCTTTCCAAATCATGTCCAATCAATTTACGTAGATTGCCAAATGTGGACTCCAATCAAGGTGTAGAAAAATCTCAGCGATGATCAAAAGTAATGGGAGGCACCTGAGCTAAATTTCAAGTGTTGCAAAGGCTCTGAATACTTATGCCAATGTGATATTTCATTTTTTTTCTTTTTAATAAATTCATAGACATTTCTAAAATTCGGTTTTCACTTTGTCATTATGGGGTACTGAGTGTAAATTCATGAGAATTTAAACAACTGTAGTATCCGGCTGCAACATAACATTTAAAGTCAAGGGGGTCTGATTACTTTATGAATGTACTGTAGATATGTTTGCAGCAAAATATCTCATTTCATTTATTACATCATCCAGTGATCTGGATTATTCATGTATAGTTTATTTTGATTTATTATATAGCACTGGCATTGTGATATCACAGATTTTAGATCCATTTCATATTTTATATATCCACAAAGTGTGTGGAGTGTTACAAAACATTTTAGTAGTTTACAGTATATTTTTTCCAACTATATAAATATTCACATAGTGAGTGGAGTATCTTCCTGATTTTGTAGGAGTGCTGCACTTCTTTTCTTTTTTGTCATACCTGTTTGCAGTGATTCCCTCCTGAAAGTTCACAGTTTTAGGTTAAGGTTCTCATCATTCTTGTCAGTGCCATTGTCATTTGTTTTATTATTTAAAAATGAATCTGTTCAGAAAAAAAAAATCAGATTTTTATTAAATATTGAATGCATGGTAATTACTTTTCAATTTCCAGCAATTCTTAGACTCAATTGTGTTTTTTTGTTTTATTTGTTTCTGTATAGACAGTATGTGAAATACATTACTGGAGCAGAGTTTACTGCAGTTTTGAGTATTTATGCATATTAACTATAGCAATGTATGCTTAATACAAATCTACTGACGTCAGTGTAATTTTGACTTGAGGGGTATTGTTGCCCTACCTCCCAGAAGTCAGCAATTACCCTTCCTAAGAGCAGGAATCTGGGTGAAATCCTTTCCATGTAATTGATCATTAGCAACTGATAATAGCTTTGCCGTTCATTAGAAGACTGAAGTTCAGGCATCTGAGATTTTATTGTCATTAAGTGGAAAACGCTGACTTTCTTCCAATTGTGTTTTACATCTTATGTAAATATGAATGTATTTAGCCTACCAATAGAAAGTAACTCATGACTAGGATCTTTTAGAATGCCATGTTGTGATAAGCAGCAGGCAGTTTACTAATGGCTAGTCTTGAGGACCTGTCCTCTGACCCCTGTGACATCATCATGGCTAATGGTGCTTCTGTCTCTATCTGGCTAGTAAATGATTTAAAATGGGTAATTTTTTTCTCCTTCCGCTGGTTTCGCAAAGAAAAAGGCAGACAAACGATAATCAAAGGGAAATATGTAACATTTTAGAAGCTGGACACAGGAGAACAGTGTGACCACACACAGACCTACAAAGACATTTCAAATGACCCCTCGCATAATTTAGATCAATGTTGAGGAAGTTATATACAGATAGAATCAAGCAGGATTTGAGCAGCTATTGTATGTTAGGCTCCCTACCGCATGATGCACATTCCATTTAAACAGATAAAACTTAATTGGCTTTATAATAAGCCCACAAATGTATTTATTTATTACAGGTATTTCTATAGCGCAGTCAATTTACGCAGCACTTTATGTACATATATTGTACATTTTCATCAGTCCCTGCCCATAACGAGCTCGCAATCTAAGGTTTCTAATGCCTAGTGCACAAGGGGCGAATGTCGGGTGACATCGGCCGGTTCAAAAAAAAAAAAAACTGTTGACATTCAGCCCATGTGTATGTCAGCCGGTCCGACAGAAGACGGCTGTTTGGATGGCTCCTGACGGACGAGCATGCTGGAAAACCAGCAGCCGATCAGCACTCTCAGCCAATGGCTGAGTGTGTTCTGGCGGGGGGGCCGTCACCCTGTCGGAACACAGCTCAGCGGGTGGAGATCGCTGTACTAAATTTGGCTCCGACCGGAGCTGTCAAAAAAAACAAAAAAAAAAACCATTATTAGTGTGTACCAGGCTTAACTCAAATTAATGCATACACTTACTAGGGCCAATTTAGACAGGAGCCAGTTAACCCACCAGCATGTCTTTGGAGTGTGGGAAGAAACCCACGCAGGCATAGGGAGAATATGCAAACTCCGGGCAGGTAGTTCCGTAGTTGAGATTTGAGCTGCCATAACCCCGGTATTTTTGGGAACACTGTGGGTTTCTCTAAGATAAAAGTGGTCTTCGTGGCGGATTCGCCGCAGGATCACTTTTATCGGTGGCAGAAGAGGTGCCCACCCGCCGCGCTCCAGTCCTCTCCGCCACTTACTGGACCCGCCGGTAGCAGCAGAGACGATCGCATCCTCTCCCATGGATGCCTGGCTGCCGACTGAGGGGAAGATGGCCCCTGCTCGGCTCCATGGCATGGGATCGCGGAAGCGACGTCAAATGTCACTTCCACCCATAGCTTTTTTTTTTTTTGGCCCCAGATCTCATATTTAAAAGGCCTGTCGTGGTTGTTTACATTCCTTGTAATAGGAATAAAAGTGACCCAAATAAAAAATAAAAAAAAACAGTATCAAAATAAAAGTTAAATTAAATAAGGAAAAAAATATCTTCTAAGATAAACAAAGGAAGGGAAGTAACTTGTCCTGAAAGGCTCTTAGAAATACCGTCACCGGTAAGTGTAACCTTGGAGAGGATAACTGAGAAACTTACCCTAGGGTGGGACTACTGCCTGCAGTACCTTCCTGCCAAATGCTTGATCTGTGGCAGACATTAAATCCAACCATTGTTGGCGAAATGTCGAATAATTGGACCAAGTAGCAGCCTTGCAAATTTGATCAGGCGTAGCACCGGCCCTTTCAGCCCAGGAAACTGCCGTAGATCTTGTGGAATGAGCAGCAATACCTGAAGGGGGTATTTCTCCTTTGGCTTTGTAAGCCTCTGTGATTGCCAATCTAAGCCAGCCAGCTGGTAATGCCATGGATTGGCGAAAGCATCTATGCCTACTGCTTGATCTTCTCGGTGGAGAGAGAAGAATTTTCGTACCTTTTGAGTTATGTTGGTTGGCAAACAGATCTATTTGAGGTTGTCCCCAAGCTTTGGAGACCATCAGAAAAACTTCTTGGTTCAGGCTCCATTCCGCTTCCACCAGCCTCCTTCTGCTTAGAAGATCTGCTAGTATATTCTGAGAACCTTTCAGGTGGACTGCTGATAATGAGGCCACGTTCTTTTCTGCCCAGGTAAGTAATTGACTGGCCAACTCTAGGATCCCTTTGCTCCTGGTTCCCACTTGTTTCAGTATGTAGGCTACTGCAGTTGTATTGTCCGGCAGAACTTGAACATGATGGCCCCTTACTACATGTTGAAAGGCTTCCGACTTGTACCAGACCCCCTGAGAAGTCTGACTTGACCGTCCATGTGGGCTCCCCTTCCCCAAGATCTTGCGTCTGTCGTTAGATGCTTGTCCAGGGGAAAAACCCAAGAAAGGCCTTTTGTCAGGTTGGATGGATTTCTCCACCATCAGAGAGCCCTCTTTATCTTTAAGGAAAGTTGTATCTGTTTCTCTAGTGGCTCCTGGTAGGACCAACTGCATAGGATGTTTAGCTGGAGCGGTCTGGAATGCAATCTGGCCCACTGAATGTCAGGAATCAATGCCATAAGAAGACCTAAGACAGCCATAGTTGACCTGGCTGCCACTGACAGGTTGTTCTGCATTTGTTTCACAGCTGATTGGATCTTCTCCCTTTTTTCCTGCGGTAGAAAGACTTTTTGAAGCACCGAGTTTATAGTATAACCCAGAAACGTAATCTCCGGTGAGGGTTCCAGATTTGACCTTTCCAGATTTAGGAACCACCCTAAATTCCTGAGGTGAGCCTGGGACACCTGGAGATTTGCCAAGACTGGTTCCTTGGAGTCTGCAAAGAACAGGTCGTCCAGATAGGGGACAACAGAAATCCTTCTCAACTTCAGAGGTTTCAGAGCTTCCGCCCTTATTTTTGTGAATATTCTGGGGGAGGATAAAAGTCCGAACGGCAGAGCTCTGAATTGGAGGTGCCAGACTGAGGTCCCCAGATCCAGGGCCAGGCGTAGAGAAGCCCGATTTATCCGAACATGAAGATAAGAATCCCTTAGATCTAGGGATGCCATGAAACAGTCTGGAGTCAGCAATTTCGTAATCAAAAATATTGTGTCCATCCTGAAATGCTTGTACCGAACTGATTTGTTCAAGATCTTGAAGTTCAGAATCACTCGATACTTCCCAAAAGGCTTCTTCACCAGAAATATATGAGAGTAGAAGCCCCTGCCCTCCTGACTTTTTGGAACCTGGATAATCACTTCTTGCTGAATCAGATCCTGCAGCAGGCTCATCATTGCAGAATCTTTTTCCTGATAAGTAGGGCTGTAACATAAAATCTGTTGGGGGATGCTCTGAGAATTTCAGCCTGTATCCCTGATTTATGACACTTTTCATGAACAGACTTGGAGATGTCTTGTTCCATTGTAGGTGAAAAGCCGACAATCTTCCCCCTACTGGGGTGAGATTGTCACTTACTTTTGGAGGCCTGGTCTGGGGGAGATCTGAAAAGAACTCCTCCTCTTCCCTTACCCCTTTGGGAGCCCCAACGGTTCTTACGGTCCGGTTCCTTATTTTTATGGGGCTGTTGAACAGCACGAAAATTCTTTTTAATCAGCTTTTTTTTCTTAGCATGGAACGCCTTTTTCTTTTCTGCCTTCCTATCTAAGACTGTTTCAAGGTCTGGACCAAAAAGCAGATCACCCGAAAAAGGTAAACTGCACAGCTTACCTTGGAAACTATGTCACCAGACCAGGTTTTCAGCCAGACCACACGTCTGGCTGAGTTCACCAGTGCTGATGACCTTGCTGCCAACTTGACTGATTCAGCAGATGCATCAGCCATATACTTGGCTTCTTTTCCTTTAATATTAAAAGCAGTTAATAGATCTTTTTGCGGTGTGCTCGCTTCAACATGGCTTTTCAGCTTCTTTACCCAGCATTCCAGGTTCCTTTCCACAACTGTGGAAGCCATAGCAGGTTTGAGGCTGACTGACGTAGAATCCCAAGCTTTTTTAAGGAGGGAGTCTGCCTTCTTATCCATTGCATCCTTTAGCACCCCCATGTCCTCAAAAGCAAGGTCTGTGCGTCTGGAAACCTGCGAGAATGCGGCATCTACTCATGGTTTCTTATTCCAAACTTCAGACTCTTTATCGTCGAAGGGAAACCTTCTCCTAAGGGTATTGGAGAAAAACGGGCCCCTCTCTGGGTCCTTCCATTTTTTCTTGACTTATTCTGATAGGACTCTATGAACTGGAAACACTCTGGTTTCATCCAGACCCTGGAAAATTCTGTCATGAACTGACAGTTGTACCCTTTCCTCCTGAATTTCGAGGGTAGTGTAGATTGTACCGAGAGGCTCGGCTATCGTCTTCCCCTTCCTCCTCATCTGAATCCCTGAGCAAAAGAAGAGTACTTCCCACTTCATCACCTGAGTCCTTAGCCTCCAATGCCCTGGAAGAGGATGCTCTTGGACTAGGTGGTGGATGCTGGGGCTCAACCTAAGCTGCTGGGTTCTGTACCAACATGGACTTGACAGAACTCTGCGAGTTCGTAAGTTCCCTTACTGAAGAGAATAAGTCCTTGTACTGCTGGGACGTTTCTTCTTCCAGGTCCTTAATACAGGATCTGCACATTGCCTTCTGCAATGAATCTTTAAGGGGGTTCTTGCAAGAAGGACATTTCCTTTGACTTGGTGGATTAACTTGTTTAGTTTTTCCTGTAACGAGAAAACGTTTAAACTAAACCTAGGGTCCCTAAAAACAATTACCACTATTGTACAGCTAAACCACCACCAAGCCAAAGGGAAATAGAAAAAACCAGAGCAGTGTAAGAAGTATGGCACCCATTCCACGCTGCAAGGGTACGAGTGAAGTAACCTCGGACCCTCCAGCTACAGGCTCCCCTCAGGGAGGAAACAAAACCCAAAAAAGCCCATACGGATCAGAATAAAAAGGCACCACTGTACCTCTCTTACCTGGGCTTGACCGGTGCTAGGGGTGCCTGCATCCGCTGTGGCTGTCTCTCATCCATCTTGCAGAGAAAAAGCAGAAATGACAAAAAAAAACAGGTTTTTAAATTTTCCCGGTCCCTTCATCATCAGCGAGGGCCGGAAGTGGAAAAGGCGGTCTATGGCCCCTCCCCCTGGTCTCTGCTTTCCAGACGCGCCACACCACCGCAGGAAGCTGCGTCACCAGACATGAAGCACTCGCCGGCCGAGACCCAGAACCGAGTTGCGGGCACACGCCACTGACCGGCAGCGGCTCCCGCCTGGCCACCAGAGCCAAAGAGGCGGAATCCGGGCACATGGTCACTGCACCTCCTAAGGGCCCTAAACTCCCCTGAGATGGAGAGAGCTGGGACTCCGGAACACCCTCCGGGTGCTGGAATGGTCGCTGGATACAAAAACAAACGGTAAGCCTAATGCCGCGTACACGCGGTCGGAATTCTCGCCGGAAAAAGCTCTGATGGTTTTCCCCTCGGAATTCCGACGGAATTTCACTCAAACTGTCTTGCCTACACACGGTCACACCAAATTCCGACGGTCAATAACACCACGGCATACAACACGTTCGACTGCACTATAAAAGGGAAGTTTAATGCTTCTGAGCATGCGTCAAATTGTTTCCGAGCATGCGTCGGAATTGCATAGACACGATCAGAAAATCCGATAGAAAGGTTTTCCGTCGGAAAAATTAAGAACAGGTTCTCAGTCCAAAGTCCGTCGGAAATTCCGACAGAAAAAGACTGATGGGCATACACACGGACGGAAAATCCGATGAAAAGCTCCCATCGGACTGTTTCCATCGGAAATTCCGACCGTGTGTATGCGGCACTACACTCTCCAACCTTGGAGCGAGCGCAGCTCCCTAGTTCCAGGCACATGCTTCCACCATGGTGGAGGAAACACAATAACTGAGGCCATGGGGAGGGATTTAAAGGCTGCATGCGTTTCCTGTGAAGAAGGCACAGCTAGGCTCTCTCCAAGGTTGTCCTGAAAGGCGATTTGAGAAAGAGGCTTGGGGCTAAAGTGTTTAAAGAACATGGACACATTTGCTGGAAAACTTTACATGAATCCATACTTTCCTCCATTAGAGGGTCAGTACACTCACAAATATTTTGTTGTTTGGTAGATACTGGAAGGTTAAGGGCTAATTCGCACTACGTGTGGTGACCAGTGTTTTACCACTGTGTTTTAACACTAGTCGCTGCAAGGACACAAAGAAAACAATTTACAAAAATCGTGCACCATGCGCTGGATTGTGCACCACACCGCCTCCTACTGTAGTTGGAACAGACAGCTGCCGGAGAGGTAAAGTATTCCAGCAGCTGTACATTCCATTGTGAACTCAGCCTAAACCACATGATGGTTTTGTCTCGAGTACTCGATTGGGGAGGGACCTGTGTGCTGTGTTCCCGGTACATCCTGCTGTGCCCATTATGAGGGGTACCCCCTCTCCCTGAAATTGTAATAAGAGGGACAAAAACATGCAGGTAGAAGGAAGCATCTAAAACTCCCAGGTGAACAGGAATAGACTAAGGTATTAATACATGTATGCATTTACAGGCCCATGTGTGCATTGGGTTTGATTTACTTAAATATTAGAAAATGTCTATTTAAAGTAAAATTATAATCTTTTTTTTTTTTTTTAAACAAACATGTTCTACTCACCTGCTCTGTGCAATGAGTTTGCACAGAGCAGCCCTGATCATCTTCTGGGATCTCACACCGATGCTCCTAGCTCCTTCTGCCTTTGAGTACCCCCCTAGCAAGCCGCTTACTAGGGGGGTACTTCTGCGGGCTCGCCCCCAAGCCACACAGTGTCTGTCCTTTTTTTCTGCCCGCGCCTTCATTATGGTGGATTTGATTGACAAGTGAGGAGGGAGAGAGAGAGAGAGAACAGCAATGCTGGACCTAGATCGGGCTTAGGTAAGTATTTAGAGAGGGGTGTTTTTTTTTTTTTTTTACCTTAATGCAATAGGATAAAAGAAAGCTTTAGCCTTTAGAGCCACTTTAAGTACCCAATTATGTGCAAGGGAAATAAAATAAAAAAATAGGATTTTTTTTTGCTTGTGATTTAAATATACATAGCTTCACCTTATTTACTAAGCTTTGCCAATTAATAGTCCCAACTCCTTTAGTAACTCAAACCCCTTGATTTTTGTAGGAAAATGTTTTTAGCTTTTTCTTGCAGCCATTTCCTATGTAGTTATCTACACTGGACAACAGCTTGCTCTCAGTGTTACTTTGATAAACATTCTGTCATCAGTTGTATGGTTGCCCTGAAGAAAATGTGACCACTGCCTTTAGCACATAGTTGAAACTTAAAAACACTGTTCAGATATAATGAAACAAAATATGCAATAAAACGTATTACCAAGTTGTTATTCCTTGTCGTGCCTTGCTTGTCAAAAAAAGTAGGGTTGCACATTAGTATAGAAGTAGAATGTATTGCTTCCGTTTCCAAGCTTAAATCCCCCCTCTAACCCCTTTTACCTGTCATTCATTTTGCCACAGGGCAACAGAAAAAAATATTGTGCCAGCCTGTCCGCACACAAAACCTTGTGCTTTAGACCTAATACACATCTGTGCTGTCTACCCACATCCCATTCATCACATTGAATAATGGCTTATAAAGCTATCGAGAGGCTTTAGTGACCAAGCCATTAAATCACAATTGGCTTAATGTTGCCTGCTACATCCTGCTTGACATATCTGTCTATACTTCCCATGTTTCATTTCATGGTATCTGATGCAATATTAAGTCTGCCTCGTATGTGTCTAACCCTTTCCACTGATCTAATCCAGGGAGCTTTTTTTCTTTCTTTCCGAACGTGACAGTAGACAGCTGATTCTAGCTGGTGGCCGTCTCAGCCTGGATTCCCTACTGAGATTTAAATGACTGTGTGCATATTCTTTCCTTTCCAGCAGGCCTGCTCATCCATACTTTGCAAATCATATGAATGGACATGTATAGTGCTAACAAGCCCTTTTTAAATATTGAACAACACCGATTCAGCCAGAACTCGTCATTCCTGGCTCAGATATATATACTTTCTCATGCTGGTGCCTTTGCTTTATCTCATCTCTTCTTGAGATATTTTTCATTTTTGAAGATCCCCCAGTGACCAATGATAGGTTTATGTAAACCAGTTATGTTTTTTTTTTTAGCATTTTCTAATTTTAGAAATACTGATTCTCTTTTTGGAGGAAACAAACCTTTATGTGGGTTTCATGCCAAGCATTCAATAATTCTAAAACCACACAGAGTGACACGGGAATATAGTATATTCTTAGGCATTTAGGTTATACTGCTGCCTTCAGATTGTTTGGACAATGGCAGACAAAAATGGTAAGTCTGCTCCTGTATTGACCCTAACATCAGCTGTCGTGTTTTGTGCTAGTATCCTAGGAGGTTGGATATCTTCTTTTACATTTTGCCACATATATATATATTTTTTTTTAGAGACTTTATACAAGAATTCGAGGAACACTGCTTGAGCTAGTTTCTGCACAGCAACTACCTGGTTCTGCATATCCTCAGCTTTGGAGGCCAAACCCATACCCTGTAGGACTGAAGATTGCATGGCTAGCCTGGAATGTGACCTTCAGTTCATGGGCTCTGTATTGTGGCATTTTCCAGAACTCTGTGTACTGTTAGTCACAGGATGCTCTCCAGGTTCAGAAATGTGGCACAGCCTCTGGTGTGACCCATCTCTGAAAATCATAAATACAAAGAGTCCAGCACACTACATACAGCAATGAGACCCAGTCAGAGGAGAGTGTTGTAGTGAAATGAGGCCGCCAAAGTATAAGTCTAGTCCAAAATATATCCACAGCACACCATGTTCACATAAACAGATAGGACACTTTTTAATGTCACCAATAGAAAATTAAGTTTCAAGCCACGAAGGGCCTCTTCCTCAGGCAGCAGTGCGTTCTACCCTACAATTGGAGGATAAGCCTACTCTTGCTAGAAAGACATTCCCAATGCATTCAGTTTGTAAGACCTTCCTCTATGAGGATTGGGAACAGTCTGTGGTGACATTCCTTCTTACAATGTGAATTAGCTTTTTTCCCTTTTGAAAGGGAATCAATTTACATCTGCCCGCTGTAGTCATTCCAGTCATCCCCCTTAATAAACATACTACCAAACATGTTGATGATATTCTTACCTTTAGGGACTTCACTTTCTATCATTTAGATCCCCTATTTAGATCTCAATTTCAGGTACCTGGTGCCACTGTTATCCATCGCTTATTGTCAGTGATTCATTCAGATGTGTGAATCCATGTCAATGTGGATCAACCTGTTAAATGATACTTCTCTATTCATACCTCCTTATGTTCTGGAGTACTGCAGTAAAGCTGTGGTGTCTTTTGCAAGCATATAAGCTTGTGTCTCGCATGGGCATAATGCCTATTCAGATGCATAAGGCACATCAGTTTTCTGCCTGGCACGCTGAAGCTATGCTAAAGAATCATTCAATTTACACAGCCTTTTAAAGGTAGGCGTCTATTTGGTTTTACCCTTGTTTGTTACCCCTGATGACTCTACTGCTAAGGACGTGTGTCTGCCTCAGAGCAGGAGATCTTGGAATGGGGCGCAAAGAACCCCATTCTTCCTCTGCTGCTAAAGCAGTACTTCATAGACTTTCTCAGTCTACCTCTCACGCTAGCAGCAGATGTTGAGGCCAAAAGTCCTTCCTATTTTGCCCTCTCAGTACTTTTTGTTTCTCCTCCAAAGTTAAAGAATGTGAAATTTGGACAGTGCACATCACTGGTCCTTTAGGACCGCCAAGCTTTGCCAACTATTGATGAACTCTAGTAAGAGTGGGAATTATTCTTTCTCCTCTTCTCATTGTGGGTGGATTCTCCTTACAGAAATATCCACTTTCCTACACCATAAGTCTGGTTCATTCTATCCAGTCAGTTTCCCAATGTCAAAGGATCTCTCACTTTTTTTAATTTGACCTCTGCTGGACTTCATCAGGAGGCTGCAAAGATCATCTTCCTGGAAGAAAATCAAGAATTCCTCCTGTAAGTGACTGGATGAAAAGTGAGATACACCATTCACTGTACACCATTCACATAATTGTGCACATGCGGTGAAAGCAATGAAAGTACTTTTCTCAATGCAAGAGAGGACTTGTCCCTGTCTTGTGATTATTCTATTGAATTTAGACCAGAGACAGAGGTAACTTAGGTCAGTAAAGCTATAGAGCTAAATTTTAGCCTATGGATGCTAACTGGTTGTTCCCTTTTTGTTTGGACATATTTTTTCTGTCCAACCTTTCTTTGCCTGCATTCAAGGGTTAGGTATTCTTTTCTTCAGCCTTTACCCCAGTAAACATCATATTTTGTTGACCACCTTAGCTGTTGTTGTTTTTTTTTTTTTTTTTCCTCTTCATTTGTTGTTTTACCTGTTTTCTTTATGGCAAATGATTGGTTGTCTACATTATTAGGGTTCATAATACTTAAGTTCCCCCTTAGTGGGGCTTAAATGTTTGGCGTGGAACACCAGGTTATTTCTCCCTGTCCTTTCTTTGGTTGTAGCAATTTCCATATTTGCTTTTGGCCCTCTTTTATTTAACCTTTAAAGGTTCAAGCATTAATTTCTTCAGATTCACCTTGGAATACGTTTCTGAATCCATTGGGTCTTTTAATTGGCTGTTGCCCACCACTCAGTAGGGCTGCTTTTGGATGTTCTAAATGACGAAGCATATACTTTCTATAATATTAGACCTACTAAATCGTATGCAGGGTTATACAGGGGCTGGCTTCACATTTGTTTTGTTTGCCAGTGTCTAAACCACCTGAAGGGAGCAGTATAACTCAAATGTCTAAGACTATACTAATTCCTGTGTCCACTTATGAACCTCAAGACATTTTATGGCAAGTACAAAAATCTTATTATTTTATTTATAGGTGTCACTTGATGCCCCTGGTATCTTTATATATCTTGGTTCTAATAGCAAGATCTCACTGCTGTGTTTACCAATACTGTTCTGGCCCACCTAGGTGTTTTATGTGCCCCCTCCCCTCACATTGCGACTTGGAACCCCTCATAATACCCCCAAGTGTGCAGATTCAGGAACACATTTAAAGCGGAGGTCGGCCGAAAAATATAAATATTAAAAGCAAGCAGCTACAAATACTGCAGCTGCTTACTTTTAATATATGGACACTTAACTGTCCAGGGAGCCTGCAATGTTGGCAGCCAAAGCCGATCTGTCTGTGGGCTCCTGGTTCCCTACTGCGTATGCATGAGTCGCATTGCGCGTCCTCACTGGTCCCTGCTGTCTTCTGTCGCCCAGAAGACAGCGGTGGAGGACAGAGTAGGCGCCAGAAGTGGCGTAGGTCACTGCGAACACCGCAGTGATCTATGGCAGGGAGTGGAAGCAAAACCTGTATTAGACGGGTATCTGCTCCCTCCACTCCCCTGAAAGGTGCCAAATGTGACGCCAAAGGGGGGGAGGATTCCAAAAAGTGGAAGTTCCATTTTTGGGTGGAACTCCACTTTAAGATGTACAATGATCATTTCTATTGTCTGTGGGCAGTGTGAAGTTAATCTGTGCTTTGCTTATACAGGGGGAAAGCAACAGGTTCACTTCAATACAGACATCTACAGGTTAAAAATGTGTTAATACTTTAAAGCTCCACTCCAGGCAAAAATAAATGATCTTGGAGTGTCCGCCCCCCCCCCCCCCCCTCCCACTGCAAGGATTAAAGCAGTATTATACCCAAAAGCAAACATTTATTATATTGCGGCTTACCAATTCTTAGATATGATGGTTGTATTCCTTTTCTTTTTTAGGCTAGCTTTCTTCTATTTTTGTCTGGTGATCCAGCCAGCAAATCTGTTATTTTTCCACAAGCTCAAGCTCTCCAGCAGAATGTTTACATGGATCAGACAAACCTCTTAACATTTCCAGGGGTGCCTAAAATGATCAGTGTTCATTAATTAATACAAAACCTTTATCCCAAAAGGAAAAAAACTGTGTTCTGTAACTGATTATAAAGTGTGAGCTGGAGTTTGGCTTCAATTTGTTAGTGTATCTAAATCTGCTAATATATTGAACACTACCCTTCCTCCCAGACTGACAATGCTGCTGTCTGCTGTGCCTCCTGTGCTCATTCCTCTAGAGTTGTGTCTCACTTATACAGGAGGTGTGTTACTGGCCAGGGGGAAAAAAAGCCAAAGAACAGAAAACTGATGCAGCCACAACAACTAATGATTGGTAAGCTGCAATATATTACATTTTTGGGTTTAAATACCACTTTAAATCCTTATCACGTCTAGGGGTAGAGGAATAAGGTGCAATACTTGCCTCCATTTCTCTCTCCAGCAGGCTTGCTCCTACTGCATGACCCATTCTCTGAAGCCTTATCTTTAGCGCTCCAGGCAGCAGTTGCATACTGGTGTCAAGTACAATGCAGAACCGATTGTGCTGCATTGTGTGAGGACATCAAGACCCCACTCAGCCCAGTGGTTTGGAGAGAAGAGGATGGCACTGGACCAGCTAAAGCAAGGAATAAGGTAATAATTACACCCTGTTCCTCTACCTCTAACAAACCCAGAGTTCAACTTTAAAAGAAAAGTATGAGAATTGTAAATAAAAATCATACCTAGATGACTGCAGCACTGATCCCAGCTGCATCTGTCCTCCGCTGCCTCTAAGACCGAGAACTGGACGATCAGACACCACCGATTGCTCAGCTCTCGGGCTTCAGGCTGCAGAGAGCTGGTGACTGTCATTCTCTCTGCTCACTGCCTTCAGCGCTCACTGGAGGTCTGGGCTGTGAAAGGGGCAGGAGCGACTGGCTCAAGCTTCTCACTGGCTTGCTGAGAGGCTGAGTTAGTGGCTAACGCAGGCTTCTGGGCAGATCCCTGCCATATGGTAGGGATCTTTTCAGAGCCTGGACCAGGTCTGTAACGTGCACTCCTGTGACCCACAAGAGAAGTATAGCCAAAAAAGCTTTGGCCATACTTCGCCTTTAAATAAAACCTATGTATACCCTGGATGGACAAAGCACAGATTTGCTGTAGGGGTTAAAATTATGCAAGGTTAAGAGCAAGTAACTTAGGGGCAGTAAATCCGATGGAGCAAAACCATCAGACTTTTGTACAAAGTACAAACACGCATGCTCAGAACCAATGCAAAAGATCAAACAACAATACAGAAGTTAACCAAAGGTGGCGCTGGAGTATTTGAACGTCCTCTTTTGAAGTGTCGTCAGTACGTTGAAACGTCACTACGTTCATGTTTGGTGCCTAAAAAGTCAGATCGTGTGTATGCAATACAAACTTGGGGCCGACGCCCTTTGTACAAAAATCCACGGGAAAGTTTGCACAAAGTCCGATCGTGTGTATGAGGCTTAAGAGTTGATGCCTGCAGCTTTAAAACTGTACGCTATACAATCTGATTGTACAATCTCTTTAGATCTCCCAACTATATAATGTGCAATTTGATACCCATTGAATAAATTGTATAAGTTTGTTCTGAAATAGTTTTGGAAAATGTTGATATACTTGTACAGGATTTTTTAAATAAGATTTTAGTGTGAATGTACACCTTTAGTCCTAGCAGTGCTGTACCACAGAGCACCATAATAGCAAATAACTAAAGTGGAACAATGGAGGGTCAGGTAAAAGGAGACCAATGCAGGCACTGTTAGAAGAAACGTTTTGCGTATATATGGGGTATGCTAGGACCAAGTCATTACTATGAGTAATTTGCTTTCTGTCTTGTGTTCTGCTTGAATTTTTTTACATGGACTATAGAAGACGACCTCTATAAATAATTAAATGGCAACTGCCGGCTATTGGGACACAATTTCCCCCCTTTTCCCCCCATATCTCCATTTTAGGTATTGTCTTCAGGATTTTGCACCCGTTGTACAGGTCTCATTAACATCCTATAGGTGCCAGCAATGTAATATAATCATTACCAAACTGTCATAATAAATCATTGTTAAAGATGCCTCTGTCTGTCTCTGAACGCCATATTTCAGCCTGTGAATAGAGTTAAAAACATTTAATACAGTCGGACAGAGACAGAAAAGTCAGCTCAAGTTCATTTTTGAAGCCGACATCAAAGCTGTGATGTTGCTACTGTGGTTCCAATTAGCACTTTTGTTATAGTACGGGGGGAGATCTGGAACGGCAACAAAGCTTCACTGATGATTTGCCAGTCAATCAGAAGCATTTGCTTATCATTCTGTCTGTGTTGTCCTGTATAAAACATATTTTGTAGTTCTACTCCACCGTTCCTTGCTTAAAGTGAACCTTTGCTTTGGTTATGCAGGGAAAAGCAACAGGCTTTTTTTAATTGCCTCCTACCCTCACTTCTCAGGCAACCCAGCGCTGCATTAGAGGAGAAGAAGAGTCGCACGCTCCCCAGTGTTACATTGTCAGTCGGGTGGATGGAAATGATATCATGTTTATGAAATCTATATTTTCAGTAAATATATGCATTATTTTACTGCACACAAAAAATGGATAGTATCTAAATTTTCGATCAAAGAAGAGATTATTATGAGTTTAAAGTATGAGATGAGTATTACTGCATAAAATAAAAAATAGAAATTGATACCCAAATTTTTTGGCATGTTAAAAACTTTACAGCACCCTGGATATTTGGTATGGGGGGGGGGGGGGGCTAGCTGGCTCTACACAGCTGCATTGCGGTAATGTGCTTTTTGATGTGCCTTTTGCGTTATTATTATTGTTGCATTGCGCGGCCATTCTTTTTGAATAGCAATTTTGTGATTGGCCAGAACCGTGATGACGTCACTCCCACGCATGCACATGGGAGCTGCTGGTAACGGCACGTACGTGCCATTGCTTCAGTGCGCATGTGCCGATGACATCGGCACATGCAGATACAGGGGATAGGAGATATCCGGGGTAGCTACAAGTAAGCCTTATTATAGGCTTACCTGTAGTAAAAAGTGGTTGTAAAGGGTTTACAACCACTTTAAACCCCATTGAAAAATCTGTGGAATGATTTGAAGTATGCAGTGCACAAATGGTCACCATCAAACGTAACTGAACTTGACCAGTTCTGCAAAGAGTGGGCAAATATTGCAAAGTCTAGATGGGCAAATTTAGTATAGACACATCCCAACAGACTAAAGGCTGTAATTAAAGCAAAAGGTGGTTCAACAAAATACTGAGACAAGGGGGGGGGGGGGGGGGTCCTTTTTCCACCTGAGCGATTCTGTTTTTATTTTTTTTATGACATGTTGGTGTTGTATCTTTTACTTGGATGTTGCACTGAGTAAATACAGCTGGATAAAACAACTGATTGTCTTCATTTCAGGATGCAAAGCAACAAAATATTATTTTAAAGGGGGGTGATTTTCTATACCTACTGTAAGCGGACTCCTTTGACCCAGAAGAGAAGTACCGTATTTTTCCGTGTATAAGACGCGGCTTTTTTTCTTTAATTGTTACACTGAAATTCGAGCAGCGTCTTATACACGGTCAGTCAGCCTGGGAGAGAGCCGCGCGGGTGCGTAGGATGTCACAGCGGCATCCTCCAATCACAAGCTGTATGACGCCTGCTGCATCTGGAGGTGGAGAGTGCGCAGATGTGATCCGTTCGCTGTGGAGACTGCGCAGATGCGATCCGTTCGCTGTGGAGACTGCGCAGATGCGATCCGTTCGCTGTGGAGACTGCGCAGATGCATCAGGGAGCGGAGCGGAGCGATTAGAGCCAAGATGTCACAAAACAAAAGTAAGAGATTGTCATATTCTGCCAAATTCAAACTTAGTGTGGTTAGCTATGCAAAAGAGCATGGGAATAGAGCTGCAGAGAGACAGTTTGGACCCCCCCCCCCCACTGAGAGTATGATCAGACAGTGGAGAAAACAGGAAGAACAACTCCTTAAGATGCCAAAAAAGAAGAAGGCCTTAAGGGGAAAACAAGCAAAATGGCCAAATTTGGAGCAGAGGCTTAAGAATTGGATTTTAGAGCAGCGCCAGAGTGGCTTATGTGTGTCAACCAAACTTATTCAGTGTCAGGCAAGAATGTTTGCAGAAGAAATGAACATTGCTGATTTTACAGGAAAGGCAAAATGGTGCTTCAATTTCATGAGGAGAGAAGGGTTGGCCATGAGAACTAGAACAAAGCTAGCTCAGAAAATGCCACCAGTTTATGAGGAAAAAATCCAACTGTTTCACTCCTATGTCATAAAACTTCGCAAAAAATATGATTTTGAAACAAGTCAGATTGCAAACATGGATGAGGTCCCTCTCAATTTTGATGTGCCTTCCAACAGAACTGTTGATGTGAAAGGAATCAAAACAGTGGCAATAAAAACAAGTGGCCATGAAAAGACACACTATACTGCTGTGCTCTCATGCTGTGCAGATGGTACTAAGCTGCCTCCTATGCTTATTTTTAAGAGAAAAACCTATCCTAAAGAGACCATACCACCTGGCATTATTGTCCAAGTTCAAGAGAAGGGATGGATGAATGAAGACATTATGGCCATTTGGTTTGCAAAGGTTTGGTCCAGAAGACCTGGAGGGCTCTTAAAGAAGCCAGCTCTGCTTGTCTTTGATCAATTCCGAGCACATTTAACAGAAAAGACTAAAAGGGTTGCATCAGACTTGCGCACACACCTAGCAGTTATTCCTGGTGGACTTACAGGTCAGCTACAGCCACTAGATGTGTCAATCAACAAGCCATTTAAAGTCCTGATGAGAGAAGAATGGAGTAGATGGATGCAAAAAGCAGGTGACAACTTGACACCGGCAGGAAGAGTGAAAAAACCAACCATTACTGAGGTCTGCAACTGGGTCCTAAACTCATGGCATGGCGTCAAACAAGAGGTGATTGTGAAGTCCTTCAAGAAATGTGGAATCAGCAATGCAATGGACGGAACTGAGGATGATCTCACATTTATAGACAGCAACTCAGAAGACAGCAGTGATGCAACAGAAGTTGAAGAAGTTCTGTCTGGAACTAGTGATGATGAAGAGGAGAACATTGATGCAACAGAGGTTGAATAAAGTGATATGATGCATAATACCTGGTATGTAAAGGTTAATTACTACTAAATAAAACTGTGTTCTGTTTTACCTGTTTAAAATGTTGTTTTCTTTATTTTGGGCTGGAAAAGTGGGGGGCGTCTTATACATGGGGGCGTCTTATACACGGAAAAATACGGTATAGCCAAAAAATGTTTGGCTATAATGCTCTTGTACCCTCATTCACTTCTGAGGCCATTGTGGTAGAAACATACACCCATGTGATTGGTGACTTTAGGGAAATATGGCTGCTGAAGTTCTGCTTCCTTAGTCACCTCTGCTTCCTGAGCTTGTAATTGGACAGAACTCTAAGGCCCCTTTCACACTGGGGCGGGAGCCGCGGCAACGGTATTCGGCCGTTAGCGGTGCAGTTTTAACCCCCGCTAGCGGCCGAAAAAGGGTTAAAATCCCCGCAAAGCGCCGCCGTAGTGGCGCTTTGCGGCGGTATTGCCGCGGTATTACCGCGGTGTCCCATTGAAATCAATGGGTAGGAGCGGTGAATACACCGCTTCTATACAGCTCTAAAGATGCTGCTAGCAGGACTTTTTTGACCGTCCTGCTAGCGCACCACTCCAGTGTGAAAGCTTGCCGGCTTTCAGACTGGAGTGAATGGGGCCGGATTTTTTCAGGCGCTGTACAGGCGCTATTTTTAGCGCTGTACCGCCTGAAAAACGCCCCAGTGTGAAAGGGGCCTAAAGGAACAGCAGCTCCAGCAGCACCTCAAAGGGGTCATTGTGCCTCTTTACAGTCTGAGCATATCTGCTCACAGGGTTGCAGGAAGCCAATATGTTGACGTGTTGTATTCATATTAACTGTATTGAATATTTAAAAATTATCTATTGGATACATAACTGCAATATAGATTTTTAAAATTGCCACTGTATGTAAACCTGGAAGAGCTTGGCAGTCTCATTCCCAACCGGTTCTCTTTAAAGAAGCTAAAGGTGTCTTTAATGTGTTGGACGATTTAGTGCACATTTGCAAGTAAAAACAGAAAATGAATGTGAAATGCTTGGTTGTGACTGCTAAGTGCGGGTATCTTTTTATCTGGTTTCAAATTGATGTATATTTAGTATCCAGTTGGCATTGACTGGGGAAATTCATGCATGTTTGATGTTTTCAGAACCTAATCCTTTATTTCATTTTATTATTTCTTCTATCTGAGACAGCTGTTGGAATCAGACAGACAGAAAATCAATTCTGGAATTGTGCAAGTTTGGCTAAAAATAATATGCCCGCTGTAATTTATTCCTATTGTCTGCTGAGATTCCTCTAGTTTTCCCCTCTCTGCACACACAATCTCTGCTGTCCTAATTTTAGCGCAAAATATCTGCAGTATAAATCAGCGCCAGGTGATAGACTGGACCACAACTCCCATAATGCTTTGCTGTGTGTGAGGGAATTGAATTATACTACTAAAACAATAATGAAAGAGAATCTGTTATAGGAGAATTCCAAAGGCTGGTAATTGTTTTAATATTGCACTAGGGGGGACATGCAAATAGATCATTCATTGGAAAATGGCTGAAAAATGTCAGATCTATGGACAGATTTTTATGCAGAAGTCTGGCAGTTGCTAAGGCACAACTTTATCTTTTTATATCAGCAAACTTTCAACTTGAAATTACATGTTTAGTAAGACTTCTCCTTTACTGCTGGGTAGCCTAAGGCTTTACAAGAATTACACTTTAAAATAGCGTAGTGTTCCTGGATATTAATAGTAATTGGTAACTCACCCTATATACCCAGTAACAATTGGCAGTTCATTTCGTGATATATCCACCAACCGCCACTCATTGAAACATATAGGAGAACCCTACCAGGTAGGTTGAGATCTATTTGTTTTCCTCCCCTCCCACCGTCTCTTGTTAAAGTAAATCTATAATCCATGGCCAGGAAAGCTATTCCCGTTGGGAGGGTGAATGGCGGTTTATCCGAGGCTCTCGCAGTGTGGTGCGGAATCTTCAGATGAGTACACAGACAATAGAGAGCCCCAGGTGGATTATTTTTATTCCTAACAAAAGGGGGGAAAAGTGTCTACTTCTGCTGTGGGCCAAGAGGCATTACATGTCAATAACTCTGTTTTCAGAGTGCACAAACCGTTCATCCACAGCTTACTGGAACAAAGCATACACTGGTCAACTATCCCGCTTAGGTAGAAATCTCTTTCTTTGAAAGCACCATTGCAACCTTGTGGAAAAGGCAGACACCATTTTAAGCTGAGGAGCAATTTAACTGCCTATAAATAAAACATTGTCACCATTTAGCCACTGTCCTTGTAAGGAGAATGTGTGGTGGCTAATGCATTGAAAAAGGGTGTTTTTTATTTTATTTTTTTTGTTTTTGTTTTTTCAAAACTTATGGCATTCAACAAATAAAGCATTTTATATTTTGATAAAAAATCCTATTCAACTTTGTGCTTCTAATAAGCCTAGAAAGACTAGCTTGGCAGAGGATTGTAGTTGTGAGTTGGTTATTTTGCAACTCAATGGACATTTTATGTTGCAGAAACATACTCGCCTTCTCCTATGTGTTGTAAGGAGGATGCAGTTAAGATGTAATGAACTTGTTTACACAGCAAGAATCTGGTATTCGAGTACTCTCAATGGCAGCTTAATGTGTAACTCCACTTTCGTAGGAAAAAAATAAATAATAGGATAGCGTATAACAACTAGAAGCACTGCAAGCACAGGCTGTGATTGCAGTGCATTTGCAGTGTGTTTACAAAATGCACAGCAAAACGCAAATTCGTGTTTTTTTGTTGTGGGTTTAGGAATCTTTCCCATTCTGAAGCTTCCCTCCAACCACTTTGCATATTATTTTATATATACTGTGATTCTGTACTTGCCAAATATCAGAAATCTCCCTCCACTGAGTCTGGCTGCATCCATTTTATCTGTGGGCAGCTGAAGCTGCTGCCTGTTCCACTTCCTGGATTTACACAGATGTATACCTCCAGCTCTGCAGCTTTCATTGGCCCTCATATGACTCATCCCCCTCCCTTTCTGGCAAACTCTCACAAGAGTGAGAGAGCTGTGCATGATGTCATAAGCCTAGGCTAATGACCAGACAGAAAATAGGAAGTGTGCTGTATCAGGTATTTACTGGCAGAAAACGTTTTACTATCCAAAGTTAAAACAACAAGGGCAGGAGATTTAATAGATAGAAAGCTGAAAAAAATTACTGAAGCTCCTCTTTAAAAAAGGAAAATTGTAGTGGAGCACACCAGGCAAAGGGTAATTAACATAATTATCTCAAATAAGACGGATTGGTATCATCGAAGGAATATGAAGAATTTAGGGAGAGACCATAGGGAGAACAAGTGCCAAATCTGATTAAAAGATTCCAACCTGTGATGAATCCTGGCTGTAAATTATTCCATTCTCTGTATAGCCAGTATAGTATTTAGAAGTTGTGCCAGAGGAGGGGGTATGGTGGACCTCCAATGGGAGGAGATCAATCTTCGGGCAGCCGTCAAAATATGTTTAGCCAATTTTATGGAAGTCTTGGCGATACCAGAAAAAGGAAGCCCCAAAAGGCAATGCAGAGGATCTAGAGGAAGTTTAACATCCAAAATGTCTTCCAACAGCTGCATCATGGACTGGAAGAAAGGCTCAATATAAGAGCATTGCTAGATGTGATACAAAGTACCCATTACCTGGTTGTACCTCCAACAGTGGTTTGACACATGTAGGTTGACATTGTGCAGCATATAGCCTTATTATATATTCCATGTTAAACTATGGTGAAGCTACAGAATCATTAAAATTTAGACTATATCAAAAGAACACATATAATGGTATACATTTTTTTTTTATTCTTATTATGGGTACAAAAAAGTACTGTTTTCCTTATGTGAGTTGTAAAAAAAATGCTCCTTCTGAGCTCCTTTAGCGTGACCTAAAATGTAAGAAGACTTATCTATATTCCCATCGCACACTTTCCTGGATCACAAGGCTCATCAGCAATGGGGGCTGTAGCGACTATCACCTGGATACTGGATACAACAAGGATCAGTGCACATATTCGCCAGCACAACATGGATCTTCAAATGTAGTCCAAAGCTTTTATTGCAGAACAATCACATCACTAAAAAGCAAGTTCAATGTTTCGGAAGCCATGCAGGACCCCTTTAAAGTGTAAGTTCACCTTTACAGAAAAATCTGTAAGGTGAACTTACACAGGACCACCCCCCCGGTCCGGGGTTTAGAAATCCCCTCGGCTTTCTCTCTTCTTTTTCCCAGCTGACAGGATGTAGCCAAGGGGATTTTAAATCCCCGGGTCGGTAAGGTGGCTATACCAGGGCTCATAACGAGAGATCGCCATGCTCCAGGGACTGTTGGTTGGGATTGAGAAGGGAGTCCTGTGTAAATTCACCTTACAGATTTTCTGTAAAGGTGAACTTTCTTTATATATGTAGACCAAATTATATTCTGCTACATTTCTTTGGTGAAAATAACCCAAATCAGTGTATATTATTTAGTCTGTAGGAAAGTTATAGAGTCCACAAACTATAGTGTGTGTGTGTGTATGTATATGTATATATGTATATATATATATATTATGAAAATGTATCAATCCTGATGTACTGACGACACATTTCTCAAGATCGATCTCATTTCTTGAGGCACGAAAATGCCAGGACAGTACAAATACTCCCCAAATGAATTATTTTCTGAAAGTAGACAGTCTGAGGTTATTAGTAAGAGGCATGGCATATTTTCTGAAGTTGGAAAATGAAGAAAAAAAATATATATTTTTTGTTATTTTTTTTTACATACTATCACCAGTGCAATACAGTGTCATCACATAACTGGTATGACGGTGACCAGAGACACTGACTGGTGACAGTATGTAAAAAAAATATATATTTATTCCTTTAAATTTTTTCACATTTTTTTTCTTTTATTTTTTTAACAATACAGTGTTACCATAGTAAATCACATGGTACATATGTGCTGTGATTGGCCTGATTGTTCCTGTGTGGTCAATCACAGCTAGCAACACAATTGTATACAATGAATGGCATGTTCTGCTGTGATTGGTCACAGTGATCACATGACACTGGCAGTGGGCCGGTATAGTGATTGGTCATCCGCTGTGTCCGGTAGACGCAGCGGCGGACAGATCGCGCAGGAGCGTAGCTCATTCTCAGGAAGACGTCATATGACGTCGTCCCAGAACAATAGGGTTCCCGTCCGTTATTTTACAATGATGTGGGCGGGAAGTAGTTACTGAGCAAATATTTCTGTCCTAATGTACAACTAAAATTATAGTGTGTGTGTGTATGTGTGTGTATATATATATATATATATATATATATATATATATATATATATATATATATATATATATATATATATATATATATATATATATATATACCCTAGGGAATGAAATGGCTTTGTTGCATTTTTTTTTTTCACACAGTATTTGCGCAGCAATTTTACAAACATGATTTTTTGGTGGGAAAAAAAACTACTTTTATGAATTAAAAAAAAAAACTAAAAACACTTCAGTTAGCCCAATTTTTTGTGTAACGTGAAATATGTTACACCAATTAAATAAATACCTAACCTGTCACACTTTAAAATTTGCACATGTTCGTGGAATGGCGCCAAACTTCGGTACTTCATCTTCTACTAAATCTGGAAAGCCTGAGATAAAAAAAAAAAAAAAAAAAACTATTTCAGTCTTTCCAGCAAAAAAACCTCAGTGTTTACATCTGCCTTCGCATTCGGCCTTCGAGAGTCATAGAGATGGCCTGGGAACATCTAGTCCCTGGCTAGCTCTATGGTAAACCTCCGTCGGATTCATTCTCCAGCTGCCCGATCACACAGGCAAGCCAGGAGAAGCATGAGCGGGAGGTGGGGGACATCCCCCTCCCGTCGACTGTAAAAGCAATCAAGCGGCTAAACAGCCGCTATGGTTGCTTTTACTTTGCAGGGAATTGCCTGCTAAAAAAAGATATCTAAATGATAGCTGCAGGCATCATTCAGATATCTCCACTCAAAGTCCAGGATGTCATATGACGGCCTACGGGTGGGAAATGGTTAAAGTAAACCTAAGAAAAACCGAAGTGGTTAAAGTAAACCTAAGAAAAACCTCTTTACAGTCATTGATCAATAAAGCTAGAAGTAAATGCATCTGGTGCCTTTTGTAGATCTTACTTTGCCTGTAAAAGTTGAGCTTGGCTCACCACCTTCCACCTCCCAAGTCTCCCATTGATCACTGAGGACACCTATCAAATTAAAGAACCTTGGAGGCTGGAGAAGGCAAGGCCAGCATTCTCATAGAACTTCAGCAGTCTGTAACTCTGGATCTATTGATTAGGTTGAAGCTTGGTCTTCTCTGTAAGTAGCCTCTGGTCCATTTTTGTCATTGTATGCTCAGTTTGAGTTACCAGTTGTGACAGGGTTGCTTTAAATGGTGAGAACTAGGGTATTTCTGGTTTCAGTTTTAAAAATCAGTACGCGCCTGTTCAAACCAGGTGCGGTGGGACTGCGCTGGGCAGCTATTTCCTTGCAGTGCCATCGCAAGCCTGTTACCAGGCCAGTTCATACCACTGCGTTGTGTGTGCTGAAAAAAGCACGCCATGCTCAGCACAGTCCAGTGGGACGCAGCCCACTGCCTCCAACCACGCTGTGGCCAAGAGAACCCAATGAATTGTCACTTTTTGACATTTCAATAAATAATAAAATGGAAAAAGTATGATGCTCTGCGACCTTAGGCGGATGCCGCTGGTTTGAACAGGCCGCCCTAAGACTCTTTTGAGAACACCTGACTAAAATTAACTGCAGATTTTTTTTTTCTCGGTTTTGCATTCTGGAAGTAGTCAAATATTTATAAATACTGAGCGTGTCGAATTGTAATGACAGTAAAATCTGTTATTTTTACTAACTGCTAATCGATCAGGCAGCTTTGAAAGGTTCTTTTGTCACCTTAAAGCACTACTAGTCATTTAGAAGGTAAGTTAAAAAGGAACAGCTTGCAGGCGATGCAGTTTAATTGACTGCTAATTGTTTTACTTAGCAGATTACAGTAAAAAATAGATTTGTTTAACTGCCTGCACAGCGCTTGTGATGAGCTGCCGAACATTTGCTCACATGTAATAAAGCTCTTTACTGAGCTGGAGCAGCAGACGCCACTTGCTCACGTTACCCTTGGCGCTGTGTAATTTGCTATTGAATGGCGCATACTGCTCAGTTTAGAAATCTGTTTAGAATCTCTTTAGAAGCATGCTTGCCATGTTCTGATCAGCGGATACCTGTAACTTTGACTGTATCAGGCGCAAATTGCGGAATATATGGTGACAAAAGAAAGAATGACCAAAGGATTATCAGAATGCTAATAGGCTCCCTACAGTTAATTTGTCAGTGTTCGGGGTAGATAAAGCTGAGCTATATCTCTTTATTTTGTCTGTACCCATGTTAATTTATGCAAGCACTTGTTTGATAAATGTTAGTGTCAATATGACAGAACATAAATATAGGAGCAGCTATTGCTAACATGGTTTTCAAGCAGCAAGCTTTTTCCATGGTCATCCTTGCCTTCACTTCACCACTTAGGGCATGTTCACAGCATAATGCATGCGCTAGCATACACATAGGGGATGATTAACTGGAGGGTGCAAATCTAGTGCAGCTCTGCAAAGAAACCAATCAGCTTCCAGGATTTTTGTCAGCTTAGTTGAACGTCCTGAAGTTAGAAGCTGATTGGCCACCATGCACAGGTGCCCCAGATTTTGCACTCTCCAGTTTTAGTAAATCAACCCCACTATATGCAGGTTCTGGCATGTGTTTTTAAATTGCACTTCACAGCAATTGGTGTTTAAAGCAGGACTTTACACAAAAGGGGAAGTTCTGCTTGTTTGCCTCCTCCCCTTTAAAGAGGAGCTCCAGTCTCCTGTGTACAAATTGAAAGTCAGCAGCTACAAAAACTGTAGCTGCTCACTTTTATTAAACAGCCACTCACCTGTCCCACAATCCAGCAATAGGCTCACCTCAGCCGTTTTCTTCTTCTGTCGTCTGTCCCTGGCACCGGCATCTTAACTGTGGACAGCTTTTGGCTTCACAGCCGGGTGCCCACTGCGCATGCACGAGCTGCACTGCACATTTTGAATGGTCCCATAGTCTTCTGGGACCTGTCACGTGTCTCAGAAGACTGCATGGAGGGGAGGAGAACTTCTGCTTCTGATCAGCTAGGCGGTTGGAGCTAGTGGGAGCAGGTACCTATCAAAATCCCCCCCGCATTCCCCCCCCCCCCCCCCCCCCCCGTCCCCACACAAGTGCTATTTCACAAACGGAGCAGAGGAGGAGGCCTTTGGCCTAATGTACACGGGATGCTGAGGCATCTTCTTCTGAACGATTTTTTTGACAGCTTGAAACCAGCGTTTAAAAATGCCCTTTTAGCGGCCTTTTGTCGCGTTCGTGTCTAGGAGCGTTTATTTAAGACAACATCATAAGTCCCTCCCAAAGCACAATCGGTAATATTTAACTATTTCAGACGTTCTGTGAAACCAGAGTGTACTTGTATCTACCTCAATTTTGGTGCCTTTACTATGGATCCCATAATGAGCATATGTGAGGAAATGAAAAAAGCCAGATATTAAATTTTATGCAACTGTTTGATCAAAATACAAAGAATCACCGCTCCAAGGTAATGACTTCTCCCAAAACAGCTGTCTCCACACTCCCACAGGGTGCTGGCTCTGTTTGCAACAGGAACTGAAGTAGAAAAGATGTAGCTGGATAGCCGCACTCCAAATTATTCAACTTTATTTCAAAAGATATAATAAAATCATAGCATCTAGGCTTGTGTACAGACTAACTGCACAGCTGCTGACATGTTTCACACCGAACACGGTGCTTAGTCATAGCTAAACTTAGCAGATTAGCTATGACTAAGCACCGTGTTCGGTGTGAAACATGTCAGCAGCTGTGCAGTTAGTCTGTACACAAGCCTAGATGCTATGATTTTATTATATCTTTTGAAATAAAGTTGAATAATTTGGAGTGCGGCTATCCAGCTACATCTTTTCTACAACTGTTTGATCAAGTCGGGGGTGAAGCTCAATGGTGGGGGTCATCTGGTTCAAATCTAACAACATATAGGTCAAATTCCAATTCTACTTTGGCTAACAGCAATGCTAGTGGTGTATTGGATTGGATCATGGGCTCATTAGGGGTATATAAATGGTCTATGAAGCATTGCAAAAAATGACAAGTTTAAAAAAAAAAAAAAAAAATTGTGTTTTTTCATTATTTGCTATAATTTTTGTAATGTAAAAAAATAGGGCACCTTTTAAAAACGCTTCTACGCGAAAACGTTTGGCGTCGGAAACTTCAGCGTCTGAACTAATTTTTTGCCTTCAAAGAAAAGTCTCTAAACGCAACTGCCTAAAAATGACATTATGCAAACCTGTGTACATGTACACATAAGATAACATTGGATGAGTTCAGGGGAAGCTGAAAAAAGCGTCCAACTGCCTCAGAACGTCCGTTTACCAGCAGCAGTGTACATAGGGCCTTAAAACGGAAATTCCCCTTTTGGGTGGCGCTCCGCTTTAACGGTTGCCACTTTTTTTTAAGGGGGGGGAAGAGAGCGGCTAACTGGTTTTGATCTCTGGGACACGTCACAGGACCCACAGTTTTTTTGAATTAAGATGTCAGTGCCCATTGAAGAATAGGCTCAGGTTAGGACAGCTCTGGATCCCTAGACAGGTAAGTGTCTTTATATTTACTACAGTATTTGTAGCTGCTGACATTTAATATTTTTGGGGGAGACTGGAGCTCCGCTTTAAGCTCATAAAATTGGATATAACTTTAACAAATAAAGGCTCACTTTTATGTCAATTGAATGTTTCAGGTTTCAGAGCATGTATTTGCCTTACATGTATGTTTTATTATAGTATATACTGAATAGAGATTAGCAGTAAGTCAGTCCACCTATAAATCTGTTTGCTTGGAGTCCCGACATCTGCAGTCATTCTATCTCAGCCCTGTGGCAGTATTCAGCGTATTCAGCGTGCTAACCCTAATGAATGCTCATGAACTGCAGGTGATTACCTGCCAAATGAATCGACAAAATCGCAGAAACCATTCTTGACATAGCAGGAGAGCAGAGCATAAATTGTCAGACAGTTTGCTGTGGTTCTGTATTGACTGTGTTGTGACTGCGGGGTGACATGCGAGAAGAGGTTGGAGGGCCTGTTATGATGCCATAACTGATGTCACAAGACATCTGCTTGTTCTGTTTATGCATGGGCACACACCAGGCTATTCAGTGCCTAGTGCCAACGTTATGGCTCACGGTATGATTACACTACATTGTCATTTGCATTAGAAATAATTATTGTCTGTCTTCATTAATTAAACATAAGGCCAGAATGCCATTCTAACAGAACCTCAGTATATTAACTTGGTCTTCTGAAATGACTAAAAACACTAAATGTGATATTTGTTTAGGATATATTACTTTGCAGAACTGCAAATCCTGTGAGTCTGATGTCTGCTTTAAAAGAGAAGTATGGGTTTGGGTTGGGTTTTTTCCCCCATTGTACTTACCTAGGCGTATGCAGCATCGATCCCATGCTGCATCTGTCCCCCAGCGCTCCATCTCTCTCCAGCGATGTCCATGAGTTCCTCGGCCGTCCGTGACTCTCCTCCTGATTGGCTGAGACACAGCAGTGGCACCATTGGCTCCTACTGCTGTCAATCAAACTCAATTAACCAATCAGGAGAGAAAAGGGCGGAGCCAAACTGGGGCTCCATTTCTGAATGGACACAGGGAGCTGTGACTCGGCTTGGGTGCCCCCATAGCAAGCTGCTTGCTGTGGGGGCACTTGACAGGAGTCGAAGAGGGACCCGAGTAGAGGATCGGTGCTGCTCTCTGCAAAACCCCTGCACAGAGAAGCTAAGTATGACATGTTTGTTATTTTTAGAGATTGTCTGATATATTATATATATATATATATATATATATATATAATATATCTGATATATATTTTTAGAGAATAAAAAAAAAAAGACTTTACAATCACTTTAAGTAAGAGAATCTTGCAATGTGAACAGGTCCATAGGATCTTCAGGAGACTCTAAGCTGGGCAGCACTCAATAGGCTGGAGGCCTGGACTTATCCTATTATGGAGCTCCAGCACAATCCTCCAATACACTTTCTATTAGGGAAGACCTCGGTGGTAGAATAGCTCCAGATGTGGACAATTTGAGGCATTTTGCTTAGGCTGGGGGAATCCTGACGATCAAATAAGTACATGCAGCTTATTATGCATGCTCTTACAAGGTAATAACTAGTCTTTCAAAGGCATTTGGTGCTCACAAAGAATGATATCCTTTGTGGATATTGAGAAATATACAGTTTCAACTTTATTGCGATAGGACTTGCATGCTTTCTCTCAAGCAGTTTCTAAGAAAGTATTAAAGCCCAAGACAGCCAGGCAACTAGTATCTGCAGTAGGAAATCCATAGCATTATCGCGTATTTTTCCTATGACCAATGTTCTTAACTGCACCATACATCTTTTAACACAAGCTCTTTCACATCAGGTTTTATTCATAGACACATCCATCAAACCTCATATCCTAACATATGTCTGTCCCTTTTTCTATGCGTTTTGTAGGATGCTTGAGTTTTCTTTTGGAGACTTTTCAGGATTGACTTGTCTGAGAACAGGCACTGTGATTCCTGAAATATCTTGCTCAGATGGAGTTGCACTTGGTTACAAGGAGAGTGTGAAGGATGGAACCTGTAACTGTCAGTCCTGCTTTGACAAGAGGCCGCAGCCAGCGAGGGGTCCACTGTATCGTATCAAGGTGTCAGTAACCTTGTAATGTCACTGCTCCTGTCAATCATCTGCATATTTAAAAGCCTTTCATCAGCAGCTTTAGTTGGGGCCACAGGTGTAATTACATTTTTCTCCCCCTTTGCTCTACATCTTGATTGACCCCTCCTGTTTGTGGTGGGAGATGTAAGAATGGACTTTAATTCAATTGCACGAGAGCCATCTGCAACCAGCCAGACGCTGCAGAGTGAGGGTCTCTCTGTATTCAGCTGCGTCTTCTCCTTCTGAAATATTTAATGCGTGCATATAAATGTGCCCATGTTTAATTATGGAAATATTCAGCGTCTAAAGGTAGGTGGATGAGTAACATTTGGCCTGCCGTCTGTTGAACCAGCCAGCTGCTGAGCATCATGGGAGAGGCAGGATTTTTGTAGGGTTAGGTTATTCAGAAATAAATACTAATCACAAAGCACTGGGCCCCTTAACAGTAAAAGTGGTTTCCAGCAATAGATTGCATTTAGCTACTGCAGAAATACCATGACAAACAGAGTAACCTTGAAAGTAAATAACTGTTTGGACCTCTGCACTGCAACATATCACAGAAAATGTGGCTTGATTGCTTATTACCATATCCCTGCTTGCTTTACGGCCCCATATAATTCACAGAAACACAGTACAATACATGTTTAGGCCATTTTAGTACAGTATATCGTACGAGCAACAGACAGATTAGAATTCTTTACTTTTTTTTTTTAAAGGCAAGAACATGGATAACACTTCCTGAAAAACACATTTTAGGATGAAAAAAAAACTGTAGGCCCTAACACACCCTAAAAATTGTATGTTGTATACTTTTATTTCTTTTTTTCTTTTCAATGCAATTATGAGCAGCATAATAAAGAATATTACTTATAATAAGCCCAAGAGAACCATTCACCAATTGGCTTATGCACAAATCTGGAAATTTAGGCTTGAAGTAAACTTGCTCATGTAGGACAACTCAAGAGGTTTACTTAATTGGCCCATCCTCTGTTGCATATACTCCTCTTACTTAGGCATACCCCACTGCTTCAGTGGGCTGTCTTTGTTACCTGCTTGCGAATTCTAGGGAAAATTAGGGTGGCATGATGTTCGGAACTGCTCCTGTTCTCTCTGCATTTCGGTCGGACCTCACTTTAATCACACTTGCCAACTGAGTGTTTTTCTTTATTGCTTCCGATGCTTTTTTTCTTTTCTTGTTCTGGGTCAGGTGTCCTTTTCTTTTTTTTTTTTTTTTCTTGACAGTTGGGCAAGCACTGATGATGCAACTCCTGCACATGCTTGATGAAGTTTCATTGTCCCTGCATCTGCCTGCAGTCTCTGTACCATATGAATGTATTTTATATACAAGGGCCAGGAAGCATATATTGCATTGTGCTGCGGGCAGTGTACACCATAAGAGATTAAAAAAAATAGCTTTCTAACTGTTCCTGTTGATAATTTCACTTTTAACACTCTGCCCTATGCTCAAAAGAGTACATGAGCTTTTTCTAATGTTTTCAGTTGGTTTTTACCCCTATTGACTTTAATGGGTTCATCTGTAATTGTGTGACATGCATTTGTGTGCATTTTTCCCCTGAAGAACTCCTCTCCTCCCCTTGCTCAGCCCAGAAAACAAACACCAGAAGCTTAATACACGTTCAAAAACAAAGCTTGCAAAATGCCTGAAGTAAACGATTAAAACCACTAGGAATATGCTGTGCTTTGGTATGCATTGGAGGTTAAGAATCGGATGATTTTTTTTTTTTTTTTTTTAATCAATTTTTATTGAACAGAAGGAGAAACATACAAAACAAGAGAGAGTGACGACAACCGTGTTCAGTACAAATGGCCATAAGCCGCACATTTCAAGGGTATACAAAATCAGAGCACTGGGTGTCAGTCCCAGGTTAACCAACATGCGAGGAGTATGCTTCCCTTCAGGTTTCAGGGAGAAGCACACAGAGACTGAAAAAGAGAGGTAAAGGGGGAAGAGGGGGCACAGAGGTGAATCGGATGATTTTAAAGTGATTGTAAACAATCACCTTGTAAAACAACCCATTCAGTTTAAAACGGAAATGAAAGGCAAAACGTGTGTGTGTGTGTATAAAAAAAACACTATAAATACCTTTTCCCCCCCTTATTTATAAGTGATTACATTCTTCTCAGCTGCATAAGAGCTCGGGGAGGAGAAGAAGCAGAACACTGATCTACCCAGTTAATGGCTGTGCAGAGGTGTGGTGTGGGGACAAGTCTGATCATTGGAGGAGAACACACTGAGTTTCCAGCATTGCTAGAGAACTGCCTACGGTGTGTTCTCCTGCTCAGTGTGGTCAGTTTTTAATAAGAAACCAGGGGGACTGGCAGGAATACCAGGTTTCACACAATAGAAGCAACACAGGCACAAATCAGGAATATGAAATGTTGGGTTTACATTTTAATAACTTTGCAGACCCCACAGGTGCTCTGGAGATGAGATGTAATGTCTGTTGCCGCTGGCAGCAAAAATTATTACACCCCTAAGTGAAAATGTCCAAATTGCTAAGTGAAAATGTCCAAATTGGGCCCAATTAGCCATTTTCCCTCCCCGGTGTCATCTGACTCGTTAGTGTTACAAGGTCTCGAATGTGAATGGGGAGCAAGTGTGTTAAATTTGGTGTTATCGCTCGCACTCTCTCATACTGGTCACTGGAAGTTCAACATGGCACCTCCATGGCAAAGAACTCTCTGAGGATCCAGAAAAAAAGTTATAAGTTGAATTGCATTTTAATGAGTGAGATAAGTATTTGGTCCCCTATCAATCAGCAAGATTTCTGGCTCCCAGGTGCCTTCTATATAGTTAACGAGCTAAGAATAGGAGCACTCTTAAAGGCAGTGCTCCTAATCTCAGCTTGTTACCTGTATAAAAGACACCTGTCCACAGAAGCAATCAATCAGATTCCAATCTCTCCACCATGGCCAAGACCAAAGAACTGTCCAAGGGACAAGATTGCAGACCTACATAAGGCTGGAATGGACTACAAGACCATCGCCAAGCAGCTTGGTGAGAGGGGTGACAACTGTTGGTGCGATTATTCGCAAATGGAAGAAACACAGAATAACAATCAGTCTCCTTCGGTCTGGGGCTCCATGCAAGATCTCACCTCGTGGAGCTTCAATGATCATGAAAACAGTGAGGAATCGGCCCAGAACTACATGGGAGAATCTTGTAAATGATCTCAAGGCAGCTGGGACCACAGTCACCAAGAAAACAAATGGTAACACACTACGGCATGAAGGACTGAAATCCTGCAGCGCCTGCAAGGCCCCCCTGCTCAAGAACGCACATGTATAGGCCCGTCTGAAGTGTTTTGGTCAGGTGAGACCAAAATCAAGCTCTTTGGCATCAACTCAAATCGCTGTGTTTGGAGGTGGAGGAATGCTGACTGACCCCAATAACACCATCCAGACCGTCGAACATGGAGGTGGAAACATTATGCTTTGGGGGTGTTTTTCTGTTAGGGAACAGGACAACTTCACTGCATCAAAGGGAAGATGGACGGGGCCATGTACTGTCAAATCTTGGGTAAGAAACTTTCCCTCAACTAGGGCATTGAAAATGGGTCATGGATGGGTATTCCAGCATTAAAATGACCCAAAACACCAAAAGACAGAGACAACAAAGAAGTGGCTCAAGAAGAAACACATTAAGGTCCTCGAGTGGCCAGTTTCCAGACCTTAATCCCATAGAAAATATGTGGAGGAGCTTAAGGTTCGAGTTACCAAACGTCAGCCTCAAAACCTTAAAGACTTGATAAGGATCTGCAAAGAGGAGTGGTACAAAATCCCTCCTGAGATGTGTGCAAACCTGGTGGCCCAACTACAAGAAATGTCTGACCTCTAATTGCCAACAAGGGTTTTGCCACCAAGTACTAAGTCGTGTTTTGCAAAGGGGTCAAATACTTATTTCACTCATTAAAATGCAAATCAATTTATAACTTTTTTGAAATGCATTTTTCTGGATTTTTTTTGTTCTGTCTCACTTTTTTGTTAAAAAAAACTATCATTAAAACTATAGACTGATCATTTCTTTGTCAGTGGGCAAACATACAAAATCACCAGGGGACCAAAAATATTTTTTCCCCCTCACTCTGTGTGTGTGTGTGTGTGTGTGTGTGTGTGTGTGTGTGTATATATATATATATATATATGTGTATATATATACACACACACACACACACACACACACACACACACACACACACACACACACACACACACACACACACACACACACACACATTTCAGTAAAATGTTTCATAAGAAAGTCTATACTTCTTGCATAACAATTTAGGACTTGGTATATTAATATTTTGCATAGGTGCAATCATGAATTGTTTTCTATAAGGGAACCCTCTAGTAGCGGTAAAGCTTGAAAAATTATCATTGCAGCACGGGCTGTTTTGTAGACACAACTAGGTTTTCATTTTCAATACGTTTGAATATACCCAGCTATTCACAGAACAACAGTCAGAAACCTGCAATCAAGTTCTTTAAATTATTGCAATTTAGACAGTTGACTTGAAAGTAGTGTTTATTTTTCTTCAAACAAAACTGTCTGTTTCACTTGCTTGTATTTGGTCATTCCATTAGCTCATCATTTTCAAACAATCTCTGGCTTTTTAATTAGCCAATTAGTGATTGTACCTTTTACAATATATCCCTTTTAAAGTGTAAGTTTATAATGCGCATGCTGATACATCTTAAGATATATCACTATACAGCTTTTCTTTTCATATTTTTAAGTTCAAAGATTTTACTTTAGTGTATGTAATGAAGTAAAGGGCTTAGCAGCTCCTACTCCCCCACACATGGGATATGGAAAGCTGTTACCTAAATTTTGGTTCAAAAAATAAAAGAGAAGGGAAGCTTTATGCTCATAATAAAGGTTACACCCTACAATGATCTGGTATGATTTGTTTCTTCAGAGCTAAAAGAAGGCACAGACCAAATTAAAGGGTCTGTCCACGTGTTCTTCTTATATTGCAGTAGTTGCTAAAGCGTTAAACACCCCATCTTGTACATCAACTGCCCCGGTGAGATATTTTGGACTTGAAGCCCAAGTAAAAATCACATCACCACAAGGGGCATTGCTTGCTATTAATTCAATGTGTCCCTTGTTATACTGACTTCTACATTCCCTGAAATCCTCCTCCGTAGACTCCACCTCCATCACTGTAATCTTCTGGTGTGGCAGAGGTTAATAGATCTGAGGACCTGCCATATCCACTCATCAAGAGCATCTGACTATGCCCACCCTTTCTGCCAAACTCCTTTATTCGTAGAAGTCATACAATAGCTGCCATGAATAAAAAGGAATTATGAATGGAGGAGAGAAGGACCTTTCAATTATCTGCCTGTCTTCCATTCGGAGATCAGATTTCATTCATAGAAGCTATAGTACGACTTCTATGAATGGAGAAGCTGGAGGGAATCGGCAGGAATAATTGGGCTCTGTTGAGGTGTCCCTCTTGCAGCTCCCTTAGTTCTATTAACCCCTGCCGCAGCAAAAGATTATGGTAAAACCTGTGGAGAAAGCAGAGCTGTCAGAGAGACCCCCCCCCCCCCCCCCCAGCCCTCCTCACTACAGGTTGCCTACAGAAAGCCAACTGTAAAGTTTGCAAAGAAGACCAATCACCCTACACAAACCAGAGGGAGCAGCAACAATTGGTATTAAAGTGGTTGTATACCCTTACAAACCACTTGGACCTACAGGTAAGCCTAGATTAAGGCTTACCTGTAGGTCAAATAAATCTCTCCTAAACCTACATGGTTTAGGATATATTTGCCAAAATACAGGCACAGCTGTCTACGGTGCATGCGCGAATATATAGCCAGCAAGGTAAAAATGGTTGAAATTAAATCAGATTTCAGTGAACACTTAGCAGGCTGTCCTGCAATAATTACTCGTACTGATAGGGTTAAGGCCATGAAAGGATGGCAATGCTGTTTAGTAGCCTTAACGTGTACTGGATGCATTTAATTTCCATGTTACTAATAAATTATTCAGCATTTTGCCCTATATCTTAGTTTTGCCTGCTTCAAGAACATTCAGAATGCCCCGATCTCTCTTTCAGGAGATATTGGCAAATGTTGCCGGTGCGTTTTTAACAAGTCTTTCGACAGATGCAATAAATGAGTCAGCCGGCCCTGACGCAGGAGCCTTTAGGTCATCATTAGTGCTTCTTACCACATGCTGCTATAGTTTTTAAATCTCATCTCATGCTTGTGGCAGTCATGTTTGAGCAGCCTGCAGGCTTACAGAGAACCAGAAGTTCCAGCGTGCCTTACCCTACCAATTTTGAAGCTCATAATCACTCGGAAGAATGTCTGTTGCCCAGGCTCCTGGTAAAAAATCAACCAGTTGACTTTCCAAAGTTGACAAAAGTTTGCAGCTTTTTTCTCTCTCAAATAAAGATACATGGTCTAACATAAAGAGGTTCTCCACACAAGGCTTAAAGAGGGATTGCACCTAAAAAAAAAAAAAAAAATTATTAAAAGCCAGCAGCTACAAATACTGCAGCTGCTGACTTTTATTAAATGGACACTTACCTGTCCCAGGGTCCAGCGATGTCAGCAGCCGAAGCTGAGAAATCGCTTGGTTCTCGGCTGCTGCAGCCGCCATTCTCGTTGAGGAAATCAGGAAGTGAAGCGTTGCGACTTCACTTCCCGGTTCCCTACTGCGCATGCGCGAGTCGCGCAGTGCAATGAGAATGCTCCGTGCTGTCTCTGGGACCCGTGTGTGTCCCAGCAGCGGCGGGACAGGAAGAGGCATAGACTCCCATGGGAGTCTATGCCCGGAAGTGGGTAAAGATACCTGTCTTAGGCACCCCCCTTCCCCCTGAAAGGTGCCAACTGTGGCACCGGAGCGGGGGAGGGTTCCGATGAGCGGAAGTTTCACTTTAGGGTGGCACTCCGCTTTAATATGATTACCTTGTCCACAGTAGAGCTTCATGATTCTAGATAAAATGAGGATCGCGAATCTCTCACGATCCAAATATTTTTATTTAAAGGTTAGAAGCGGGCAGATCCGATACAGTACAGCAACAATATGTGGACAATGGTGTATCAAACAAACGTTAAGAAATAAATCGCACAATAAGAAATGCAGAGCTGCCCACTTTTTTATATTTTTTGTAGAGTAGTAAGGAAGTAGAGGTAGAGTAAAAGAAGCCAGAAAGGGAGAAAGAAAAAAGAAGAGAGGGAAAAAAGTGTGAGGTGGAGGATGAGGAGTACTGGGAGTTTCCGGGCCTCACTCCAAAAGTAGTCCAGTTTAGGGCAAGACCAAAAGACTTTAAGCAGCTTTCCCCTAGCCTCCTGGCATCTCCAGCAGCGGTCAGTGGTGTTAGGGTAAAATTTGTGTAGCATATGAGGGGTATGGTACCAGTGTGTCAGAAGTTTTAATTGGTTTTCCATTAAAAATGAGTTCCATAAAAAAAAAAGGGGTTTAATTTAAAGGTACAGCAATAAGGGGAATACAGGCTGTACTAGGATGCAGTTTACTACATATCCAACATTTCTCATAGCCTGATTTCTGGGCATAATTATATTTGAATTTCAGTAGCAACATTTTGTCTGTAAAACTATCGTTTTTAACTCCTTCGTTATCTGATTGTGTATCTCTCTTTTGTCTGGTGTGTGTATCGGTGGTGGTTTTGGGTGACCCACATATGCCTTTAAGTGCTCCCAAGTCCTCAGAAAGATAAATACAATTAGTTTTGATCCATGTAATTAGAAACACTATCAGGGAAATTAGGAACAGGAGGCAAAATGCCTTCCCAGAAGTCTGTGGTGCAACAAGCGAGGTCATCTTGTTCAGAGAGACTTTCACCTGCTTAACTCGCTTTTCGAGGATTTAGTTCACCTCCTTTATCCTTGGCTTGCTTTTTAGGTGTTTGGTTCACCTTCTTTACACGAATGGCATGAATCCAGGACTGTTGTCCCTCGGTAAAGATTGCAGTACGTGTCACAGTGATTGGGGGTTCGAACGGGTACTCTTGCTTCTTGTTATGATTTAGCTGTTGGACCACCACTACATCTCCTACCTGTAAAGGCTGTGTAGGTTCCTGTGAAGAGAAAGGAGAGGTGCGAGCAACATTTCTTTCAACTCTCTCCTGAGTTTCGATGAGTTTCCCAATATACTCTCCCTGTATTACTTCTAGGTCCCCTCTTTCTAACAAAGGTGGTTGTCTGGCCCACGGGGTGGGAAATGGCCTACCCTTAAGGAGCTCAAATGGAGAGTATCCTGTTTTCTTAGAGGGGGTCATTCTTATTTTGGCCAAAACTACTGGTAGGACTTTCTGCCACTTATTATATGTGCCTCCTGTTGCTTTTCTTATTTTATCTTTAATGATTCTGTTCATTCTCTCAACAATACCTGAACTTTGTGGGTGGTAAGGTATATGAAAGTTCCAATCAATGTTAAGTGCTTTACTAAATCTTGGCACACTTTTGAAATAAAGGCAGAACCATTGTCAGAATTTATTTGGAGTGGGCATCCCCATCTAGGGATAATTTCCTGCATGAGGATTTTTACAACTGTTTGTGCATCTTCTTTTGTGGTTACAAAGGCTTCTGTCCATCTTGAGAACATGTCTACCATCACAAGTAAATATTCCTGTCTTTTACCTAACTTAGGCATATGGGTGAAGTCAATCTGTAAATGTGTAAAAGTTGTGGATGGATATGAAAGGTGTTCATGTTTTGCCTTGTGTGGATTTCTTGGGTTGTTTCAGATGCATTTGATGCATCTGGCAACATATGATTTGAGCAAAGAGGCAAGACCCGGGGATAAAATCATTGTCCAATAATTAACGTGACCTGCCAGCCTCTATGCCCTACCCCATGATACTGAGAAATAAATAAAGGTGCAATTATACATGGTCTCCCCTCTTGACAGACAAGTTCAGTATCTGGGAATTTTCTTCACTCCTGCAATATTCCATTGTTGGAAATCAGTGTCTGTAGCGTATGTCGGAAGATCTGACAAGGTTTGGTCTAACAGGGGCATTTCAGGTGCAAGTGATGGCATTTGTATGGTAGCTTCTTGTGTAGAAGCTGCTTCCATTGCTGCTTTATCAGCGAAGGCATTTCGTTTTAAAAACATCATCTTGGTTTGGGGAATGTGCCTTGCAGTGGAGGATAGCTATAGAGTGAGGCAATTTAATAGCTTCCAAAAGGCTGGACACTAATGTTGAATGTGAAATTGATTTACCATCTGCTGCTATGTACCCTCTTCTTAACCAGATAATTCCAAAATTGTGGACTACACCAAATGCGTATTTAGAATCCGTTTAAATATTCACATCTTGTCCTTCAAAGTGCTGGCATGCTCTTGTAAGGGCAATCGGTTCTGCAGCCTGTGCTGATTGAAATGGGACTGGGTTTGCTTTGAGAACTACATCAGGCAACTGGACTACAGCATATCCTGCATTAAATGTGTTGTCATTTTGGTCTAGAGCAAGAACCATCAAGAAAAACATTTTGTGCCCCAGGGATTGCAATGGAAGACATATCTGCACGTGGAGATGTGTCCTGGTGGATTATTTCAATGCATTCATGTTAAGGAACTACCTCATCTTTATCTCCTTTTAGACGCATTTAGGATCGGGGCTGGGCCTAAAGTGTGTGAAGCATATTTTATTTCGAGATTTGGATTTGAGAGGAGAATAACCTATGGGTGTGAATATTTTAATACATTATAATAAGTATGTAAGGTGGTTGGATGTCCTAGAGTAAAAGTAGCCATTTCTACTACCATAGCACAGGATGCCAACGCTCTGAGACGCGCCGGCATTCCATGTACCGACATTGGCACTACTCTTGGAAAAAAAATGCAATAGGGCGGAGTTTTCCTCCGTGTTCCTTCCCCAGGACTCCAGCCATTGTTTTACAATTGTCCCTGGCAAACAAGTGAAACATCATGCCATAATCGGGCAATCTGAGGCCAGGTGCCGTTATCATTTCTGTCTTAAGGTACACAAATGCATCATATATTTAATCTGTCCATTTTACACAATGTGGCATGCCTCAGGAGGTTATCATAAAAAGAGCAGTCAGGTATCCATTGGCTGCTGTAACCAATCGTACCAAGAAAAGATTGCGGGGAGTCCAGGACCGCAGGGTTGCCTGGAGTACAACTGAATAGACTACAGGGCAGTCTACATACCCTTGGGTAATTCTGCACCAGGTCATCTGGCGATTTCTAAAACAAAATGCATGAATAGGCTGTGTCTCTTCGTCCACCAGGAAGCTAAAAAATGCATTTGCTAAATCAATTACTGTGAAATACTATGCATTAGATGGTATGGAAGTCAGGAGTGATGGCACATCAGGTACTTTAGGTGCTATGGGCACTGCAAGATTATTTATGGCCCTAAGGTCTTGAACAAACCTATAACTGCCATCCGGCTTTTTGACTGGATTTATTGTAAGGTGAAATTGTTTCCTTTTAAAATTCCTTGTTTAAGGAAATGTTCCACCATGGAAGCAATTCCATCATCCTTTTCTTTTGACAAAGGGTATTGTTTGTGGTATTTTAGCTTCTGCCCAAGGTTTGAGGGTGACTTTGTATGGGGTACAAGAGATAAGGCCTACATCCAGAGGTCCATCCGACCAGGACCCTTGTAATTCTTTTAAAAATTCCTCTTCCAGTACTTCGACATTTAAAGCTAGAATAGGTACTATGGGGACCTTTTTAGAATATACAGTTAGACTGACATTACTATTTTCATGCCCAGCTTCCCCAGCATATTTCTTCCCAGGAGATTTAGGCCTCATGCACACGAGACGCAGTTAAACGCGCGTTCAGAGGCAGTTGGACACTTTTTTCAACTGCACCTGAACGCATGCAATGTTATCCTATGTGTCCATGTACACAGTCTAGTTTTTTCCCGTTTTTATGCAGTTGCGTTTAACCTCGTTTTTCCAGAAGCAAAAAAATGCGTTCAGACACTTTGCGTTTCTGCTTTTCAGCCGCAAAACGCAGCTAAACGCAGGCACCTGCGTTTAGCCGCGTTCGCGTTTATAAGCCTTTTTAAAGGAACCCAATTTTTTGAAGCAGAAAACTCTAAGAAATATGATGGTAAACCATAAAAAATACTAGAAAAAATTGTTTAAAATGTCGTAATTAGTTTAGATAGTTCATAGAGCATATATACTCACTAATGCATACATGTTTGTGAAATATCCAACGGACATTCGCTGTGCCATCAACGGATGGGTCCAATATCGACGAGCTCTGATTCTGGACCTCTCATGCAAATTTGCGACGACATTGCTGCCGCATCAAGAGCAACATCAGGAGCAACATCAGGAGCATTTCCTGACATATATTCAATATGGGATCCATTTCCAAAAAAAAACACAGAAAGAGAGGCAAATGCAAGTGTACAACTGCTCTCTCTGCTGCTGCTGCTCACTCTGATCAAATTGGCAGAAATAGTTAATAATACATGCTTTCTGAGCTTGGGGAGGGTCTATATGATGTTATCTTTACAAATGCTTATAGACGCAAACGCGTCTAAACGCGACATGAAAACACAGCAAAACGCGCATTTTTAAACGCAGGTTTCTGCTTTTTAAAACACGCGTTCAGCAGAGTTTGCATCTGCGTCTCGTGTGCATGGGGCCTTACAGGACAATTTGGTATGAACCTAAAACTGTGATGGATTATTACGGATCCATGTTCATCATCTACAATTGGGAGGGGTTTTGTAGGTCTTGGTGAGTATACAATTAATTCCCATTGAAGGCATTTGTGGTCTCCCCTCTATAATAATCTTGGCCTAAAGTAATCCGAGTCACCCCGGTGTCGAGGCAAAACTGGATCAATAACCCATTTACATGTAGGGTCACTAGAGGTTGGTCATCAAAAAAGTGAGACACAAGAGGAAATGGTGGGATACCACCTCCTGGGCAGCTTCATTATTGTTTCGTTGGGTCCACTGGATTGGAAACATTGGGCCAGGAGCTGGTCTACTCTGGCATCTTTGAGGACCAGGATTAGTATTATTCAAGGGCTGTTGATTATTTGGGTCATAGATCTCATAAGGACATTGATTTCTCCAGTGATCTTCAGCTCCACAATTGAAGCATCCAGTTCTAGAGGGAGGGGGGCCTCGGGAAAAGCTGCTCACTCGTCCTCTCCCTCTTCCTCTCCACCTTCCTCTACCCCACTGCCTCCCATTCCCAGAATTATACTGAGGTCTCGTATCCTGTTGAAGTGGATCTCCTTGAAGTAGGGCACTGAAGCATTTTCTTCCATATATCAAAGCAACCTGCTGCGTCCTTTTTAGTCAGTACTTTCTGAAAGTCCCTCATTGATTTTGTGGGCCAATCAAAAATCATCTGCATTACCATTAAGCCATGTTGTGGTTTAAGGTTGCTAATTCAAATTTGGATCATTAAGCTGTGCATATTTGCCAATGTGGATAATCCAGCTTCATGTGTCCATACATCTACAAACCTTTTCCAGAATTATAATACACTTTCTCCAGATTTCTGTTTTATATGCTATGGGGAGAGAGGTCCTATTTTTACAAGCATTTTAATTCTGCCTCCAATTGGTCCCACATTGTGGTTCTGCCCCTGTCTGTATTTAGACTATACTGATCTGCACGAACATTATTTACTTCTATTGTTGAAATACTGGGAACGTTTGTCCAATCAAAGGCAGATGTATGCTCAATCACCCCATCAACAATCAATCGCATTTCTCCCTGTGTATAATTTCTACCATTACAAGCCTTTTTTAAGTAACTCAGTGTAGCGGATGATGGAGTGGGTTTAGGACAGTGTTTAATAATGCGATTTATATCTTTGATGTCAATTACCTTTTTAAGCATGTCATTTCCTAAAGTCCTAAAAGGAGCCTGCATGCTGACACCCTGTACATCTGCATCCATCCAATATATCTTTCCACTTTTTGTTCTGTTTGGGCTTAAATTTACAATAGCACCTCCAATAGCTTTTGTCATTTCTATCATGTCAAGATCATCTTCCTTTTCTACTATAACAGCAGGGGGATTGGGTAGTTGATGTGGGGCCCCCTGTTGCTCCTTCTGAGGCGCTATCACTATCCTCAGAATCTTGAGATGCTTGTCTTTGTGGGGTGGTGGGTGTCTGTGTAGTTTGTACCGCAGGCTGTTGTGTCTGTGGAGGTGCTTGTTGTGGCAGAGCCTGTGGGGCACCTGGTGGAGGGGGTCTTTGGTGGGTGGCATGATATCCAGCAAGACAATCTATCTCGTCCTTGCTGAGGCTAGGTTAGATCTGACTGGTGTAAGGTGGTGGGGATACATGAGAGAAAGGTAAAGGTTGGGCCGTTGGATCGGGTCCTTTGACCTCAGATTCCTTCTTATGTTTAAGGTCATACTCTTCCTTAAACAATTCTTTGCTTTCTTCTGTTTCTTATTATCCCTCTGAAACCAGTGTGGGGCAAACTTAAGCCCATTTTCCCCTCCTCCTTTCATGTATTTAATATCCCACTGAGGGTCTCCTGAAAACCATGGGAAAGCCTTCATGTCACCAAAGACATAAACCTTTCACAATATATATATTTTCAATATATTCAAAATATATATTTCACCATATGCAATTCATCATCTCCATCTCGGGGGAGGGATCACTACTATGCATGGTTTGTCCACCCTGCTAAATTTGACACCCAAGGATTTATACATTCATAATCAGTACCACAAACCCTAGCAACATAATCCTTACAAGTTTCCCCAGGGTTTGGGGGAGGTGGAGCCTCTTTACCATGTTCTTGACCCATATTACAGTGAACAAGAGGCTCTTACCTTACATCTTCTTCCACTCAACAAATTATCTTATACTTCTATCCAACAGAAAGACAAAGCAAACAGAGGTTTGGGTCACGGTGGTGGTTACCCCATAAACTCTCTCTCCTTCTCAAAAGGAGTTACAGTACTGTTTTGTCTAATGTTAATGAATCCTCTCTCTAGGACTGTCAGGTCTCCCAAAGACCGTTCACACTTTAAGGCGTAGTCCGTCTCCTTTCTATATACATTTTAAGGGACTAAAGCTTTATCAGAGCCGAGGCAAGAAAATTATTTTGGCAAAATAAGACAAAAGTTTACTTACCACGGATGATTGCCTTATCCCGGACGAGCCTCCATTTGAAAGGAATTATACACCTTGATGACCACCCTGGTTATGCAGGCAGACCACCGGGATCCTCGGATCCGTGAGACACCACATTAAACACGGGTAACAGGCTTGAGTGTTTTCCTAAGGTGTCTGATTTTGAGTACAACAGTAGCTTGTATGCAAGTAAAACAAAGAAGGGAGGGGCTGCATTTTAATATATACATGTCTAAGGGTTATACAAACTTACATTCAATACTTTCTTATAAAATGCTGACTAGATGACAAGAAATGGCTGATGACTTGCTGACACAGGATGTTGCTTCGAGAATCGGCTTAACCACAGTAACTCATAGGATGTGGTTCTATGCAAACTGTTAGTTAAGCTGTTTATGGCAAAACTCATACATACAAAACATTTCTACTTTATGTAAAATGGAGGGGAATCTAAAATGGAGTTAGTTGTTTATACATTCTATTACAAGATGAATTTTGCAGAGGAAAGGTTACAGGGATAAAGCAAAAAGAAGAGGGGAAAATGGGCATCCCCTGTCTAGTTCTTTTAGATATAGAAAACAGGTCGGAGAGAACTGATCTTGACCTTGACCTGAGCTGTCGGGTCAGAATATAGCTTTGTGATCCATTGTAACATGTTACCTAGGCCAATGTAATGTATGACCTAAAACATAAATTTCCAACTAGATCGAACGCTTTCTCATCATCTGTGCTTAAGAAAACGCACTGGGTATGGGTCACATTTGCTACAGGGATTAGGTTTAACACCTTAACTGTATTATCATGGGCTTCTCTTGATGGAATGAATCCTACATGATCTAAATTAACAATTTGCTGTAAGTGTTGTGCGAGACGTGTGGCTAAGATCTTAGTGAACAGTTTTAGGTCAATGTTTAGGAGAGAGATAGGACTGTAGCTACAACAAGAGGGATGTGTCTTTTCCCTCCTTAGGCATGACAGAAATAAGGAGGAGAGCAAGAAAGAGGGACTTTACATGAAGATAGTGCTTTCAATAGAGTAACTTGGTGAACATATAGGAAATGTATTGATTATTATATAGTATATACATACATATAATGCTGGTATCAATTATAGATGATGAGCATGGTAATAACAATAAACATGGTAATGACATTGGTATCTCATGATATAACCACAATAATATTCCATAGTTCACCAATAGCAAGATTGTATAAAACCCTAAATTGCGAAATGGTGCCTGAAGGACCTATGGCCTCACTAGTCCTGTAAAGTAAAAAGTAGAAACACGATGTCTGGTAGCTCTACGCAATTCGTTGCTTTTGAGCCACTCGTCAGGAGAAAGCGTGTGATGCATCTAAAATAGAATTATTATATATGAATAGTCTGATATATATAAACATGGACGGGGTAGGGTAAAGAAGACCCCATAACCGGTGCATGCTTACTTACTGTAGTTCGTGTTTTTATGGTATGTGACGGGCACCGCAAGCCATCCGAGGGCACCTCCAACTGGGAGCTGTGGCAGACAACTCGGCTGGGATGACCCACACAGGTATCAACCAGTGAAGACTTCCCAGTGAATCTGGGAAATCTCCAAGATATGAGTGAGGGTGAGAAGGTGGGCAGGGGACCCGTGCTAGTAAAAACTATGTGGGATGGAAGTGTGAGTGAGGGTAGTGCAGGACTGGAAAAGATAAGAGTTCTTAAAAAGTGCCAGAATACCTCAAGTAACCGAGAATAAGCTAATTATACTAGCAAAACCATAACAGAGGAGGAGATCAATACAGCCTTAAAAGTATCGGCAGCGGGAAAATGTCCAGGTTCTGATGGGTTCACGATTTATTATTACAAACATTTTTAAGAAAATTGATTACCTAAATGATGTTCTTATATGAACAGACTTGGAACAAATTATGAGATGGAAAGAAGCCCTGTTTGCCTCAATCACAATCATCCCAAAGGAGGGAAAAGATGGTACCTTATGTTCAAGTTACAGACCAATATCTCTGTTAAACACAGACACTAAATTATTCGCAAAAGTATTAGCTACCAGGATGAAAGATCTGATAACCGATTTGGTACATGTGGACCAAGTTGGGATCATCCCCGGCAGAGAAGGGAGAGGCAATGGGATGAGAACATTGCTCTTGCTGCAGAAAATTAGAGAGGAAAATACCCCAGGTCTACTCCTGTCGATTGACGCAGAAAAAGCGTTTGATAGGGTAGACGGGTTTCATGACGAACACCTTGGAAGCCGTGGGGATGGGCCTATGGATGGTCCAATGGATTAAAGTATTATACAAGTATCCTACTGCAAATGTAAAAGTCAATGGGACTTTATCTACAGTGGTGCCCCCTATCACTCCTTGTATTTGTATTATCACTAGAACCCCTGCTGGCAACAATAAGGAACAACCCAGACATAGGAGGGATTAACCACTTGCTTACTGGGCACTTAAACACCCTTCCTGCCCAGACCAATTTTCAGCTTTCAGTGCTCTCACACTTTGAATGACAATTACTCATGCAATACTGTACCCAAATAAATTTGTTGTCCTTTTTTTGCCACAAATAGCGCTTTCTTTTGGTGGTATTTGATCACCTCTGGGTTGTTTTTTTTTTTTTTTTTTTTTGCGCTATAAATGAAAAAAGACCGAAAATTTAGAAAAAAAAACGCATTTTTCTTTGTTTTTGTGATAAAATTTAGCAAATAATTTTTTCTTCATAAATTTTGGCCACAATTTATACTGCTACATGTCTTTGGTAAAAATAACCCAAATTAGTGGATATTATTTGGTCTTTGTGAAAGTTAGAGAGTCTACAAGCTGTGGTGCAATTATACAAAATTGATCACATCTGATGTACTGGTGGCCTATCATTTCCTGTGACCCGAACAAGCCAGGAAAGTACAAATACCCCCCAAATGACCCCTTTTTTGAAAGTAGACATTCCAAGGTATTTAGTAAGAGGCATGGTGAGGTTTTTGATGTCATTTTTTCCCACAACACTTTGCAAAATAAAAAAAAATTTCCCCCCACAAAATTGTCATTGTAATAGGTTATTTCTCTCACATAGCATGTGTATACCACAAATGACACCCCAAAATAAATTCTGCTACTCCTGAGTATTACGATACCATATGTATGGGACTTTTCCACAGCCTGGCCACCTAGAGAGGCCCAACATGCAGGGAGTGCCATCACATGACTACCTAGAGCACCAGGACAATGACACGTGACACTGATGTGGCACCGATGACAGATGCACTGATACGTGGCACTGATGACACGTGACACTGATGTGGCACTGATGACAGATGCCACTAATACGGGGCACTGATGACACGTGACACTGATGACACTAATGTGTGGCACTGATGACAGATGGCAATTATACGTGGCACTAATACGTGGCACTGATAAGAGATGGCACTAATACGTGGCACTGATGAGAGATGGCACTAATACGTGGCACTGATGAGAGATGGCACTAATACGTGGCACTGATGAGAGATGGCACTAATACGTGGCACTGATGAGAGATGGCACTAATACGTGGCACTGATGAGAGATGGCACTAATACGTGGCACTGATGAGAGATGGCACTAATACGTGGCACTGATGAGAGATGGCACTAATACGTGGCACTGATGACTAGGGGTGCAACGGATCGTCGCCGATCCGTGATCCGAACGGGCCACCCCGTTCGGATCGGCACACCCCGCGATCCGCAGATCGCTCCGTGGCCTCGGTCTTAGGAAAGGCCGCGGCTTCGGCCTAGCTCCAGAGCGGCGGCGGCCATCTTTGTACACCCGGCGGCCTTAGGAAAGGCCGCGGCTTCGGCCTAGCTCCGGAGCGGCGGCCATCTTTGTACACCCGGCCACTGTTTACAATGTGATCGCTCCGTCAAATGACGGAGCGATCACTTGTAAACATACCCTGCATTACCCAGCCAATATCCTGCGTTTACTCTGCATTACCCTGCATTTACTCTGCATTACCCTGCATTTACTCTGCATTTACTCTGCATTACCCTGCATTTACTCTGCATTACCCTGCATATACTCTGCATTACCCTGCATATACTCTGCATTACCCTGCATATACTCTGCATTACCCTGCATATACTCTGCATTACCCTGCATATACGCTGCATTACCCAGCCGATACTCTGCATTACCCAGCCAATACTCTGCGATACTCTGCATTACCCAGCCAATACTCTGCATTACCCAGCCAATACTCTGCATTACCCAGCCAATACTCTGCATTACCCAGCCAATACTCTGCGATACTCTGCATTACCCAGCCGATACTCTGCATTACCCAGCCGATACTCTGCATTACCCAGCCGATACTCTGCATTACCCAGCCGATACTCTGCATTACCCAGCCGATACTCTGCATTACCCAGCCGATACTCTGCATTACCCAGCCGATACTCTGCATTACCCAGCCGATACTCTGCATTACCCAGCCGATACTCTGCATTACCCAGCCGATACTCTGCATTACCCAGCCGATACTCTGCATTACCCAGCCGATACTCTGCATTACCCAGCCGATACTCTGCATTACCCAGCCGATACTCTGCATTACCCAGCCGATACTCTGCATTACCCAGCCGATACTCTGCGATACTCTGCATTACCCAGCCAATACTCTGCGATACTCTGCATTACCCAGCCAATACTCTGCGATACTCTGCATTACCCAGCCAATACTCTGCGATACCCAGCCAATACTCTGCGATACCCAGCCAATATTACAGTGGGGAGATGACGTGGATATTACAGTGGGGGAGATGACGTGGATATTACAGTGGGGGAGATGACGTGGATATTACAGTGGGGACTATATGGTGGCGGAATTTTCACAGGTTTTTGCAAATTCAATTATTATTTGCTGATCCGAAAAATGATCCGATCCATGACTCCTGATCCGAGGATCGATCCGATCCGTGAGTTTTTTGATCCGTTGCACCCCTACTGATGACAGATGATACTAATACGTGGCACTGATGACATGTGACACTGATGACAGATGGCACTGATACGTGGCATTGATGACACGTGACACTGATAACAGATGGCACGTGACACTGACAGGTGGCACTGATGACAGATGGCACCAATATGTGGCACTGATGACAGATGGCACCGATATGTGGCACTGATGACAGATGGCACCGATATGTGGCACTGATGACAGATGGCACCGATATGTGGCACTGATGACAGATGGCACCGATATGTGGCACTGATGACAGATGGCACCGATATGTGGCACTGATGACAGATGGCACCGATATGTGGCACTGATGACAGATGGCACCGATATGTGGCCCTGGTGACAGATGGCACCGATATGTGGCCCTGGTGACAGATGGCACCGATATGTGGCCCTGGTGACAGATGGCACCGATATGTGGCCCTGGTGACAGATGGCACCGATATGTGGCCCTGGTGACAGATGGCACCGATATGTGGCCCTGGTGACAGATGGCACCGATATGTGGCCCTGGTGACAGATGGCACCGATATGTGGCCCTGGTGACAGATGGCACCGATATGTGGCCCTGGTGACAGATGGCACCGATATGTGGCCCTGGTGACAGATGGCACCGATATGTGGCCCTGGTGGAGACGTCAGCCGCCTTTTAGCTATAGCCCGGGCGCAAAGAGGTTAAGATAGGAGAGGAGGAACATAAAATAGCAGTTTACGCTGATGATGTATTACTTTATATTTCTAACCCTAGGATTACAATGCCCAATCTAATGAAGACTCAAAGATTACAAAGACAGAAAGATTACGGAGATTACGGAGACTTATCAAACTTAAAAATAACTTAAAAAAAAATTAAAAATAAATCTTTCTAAATCAGAGATTTTAAACATAAATGTAAACAAACAGGAAGAAAGGTGCCTACAGCAAGATTTTTTTAATTTATATGGAAGACAGAACTAAAATATTTAGGAATAAGATTACCTTCATGCCCCGGGAAATTATACCAGGTAAATTATATCCCACTATTAAATGAAATAATAACGGAAATAAGAAAAATAGCAACAAGGTCCCTCTCGTGGATAGGACAAATAATTACCATAAAGATGGTAATAGTACCGAAAGTTATGTACAAATTCCAAACGTTGCCTAATCCCCTACCTCAGACATATTTTAAAACAATAACAAATATAATAAATACATTAATTTGGCAGAATAGGAAACCGAGAATCTCAAGAGAGATAAAACGCAAGGTGAACTAAAGGTACTAGACTTTAGAAAATACTATAATGCAGTGTTAATTTCACGAGTAATGGAGTGGACAAGGGAGAAAAATGAAAAAAAGATGGGTACAAATTGAGAACATAATGAGTGATACACGGCTGGGTAGAATCATTTGGATACCACCTCAATATAGAGCACTGAGTGAGAATACACATGCAATGACACAAATCGCTGAAAGAAACTAATTATTTTACGGGGGAAAGGGAAATTTTTTGGAGACTGGATAAAAAAATGAACAATTAAAGGATAAAACGGAAAAGGGGAAAATATGCACATTTCAAGAATTAAAACACAAGACAGATTTGATGGTAATTAATGAATGGCGGTACCTCCAGTTGAAACACTTTGGGGGTTATTTACTAAAGAAAAATGCACTTTGCACTGCAAGTGCACTTGGAAGTAAAGTTGCTGTAGATCCGAGGGGGACATGCAAGGAAAATAAAAAAACAGCATTTTAGCCTGCACATGATTGGATGATAAAATCAGCAGAGCTTTCACTCATTTCAGATCTACCCCTTAGATTTAGAGCGACTGCACTTCCAAGTGCACTTGCAGCAGTGTTGCCAACCTAACAGATTGAAATTTACTGACATGATACCCAAAATTTACTGGCACAGCTACGTTTTTACTGGCATTTTCAAAAGTTACAAAATGACAGTTGTACAAATTTCACTATTTAGGCTATAAACAAAACAAGTACAATATGTAATTAGCAATGTGATTTAAGGTAGATAATAAGGCAAAAAACATATTTCTTATTTTATTTTCAATATAGTAAATAAGTAGCTCAGGGACAGGACTCAGGAGGGCAAGAAATTAGAATGAAATTGACTCTCACAGTGATACTGACAGCAGTGTGCAGCAGCACAGATTACCAACACGACACGTCCCCTCCTGAGTCACAGTGATAGTCTCTCTCCAAGCCGGGTGGTCCCTCCAGTCCAAACAGCACTGATGGTCCTGCTCCTGGCCTGTCTTGCTCCCATCCCGCAGACCCACACACAAGGCTTTGGCCGCTCTGCTTGGCTCCCTTGCACCATGACATCACAGGACATGCTGAGGCACCGCCTCCACCAGAGCCGCCCGAACACACTGTAGCAGGCAATTATATGGTCTCGGCTGGCTCCACCATGTCACAGCCATATTTTTTACTGGCAACCTTTTCTTTTTACTGGCATTTACTGGCAGGCGAAAATTGCCTGTTTTTTACTGGCTGCCAGTAAAAATACTGACGGTTGGCAACACTGACTTGCAGTGCAAAGTGGATTTGCCTTTCGTAAATAACCCCCTTTGTCATAACTTTGCTGGAATGCCTGAGTATGGCATCAAGCACAAAAAATGGTATATCATGGAATTATAAAATTCTAATGGCAGAGGAAGTGCTGAAGGTCCCGCCATATATTAAAAAAAATGGGTAAAAGAATTGGGAACAAAAAAAAATTCTGAGATTGGTACATAACTCCGCAGTTGACACACAGCTGAGATGAACTATGAATGCCTTACCAGGTGTTATATAACCCCAGATAAAATAAGTGAATATCAAATAGGGAAATCACCATATTGTTGGCGGGCATGCAAAGTAGTGGGAACTATGGCCCATATATGGTGGGATTGTCCAAAAATAAAAAGCTACTGGAAGGAGATCTTACAGTTAATAAAATAATTTACTAATAGAGAAATTTCAGAAGAACCTTTAGACATGTTTGTTTCACGGGATAGAAAGTTCAATACAACAATATAAAGAATCTGTGATACCTCACCTGATCAATGCAGCTAAAAGTCAGATACCAAGGTATTGGCAAGAAACAACCCCACAATAAGATTGGTTTGGAAGGGTAGAAGAGACATATACAATGGAATATCTGAGATACTGTGGAGAGGAGGGAATAGAGGGAATGATAAACAGATGGAAAGATTGGAAGGCGTTTAAGAAGACGATGAGATATGTGAAGGCTGTAAGAGGATAAGATGGGGTAAACCGGTAGAACTGGGCGAAAGGGAGAAAATTTAGATAAGTGGGGGGGTTCACAGTGGGGGGGGGGTGTAAAATGTATACATTAAATGTAATGGCATGTTGGAATTAAACATGTAAATGTAATGGCATGTTGGAACCTACGGAATTCGTTTTTTGTATGTGGATATTATTAAAACAAATAATAATTAAAAAAATAATTAAAAATTTTTTAACAGCTGTGATCAAGGAAATCTGCTCTGCACTTACATGAATCGTGGAAAGGCTTGATTAAGATCGTTTGGGGGTCGAATTGAGATCACAATCTTTAATGATTAATTGTGCAGCTCTAGTCCACAGACACAAATGCATGTTGAAATTACACTGTCATATTCTAAAAACTGGTTCAGCTAACATTACTGCTAAAGTGTTAGTGTCTTGTTTTACCTGCAAATCATTTTCAAAGCAATCTTTAAGGACCCCCTTGATTCCAGGGCCAGGCTGCATACAGAACCCAGACTTCTGCTTTAGCTGATGTTAAGCCACCTCCATTATACAACAGTCCCAATAGCAGAGCCTGTACTAGTCAGAAAGGCTTGAACATTGGAGGGTTGAGGCTAATTGCCCAGATGGGATAAGCTGGGGCTTTTTTATCCTTTATCCTTTTTAAACTTTTTTGTAGGGGGTAAATTCTAAACTGTCCCAATTCTTTTCGTACTAAACAGGACATAATTAAACATGGTGGCATTTCTGTGCAATGTGGGTAGGATTTGCAGTTGCCCCGATTTTTTAGATTGTCTTTGGAAAATAGATTCTCTGTTTTGTTTTATTTTGTCGATATATTTTAGATCGCCTTCCAAGTTTTTTCCTGCCTCACTGGGGCTCATTAATGACCTGCAGTAGATGAAAAGACACTTAAATGATCAGTATTTGGGCATAATATAGTTAAAAATGAGACAGAGGAGAGACAGGCGCGCTAAAGAAGACAGAGAATCTACGTCGCCATTAATCTAAACAGCGTTTAGCCTCCTGGATTTAATTAAATCAATAGATGTCTGTGACAAGTTGCGGTCTGCCGCGTTCTTTGGACACAGTGTACCAGAATCTTTTCCTCACGCTGGGCTTCTTTTTAACTTTCCCTGTAAACAACAGTCCCTACGCCTGAATGTGTGCCATCACAACGACTAATGAAGGCAGACACACAAGGTGTCAGAGAGCATTTCATTAGGAGGTGGGTGGAAGAGCTGTTTTCTCAGATATTGTTTCACAATCCCCCCCCCCCCCCCCCTGCCTCTGGCATCCATGATACGTGCAGGGAAGAAAATCTATCATCATGTATCTTCTGTGTTTTATCCAAGAATAAGATTAGTGGACAAACATCCAAAAAATTTTTTCCTAAAAACCTTTAAAGTGATGGGTTTAAATATGCTTGGGGTATTCCTGAACCCATCAGCTTTCATTTTCTTTTTTTCTGGCAGGTCAAAGAAGATGCACCATAAAGTTGATAATGACCCTCTGTTTTCCTACTGGCTCCCCTCACAGCCTCAGGCTTCGCCCCCATCACCCCTTCCCAATGGAAGATAATATCACATAGCAATAAAAAGCTGTCAGAGGTTCCAATTCTTTCACCTCTCTAAGCATAATTAATATTAATAGAAAAAGCTTTTTGGAGATGTTTTTTATTAAGGTGGAAAGTTTTTTTCAGGTTACTTTTAGATCCTTATACTGCATATATGTTGTACATCAATAAGTCTGTAAGGTGTGATATGTTAGCAAGCATGCAACTTTCAACCTCCACCCAATCACCTCAAAACATGGACATCTTTGCCATCAACCCTGAAGTTCCTAAATTTTAATATAAAGAAAAAGATCTGCTAGACTCATCGTCCCCCCCCCCCCCCCCCCCCCCCCCCCCCCCCCCCCCCCCCCCCCCCCATCATTCTTGTTTTTCCCATTTTCACCTTTCATGCACAGAGATTAAAGGAAGCACCCACCAGCAGTAGCATAGCCATATTTATCCTATGCCATCATTTTAATTTTCACACCTATTGTGCTGCATTGCAGAATACATTGTCTACACTTTATAAATAAATTACAGCAGTGATGCATCTCGCATTTTAAGCACCTGTTAAAAGTTGTCCACTGCATGAGCTTCTTAGCCGCGTCACATTGTACTGTCTGGAAAGTTAAAGTGTCTATCGCAGTACTCGTGGATGGCAACCATTTTTGTGATCTGATCTGACATTTAGTATATTTTTTTTTTAACTTTATATCTTTATTTCGATTTTTTACAAATACAGATTATACACAGTCTCATTCAACTCTCTTACCAAGTTCGTGTTAAGCATAGAAAAAAAAAAAAAACATTAAACATGTTTGGGTAGAATCGAACTCAATCACACCGCCTTGCTTTCACCCCCCACCTCTCCCATCCATCCTCTCACTCTCTGCCAGTATCGGTTCATCTACTTAGTTCTTTTTAGGCTAGCTTATTTTATTTGACACAATCTAAGGCGTTCTCATGTTCCTTTCTCGATCCATGGGTTCCATAGTGAATGGAATTTAGCAAGACTCTCTCGTTTAATATATGTGGTTCTTTCCTTCATGATGACTCTATCCATGTTTTGCTCCCACTCAGCGACTGACGGAGGGGTAGAGGACTGCCATCTCCGAGCAATTAGCAGTCTGGCCTGGAAAAGACAGCGCAAAACCGCAATCTGAACCTCCCCAGGCCTGCCCCCTCCCTCTCCACCCCCAAGAACACATCGAATAGGGTCTAACTCGAGATGGGTATTAAATATCTGGGAGATCTTGTCCACTACCTCTTTCCAATATCCATATAATTTTGGACATCTCCAGAACATGTGGACAAGGTCTCCCCCCAGTCTCCCGCATCTAGGGCATCTATCGTCTTGCCTACGACCAAACCTAAAGAGCTTGTTTGGAGTATAATAAGCACGATATAATAGGAAGAGGTGTGACATCTTCTGGGGGGGGGAGAGTGAGACCATTGGGGCGAGTTCAAGTATCCTTTCCCATTGAGGAGCTGAGATGGTTCCCACGTCTCTCTCCCACTTTACTTTATATGGACATGATTGGGTGTCCTCCCTGTTCCCCTTATGTAGATGTAAGTATAGATTAGATATCATCCCCTTACGGGATCCTGACCCTGCCACATTCTGTAATACCTGCATGTTAGTCCACTCCGGTGGTTCACCTTTAAACTGCACCGCCAGGGCATGTCTCACCTGCAGGTATCTAAAGAAGGACTTCCTGGGGAGGGAAAAATGATCTCTGAGGTCCTGGAAACTTCTAATCGTGCCCTCTTGGTAGATCTGAGCAATATATCTTAAACCCCTTCTCTCCCACTCTCTGACTGTCCCCATCTTTTGAATTTCGCGCAAATTAACATTCTCCCATAACGGGGAGAAAGCTGTAAACCCTCCATATCCCATCGTTTTTTTTGCCGTACCCCAGACTTTAGCCATCAAGTCCTGGGTAGGGAGCCCCTTCTGGAAGGCCCCTGCCTCCAAAATCTCCAACAAAGACTTGTGTGGGGATTTGTAGAGAAGGATCTTCCACTCTGGCCCCTCTTTCTCAACCTCGCATCCCCCGATATGTTGCAGCTGAGCCGCTAAAAAGTATCTAAAAGGATGCGGCAGGGCAACTCCTCCTGACCCAATTGGAAGTTGTAATGTTTTAAGGCTAATCCGGGAGGTCCCCCCTTTCCAAACTAATTCTCTAAATATGGTGTCCACCCTGTTAAACCACTTTTTGTAAATCCATATTGGAGAGTTGTGAAGAATATATAAAAGTTGTGGCATAAGCACCATTTTTATTAAGTTACACCGACCTGCTGCAGACAGGGGGAGTTTTTTCCAAATTTGGGTTTTCCCTTTAAATTTATTCAGGAGTGGGACCAGATTTTCTGTGACAAATTGTTTAGGGTCTCTTGAGATGTTAATACCCAAATATTTGATTTGCTGAACGATTTGGAGTTGGATTGCCACGTGTGGAAGGGGGAGAACTATAGGGTCTATGGGAAGTAAGTGTGATTTGTCCCAGTTGATTCTCAGTCCTGATAGGAGGCCAAAGTCTTTGATTTTACCCATAGTCTCGCGTAGTGACTCCTGAGTATCGTTAAGCAGTAAAAGGAGATCATCTGCGTAAAGAATCACTTTTTCCTCTAATTCTCCTCGTTTGAACCCTCTTATTTCTGGGGATGATCTCAGGGAGAGGGCCAAAGGTTCGATTGCGAGGGCGAAGAGGAGAGGCGACAGCGGGCACCCCTGCCTCGTCCCCCTCAGCAAACGAAACCTGGTGGAGTGTTCATTATTTACTTTCACTCTTGCCCCCGGAGAGCAGTATAGGAGCATTACCCATTTAACAAAGTTCGGGCCCACCCGAAATTCCGATAAGGCTCTCCAGAGATACTTCCATTCAAGGGAGTCAAAAGCCTTGGCGGCATCCAAGGAAAGGACAGCCCTATTGCCTCCATCTTCCACGGGTAGTTGGAGGTTTAAGAAAAGGCGTCTAATATTTAAGCTAGAGGACCTACCAGGAATAAATCCTGATTGGTCTTGATGCACCAGTTTATGGATAATTTTATTTAACCTGGCTGCCAGAACCTTTGCTAACACCTTAATATCATTTAGTATATTAAACAGTGACATCATACAGAGTAGAGTATTATAACTATTATTTGTTCCATGATAAACCTCCACTAGTAGGCTATGGTTAATCTTTTGCAAGGTAATATTTGTGGACAGTGGTGGGTTTGACTTGTCCTTAGAAATATACCTAACTATAACTATTGTCCTACCTGCTGCCAAAATCTGTATGGGAGCAACATTATTTTCACGGCTCAAACTCCAGCCTGCTATTTTTTTAAGCAGAGGTCTCCAAACTTTCTAAACAAAAGGCCAGTTTACTGTCCTTTTAAACTTTAGGGTGGCCAGCAGGAATATAATTTTTTTCTGCCATCAGTGGAAGTAAACCATGCCCCAGCTTTAGTATTAAGGGGAGGAATAGTGCCCCATTGTTGGTGGCAGTGGGAGAAATGGTGCCCCATTGTTGATGTCAGAAGGCAGAATAGTGTATTATATCGGTGGGATGAATAGTTCCCCAAGGGCCAGATAAAGGCAAGCCAAGGGCCGCAGTTTTGGAGACCCCTGATATAAAGGAACCCTGTCATGGGTAGCTATATGGGCACTGTATAGGTGCCTCTTTCTGGCTTCAATCACTTTTAAGCCACTGACCTAGCGCAAGTATGCAAATTTCTTGCTTTGTTTTAATTCTAGCATACTGGTTTAATGTCACCCCACCTCAAGGTGGCATTTCAGCTTGATGCTAGTGGTTGTTTTCTGATCCATTAAATTATGTGGTCATGATTGTTTTTGGTTAACATTATTTTAAAAGAAGTATATGATCTCCTTTTTTATTGAAAGCTTTGGTCATTGAAGGCCTTTAATCACATTTACAAATCAATACGGATGGCTCAAGTGGTGCTGTAGAGACCCTCCTGTAACAGTTTGTGGCAGGCACCTGCATCTCCAAAAAAATGAGAGACAAAGTGAAAATTGGGGACATGTGGGGCAATTGGGACTTTATATGAAACACAACACTAGGGCAGCATAAGTCATCAGATGTAGTAGAATTAGTATGTTTGTTGGTTGGTACCACGTGAACGTGTGATAGTACAAACATAAGATCAATAAGCCAAAATATATAGTACAAACATTAAATCAATAAGTATGGTACAAAGTAGATAAAACATGATAATTTATTCATATTATGGTAGAATAGTAATATGTTAAACACTGTAATATGTGATACATGATAACATTCAACGCTATAACCAGCATATATGAACACAATCAAAATTGTACTGATACAGAATTTATGACTTAGGCATTGAGATACCATAAAAGGTACATGATTGCTGTGGAATGACATCAAATATCAATGCTTGACGTGTTTCGTGGAAGTTAGTCCACTCATCAGGAGCAGCTAAATAGGGGATCCCTATAACATAATACAATAAAATATGAATTATTATTAGTCATATTAAACTAAAATAGGAAGAGGGGGAGCATGATAACTGGTCCTAACACTCTTACCTATGGATAGATTGAATGATGATAGTAGGGCATATGTAATAATGTCATGATGATGGAAAGCCTGAGGGGGTGGGTATAACATCCCCCCGGGAGCTGAGGAAGTAACCAAACGGCAGCAAAGCAGGGCAAGCCAGGGATCGCGTATGAAAGTGAGAAACAAGAGAATTCAACTTCCAACACTGTGGTATAAAGTGTGAATCCAAAGGATAACTGTGGACAATAATATATAGCAGTGAGTATTTTCAGTGTTATACTGAGAAGCCACAAGATAGAGGGTATGTGTAAAGAAAGTGGTGAAAAAACAAGTAAAAGGGCGATAAAGAACACACCAGGTGTGTAAATGATCATGGTGCAAGATAAATTAGGGATAAGAGCAAGGAGAGAACCCACCAAGAACCCCAAATGCCAAGGAAGTCCAAAAAAATAATATCCATACTGCCTAATCCGTTGGTTACTAGTGTTCAAAACACGTTTCTCTTATTTATTTTTTACACTTACTAAATGACAGATTGTGTCTCTACTTGGCTTCTGCTCACACACTCCAAACAATAGCTATCAACATGTAGATGAATCACACCCAGCAGCTTATTTCACACAAACACAGGGGCTGAGCATTATAATAATCTGTAGTCAATTTACCTAATGAAGCTAAAATGGAGAGACCTGTAAAATTTATATACTAGAAGAAGAATGAGGATGTGGAGAATTGTGATAAATTATTATGGACCATAACGACACCATACAGGGGCCATAGACATCAGAGGCTTGGCAGACATACAGATATGTAGTTGTGTTCATGCTATGGAGCAGGAAGGAGCATGTGTGGACAGAAGTCTCCAACATCTGGTTTATCTCGGGGCAACAAAAGTTTTTTTACACTTGTCTGATCGACCCTTTGCACCTAAGGACCCATGTGCAATTACCTGCATTTTCCCGCAAATTTGTCTGTCCTGTGCGCAGTTCCTGTGTTATCTCAGTTCTTATCTAGAAACTGATGAGCATTTGTGTTTGGGGAGATGGGAGAGTAGGTGGGTCTGAGCAGTTTGGCAAGAGAAAACTGGGTTGGACTGATACCACTCAGTCTGAAAAAGTCTGTATGCTGTCAGCCCTGCAGTGCATTTCTTGCAGATCAACAGATATTTCTCTGTACTTGTAGGGCCGCTTCACTGACCTAAGTCTTATGTTGGTGGCATCGGTGGCTTTTACACCTAATGTTTGGGGGTATTAACTAGTCTTCAGGCCTAAAATATGCATTTTAACGTGTGCAGAAACGTATGTATAAAAATGCCCTGTCGGCAAGCGGTTATACTGTTTTTCCTTTCAGCTGGTGGTCAGCTGTCTTGTAAAAATTATCCTGGCGGCTTTATAGCCCAATCACTTTTGCAATGCTCCAAAGACCCTGCCACCTGCAGTGGTTCCCAGCCTCTCCCATTCCATTGGCGAGCCCAGGATCACAGTAAATGGTCAGGACAGCTTCCCACAGAGAAGATGGAGGAACATCTTGATCGGTTAGTTCATTTGAGAGCAGGGGAGACATCAGGGGTCGAATAGACCCTAAAGAGTACCTGTTATCTGGCAGGGGGACTAATAGCAATAAATGTAAAGGAAAACATTTTTTTGTAAAAATAAATAAATAAAATGAAAAGAACCAGCCCCCCCCCATGCATACACCAAATGAATGCGTAGGCCTCGCTTGTATATGTAAATGGTGATTGCACCACACATGTGAGGTATCGCCATGAACAGCAGAGCAATAATTCTAGGGCTCTAATTCACGATTAACTCTTATCTGATAACCTGTAAAGGCTTTTAAAGCGTCACCTGTAGACAATTATTAGCACAAAAGTTTGTCCCCTATTTCACAGGCATGTGCAGTTTTTAATCTTGACATATTTGATATCTATTGATGAAAAGTCATCTTTTATATTTTACCAATTGGGTATTATTTTGTGTTTGCACTAAAATTCATCTAGGTGTATGTTCTCCAGGGACTGTGTGAATAGTTGCCCCGGACAGCAGGTGTTTAACAACTTCAATACAGGGCACTTTCAGCCCCTTCCTGCCCAGGCCAATTTTCAGCTTTCAACGCTGTTGCACTTCGAATGACAATAGCACGGTCATGCAACTCTGTACCCAAACTGAATTATCATTTTTTTGAGACAGGGCTTTCTTTTGGTGGCATTTATAGAGGAACTGCGATCTGCTCACATAATTTGTAATAAAAACATCTTTGCCATTCTGAAGATTCCCTCCAACCACTTTGCATATTATTTTATATATACTGTGATTCTGTACTTGCCTAATATGCTGCAGAAATCTCCCTCCACTGAGTCTGGCTGCAATCATTTTAACTGTGGGCAGCTGAAGCTGCTGCCCATTCACTTCCTGGATTTATAGGCACACGCCTCCAGCTCTCATTGGCCCTCTTATGACTCATCACCTCCCTTTCTGGCAAACTCTCACGAGAGTGAAAGAGCTGTGCATGATGTCATAAGCCTAGGCTTTTTTCCAGACAAGAAAGAGGAAGTGGGCTGTAAGAGGTATTTACTGGCAGAAAAAAAATGTTTTACTATGCAAGGTTAAAACAACAAGGGCAGAAGATTTAATAGATGGAAAGATGAAAAAATGTATCACCATTTATTTTATTTTTTAAACGAAAATAAGCGGTCGTTTTTAAAGAAATAAAAGTGTTTCTGTTCACTGATGTGCACTGTTGAGACTGCATTGATGATCAGGCACTAATATGCAGGACTGATGGGCTGCAATGATATGCAGCACTGATGAGCACTGATAGGTGGTACTGATAGGCAGCACGGATAAGCGGAACTGACAGGCACTAAAGTGCAGCACTGACTGGGCACTGCAGTGATCTGCTGGGCACTGTTGGGGCTACACTGAAAATCAGGGCACTGATGATCAGCGCCCTAATTAACTGTGCAGGTCTCCCCTCTGAGAAAATGCTGCTGATCGTGTCTCCTCACACGCTGTCGGTGTGAGGAGAGAAAAGCCAATAACCAGCATTTCCTTGTTTACATGTCATCAGCTGTGATTGGACACAGCTGATCACATGGTTAAAGAACCTCGTCATTGGCTCTTTACTGAGATCAAGGATGTACTGTGTCCCAGGGACAGCATGCTGCTGATTGCCACGCTTGTTCGTCCCAGAACGTGAGAGCAATTCCACCTCTGTCACATGTCTATACGGCGGGCAGGAGGTGGTTAAAGTAAGAATATACACATGCTTCTTATATTAAGAAAATGTATGTTTTTAGTTTAGATTTCAGCTTTAAAAACAGTGTGTGGTTCCCCCTTGAACCCATGATATCTTCCAGATTAAATGATTCATTCTATAACTTGCTTTTTATTTTCTTCCAGCTTTCTAAAAATCAGCAGTCTTTTGTGAGTCCTGCAGCTTGACCACAGTATTGTGTGACAAAAACGCATCAGAAAAGCTTAGATCTGCACTGTTTGAACTAAAAGTTCATTCCTGTTTCTCTTTCTTTTTTCACAGTGTTATATTTGCAAACAAACTCATTGGACCTCTGTACTAAAACCGGCATGTTTAATATTAGTTTCATCTTCTTTATTTCAATCAAGTGTGAGCACAGTGTAATCTGATGTTCCATCCAGTGTCTCATCTTCTGGTATTTATATAATATCTGAACATATGTGACCATATGTCAGCCTTTCCAACTTACTATTCAAAGAGAGTCAACCAGAAGGAACTGGAGCTTTCAACACATTCGGTTGTAGTGGGAATAGAACAGACTTACCAATTGCAAACTTGGGGTTTTAGCAGGCTGGCTGCTTCCCCCATGGAGGTGTGACGTCACGCCAAGTATCAACTTTCTTCCCTTTTTCAGCTTTAAGTGGAAATGCGTGCATGCGGTCTTTAAATAGCTACTTGTACATTTATTAAATTATCTGTTGCTGGAATATAGTGGCTTGTTCTAGAAGAGCAGTCTGTGCATTTGCAACTGCCTTTTGCAGCCCTGATAAAGTTTGGAACTTGGGAAATGTAAAATTGCTTAACAGACACCATTATGGTTAAAGCGGTAGTAAAGTCCATAAAAAAAAAGTCCCAATGGCATAATGTGCTAATATGCGATGCTGCATTATGACAGACTTGCCTGTAAAAGGGATCCCTCCAGTGTTACACTGTCACCGCTGATAGGGCTTCCATCTTCCTAGCCCGGGGGTTCCTTTCAAGTTCATGGGCTCTGACCATTTTAATGGTCAAGCCACGATGACGTCACTCCCGAGCATGCGCATGGGTGTCAAGGCCATGACACAGTGCTCTGAATTTATGGTACAAAATATTTATTTAATTTGTGAAAGGAAATAGTTGGTATACTGGACGACCACCCTTCTCTAGGTACACCAACAGTGCCCTCAGATATCTGGAAACACCAAATGAAACGAGAGGCAGGTTGTGCATTCGTAAAATGTCTGCTTTTATTATGTGCGTATACAGCTTATATATGGTTCAGCTTACCAATCAAAAGAGGGGAGGGGGGAGTGGTTAGTAAATTTTGTATTTGTTTAGAAATATATGGTTATACAAGTCAGTGACCCTTTTTTAAGATACATTATCATAAGTTAACACGGGTCAACAGACCATCTGGTTATGAGTCATAAGTCATGCTTCCTGTCCCTTGGCCTACAGAATAGGGAACAGGAAAGGACAAACCAAACCACAATGATATATATAGATATAGATAATATAGATAGATATATATAGATAGATATATATATAGATAGATATATATAGATAGATGTATATAGATAGATGTATATATGAGTATAGTGCTGTGCAAGCAGTTTTCTTGTGCTAAAATCTAAAATGGAGTCACAATGGTTTGGGCATATTATTACAATTTGTATTTCTCTTCTGTTCATTTACTTTTCATTTTGTTAATTGATAAAAATAAACTATTAACACTTCTATTTCTGAAAGCATTTTTCACACCTGCCTATGACTTTTGCATAGTTATATAGTGTGTGTAGTCAAAAGTATTGGGACATTACACGCCAATTAATTTTAATGGCATCCCAGTCTTAGTTCGTAGGGTTTAATATTGAGTTGGCCCACCCTATGCAGTCCTAACAGCTTCAACTCTTCTGTGAAGGCTGTCCACAAGGTTTAGGAGTGTCTATGGGAATGTTTGACCATTCTTCCAGAAGCGCATTTTTGAGGTCATGAACTGATGTTAGATGAACTGATGCCTTGACCTTGGTCAGGGGTAGTTCTTGGGCCCCCAAAAGAAGTTGCCTACCTTTTGAAATTTTCTCCTGACTTTTTTAAGAATAAAGTTGTATCTGGACCTCTTTGCAATGGTGTGGCTCTTCAGTCTCAATTTTTGTTACATTACAAAGGAATTCGAAGTAGCAGGATGGAACATTTTTGCAAATGACCAAATCTTTACCAGTGTATGTTTCTTTCATTCAGGAAAGTCGATTCTCTCAAAAACTGAATAGTAAAAGCAAACATTTTTTTAAGTACTTTAGAACAACATTTACCATGCCAATAAAGGTACAGAAGAGCATTTTTGTATGGAAGTTTGTTTGAAAATCTATTAATGTATAGCCAACATAAGAGTCCCATCCTTTTCAGTTTTATTGAGAACAAACGCAATACTAAGTAGGACACCTGCCTCAAATAGTAATGTTTAAGAATTGGGGAGCTACCTTGGATGTAAATATCAAAACTGTGCCCCTAAACGTTTTCCCTCTTTATTGATGAGCCTCTATAAAGGGAGAACATTTAGTCACAATTCAGATTTATGGGTTCACCTAAAGTAGTTTCTTCAATAACAGAACCTTGGATTCAGTGACTAGTCTTAACAAAAATGAGTGTAGACTGGAAAAAAATACCTGTTGGAAGTTTTAATCCTTCAACACACTATCCAAATATTTTTGGTCACTGGGCATGCCACTCCGTGGTGTTTGATTTGGTTAAGTTATCTCCAGAGTTCCCAGGTCGCACCCAATTATACACAACGTGATAATAAATTTTGTCCTCTGATGAGAAAACATGGACAGTTTCACTGACAACCTCTACGTTGGAAAATATGTATTGTTTAGCTGTGATAGTAACCCTCTTGCTCCAGTATTCGGTATCCTTAGGCCCCTTTCACAAGGGCCCCATCTGGTTTTTCTCAGCAGGGGAACAGGTTCTTGTTGGCTCCACTTATACAGAGTGGACACGGACACAGCCCAATCTACTTTACGGGCAGCTAAATATAAACACCCGACTGCCCTCCGATCCAATCCAGCTAGACGGAGGGGAATGAATTTTTTTTTTTTGCCGGATTGGACCTGGAGATAACCGGGAGTAAACGGACACTGTTTACATCCGAGTGCCCATAGAAAAGAATGGGGACTCTGGGTCCGGCTGAAATACGGACAGCTGGTCCCGATGTGACCTCTTGTGTAAAAGGGGGTTTAATTGTAAGGAACATATGGCGGATAAGGACTTTTGACTTTCCTCTGGGTCATTGACTCAGGTAGTACTAAAATTCATAGGCCAACAAAACAGCCAAATAATCTGTAAATTCAGAAGGCCAGAAATGGCAGTCTCCATATTTTTTTTTTTTGGACTCCATTTAAAGAGCCTGTGAATTATCAGGACATCTGCTGAAAGTGCTGTCAATTTTATAAACATCCAGTTTACTTTCCTAATACAGATGTACAGTGCCTTGAAAAAGCATTCATACCCCTTGAAATTTTCCACATTTTGTCATGTTGCAACCAAAAATGGAAATGTATTTTATTAGGATTTTATGTGATAGACCAATACAAAGTTGCACATAATCGATACCCCTAACTAAAATCTAGAACCAATTGCCTTCAGAATTCACCTAATTAGTAGAGTCCACCTGTGTGTTATTTACTCTCAGTATAACTACAGCTCTTCTGTGAAGCCCTCAGGGGTTTGTTAGAGAACCTTAGTGAACAAACAGCATCATAAAGGCCAAAGAACACACCAGAGGTCAGGGATAACGTTGTGGAGATGCAGGGTTAGGTTATAAAAAAAATATCCGAAGCTTTGAACATCTCACAGAGCACTGTTCAATCCATCATCCGAAAATTGAAAGAGTATGGCACAACTGAAAACATACCAAGACATGGCCGTCCACCTAAACTGACAGGCCGGGAGAGCATTTATCAGAGAAGCAGCCAAGAGGCCCATGGTAACTGTGGAGGAGCTGCAGGGATGCACAGCTCAGGTGGCAGAATCTGCCCACAGGACAACTTAGTCATGCACTCCTCAAATCTGGACTTCGTGGAAGAGCGGCAAGAAGAAAACCATTGCTGAAAGGAAGCCATAAGAAATCCCATTTGCAGTTTGGGAGAAGCTATGTGGGGGACACATTTAACTTTTTGACCTAAAAGCAAAACACTGTGTGCTACGGAAAAAGAACACTGCACATCACCCTGAACACACCATCCCCACCGTAAAACGTGGTGGGAGCATCATGTTGTGGGGATGCTTTTCTTCAGCAGGGACCGGGAAGGGGGTCAGAGTTGATGAGAAGATGCATGGAGCCAAATACAGGGCAGTTTTAGCAGAAAACCTGTTAGTCTGCAAAAGACTTGAGACTGGGGCCGAGGTTCACTTGGTAGAGCCATCCCCAAAAAGACTTGCAGCTGTAATTGCAGCGAAAGGTGGTTCTACAAAGTATTGACTAAGGGGGGCCGATTACAAGTACACGACACACTTTTCAGATATTTAGTTTGTTAAAATATTTGAAAACCATTTATCATTTTCCTTCCACTTCACAATTGTGCCACTTTGTGTTGGTCTATCACATAAAATCACTGTAAAAAACATTTACATTTTTGGTTGTAACATGACAAAATGTGGAAAATTTCAAGGGTTATGAATACTTTTTCCAGGCACTGTATGTTGACTAGACCAATCTGATAGCATATTGATATGGGGTAGACTTGATCCCCCCTAGTAAATGCCACCTAATAGAACTCTCTAAGGCCCCTTTCACACTGGGGCGTTTTTCATGCGGTGCAGCGCTAAAAATAGCGCCTGTTCACCGCATGAAAAAATCCTGCCCCTTTAACTCCAGTGTGAAAGCACACTGGAGCGGTGCGCTAGCAGGATGAAAAAAAAAGTCCTGCTAGCAGCATCTTTGGAGCGGGATAGGAGCGGTGTGTTCACCGCTCCTATACCGCTCCTTCCCATTGAAAACTGGGGTAAAACTGCGGGGGTAAAACTGCACCGCGAGCGGCCGAAAACCGCGGTAAAAACGACGGTAAAGCAGCGCTAAATATAGCGCTGCTTTACCGTCACCGCGGCTCACCGCCCCAGTGTGAAAGGGGCCTAACCCCTTCTTCTACTCCAGTGTCATTTATGTTTGCTATGCATTTTAGGCTAATGTGTTTTTCTTTTTGCATGCATGGAGGCTGTCAATGTAGGTAATGCACTTAAATTCTATGTGGCACTGACATGGTAATATGTATCAGTGTATCTACATACACATAAGATCTCTGTTTTCAAAGGCATCCCTCCTGATTCAGGGCTTTTAGAGCCATTCTTAAGAATGGGCTGCCCCTTTCACCTCTTGTTAATGGATGCTCGGCATAGATAAATGTATAAATGGCCGCAGGCAATGGGGAGCTGCAGCAGTCTTCTTCATCCACCATCATTTCTGAAGGATGGAAGCATTGTGCAGTCATAGCAGGTCTTGCAACAGGGCAACATTTATTGAGATTCTGCAAATTGACAGCAACTCCCCTCATCCGTCACTGCTTGGCACTGGGTTCCCACATCTTAATATTTAAAGGCATTACTCCCCTCCAGCCAGGTTTATTGGTCTTGAGATGCTTCCAGAACTTTTATCAGAAATCACTTTTGCGGATAATGTTTTTTTGGTTTGTTTTTCTGCGTGTGAACCTGCTGCATGCTGATCAGGCTGCAACACCTCAACACAACTCTTTATTAAAAAGAACTACTCAGCAAAGTACTGCTTGTATATAAAATGGAGTATAGCGTAAGACAACTACTAAATGCGTAACTTCAGCCCTCGCTAATTAATAGGGTCTGATTTCCATACTAGAAGACTGTAGAATGAAAGCGCATATCTCTTTACTGCGTCATGTACAACTTTCATGTTTCAGCTAAGAACTACTGTGTGCCTACTGATCATGTGATCACCATAACAGACAATTGTAATGATAAATCTAGTTTAGGCCAGCATACACGGTGCAAATTTGGGGAAATTCACGGGTTGCAGCAAAGAAATTTCCCCCATTAACACACAGTGCTGACAGGGGAATCAGCAATTGTCTTCTCCCGCCATCCCCCCCGGGAGTAGACAGTGGTTATCGCAGTTGCTAGCGGTAATCGTAAGAGAGCCTGCCCATTAGCGGTTCGAATCTCGGCTGGTTCGTGCTGAACCGGCCGAGATTTCGAACCGTGTATGGCCAGCTTTAAAAACAAACTTCTCCAGACGGCAGATGGAACTAAGCCTCTTTCTCTGTGTATTTTCTGTGAACAGAGAAAGAAGTACTGTGTTGGAAATTATTACAGTGTGTAAAAAAAGAAAAAAGGTTTGCATAAAATCTGTCGATGTGGACATTAACCAATAATTATTTCTTTCACAGCTTATAAGAAATAAAATGGCCTAAAAACATTGACATAGAAACATTATTCATAGGGTTATTAAATATACTGAAGCAGCTACAATTGATCTGGGTATCTAGACTTCAGTAAGCTCTGGTCTTAAAGAGGAAGTAAACCCTGCGGGGAAAATATCCCTGCAAAATAAAGGCATAATGTGCTAGTGTGCATCGCATACTAGCACATTATGTGAAACTTACCTGCAAACGAAGCCTGCGCCGTTTCCACTGCAGGCCGCATCAGTGTTTTCCCCTTTTCCTAACAGGGCAGCGGACTCCAGCTGTGTGACTGTCCGGAGTCACGTGACGTTACTCCAGCCCGTGCACCGCCAGTCACAGAAGTCGCTTCTGAAGAAACAGCACTTGTGGCCGTTCCTTCAGAGCGTATTGACTCCTTCCTTTTTCAGCGCAGTGTACAGTAAATGTCTCCTAAACGGTGCATGTTTAGGAGATAATTACAGTACCTAATAGGTAAGCCTTTTTCTAGGCTTGCCTATCAGTACAAGTACTGCAGGGAGGTTTACAACATTTAAATTGTTACTTTCTTACCATCTTTTTGTTCATATATGAAGAGGTTTTGTTTGACTTATTGGGTTAAAATGCCCAACTTAGTGGTCACAACAACACAAAGAGGTTGATTTACTAAAACTGGAGAGTGCAAAATCTGGTGCAGCTGTGCATAGAAACCAATCGGCTTCCATTTTTTTTTTGTAAAAGCTTAATTGAAACTGAAGTTAGTTGATTGGCCACCATACACAGCTTCACCAGATTTTGCACTCCAGTTTTAGTAAATCAACCCCAAAGAGTAAACCAGATGTACATCAGCGCTGATCTACCTACTTAGGCCTCCTCTTCTCTGCTTTGCAATGTCACCTAATTAGTCAGGTTTTTTTTTAAGTCAGCAGTCCAGCAGGCCCTCTTGCAGTCCAGATTCTCATTATTCTTTTTACTGGGGAGAATTGAACACCCAACTAGGGAACGTGTCACTGATCGCTCCCTCCAAATACCTTCCCTCCCTTTCTGAAGCTCTATTAAACATTGTTAATTGGTGTTGCTAGGATGGAACTTATTTCTCTGCTGACATGTATAGACTTGTGTTGGAGACAGCTGTGATGGAGATGAAAATATTATTTTTCTCATCACAGCTTAATAAATAAATGAAAAATCAACCTCAAGGAAAAGGAGGGGGAGTGGAAGGTTTGATAAATCTGAGGGGTTGTAATCAGCGGTAACAACAGATGCATGTATGTAGCTCTGAAATGTTTTACAGAACGCACTGAACATTGCAATTGAACCTCTGCTCCTGTGCCCAGATCTATGCAGTTCATTGAGATGTTCATAAAAAATCTTGCATCCTGCACTTTTGGTGTGGTTTCCAGCAGATACATTGTACATAGAGGTTAGTAGGACCACATTTAAAACACATTACAAAGTTGAGGTATAAACAGTATGGCACAACCTATTCACACAAACATGTATACACAGTTGGACCAGTTTGGATTCTGTGGAAACCAGTGCAGACCCACACAGTTATAGGGTCAATGTACAGGCTCCATTTTGCTAGTGTCCTGAAGTGAGCCAAAGATCCAGTCCAGCGGGGATAGAGACAAACCCCTTTAAACATAAGGTGACCACTAACGCATAGAGGCAGTGAATTATACTGTATTTTAATTTCTTAAAACACAACCCTGCTCCTTATTACTATTCAATCTTTCATAATTATACAGTCCTTTACACAAATACTAGTATGCTTTAGAGTTCTTCAAGCAGATTACAAACTAAACAAAGCGAGATCTAGAAGTAATTTGCGATTTACAAAATGTGTGTGAGGTGGGGGAGGTGTTGCCCATATTGTAGCAATGGTGAGTGCATGATGGTATTCAGATTAGGGAAGACGCCTAATATTGATCCCTGAGTATTGGTACAGTATTACCTAATAGAATGTTAAAGTGGTAGTAAACACCGCTTGGTCATTTGTACCTACAGGTAAGCTTATAATAAAGCTTACCTGTAGGTACAATGAATATCTCTTAAATGTGCACAGTCTGAGAGATATTCACAATTATGCAGCTGGTGATGTCACCAGTACATACACACTGCACTCTGAATTGAGGCACACTGAATGTGCCATCAATCCAGAGCACTGTGCCACGGCTGTGACTCCTGTGCACACGCATGGGAGTGACCTCAGCTCAGATAAGCCATTCAAAGGGCCAGAGCCTGCAGACCCAGAAGGGAGATCAGGTAAAGACAGTAGCCCTGTTAGCGGTGACAGTGCACCATTGGAGAGATCGATTTTACAGGTAAGTCTGTCATAATGTGCTAGCACATTATTTCATTAACTTAACCTTTTTTTTTTTTTCTAAAAAGACTTTACTACTGTTTTTCGGCAGGGTTCACACTATTGCGAATTGGATGCAGGTTTCCCCCCCCCCCCTTCCCCACTACTGTTTTCGGCAGGGTTCACACTATTGCGAATTGGATGCAGGTTTTCCCCCCCTGCATCCAATTCGCATGTCAGGAGATTTTGACCGGCTCTCTATGAAGCTGGTTCACACAGGCTCCGGTGCGTATTGTACAGGAGTCCTGTGCGTCTTCTGGTCTGTTTCAGGTCCGAATTCGGGCTAAAATCAGACATGAAATGGTGAACGGTGAAGCACCGGACCCCTGCTGTGAGCCGCTCTGTGCTGCAGTGTGAACCCAGGGTTAATGAAATTAAAAGTAAGCAGTTACAAAAAAATTGCCTAAGTGATCTGACCAAACATGGTAGTGGGTACCTGCTAAAGAAGGGGGGAAAAAAAGTAAGAGACTACAAATATGACGGATGAGGAATAGCGGAACTTTCCCCTTTGTGTGTGCAACAGATCTGAACTGCTTTGGGCAAAATAATTATTTTCAGATGCGCTAAGTTTTGTACACAGGGATCAGTCTTTCTCTTCTGTACAGTGAAGTTTGTGCATGTTATTGCTAGCTCATGTGGCATTTTTTTTTCTTTCCTCGATACTGCTGTTTTCATGTTGGAGAGGCCTAATTTCTCAACTTTGTATGAGTGTATGAAATGAACAGCGTGTCTCTTACACGTTGTGTGGGATACGTTTGCTATTTAAATCTTCAATGAAGCTGAGCAGCATCACACCAGCGCTGGAACTCATCCAGCCCCAGAAGAGGGGTCAGATTCAAACTCGTCACCATCTGTCCAGATGTTAATCAGAGTTGCGGGTGTTGACAAATGCCGCAGGATCCTGCCTCTGTGAAAGTTAGCAGAAAGGTTTCCAATAGAGTAGCATAAATCAAGAACAGGGACATATAACTCTAGTGTACCGCAACAAAGTTAGCATATCACCATTTTTTTTTTTTTTTTTTTATTATTAATCATCATTTATTCAAGTCCATTTCCTAAACCCTAACTGTTAACTGTAGAAAAAAAAAATAGCCCAAGTGTTGTAAGAAAGGCAGCTCTTGTTGCAATATTCACCTCCTTTCTTGCACAGTTCCCTGTACTTGCCCTGTGATCCAACATTGATCCTGTTCTGGGCTCAATGACGCTGGGGGACATCACTATGGCACCCTGCACTCATATATAAAATGATACACGAATCAGCAGTGACCTCATGACTTCAGGGACACAGTCGGCATCATTTAGGTCCATCTAGCACCAGGGAAGAGGAGAGGATCCTGTTTGTCATGTGACCGATCTTAAAGCATCATAAAAAGGTGAGTATAAAAAAAAAAAAACTAAAAAAATGGGGCAGGGGGGACATTTAAAAATGGAATGCCCATTTCCAACCAAAGCTTTTGTCTTCCTTTTTAGAATAGATTTATAGATTTGATAAGAATGTATAAGTTCTTAGCACTGCCTGCAACCCCATTGGATCAGTTATTGTCATTGAGACAGGAATCCCTAAACCAATGGAGGTTCTAACCCTTCCTTCCTGTACAGAACAGGAGGTGAGGGGAAAATCACTAGTGGGGATACAGACTGCAATAAACACATGACAAAGGTTCTACCTCCTTAGTCACTCTATCTAAAAGGAATTCTGTTAGTATAAATACCAAAATCTTTATATTAGTGGCCTATAGTTTTCTTCTTTTAAAAAAAAAAAAAAAAAAACACAAAACATTGAAATGAGACTGGTTCCCGACTATTGAGAGCATTTATCCTCTTACACGGCTACATTGTCACACACTCTGGTGGACTCTGTACCATCAACCGTTGTGTTTTAAGCTGCTGATACCTTGGGAAAGGATTACCATATGTGTAGGCCATTTCATCTGCTATGCTAAGTTTTATAGAACAGATTGTTCCACAAAACCTTTGTTTGCAAAATACATGTCTTTAAACAAATATAACAACAAAAAGGCACAAAGACCTAGTGCATCACCAAATGACAATTGATTAAAAGATTAATGCCCAAAACATACTCAGAAGCAGCGAAAGGGCTAAAGGTATTGAGAAAAGCTAAACAAAGGTGACCGGTCACGATGTGGACATGTTGTATAGAGACCTGCATGTGAATCTCTCAGACGTACATACTGATGTGTTTCTAAGGACAAGTCCTCTGCTTCAGAGCATATATGCTACGCTCTCAGGAAGAGTTCTCGGCCTTTTGAAGTGCGTTGGCAAGTGCATCTGAGTAAGTCCTCGGTCTCTGTGCAACATGTCCACCATCTTGACCTGTATGTCACTTGGGTTTTGCTTTTCTCAATACCTTTTGCCACTTTGCTGCGTGCGAGTATATGTTTTTGATGTATGTCTTGTAATAAATTATCATTTGGTAATGCACTAGGCCTCTGCACCCTTTTGTTGTCTTTTGTTCAGAGAAATATTTCCACAGTTGGAAGAGGGCAGCACTGGTGAAGTATTGCGCATGAATGATTGTGATGAAGTCCTTGTATGAAGACTTATAAACTCAATCTCTAAAATACCTTTAGAGCTATGGTGTCAACATTGTGGCTGTGTGCAAATAATATATGTGCAGTGATGTCAAGCACTACCAAAACTGAATTTTCATCTTCGTGTGTATTATGTGCAAATCATTCATTATCCTACCATGGCAAAATCGACCTGCGAAAAGATTACTAGTGGGGGAAAATAGGAAAAACTTCCAACTGATCTTTCTGGAAAATGTCTCTCTGGCAAATATTGTTTTTAAAAATAAAGATAAAAATAATGCTGTTTCCATTGACAAATGGTAAACTTTAAACTGCATGTTTTAGACCACTTTCTTATCTGTGTTTTATATCATATGGTTTAAGTCATATGTGAATACAGTGGGGTTCATTTACCAAAATTGGAGAGTGCAAAATCTGCTGCAACTGTGCATTGTAGCAAATCGGCTTTGAACGTCAGCTTGTTCGATTATTTGACCAAAAAAAAAAAACCTCGAACCTGCACCACATTTTTCACTCTCCAGTTTTTAGTAAATCAACCTTAGTATCTATTTCAAATGGAGGTTGTACTACATCTGGACTGTAGTATGCCAGAATTCACCCACCTTATTTCTCCAGCAAGCTTTTTCAATTTGTCTTGATCTCACACTGCTTGAGGTTGCTTCATTATATTCTGCAGGCTGTAGCCAGTGTCCAAGACTGAGGATGTTTATTGATTGCACATCGGTGGAAGAGAAATGCCTTATGTCTTTATTAGCATATAGTTAGTGTTGACCTTTGTTCTTCTGCAAAGCGACAACATGGTTTTGCTGAGCTCAGAAGAAGAGTCGGGCTTGGCGCTGGACTGCGGTAATGGCGCTGGCTGTCACTCACACCAGAGAAAAGTGTGAAAGAGTGCTTCGCAAAATAGTGCTGTTCCAGACTGTGCTTTAACAGGCACTTGTTTCCCTTTTTTTTTTTTGAAACCAGTTGTTTGAGCCAGTAGGCATTTAGAAAGTATATTTAATACATTATACTGAACATAGGTTTTTTTTCCCCCAATAACTAATCGGAGCATTCCTTCAATTTGCCACCCTGCACTTGCTAGAACTTGATTACTTGCTGTGGACATCACGGAAAAAAATTTGTTTTGTTTTGGAGGATAGATTATGTGAAGAATTCTCCTAATTGACTATTCTCCTATTCTTCAGCAAACATATACAGTATACCACTCGAAGACCAGGCCTTTTCTGGAACTTTTTGTTTAACCACTACAATACTGTGCACTTTCGCCCCCTTCCTTCCCAGACCAATTTTCAGCTTTCAGCGCTCCCGCACTTTCAGTGACAATTGCGGTCATGCAATGCTGTAACCAAATGAATTTTTATCATTTTGTTCGCACAAATAGAGCTTTAGTTGGTGGTATTTATTCGCGACTCCGTTTTTTATTTTTTGCGATATAAGCGAAAACATAGCGGAAATTTTGAAAAATATATATTTTCTCCTTTCTTTTTTAAAAGAAATCCAATAAAATCAAATTTTGTCATAAATTTAAGCCAAAATTTATTCTGCTACATGTTTTTTGTAAAAAAAAAATCCGTTAAGTGTATAATAATTGGTTTGCGTGATCACGGACATATGTACGCAAATGATCATGTACATATGTGTGCAGGTGATCACGGACATATGTGTGCAGATAATCATTGGCACATGTTATTTTACTGGGACATATGTGGGGGACATGTGTTTTTATTATTTGGGGACATGTGTTTTTATTTGGGGACATGTGTTTTTATTATTTGGGGATGTGTGTTTTGGGGACATGTGTGGGGACATGTGTGTTTTACTGTGGGGACACTACACTGGTGATCAGTGAGTAAAAAGCTGTAAAAAAACAGCTAATACTCACTGTTTACCAGCCGGCTGCAGTGATCCGCTCTCCTCTCCTCACCGACGACTTCCGTGTGAGGAGAGGAGAGCCGATTGCCTAGCAACCAGCTGTTTGCTTACATCACATGACGGCTGTGATTCGACACGACTGTCATGTGATCAGGAGGGCCAATCACAGAGCCCTCCTGCCGATCCGAGATGCGCCGTGTCCGGGTGACACGAGCGCATCGGGATCGCGCCGCTGTGCGGGCACGATCCCGCTACTTCTGAAGGACTTTCCGGAACGTCCTATCAGAAGTAGACGGCTCCCACCCAGCCGTATATGTACAGTGGCCGGGTGGGAAGTAGTTAAAAGTTGAATTGTTGAAATCAGTATTTTTTGCTCGAAAATTACAGTACTTGGAACCCCCAAACATTATATACAATACCATATATATGTTATAAACACACACATTGCCTTTAAAAGCAAAAGAAAGGGGAATTTTTTATTTTTTTTTAAACCTTTGCTTTGTGACAACAAATGTCGCTCTGGTCGTCCAAGCGCATAGAGACAACTTTACCAATCCATTAGGTAAGGGAATCGGCCATAGTAAAAAAAAATACTGGGTTTTTGGCAGCTAGCTGCTGCCATAACACCGGTATTTGACGTCAAAATAATGATGTATTTTTACTATGGGCTGGTGGTCAAGTTGTTAAAGAATAACTAAAGGCAAACCTTTTATCTTAAATTGTACAGCGCAAATTACTTTTATTCATAGACCATGGGTTATATGTAGGCTTCCTTGAGGTGATTGGGCAATAGCAAAATACGTTGTTAGGGCCGCCCCTACTGCACACTCATAAAAGCCCACCCACTCCGTGCTATTGCACAGAGTGGCCCCAAACCACCTCTTCTGGGGTTCCCCACCTTCTTTTTCACATGATTTACCTGCCTGTAGCAGGAGCCAATGGCCACTGCCTTAGCAAAGCCTGCGAGACCAGGAAGTGGGAGGAGAGAGCTGCTACAGAAGGGTACAGTGCTGGATCGAGTGAGGTGTATAAAGAGGGGTGATGGTATTAAATAAAGTAAATGACGTTTAGATTTGAAAACCACTTTAAGTTTGTAAAAGTTGGGGGGTGTGGCCTGTGATACTAAGCAGAAGATGAGACCTGATGACACCTTTTGTTGAGACACCTACTGCTGTGTCCAGTTATCTACTACACCTTCTGAGTCCCTGGGATGTGAAATTTTGCCTGCTAAGCACCTTCTAGATGTAGCAGTGTGTCTTGGAACATTTACCGGACAGAGAAAAGCCTCTGGGGACAGCAATCCACCCTCATCCATGGCTGATCCAACATTCCCAATGACAATGAAGGTACTGGAAGCGTTTTCCATTTCACAGTCCATAATCACTTCTATAATCAAAGAGGTCAAAGTTGACTTACTGTAGCTACCTGAAAAAGCAGAGAGGGTTCAGACCCTTCAGGAGCTTTTAATCTGTACTTATGGGAAGGAGCAGTTTACTGCTACATTTGCAATAGAGCGGGCACACCACTTCTCTCCTTGGCCACCACCTTTGGAGTCCCCTCAGACTTTTATGGCTAAGCTCCTGCACTACGAAGACCTCAGATATCATGTTTAAACTCAACAAAGGAAAGGGGAACATTTTCTTCTAAAATATCTCCATCCTCCTGGCCTTTTCCACCGATGTCAAATGCCAGCACTCTGAATTCACAGGGATTAAAGTTGTTGTACTGCTAAAACATTTTTTCCCTTAATGCATTCAAACCGCTAAGCTGTGGTGCATTGAAATGAATGAACTATCACTTGTATCACTTGTTACATTTTAGGAAAGTTAAAAAAGAAAAAAAAAAAAGGTAGACCTTGCTTTTCGTCGTAAAAACACAAGACACCGGCTATACAGAACGGACAGCAGCCTGTTTGTTTTTCTGGATGGCCTTCAGTTTTATTCCTCCCCACCCCTAAATTACAAAAACACAGTGGTCATCTGCGGTAAATGCCACAATCTCCTACAAGAAATGTATATATTCATAGAGGATGCCCCCAAAAAGTTTCATTGCAAGAGGCTTTCTTTTCTCTTCCATGGGTCCTAATATTGGTAGTAATTCAGAAATCCTATTGGAACCACATTCCATGTCACATTTGCAGCTGATGTTGACACTGTTATGTACTCGCAAAGCTAATGCAGATAAAATAAACAGGCATGGATGGTTGTTTTAGAAAAAGGAAGAAAAGGAGGAGCACCGGCCTTTTGCATTATCCCAAGCTAATTTTTTAATAAAACCAGAATAAAGTACTACTTACAAACATATGGAGATGAGGCACTTAGTGTAGCCACCTGATTGTGGCGATCAGTCCATGAACAATAGTCTCCAGATAGCTATGGGAAAGACACCAGGGTTGCTGCTGACTGATGCATTTCAAAGTCATAGCTTCTTCTTCAGAGCCCAGCCTGGGTGATTGTTTAACTTATTATTAAATAAATACTTACAGCAATGTGTACAGCAAAACTGAAGAAAAGCAAACTACCTATTGGCCGTTGTATTTCACACTTGCCTCCCGTTGTGCTGTGTGACAGTTATTGTTTACCTGTTCTTTGGAATTTCAGCCACTGTGATGTACTTTGTGCTTCCTTTTTTGTCTAAATACTTTTTTAAGGTGGGACATGTGTAATTGATGAGGAAAGTATGCAGACATGGAGGCCCAGATTCATGGATCAATCTGCTGGGATCCTTGGGGGTCCTAAGTGATTGCAAGTTGACTTAAATCTCCAACATATACCAAAACCATATATATCTGTTTTGGGAAGAGTTGCCTTTAATACCAAGTTATGGTTTTATCTGTTTTAATATGTACTCAACATGTGAATTATATAATTGTCTTTGTGTTTGAATTCTCTGATTTTCAGCTTAGCAAGATCCAAGTCAAGTATTAATCATGTGTCCTTTCTCCTAGTTACATCGATGATGTTATTAGCCGTATAGATCGCATGTTTCCAGAGATGACCATCCACTTATCAAGACCCAATGGCTCATCGGCTATGTTGCTGGTAAGCTCCACGTGCTGCTCAGCTAAACATGTTTTCTTCCTAATTTGGCTTCCATGATCTAACCCTTTATTGGTAAAGCTTTTAAGCTATTTATTATGCTCTTATAGTTTCTGTCCAACTAGAAGTGACATTTTGGTTATGTGTGAAGCTTGGTGGGCCTAATCTGCCCCTGGCCTTTTGTGGGTCTTGCGTTATATCTGTTCACCTGTGAGTTTGATTTCTTCCCTCCCCTCTTTGTGTTTTCTAGCTGCTCCTGTTACATTCCCCATAATATAAAATAATTCCAGCGAGGAGCAGGGAAGACCCTCATAAGGGGCACAGCAAGTATGCAGACCTGAGAAATTAGCAGGGAGATCACACAAAAAGTCCCAAGTTCTTTAAAAGCTGTCAGGTGGTTTATCTCTCCAGCATCTGTTAAATAAATTGAAATATCAGTTTTGGGTTGACTGACCTTTTAAAATGAGTGCACACACAGGGACAGTGTGTATGTGTATAAAAATATATATATATGCGTGTGTGTATGTATGTGTGTATATGTATATATATATATATATATATATATGTATATATATATATGTGTGTGTGTGTATGTATGTGTATATATATATATATATATATATAATATTACACACATGTGCATCTCATAAAATAAGAATATCATCAAAAAGTTCATTTATTTCAGTAAATCAATTTAAAAAGTAAAACTCGTATATTATATAGATGCGTTATACACAGAGTGATATATTTCAAGAATTTCTTTCTTTTAATGTTGATGATTATGATTATGGCTTACAGCTAGTAAATCAATGCAGTGTGGCATGAAGGCGATCAGCCTATGGCACTGCTGAGGTGTTATGGAAGACCAGGTTGTTTTGATAGCGGCCTTCAGCTCAACTGCATTGTTGGGTCTGGTGTCTCTCATCTTCCTTTTGACAACACCAGCAGATGACATGGCTCCCCGAATTTTGTATTTCGTTTGGAAATCCAGGTCCCAGAGTCTGGAGGAAGAGTGGAGAGGCACAGAATCCAAGTTGCATGAGGTCCAGTGTGAAGTTTCCACAGACAGTGATAATTTGGGGAGCCATGTCATCTGCTGGTGTTGGTCCGCTCCATTCCTAGCTCAAATCCCTTTACACTAACAGCATTGTTGTCAGAGGAAAAAGCCTTTATCACTTTGAACCATAATAAAAAATGATGTGCCGCTCAGTCTACAAGGTAAAGCAGTCCTGTGTCTGTGAGTGCAGGCCAAGGAGGGAGCTTGTCTCAGCGCCATACAACTGCTAAGCAAAGGATAAATCCCATAATTTATGGGCTCTCGCCATGCCATGCCCCCAGTGCCTTGATGCTTAATCCCTACGATTAAGCCTAGGGGCGGAGTAAATTGTGTTGGGGGCGTGGCCTGACGAGAGCCCAGGCTAAGACTGCCATTCATTCCAATACCAGTGGGTCTGCATTAATGTGCAGCTAAATGGGATTTATCTTTTGCCTTTATGACCTTGTCACTGTGAAAGATAATTTTGTAAAGCCTTAGGGTTGGCTGTGTCAAGCATATCCTGAGTTATTTTCAGATCAATTACTGCTTCTACTATAGGCAGAGATTTGAGCCCATCATCTACATAGAAATTATTTTCCACAAATTCAAATGCATCAGATCCAGATTCTTTTTCACCTTCTGGAGCGGTCTTTCTCAGCCCATAAATTGCTACAGAAGGAAAAGGGCTGTTGCCAAAAACATGTACCCTTATTCGGTAATCTATGACTTCATTGCTGACATCATTGTTGTGATGCCATCAGAACCAGAGAAAGTTTCTGTTGTCTTCTCAAATGATGGAACAGAGGAACATTTGCTGAATGTCGGCTATAACAGAAATTAGTTCTGGCTGGAAGCAGAACAAAACTCCTACAAGGCTGTTGTTCAGATTATGCCTGGTGGGAAGGACTTTGTGGAGGGAAATGCCTTCATATCAAGCACTTGAGTTGAAGACGACCCTGATCTGATCCGGCTTGTGAGAATGGTGCATGCCAAAGCATTGGAGGTACCAATATTTCTCTCCTTCCTTGAGGGGTGGTGCAGACTCAGTATGATCGCCTCATAGATTCTAACGAGCAGGGCTCTCGTATTCCCCCTGTATTGTATTGTATTTGTACTGTCTGCCCTCATGTTGTAAAGTTCTGTGCAAACTGTTGGCACTATATAAGTCCTGTATAATAATAATCTCTCGCAAACACCTTCTGCATAAAGTCAACAAAGTGCTTCCGCGTGTTGATTTATTACTATGACCCCCTCCGGTCAAGGCTGCAGTGTTCTCTGAACTAAGTGTGCATTTTGCCTTATTGCCTAGATGTCCTATTCTTATTCTTGGGAATTTTAACTCTATGTTGCAGCCTGAATTAGATAGGTTGAAGCCTCTACAATCTGAATCTAAATAGTTTTGTGTGTGCAACACCTATGGATATGTGGATCTATGGCGCTGGAAGTACCCCAGGGACAAGGTGTTCTTCTGCCAGTCCAGGTCTTATGCTGCCCTCTCCAAATTGGACTATGCACTGGCCACTGGTATCCCCTTTTGCCTTGTGTTCAGTCCATAGCATATCTGTCCCAGACAGTGTCTGATTATTCTGTAGTACAGGTGGTTTTGACTTTGGGCCATAGACCCTTGTTTCGGGCTTGGGGACTCAACCCTCTCTGGATCTCCATGCCGGAAATACTTGAGTCTGAGACTCGTGGTATGCTGACAGACGCCCATCGGGCGCTGCAGCTTCATATGGTGGATTTGACTAGGAAGCAGCAATTGTACCTCTCTGCTTGTATTCATGAGCATGGGGGGAGAAAAAATGGTAGGCTTCTTGCGTATCTCGCCCACGCGGACTTTCAGGACAGTTTGATTGCTGAAATTCAACTCCCAGAAGAGTCAATTACCTCTGACTATCAACCAAAACTTTGCAGAATTCTATAGCAGGTTATATGAGGATACAACTGTACCTCCCGAGCAAGCCTTTATGGGTTTCTTTGAATCACTTGACTTCCCAGCACTTCGTACCCCCCAGCAACTCCTCTTAGATAAACCTATAGCGTTGGAGGAGGTAACTACGGCCATACGTTCATTACAAACCAGTAAAAATCTGGGTCTAGATGGCCTCCCCTTGAATGGTACCAGGCATTTGTAGAGGACTTGGCTCCTCAGCTCCTTAGGAGGAATATAATACAACTGAGTGTCTGCTGCTGTTACGTCTTTCACTTCCGCTAGTAGCTTGCTCTAAGACTTTTAACCTTGCAATGGTTGTGGCATGCTCACATTGTTTCGCCAAAGATTTCACCTCTGCTCTCTTGCATGTAGTTTCTGCTTTCACCTCTGCATCTGTGCTTTCTTGTGTGCAGTTTCTACTTCCATCAGTGCTCTCTTGTGTTCAGTTTTTTTGGCATCTAGCTCTGCTTTATTTTGGGCCAAGGCTGCCTGAATTTTAGAAGCTTCAGCCTTGGGATGAGCTTTGATAATTTGGTGGCTGAGAGTGGAAGATTTTGATTGTAGAGACTTGGCAGAGCTGGAGGAGTGTCTTGTAGATGCAGAGTGATGAGATTTGGATTCATGAAGTTGTTTGATTCTCACTTCTGCTTTTGTCTTTGTAGTAATAAACTGTCTCTCTAGATTAAAGTGTTACTAAACCCACAACAGTAAAATCAGTCTGTATATACAGCATAGCATGCTTGGTATACTTACTGTGGAACTTAGCAGGTTAATCCTCTGCATTGTGTAAAAAGGCAGTTTTTTTTCTGTATGCACACATCCTCCCCCCTCCTGCACACTGTATCTGGGGAAGGCGAGCTAACACAAGCAGGGTAGGGTGCACATGCTCAGTTGTGTCTTTTTATGCTGGAGAGAACATTTACTTGTTCTCAGAGCTAGCCAGGTCACAGGCTGTAGTGGAAATCTCCTTCTATCTGTACTCTCAGCGCTGGAGAAACTGTGCAGTTTATCATGTAACCGTGGTATACAGATCATCCAAAAAGGTATATAGTGGCAGTATTTTAATGTAAAAAGATGATTTATAAGCTGTGGGCACTGTGGGGGGCAGATGAACTATTTTCATATTACTGGGTTTAGTAAAACTTTAAGCTCATAAAATCCCTTTATTTTTTTCTTGTAACTCTTCAGTAGTGTTCCGCTTTAAGAAGTTAGTATGTTTAAAGTGGAAGTTCAGTCAAACACTAACTATACTTACATCTACCCCCACCCCCATTCTAAGCCTAATCTATCTACCCTGTAAAGGAAAGTATATTTACCTATGCTGAGAGTACTCCAGTTCGGTCACATGATCAGATCCCAGTACTGGCTTCAGTAAAGGGCAGAGATCGGACAACAGATGCAGAGCCTGGGTTGATGATGTCACTCATAGGCTTACCATGGGGCATAAGGTGTCCCTCCTTTACCCTGAATCCAGTGCTGAGACTCGATCATGATACTGGACCGGGGTGCCCTCGGAATAGGTAAGTATACAGATCTTTGCTTTTGTAGGGTAGATAGAATAGGCTTGGAGTGGGGATGTAAGTAGATTTAAAGCAGTTCTTCAGTCAGATTTAAAAAGAAAAAAAGTCAGGAGCTACAAATACTTGGGGGGGATTTCTGATGGAATTGCCTAGGCAATTCTAGGGGAAGTGGGACCAGGTACCTGAGAAAACTAGGTACCAGTTTCCCAAAAGAGAAAGCAGAACTTCCCCTTTATGTGAACCCTTACCTTGTAAAACAAACCAGTTTAAAATAGAAATGAAAGGCAAAGCATTTGTGTATAATTATATAAATGTTATAAATACCGTTTTTGGTTTTCTTCTTTTATAAGTGATCACATTCCCTCTGTTCTCCGCTCCATAAGCTTAGAGAGCTGGAGGAGGAAAAACAGCATTACACTTGTCTTCCAAGTCCATGGGGCATGTGTCAACGCTGTCTGATCATTGGAGAAGGGCAGGCTGAGTTCCCAGCACAGCTAGAAAACCGACCAGAAAACTGTGCTCTCGTGGCTAGTGTGGTCAGATTTTATTAGGGAAGCAGGGGGACTGGCAGCAACACCAGGTATTTCACACAAAGGAATCAGTACAAAGAGGACAGGATACCTTTTTATAAAAGTAACATGGTACAGCATCCACATATCAGGCATATGAAATTATTGGGGTAACATATTCTTTACGTATAGTTAGTGTTTGACTAAACATTCCATTTTAAGGGACAGTCTTTGATGAATCTCATAGGTAGCACTGAATTGTTTGAGAGCGCCCTCTAGTTGCAGTACCTCATGAGATGGCTGAGAAAGATTTGACTTGCAGTCAACCCTTTAAATCATAAGTGATTGACATTAACCAGCAGTTTTTCTTTATCAGCTTCATAATTCTGTTGAACCTTCTAGGTTGGTTTACCTTGCCTGTTTACTTCCTGATGTGGAAAGAATTCTGATTCTTGCTGTGTTTCAGCCTCCACAGCAAATGTAATGCCTTGCTGTGACATTGTGTTGACAATGAAGAAGTTAAAGCGGAGGTCCACCGATTTTTTTTTTTTTTTTTTAAAGTCAGCAGCTACAAATACTGCAGCTGCTGACTTTTAAAATAAGGACACTTACCTGTCCAGGGTGCCCACGATGTTGGCACCCGAAGCCAATCTATCCCTCGGCTGTTGGGTCCTGCAGCCGCCATCTTTAGTAAGGGAATCAGTAAGTCTAGCACTGTGGCTTCACTTCCTGGTTCCCGACTCGCGCTGCGCTATCCCACTAGTCCCTGCTGTCTTCTGGGACCTGTGTCTCTCCCAGAAGACAGCGGGGAGGGGGGGTTGGCGGAGAAGGTGCTGGAAGTGGCTCAGATACCCGCGGGTGGCTTGGGTATCTATGCCCAGAAATGGGTGCAAAATACCTGTATTAGACAGGTATCTGCTTTCCCCTGAAAGGTGCCAAATGTGACACTGGAGGGGGGGAGGAATTGGAAAAGCGGAAGTTCCATTTTTGGGTGGATCTCTGCTTTAACTGGCAGTCTCTGAGAAATATATCGGTAGTTCTGCGTATGTTGTGGAGCACAGGCTGCTTTCTGTGTCACTTACTTATTTGAGAAGGCAATATAAGCAGAAATCAGAATGCCAGCTTATCCTGTATCCTGTAAGCAGAAATCAGAATGCCAGCTTCTCCTGTATACATGAATAATGCACTGACTTGTATAACAGTCCCATTAGAAAAACAATGGATTATTTCTCCACACTCCGGCCCACAGTTTTATTCATAAAATGCAGACCACATTCTAGAGTAAACACTGCAATGATCATTGGAGATCTACAAGTGGACCTCTTAGTTTTAGATTATGAGTTATTATTTTCCTTGGCCTTTATGTGCAGTATAAATTTGTGCCAAATACATATTACCGGTGTAAACTTGCTCATGCATCTTTTTTGGCTTTCAAAGCTTTTTAACTGATGGTCCGGTACCAAAAACATCTGCGCCAATCTTTTGAATCAGCATACTCTGCTGTACAGCATTAATGGATAAGGGTCTTCCTCCGTGAATTAGGACACAGCACTCATCTTCCTCATCATATAAATTCCATTAGCTCATGGAGTGCAAGAAATCAGCATTTGTGTTTCCCTATGGAAAAAAAAAGCTGCTTTGTCAGGCAGAAACAGCACTCCTAGCAGTCTTATTTGAGGATATTACTTGAGGACACCTAGGCTGCTGCCTGCTGCTTACTCATGTGTGGAAGATGCTTAGTGACCTGAAGACAGATGCAGTGGCACTTCCTTAGCATGGAGGGACACCTATAAGGTGTGTTAACCCATTACAGCAGCTACTCTCTCTCTTGTACTGTATCTATATTTCCAGATATCATTGTTTTAGCACCAACATTAACCCAACACAGTTTTTATCATTATCTCTTTTACTTGTTTCTTCTATTTTCTTCTGTCTGCCATAAATCTTTTATTGGCAGTTTGGATTTTGTCCTCAGTTTTCAGGTTTCTGTATTTAATTTTAGAACTAGCATGATGCGAAGGCAAAATAAAAAAAACAACATATTAGATGCAGTCAGTCACTAACGTTAACAAAGCGGTCTTGATTTTTGCCAGTTGTCCTTAAGGGATAAGTTCACCTTTTCGGGCAGAAATTCACTTTTCAGAATAAATAGAAGCATTTCCCAATGCCATTTCTAGCCCAGTCATCCCAATTTGCTTTTCTCTCACTTACCTTGTTCGCAGACTGTTTAGAATCTTGTCAGTTTACCGTATATACTCGAGTATAAGCCAACCCGAATATAAGCTGAGGCACCTAATTTTACCACAAAAAAATGGGAAAACGTATTGACTCGAGTATATGCCTAGGGTGAGACATGCGCAGCTACTGTAAGTGGAAAAGAGGGTCAACAATGCCCATTTGCATGCCTCACTGTGCCCATTTGTATGCCTCACTGTACCCATTTGCAGCCATAGGTCCCCTGAACTAACTTGGTAGTTAAGGGTTCCTAGATGCAGCCAAAATTTGGGGTCTCTGGACCCAAAGGGTCCCGAAATGACATTGCTGCAGATGGACACAGTTGACCGACTTTGGGGCCCCGTATCTCAGTGCCACTTGGTACTAGGAACCCCATTTGGATATGTTGTAGTGTTGGTTCCATTGGGTTTGCATACCAAATTTGGAGTTCCTAGCACCAAGTGGCCCAGAGAAACGGGGCTGCAAAGTCGGGTCAGAATGCCTATGTCATTTTTGTCATTGTCATGTCATTTTTTGCTGCAGAAAGGTGCTTGGCTCGAGTATAAGCCGAGGGAGTCACTTTCAGCACAAAAAAATGTACTAAAAAACTCGGCTTATATTCGAGTATATATGGTATTTGTATTTTTGAATGGATTTTCAGATTCCATCACTTCCTGTAGCTTGTATCAGCTTTGAATTCATCTCCCAGAAGCCTTCACTTCCCTGTTGCGTCACAGAATCCCACTTCACCACTCTGGACTACACCTCCCTCATTACAATACCACATCCACCCACTTACTAAACAATCTGATTGTACTATCTCCTTTAGATAAGCTAGGGCCTGTCTGATTGGAAACCTTTGGATTACCAGCATACTCCTGGAGAGAGTGCAAAATGGCTCTGACAATATAGACAGTTAACAAGAAGTCAACAATGATGACATGTTGTTAGGGTAAGGAATTAAGACATTAATCCATGGAGATCCACCAATGGGTATTATGAACTGCGACAGAGTGGTCAACTATAAAAAAAAAATAGTATTGAGAAACATATTCGTTTATAGTCCACAAATAGGCCAAACAACCCATGGGCCTTACATCAGGCCAAATATGTACATTCAGCAGAGGGGTCAAGCAGGACAGCCCCTACCCAACCACCGAGGCAAGCTATAGACATAATGGAATTATAACAAACATAGTGACCTTTGTGTCATATAACACTAGACTTATTTATCCTACCAAAAAAACAATAATATATACTTATAAAAATCAAGTGTAGCAGCATCATATCCTTTGAGGGATATCGTTGCATACAAAACCTAGGCAGAAACCCCAAAGTCGAGACAAGGGGTCTGACCAGAGGACCTATCTTGCACCTGAGTAAAGAAATAGAAAGGAGTGTGTTAGAGAAAGAAAAGGAAGCGAGTCAGAAAGAGAGCAAAGAAGCTAGACCACACCTGTCCAGGAGTCCAACCAGGCACTGATCCAATGTCAATCCCAAGTGTTCGGCACCTGCAGGTAAGAAAACCAAGGGGTCCACACCTTTTCAAACAGGGGTTGTTTTTTTCCCATAGGACCCTGACCAGTTTTTCATGGAGCATGATCCCAGGTTAGTTTTCGCTTCATTAAAACTAAGTCGATCAGTGGACTTTTCCAAGCAGTGGCAATGGTTATTTTGGATTCCAAAAACATTGAATAAATTAGAATCTGTATTATAATTAACATAATGTTAATTATGGTGACCAAATGAATTAAGGAATGAACTCGTATCCAGAAATGATGGACCTTAGGACAAGTCCATTATATATGAAGGGCAGTGCCAACCGGACCACAGCCCCTAAAGCAGGAGGGGGCCGAATCATATACATTTTAGAGAAGGGTTTTGGAACAAGGTACCATTGCGCAATCACCTTATATCCTGCTTCAATCAGGGATAACATGTTATTTAAAAAAAAAAAAAAAAGACTTTAGTATCAATTTAAATTGAAACTCTGGGTCATTTTTTCAAAGTAAGCAAATGCCACAACATGCTTTCTCCTATCTGTCTATAAAACCTCCTATGGGAAAGTGGTTGCAGTTTGTTATTGGGGTGTGACTTCAGAATGAATGCTTGTCATTTGTCTTGCTATCTCATCAAAAGCCCACAGCTCTCTAGATAGCAGCTTGAAACTCTGTGTAAAAATCCACTTTACCATCAGAAGTCAGGTACAGCGTGTGCTATCTAAAGCCGGCCATGCATGGATCGAAATTGTGCTGGTTTAGCGGGGACCAGCCTAATTTCGATCCATATATGGGCAGGCTGATTGTACCCAAGTCGATCCATTGACTGACTTGGGTACAACCAGCATGTTGGATTTTTCTACATACAGTTACTGCCAATGGCAGTAAGAGAGATTATGACAGACGAAAAGGTGCAATAAAGAGATTACAACTTTAAGCCCCACTGGCTACTAACTCAGGGCACAAGGTAATTGTGGTTGGTGGAGCTTAAAGCGGAGCGCCACCCGTTTTTACAACCTATAAAAAAAAAAAAAAAAATACTCACCTTCCTCGATCCGAAACGGTAGTTTATTTATTTTTATTTTTTTTTACTTACCTTTAGTTTTCTTCGCTTCCTGGTTCTCGGGTCCTTGGATATGGGCGGCGATATTACGGCTATTACGTAATATCCCCTTAGCCCGCACTGTCCTCCTGGGAGCTTGTGTCATAGCTCCCAGGAGTCAGTGCGGCGGCCTGGCCCGAGATAGGGTGAGACTTCAAACCGAACGTGACGTCATCACGACAGTCACGTTCGGTCTCTGCTATCACAACGTGGCGGGGCTTTCGACGTTGTGATGACACTAGGAGCTGCTGACGGCACTCCTATGCACTTTGTACTGCGCATGCGCGAGATTAGAAAGAGAGGCGTGAATGAAATCCAGGAAGAGAATGCTCTGGAGTATTCAAATGCCCACAGGCAAGATGGTGAAGAAACCGGAAATGAATATAAAGTGTTTTTTGGACATAAAAAACGAACGGCAAAAGTGAGACGAGCAGGACAGGTGAGTTAATAATTTGCAAAAGAATTTATTAATCAATCACCAATGAAAAAAAAAAACGTCAGGGGCAGTGTAGCTCCACTTTAAGCAAGAGGCAACACCCTAATAAATAAATGTAAATTAGCCTGAGTACAGCAGGAGGGTTTCCAGATGATAATAAATGCTCATACATTCTTATTTGGGAATTTTAATAGTTTGAAAAGGTCCTCCTCAATTTTATTTCTTCAGCCTTCACTAAAAAAATGATACTATTATTTCCCTATAGAGATATTCCTCTTTACTCTGCTTGGATTTGTGTCTTCCTACACTTTGATTTGAAAGCCCAGTAATAGCAAACATGCTTTGGATATCAAGCAATGCTTGCTATAACTCTACATAATAACAACTCTTTCTGAGCCCCTCGGAGATGTACAAGAACACACAGGGTGATTTTACCATCTTGGGCTGCGTCAGTGGGCTTTTGTTCATTTCAGAACTGCCTCTGTCTGTATACAGGCCTCTTGTAATGCAAAAGCATCTGAAACAGGCCAAATGCAGGTCAAGTGCACCTGCAGTGAATTCTGAATTATCTCAGAAGTGACGCAAATGTCAAAAGCATGTTGTATTTGCCGAACAAAGCCTCAGACACAAGCCTCAAACTTGCCATACACGTTACAATCTGACTGTATAGCTTTAGATTTTCCAACAACTCTGCACTGCACCAGCCTGTCTGATTTACATATAAATTTAATTTGATATTTAGGTAGGCCTTTACACTACATAATTGCTGATAAATCTAAGGAAATCTGTGTGCATGTTTTACAATCAAATTACAGAGCAATTGGCCAGCTTTAGATCATCTGTAATCCTCCACTCTTTTATGAGGAAGCAGCAAGGATTAACGTCTCTTGCTCACCTTCCTTACCATCATGGGTAAGGGTGAGTATCACAACTTGCTTAGTGATGAGAATATAACTCCCCTGCTTGTTATTCTCAGAGCCTTATCTGTCCATGTCGGCCCTTAGTTAACAAAGTGGTGAATAACAAACCCATTGATGTTCTCACCTCTATAGGCAAATCACGATGGAAGCTGACATTAAACAGCCTGTGAGGCTATACAAGTTCCTCTTTGTTTCTGCTGGTTTAGCTCATATTGCTGAAAATGTAACCTCATAGTAGATTCCAGACTTGAAATTGAAGACATTTGGGAGGCACATTTATTCGTGCCTCAGGGGAAGTGAAGGGGGGGACTGTGAGGAAGTAAAACAGGGCATCTAATTAAAAAGTAAACTGAACACCTGCTTCTGAAAGAATGGGAATGGCAAAATTGAATAAACAGACAATGAAAGGAGGCAATAGGCTGGTTTCTAATTAAGAAACCATAATCAGCTGAAAAGATGCACAATATATTCAGTGTCGCCACCAATTAGCATCAAAACCCCCCAAAAAACTTCCTGTGGTTTATCAAGTTAATGTGCATCAGCTCTGTCCTCACTTCCTTGATTTTCACTCTTTCAAGCTCTTTTTAAGTTGTATCTGTAGTTGAAATATTAATATTACCATTTTAAAGTATGCTTACACGTGTTAATTTTTTGGTGTAGTTTGTAATTTTATATGCACAAGGGGCAGATATACATACACTCACCGGCCACTTTATTAGGTACACCTTGCTAGTACCAGGTTGGACCCCTTTTTGCCTGCAGAACTGCCTTAATAGTTTATGGCATAGATTCAACAAGGTGTTGGAAACATTCCTCAGAGATTTTGGTTCATATTGACATGATGGCATCATACAGTTACTGCAGATTTGTCAGCTGCACATCCCTGATGCAAATCTACCTTTCCACCACTTTTCAAAGGTGCTCTATTGGATTGAGATTTGGTGACAGTGGAAGCCATTGGAGTACAGTGACCTCATTGTCATGTTCCAGAATTTGTGACATGGTGCATTATCCTGCTGGAAGTAGTCATCAGAAGACGGGTACATTGTAGCCTTAAAGGGATCGATATGGTCAGCAACAATACTCAAATAGACCGTGACATTTAAATGATGCTCAATTGGTACTAATGGGCCAAAAGTGTGCCAAGAAAAGCTCCCCCCCCCCACCATTACACCACCACCAGCCTTAGCCATTGATACAGGGCAGGATGGATCCATGCTTTTATGTTGTTTATGGCTAATTCTGACCCTACCATCTGAATGTTGCAGGTAAAATCGAGACTCATCAGACCAGGCACCTTTACAATCTTCTTGAGCCAATTTTGTTGAGCCTTTGCAAATAGTAGCCCATCTGCTTCAAGGTTTTATGTGTTGTGCATTCAAATATGGTATTCTGCATACCTTGGTTGTAACAAGTGGTTATTTGAGTTATTGTTGCCCTTCTATCATCTCAAACCAGTCTGACCATTCTCCTCTGACATCAACCAGGCGTTTTCGTCCACACAACTATCACTGGATACTTTCTCTTTTTCTGCCTATTCTCTGTAAACCCTAGAGATGGTTGTGTGTAGAAATCCCAGTAGATCAGCAGTTTTTGAAATACTCAGACCAGCCCATCTGGCACCAACAACCATGCCACATTCAAAGTCACTTAAATATGCTTTCTTCCCCATTCTGATGCTCGGTTTGAAATTCAGCAAGTTGTCCTCACCACGTCTAGATACCTAAATGCATTGAGTTGCTGCTATGTGATTGGCTGATTAGCAATGTTTCACATCACAGAAGTGCTTTCATCTCCTTTCTTTTTGAAGGCCAACCCTGTTTTTGTTCAGGCATTTTCTGGGGATTGAATTTACTTCCGGGACTTAAAGTGGAATTCCAGTGGAGACTCAGATTAGAAACCGTCTAATATAGACATTGAGCAACCCTCTTCTATACCGACAACGGTTGTCCTGATCACCTGCATTTGGCTGCTCAATCTAATACCGTTGTCGGTGTCTGTTCTAACACCTAGCCCCTCCCACAATGTCACATTCTGTATCAAAGCATCCTCAAATCATGAGAGAGTTCTGGGCATGTCCCACCCTCGCTAACATGTACTACACACCCACTGGCCGCCCCTTAGAATCAGAAAGGAGGAGGATTACAGTCACATAGCTGGCAGTGAATTGCACACAAAAGGTAGAAGAACAGCGATTTTTGCATTTTGGATTTCTGTTTGCACGTCAAAGAACAATGGCTACCAGGCCACTTGCTGCCTCTAACTGTGATCAGCCAGTGTAAAAATCCAACGTACTCGCATAACCCAGTCTCTCTGATTCCTTTTCACCTGTTATCAGCCTCCGTAAAAAAATCCACCACACATGACCAGCCTATCAGCCTTTTCCCCCAGATACTCCTTATTTTGTGACCAGCTAGTGTGAAAATCACATTTGTATAGCTCAGTCCCTCTGTTGCCTGTCACACTGTGACCCACTGGTGTAAAAATCAGTCAGTCTTGCAAAGGTTGGCTCCCTTGGGAACCTTTCTCAAGGGTCCTCGCAAAGGAAAGAAGAATGAGGCAATGTTCCCCACTGCCTGCAAAAATCAGACGACCTCCTTCTCCTGGTATGTTCTTTGGTAGACCTGTACTTTTGCACAATCACTTGACCAGTGTTTAAGGGCTTCTTTATAATGGTGAGAGATAATTTTTTTAATGATACTGTTGCTGTATTTTGTCCTATCTGTTAATATCCGTAGACTTGAAGTGGACAAGTTGAATACGCTGCCTGATGCATTGATAGCCTAGATATGGTGCATCTACAAATGTGTATATTCAATGCAACAATGAATACATGAAACGGCAAACATAAAAAATGCCACATAAACACACAAAAATGTACTGGTGATAAAACCAAGGCAAAGTTTTTACATAAAACATTGTGGTTTTAGGGGCACAATAAACTATATTGCTCAAAAAGTCACAGGTGACTTAATGGCATGTTTTCGTCCTTTTTTTTTTTGGTAAAGTTTTTGTCTTCAGCATAAAATTAAATCTTCCTTCTGCTGATGCCCAACTAGCTAATGCCCACATCTATACTACAATGTTCCTTCATCACATTCTGTCATCCATGCCTGCAGGGAAATCCTATGTATTAGAGATGTTCCTGCAGCTCACAAACGGAAAAATGCCATTTGTACATAACCTGACCTTACATAAGTTTTCTGACAATCTTCATCCTGAAGAAAGTTTTCCTTTAAGTATCTGCCTGCAAAGGTTCTGCTGTCTTGCCTTTCCAGTGTGCCTCCGCAATGTAGTGCCAGTGATAGATGGAACACAGGCTGCCATTCTTCATCTGACTCCACGTGGCGTGACTCTCCGATCTATTACCTTGATAGATTGCAATCCAGTGCAATTTATAAACAAATTGAGGAAACGTGCATATTTACATCTTCCAGCTAACAAGATTGCTGATTGCCTTTCCCAGCCCGCAGCACTTCTTGCTGAGTTACCTTAACCAGCCCCAGACAAGCTGTTCATTGGGCTGAGAAGTGGAAAGCTAGCACAGGGGTGGATTCTGTCCTTTCATTCTTTAGCTGTGGGTATAAGGCAAATATTTGGCTAGTTAAAGGGAACATTACATGGAAAATATCTAGGCTGCTGTATAATATTGGGATTTATCTGTACTGCAAACCAGCCACGCACTGTTGCTCCAGGAGCATAAAGGAATCATTTGCATGGTTCTCCTTGCTATCTTACAGTGATGGATAAATCTTCGTTTTTTTGGATTTGTGATATTGAGCTTGAAGATACCTTCTGTTTTAAGAATGCTCTGCTGTACATCACATTAGTTTTGTGGAGAGCTTTTTGGTTGCTTTAAAGTGGTTGTAAAGGCGTTTTTTTTTTTTGCCAATTAAAATAATAAACCTGGTATCTTTACTTGCTCTGTGCAGTGTTATTGCATAGAGTGATCTTTTACGTCCTCTTTTGGGGTCCTTTACTGGCGCATTCTGCCCCTCCTCTTCTCTGCCCCTCAGCAAGCAGGCTTCCTCCTGACTTAGGCCCCTTTCACACTTATACGACTTGTCCCACGATTTCCCCATGATTTCTTTCCCCATGATTTCCAATGACAGCCATTCATATTAGTACGACTTCAAGTTGTTCCGACTTCAAAGTAGTCCCTGCACTACTTTGGTCCAATTTTGATGCCACTTACACAGGCATTTCTTGAAAATCACGGTAAAATCGCGCGACTTTGAAGTCGCACAAGTGTGAAAGGGGCCTAAGGCAGTGTGCATCCATACACACACACACACACACACACACACACACACACACACACACACACACACACACACACACACACACACACACACACACACACACACACACACACACACACACACACACACACACAGTGCGGCTTGGCAGATCTCGGGTGAGATCTGATGAAAACGGACACACTGTCCGTTTTCATCCGATCTCTCCATAGAGACCAGCGGCGCTCGCAAGCCCCTCCCCGCTCAGTGAGCAGAGAGAGGCTTGTCATCCGCCGGCTCAGCGGAGATTTTTAAATGTTTTCTGTTTTTTATTGTCAATAAAATATGGGTTTATGAGATTTGCAAATCATTGCATTCTGTTTTTTATGTAGATTTTATACAACGTCCCAACTTTTTTGGAATTGGGGTTGTAATAAAGCAGGTGGGACCACATGGTATCCAGACAACTAGCTTTTCAGAGAAGGGGAGAACAGTGATGGCTCCCTCTATTTACCTCATGACAATTTTTTTTAAAGGTACAAAACTAGTCCTTGTTAAAAGGGGGGCAATTCTTAATCTTTTTTTTTTTTAAGATTTTATTAATCTTATTTTAATAAAATATACATGTCAATTTATAAACAAAAATGTAAAATAAGTGTGACACAAAAACCATCATAGTGCTATGAAATGCAATTCTATAGGTCATCTCATTAAACACAGACACCTACTCTTTTTGTTCGATTGTCACAAGGTGTTGCGTATGCTGACATTCATTTGCAAGAGTTGAATGAAGGGGCTGCTGATCCCAGGGACAAACTGATTAATCTCAGGCAGATAATTGATGATAATGACCTTGCAGAATAGCGCCAGGAAGATCTCTAGCCTATTGGGAACCATGGCCAAAACACAGATGAGCTGCCTGCACTAAAGCGAACAGAGTTTTCTGTAGAAATAAAAAAATAAAAATAAAAACGGATTCTGTAACTAAGTGGAAGTTTTTTTTCTTTCAATTATGTAAGTTACAGTGCCCAGGGACCGACATAAATATAAACTTAAGCCTGATTGTATCTAAATGCAGATCAAAGTGGCTCCTAAGGCAGGCATAGTGCTGCAAAGTGCTCTGTTTAAGCACAGCCAGAACGCAAGGCCGTCTGAGGGTGAGCATAAGGCCTCCGGGGCATCTTCTGCTTCATGTGACTTTTTTAAAATAATTTTTATTAGTGTGGTGTAGTTATACATATATTTTAATAGTTAATCATCTGTTATCTCTAGTGTCAACAGTTGGAAGATTAAAGACACGTAGGCGCAGAAGTATTTCCATTTAAAAATTCTAAACTTTTAAATGTTGTACTCAATGATTTAAAAAATAACAATGGACCGTCATTACATTTACCAGTTATCATTTAAAAAGATCGCAAATGATCATATTTTGGTAGTTTAGCACAGCTTTTTTATTGCGTATTTACCATGAGTGAAAACAAACTATACTGTATTTTTCACAGTATGTGAACATTTTAATTTTTTTTCTTTTTATAGCGCATACCAGGAAGTAAATTTACTTACATTTCACATTTTTCTCTTCTATTTGCTTACAGCTGAACTCCGTGTAGTGGGGCTGTGCCCCCCCCTGTTTGGGTTAACTGCTTTTTTTATTCTAGGGGTGAGGACAGTGAAGATATACTTACCTGATCCACCAATTCTCCCGGCATAAGACTGGTCAGGCACCTCTTTGCTCAAGCGGGCTTGAAAATGGACTGTTCCTGATGTCAGCACACCCAGAGCACGCTTTATAGACAGGTCCACTATTGGGTAGTGCGCTTTTCCAGAGGATCAGCAGATCAGATGAGTATAAACTTTGTGCTCACCCCTAAAAAAAAATGAGCAGCTGACCCATACAGTGCGGGCAGAGCCCCACTGCAGGGGGGAAACAAATTGCCCAGAGATGAGTTTTCAAGTGGCCCTTGCATAAAAACACAAGAGCCTCATTTTGTGTAGCAAGAAAGGGAAAAAAATAAAACCTTTTACAAGAAAGAAGTAAAAATGCTCTACCCAGCACCTGGCCTCTGATGAGCTAGATTAGGTGAAGGTAACAGTGTGTCTATTCAGACACGGAGCTGCCATTTTGCCCTGGCCCTCTCTCTTCTGATTGGCTAACTGACTTTGATTCACAGCAGAGGGAGCCAGTGGTGCCACTGCTGTGTCTCAGCCAATCAGACGGGAGAGTGCCGGATAGCTGAGGGACTTGTGGACATCGTTGGAGAGAGATGGGGCTCAGGTAAGTATTAGGGGTTGCTGGGTTGCTGCTGTACACAGAAGGCTTTTTATATTAATGCATAGCATGCATTAGGATAAAAAGCCTTCTGCCTTTACAACTTCTCTAAAGCACGTATACAAGTAAATCAACTAACATTTTCAGGCGGAGAGGTGAACAATACCACGCTCCACATTTCTCTGATGACAGGTGTGCTTTAAGGCGTTGCAATAAGTCACCAGCACCCATTGTGGTGACACAGTGATACAAAACACGATTGTTAAACCGATCCTGTGTTAGCAAGGAATAAGACACCCTTGTTATGTTCAGCCGGAAAGAAAAGGATTATGCAGGGCTGTCATAAATTACAGGTGAAGCAGCCCTCCTAAATTATCTATGAAAGTAGACAGGTCATTTCAGAACATCCTGTGAGATGAAAGCCATTGAAATATAGTTCTTCCCTGGACCTGCCATCCCACACCTAAATATGATGGATCTTCAGCTGAAATGTGTCTTGTATCATTTGTTAAGCTTAAACCTTGAAGCACCTCTTCTAACCCTCCTCACAGCCCCCCACCCCCTTAAGTTTTTTTTAAATGTTGTTTTATGAATATGTATGACTGTTTCTTACAACTGTCCAGTTACTGTGTTTTTGTTTTTTTGCAATGTTTAGCTTTCAGTTCACAGAATATTTTGGAATGGGCAGGCATGCAAAACTAGATCAAAAATGTGACAGAAATATCCAAGAAACTCTTACATAATCCAGGGTATGTTCTTTTTCTAGGAATTTTAAGCATAAAAAATGTTTTAAACAAACAACTGCTGTAAAGGTGGAGAGGTTTTCCTTACCTGGCCTCTGGAGCCCTTTCAGTGAACGTTCACTCAAGCCTTCCTTACCAACACGTTGGCGTCCCCATATCGATTCCACCCCATTCTTTGGGAGCACCTTCAATCACTGGCATAGTATATGTTTGTATTGAGCATGAAAAAAGGGTAGCTGCCTTAGAAGTCCCTTCCCGCAATGAATCAGCCTGGTAGTATGTAGAAAGAAGAGAAGCATAGAAGTGTGGGAGGGAAAGGGGAAGTAGACAGGGGGGGGGGGGGTCACCTCTAGTGGAGTAGCTGTTCAGGGTGAGATATGACCTGGATAAAGTGGGACCTTGGTGTATACTGCCCAAGGTTCCCAAATGGCCAAAAACTTTTGGGTTCTATCCGAGAGTTGCTGTCATATGTTCCTGGGTCATTATCCTGGAGATTTTGCATTTTGTTGCTTGGATAGAGACCCTGGGTTTCTTCCAGGCCCTTGCCAGCGATATTTTGGCACCTAGAAACATGGGTATGTTTGAGCGCCAGTGATTCTGTGATTCAGTAGTGTAACCTTAGAGGCCTGGGAGATTGCTGTCCCGGTGACCCTCCTCACTAGAGCAAATAAGTGATTCCAAAAACTGCGGATGCGTGGACATGTCCACCATATATGATGAATAGTGCCCAAGTGACTGCAACCTCTAAAACAAAGGGGTGAAGCGTCCGGATATATCTTTGCTAGTCTTGTGGGGACATAGTATCACCTAATGATCAGTTTAACATTTGCTTCAATTAAGCCTGTGTTCAGTATACCTTTTTGTAGGAGCGCCTAAAGGAGCAAAACCATTCCTCCGGTTCCAGGTGAAGGTCCAGGTCAGACTACCAAGCTAGGCGGGCAAGTTCTTGTTCTGAGCAAGTGAGGCATATATGATTGATATACCACCCCTCTGATCCCTGAGGTTAGAGCACCACTGTTCATAAATGGTAGGGTTGGGGGGGGGGGTGATTTATCTGTCCATAGGGTATGGAGGAAGTGCCTGATCAGGGAGAGGCGAAATCTCTCTGTATTCGGCATCTCAAGTTTGCTGAGGCAAATCCCTAGGGTAATAGGGCCCGATGAGGTGAAGAAGTGGCCTATTCTGAATAACCCCTTATTTAACCACCATCTAAAGGTTGGAAGCTGGGGTTATGGAATAGGTGAGAGAATTCTACCACATTTATCCTACCCAGCCAGGACAGATCACATCTCGCCCAGGTCTTGGGATTTTACTCCAATTTACCGAACTTCGAAGGATAGTTGGATTTGTAAAGTCTATTGATATTGTCTGGGAGAGTGATCCCCAAGTACGGTATTGATGTTGAAGCCCAGGTAAAGGAAAGATTGTGCTTTAGTTGGTTCAGTAGAGGTGGCGGGAGTGAAACATTTAACGCTAGTGACTTTTTGTGATTGATCAATAGGCCTGAGATAATGCTAAACTTTTGGAATGTTTTGAGAAGAACAGGGTTGGAAATTAAAGGAAATGTTATGAACAGAAGCATATCGTCCGCCAATAATGCGCGATTCTGTTCCTGGGAACCACAAGAGACCCCCTTGATGTTTGAGTTTGATCTAATAGCTAAGGCTAAAGTTTCAATGGCGATCGCAAAGATCAGCGGCGTAAGAGGACAACCCTGCCTAGTGCCTTTGCGAATATTAAAACTTTCTGAGTAATGGCCCCTAAGTCGGACTTGCGTGCTGGGGGTAGAGTGAAGTGAGTGAATGGTACCCATGAAGTGTGAGCCAAAACCCCATCTCTCCAGGATCTCAAATAGGTATAGCCAAGCTACAGAATCAAAGGCCTTTTCCAGGTCTGCTGAAAGTAGCATGCCAGTTTGCGGAGGCTAGCCCTTGGCACCTGATCAGGACCTTGCCTCCCTGGGATGAAGTCCACCTGGTCCTTGTGTATATACCTCGCTATGAAGTTAGTCATTCTGGTGGCCAGAATTTTTGTCATGATTTTGACATCATTGTTTATAAGGGAGATCGGGCGGTAGTTCCTTACCTCACTGGTGACCTTCTCGGGTTTAGGGATTACCGATATAAAGGCTGTGTTGAGATCTCTGTCCAGGGGGGCTCCATCCCTTAAAGAGTTAAAAAATGTTGTCATATAGGGGGCTACTTTTTGTAGTAACAGTTTGAGAAGCCATCTGGGCCTGGAGCTGAGCCCTGTTTAAGCGTTTTGATTACTTCTATTACCTCTTCTGTGGAAAAGGGCTCGTCCAGGAGTTCTCTATGGTTTACCGCAAGCTTAGGGATAGGGAGGTCTCTGAGGAAGGCCCGCTGGGGCATTTCTTTCCTCCCACTGCACCATCTTTTTTTTTTTTTTTTTCTTCAACTGACATCACCAATGCTGCAACATTTTTTTCTCCCACTGACACTGTAATGTTTTCCTCTGCAACGGCTAGCCCTTTAGTTCACTATGTATTTGTTGTAGCACATCAACAACAATGCAACTGCATACAGCACAACTTTCACCTCCATTTCAAGGCAGTATGATACATGCACCAATATAACCCTTTCTCTCACGCTTAAAGTGTAAGTAAGCCCCCCCCTATCGTTTTCAGTTAAGGAAGCTGCCATCTTTGCCTCTGTTTATTCTACAACTGCCATGATGCTGCACATGTGATCAGTTCTAACACCAGCCATTGGATGGTTTGACAGTTTGGTTGAGAGCACAACCAATGGGAGTGTTAAATTTTCGGCACGTGCCGGGAATTAAACTGTTTTACGGATGGATTTACTTCCACTTTAATGGCTTTAAAACTTTCCAAGCCTGATAATCAGTGCAAAAAAGGAAAAATGAAAAAATAACTTGGTCTCTCTTTTTTTCTCTCACTCTCTCTCTCTTTCTGCTCCTGGGGTTAGTGATAAATGCCAGCTGTTACTGACAGCTGGCAATTCTAGCCTACATGATGGTCAGAACCCACAGGAGCCTTTTTCAGATGGCACCTAGGACTCAAGTCAGCACTGCAGTCTGCATAATCTAGGACCTCCCACCACTGGGAGACTACCAGGGAGGTAGACCAGCCAAAAAACATTTTTTTCCTGCTAGGAAGATGTGCTCCCACTTCCTGTCCTGGTGACCACAGAGGAAGTGAAAGAAAATGTCCTTATGAGAACTGCAGTATAAATCTGACATGAGTGGATGAGCCTTAGAAAGTATCTTGCCAAACAACCTTTGCCGAGATGCCTGTAATCTGACTTGTAGCTCTAATAGAAGACCTCTGACCACACAAGAAGGGAATGACATTTCTGGGTCTATTCTATACTCCTGCATCTCCAGGTTGCCTTGCTGTGAAGAAGTGACATTCAAATTTTAGTGAGTGGTGTTGGAATTAGGAAGGTTTTATTTAATACAATTCGGTTACACAATGGTTTGTGAAGCCATTGCATTATGTACAGCAGGGGTGCCCAACCAGTGGCCCGGGGGCCACATGTGGCCCGCGGAGCCCTCTGATGTGGCCCTTGACCTCCTGCTCTAAGATGGCAGGTTGGCAAGTCTAGATCACGGGTTACTGACCCGCCACCCCAGAGCAGCAGTTTTGTGAATGAAGCTGCTGGTAGTGGAAGCAAGTGGCTGCGGAGCAGAGCCACATAAGCCAATGCTTCCTGTATAGTGCCCGCTCGTGTCACAGATGGAGTGATACCAAATGCACTCTGCCTGGGACAGCAACAGCCAGCGATACCAGAATGGAAGACAGTTATTAAAGGTAAGTTTACTAAATTCACAGTATATATGGATATATCTGTTTTGCAATGGTTACTGGGCTGCTTTCAAACTGATCCGCAGGTGCAGTGCAGCTGCGGATTACCTGCATTGAGCCATAGACTTCTGTTATTACCTGCAGGTTTGTTACGCCTTCAGAAAGTGCGCCACACCTGCAGGATATAATAGATGTTTACTGCAAAGTGCAGCTAACCCGCAGAAAATCCATAGGTTCACTGCACTGCACCTGCGGTTTTGGCAAATCGCAGCGCATCAGTGTGAAAGCAGCCCCCTTCGCATGATTGGTCCGACCCAATCGGACTTACTATTCACCTCTATGGAGCAGCAGATGTAAACGGACTTGTGACTGTTTACACCCGCCTACCTAAAAAAAAAATAGAAAGGGATCTGGCCCTTCCGTCTGGGTGAATCGGATTGGATCAGAGGGCCCATAGAGTAGAGTGGGCGCGGTCTGTGGACACGGGCCTGTCATCCTCCCGCTCCGCTCATTGTGGCCCGCGACCAGTTACCAATTCGCTTAAGTGGCCCTCGCTCTTCAAAAGGTTGGGCACCCCTGATGTACAGTATATTGGAGATTTTTTTATTTATTTTTTTATAAAGGGTATGGCTTTAATGAAGACTTCGCTTTGAAGCAATAAAGGTTGTTTTTTTCTGTATGTTGCATTAAATCCTTTCCTACCTTTCTTCTAACCAGGCCACTGCTCCAAGGTAAAGTAGTGAATGGATGTGCTTACACTGGGCTGTTGTGAATAATTAATCTTGCTTTCTCATTATATTCCATTTATGCATTGGTAAACACATAACATATTGCTCCAGCCTCCTGTGTAAGATGGATAATTTGACATACTGTGCACAAGCGGCCAAGTCTGAGCTTTTTACAATGAGCCCCTGAGGGGCCTATTCTGCATGATTTACATCAGAAGGCCGTGATTGTGGCCGTCACCTGAGATTACTATCACTGTGCTAACTTTGTGATTCTAGTTTGGTGCATTGTCGGGATCAGACCCTGTATGGCCTCAGTTAAAGCAGACCTGCAATTAGATTAAGGACTTCCTAAGTGATAATCTGTATTGTTAGAAAGTGCATTATGTATTAATATCACTTACTTATGTTCAGGTGTACAGAACTTTGTTGTACCCACTGCTTGTTGCTGTTTGCAGCTCAGCATAGTTCAGTTCCAGGCTGATAGGACAATAGAGACTTTTTCTAAGCTTTGATATGTAGGGTTGCTTAGTTTCACTGGTGCTTAGCCTTGACTGCACACAGTTTATTTATTTTTATTTTTTTGAAGTGTCACAAAATGTCTGAAGAAGTGAGAGGAAGATGACACTAGGAAGTAAGCTTTCCCTATGTTGTCTAATTATATTCAAATATGGAATCTCCCAAATACACTCTACAAAGATAATGCAAGCCAAATGGTGGCACAAGAAACTCATACGTATTTATTAGGCTTACATATATTATTATTTTTTTTTTTAAGTTTACCTTCAGGCAAACCACTAATTTATTTGCACAGATTAAATAAATACATATTTGGGAGCTGATTTAACTGCCAAAGGATTTGCATTTATGACCGTACAGTCTTGAGAATTACACAGCTCAGCCACACAGCACAGTACCGCCTGGCAGGTGAGGGCAGCTGATTTTCCTCAGCGGCAATTAGAGAGTCTTCAGTAACCCCCCTCCCATAAAAAAATAAAATAAATCAACAACTCCAAACTTTGAAGATCCAGACTTTTAATAAAAGGACACTTACTGGTCCATCCAGGTCCAGGAAAAAATGCCTCCAATGGTGAAGTAAGTAACGCAAGGGAGGTATTTTATTGAAAGAGTAAAATTGGACCCTTACACAAATGAAATAAAAATAGAGCAGAAATCAATGATGACGTATGCGTAGGGAGTGGCTGGAAGTGGACGTTCTTTATGATACTGGAAGTGATGTGAGATAGGCGTCTGATCACCATATTGTCATTGATTTCTGCTCTATTTTTATTTCATTTGTGTAAGGGTCCAATTTTACTCTTTTTCAATAAAATACCTCCCTTGCGTTACTTACTTCGCCATTGGAGGCATTTCTTCCATTTTGTTCCCTTTCTCGGTGAGCCATTAATTTAGTTTAGATGGCGATTACCAAGGCTCACAGGGAATGATTTGGACATGAGGAGAAAACAAGCCCTGATGGTGAGCGGTGGAGAGGAGCCTGCCCAGTCTGTTCATTTATGTGGTTTACAAGTCATTTTGAGGTGAGACTTCTGTGAGCATATTTGTGGATTTAGACAATCAGCCACCCACATTCTTCCGCAATATATAGAAGAAGAATAAACACCACATAAGGAGATGTATCTCTGATATGATATAGACTGTTTACGAACTCCTGGGACCTTCCTTCTACATTTGGACTCATTCACATTGCCTTTTTTATTGCCTTTATTTGTCCCATAGCCAGTGTATTTTAGACATTTATACACCTACGCTGGCATGTTTGATTATATATTTATTTATATTCTATATTGATTTCATTATCACCATATCCATATATCCATTTTATATACTATATTGATTTTTTTATCACTTTTTAGGTGTGTGCTTTAATCGATGCGCGAAATCACTCCTTTTTTAATTTTTGTTTGTGTTATTGTGAACACTATTAGATTTTGCTGCTGGTTTATTTTATGCAAGAATTTTTTTTGGCACTTTTACTATTTTACACACATTATTACACATGTTTATTACTGTGGATTTATTAAGCACTTTTCAGTTGTGTCATCACTTTTAAATACACATTAGCTATTTATATTTATTCGTGTATGTTTACCATTCATTCCTAGCTCTTATTTGAGTAGCGCGAAGGTCACTCTTTCACACATTACATACATTGGTATGTCTTCCTGTCTTTGTGCACCGTTTGCGTTTTCTGTGGATCTATTGTTTTTGTCTTGTGTGGGATGATATTACCACTCTCACTTTTTTAGTCTAGTGAGATAACCTTGAACTAAGTAGTGCGCACGCCAGCCTCTAGATGGAGATGTCCATCACTACTGTAAATCACACATACGTAGATTGCACCATAACTTTTTACAAACTGACAGTTGAAAGAAAATTTGCTTTTCATAGACAAACTGTAATGTGAACCTGATGTCAATGGTTTGCATACTTTAAGTTGTTATTGGTTACAATCCAATAATACAATATTTTGTCTATAGAGCCTTTAATGTAAAGTTTTCATATCTTTTAGCTAATAATTTTTTTCTATCTTTAGTAAACAATTTAAGAAACCTTTTATTGTATTTTTTTTTTCCAAGATCAAATCAATATTATTTTGATCAATTGTCACGGGGCCCCTTAGTTTGGAGTCTACTCTGCCTAATTGGTAACCCGGCACTGGTTTTGAGGAAGATGGACTAAGCTTCATCAAAACATTAACATTAAAGCCGTTGCTGTTTTGATTTATCTCCTCTGCAAGACCTGTGAGTGACTCTCTACCTGTTTTGGATTTGAATGGATTTCTCTGTGGGTGAGCACCTGGGTATTTACCTCACACATGTAGTACGGCGTCTACCCTTGGGACTATCTTTTAGAGTATATCATATACTATGTGTGTGTGTGTATATACAATTTAATTCCCGGAATGCCCACAGCATAGCACTATGGTGGTGAGTCATGCAGCCTTTCACTCTCAATCGTGTTTTGGCATGTTCTAACTTGCACTCACATGGGTCACAGACCAGTTTACTCTGTCTTTATGGAGTAGTAGAAGAAATAACGTGTGTGCATTGTGGTGTTGGTGGAAAATGTGTGACAGGAATCTGGAGCTGGGGACATAAATTTTGCATGAAAATTGACAAATGTGTGAGTGTAACTTTAGGTCTGTTACAACCGGCTTACGGTGAAGATTCCATGAAGCGGTCAAGTGTGTTTGAAAAGGCATAAGCAGGCAGTTTGCATAGGCAGAAACGGAAAGGATGGGAAGCTGTCTATGATGATGCAAGAAGTGGGTAGCCAAGAACGCAAAGGACAGATACAAATATGGACAGAGTGCAAACCCTTGTACGCTCAGATAAAAGATTGAATGTGTGAATGGTGGCAGAAGAATTGAACATGAACAGGGAAACAGTGTGACAGATTCTAACAGAGGATTTAGCAATGAGAGAGATTAGATGGATGGAATGTTATCTTCAAAATTCAACCAATCTTTTGAAGAATGCAGGGGTGTTTGGTAGGTCTTATTACCGGTGATGAAACATGGTGTTTCCTGTTTGATTCAGAAACAAAACGCCAATGCATGCAGTGGAAAACAAAGAATTCACCTTGCCCTAAGAAAGCACGAATATCTCGTTCTTAGCTCAAAACCGTTCTGGTGTTTTTTGTTTTTTTTTCAACACAAGGGGATAGTTCACTATGAGTTTACAGAACCTGGTACAAAGGTCAACCAACATTGTTACTTGGAAATTCTGAAACAGTTGAGGTAATCTGTTCTGAGTGAAAGACCGAAATTCTGCCCTGTGGATTCTCCTCCATGACAATGCTCCTGCACAAGCTGCATTAAGTGTTTGCACAATCCTAGCCCAGAAATCCATTCTGAATCGTAACCATCCACCTTTTCCCCCGACTTAGCACCCTGTGACTTATGGCTTGTTTATGGCATTTAAAAAAATGGCTTAAACACAGATTTGATGACATTCCGCACATCCAGCACATAGTGCCAAAGAACTTTAAAGGTAACAACAGCCGCTAGTGTATAGGTAAGCAAACTTTTTTTCAGTCTGGGAATTAAATTGTCACACCTCGTATACTATACTCTGTGTGTGTGTGTGTGTGTGTGTGTATGTGTGTAAATATATATATATATATATATATATATATATATATATATATATATATATATATATATATATATATATATATATATATTTATAAGAGAGGGAAAGAGACAGACGCTCAATAAACCCTTTAAGCTTGTCCCTGAAAGTGGCCACCTCACCATCAGGAAATTAACTTACTGGTGTCCCACAAATTAGGAGCCTGACCTAGAATTTTAATGAAATGGAGATGATGAACCACAAGATAAGAGGAAGTCTGCTGTAGCATATGGTGATTGATGGCATGGCTGTGATTATTATTAAAAGGCCTTCTGAAGTGTGAAGGACTTCCATCTCTAAATTAGGGACTGCTAATTAGCCACAGGAATTCAGCACATAGACTGTAGAATGCTTGGCTATGAAAGTGGGCAAAGGCAGTTGCCCCCTAGACCACCTTTTATTTACTTTTGTTGTTGGGATTGATGAATGTTTCCCAAAATAGCCAAGAGTTATGAGCCTTGGAACAAGTTAGAGAGTTCATCACAAACCAACATTTTTTTTTTTTTTAGAAGCATTGATTGAAGCTGCCACTCTCATTCCCAGGCTGCATGACTTGGAAATTATGATAAACAAAAGTGAAGAACAGCTTTTATCATGGAAGTTTATTATTCCACCCTGTATGTCCATGAACCTTTTGATCCATCACTGACGTTTCTGGTCAAACTAACCCTCCTCCCGGTCACTTTTTCCCATCTCACAAAGCTACATGCGCCTATAACACAAGACAAAATCTCCCAGGTAATAAAGGGTCTAGCAAATAATAAAGCTCCTGGCCCGGATGGCTACTCTGCTGAATTTTTCATAATGCTCTGGGGCAATATCTTCTCTACTTTACATGAGCTTTACAATGGGATATGGTCAGATGGCCTCTATTTTAGATCTCAATGTTGGAGTAAGAAAATCATAGCAGACACCAGGAGCTGCCTAAAACATCTCTAACAATTTTGCACCATTATTTACAATGTAAATTAGGTTTAATATACATTCTGATACAGCTCAGTACCCTAATAATTAATGTTTGGTTCACTAGTCACAGTAGTCTAGAAAGCAGGTTTGTTCCTGTTTAATTATGGAAGGATTGCTTATTACTTCTTCAGCTCTACTCGGCTGCAAAAGTCTGCAGAAAAAACATTGCCAAACAGGGTTTTTAGTTACCTTTGTTGTTTAAAGGTGACCATATTTCCAAAATGTATTTGTGTCCAGTTTATGTGCTAGAAAAAACTGTGTTGTTGCTGGGAATCATCCAAGTTTGAGTATTGTACATCCCCTATCCACATGCACTGAAGGTAGAGCACCACCTAGTGGCTAAGCTTTCTACACAAGTGCTCAAACAGCTTGCTTTGACACCACTAATTATGGGACACTTGAAATCAACCAATTTTTTAGGTATGTGTACCCTAAATTTACTATACCTAATTGTATCAGCTTTAGCAGTGTAATTTATTTTACAATATAGAGCAAACTATTACAGCACACATACAAAAATTACATTTAACTCCTGCAAGGCTATTTAAAACACCTGAACATATTCAATAAATAGGGGGATTTTGTCACACCATATGGCTATATAGTGCTTAAGCCCACTTACTGCGTCAAAGTACCCCATTATCAGTGGGTCCTACACTATTCATAGAATGAAAGATCCTGCTTCTCTGACTCAGATCTCTCCTCTCTTTTCCTCCTCATTGAGCAGAATGATAGCAGTGGGAGCCATTGGCTCCTGTCAATCAACTTCATTGACAGGGAGGCGGGGCCGTGTTCTGCTGTCTGTGGATGCAGTAGTGGGGCTCAGAAGTGAGCCTGCATGGGAATCTGTTTCCTTTTGGAGGCAGCAGCGAGAGAGGAGGAGCCAGGAGCGCCAGCGTGGAACCCAATAAGTGGAGAATCGGGCCGCAATTCTGTTCAGAGCAGGTAAGTATAGACATATTTATTATTAAAAAAAAAATACATTTAAAATTGCCTTTACAACCACCTTAACCTAAATTATAATTTTGTTAATTAGGCCTCATGCACACTGGATGTTACAAAAACACCAGTAACGTTAACTGTAGGAGAAAAAGAAGCCACTGCTCCAAGTCGATTCACCGGGATGATAACTTCTTATCCAGATACGGAGCCCCAGGTGCTGGCTGATGCAAATACAAATGTGGGAGGATGAAAAAACTCTGGACAGCCGCACTCCAAAAAAGAAACTATTTTCTTGTGTCTTATTTTCAAGTAAAATTCCCATAACACGGTCCACAGCAGAAAAAATAACGAACAGATGCTGACGCGTTTCACACTTACATCAGTGCTTATTCATAGCACACAAAAATGACATTTAACTCCTGCAAGACTATTTAAGACACTTGAACATATTCAAAAAATATGGGTATTTGGTCAAACCATATGGCTATATGGTGCTTAAGCCCACTTACAGCGTTTGATCATCTCTGCAGTTTTTACTTTTTGCGATATAAACAAAAAAATGGCACCAATTTTGAAAAAAACACTATTTTGTACTTTTTGATGTAATAAATAGCCCCAATTTTTTTTTTCTTTTAAACGCTAATGTTTTCCTCAGTTTAGGCCCATATGTATTCTTCTACATATTTTTGGTAATAAAAATTGCAAAAAGCGTATATTGATTAGTTTGCGCAAAAGTTATAGCGTCTACAAAATAGGGGATAGATTTATGGCATTTTTATTATTTTTTTTTTTTTTTACTAGTAATGGCAGGTTGACTGGTTTTGTATCCAAACTCCTGTAGCAGGAAGCTTGTTCTAAACAGGGCTTGCAGGGTCCCTCCCACTCTCTGCTGCTACTATTACAAGATAATATCTGGGTTTATTTTTTGTGGTTATGAGGAATATATTTAAATTAAATTGCCTGGAGCTCATGTTTTAATTGGCTCCTGCTTATTTCTTCTCTGTAGGGGTTAGTCTGTTTCAATCACAGGAATATCACTGTGCATAGGTGTATTGTGCAATGCAGATTCTGGCGCCCATTGTAGAAGTATGTGACCCTTTAAGAGTTAACTTTACTTATTTACTCCTTTTTGATCTTTTTTTTTACACCGTTACAAGTATATGCTTGATTTGCAATGGGGAAAAATTTATTTTGATCCCCTGCAGATTTTGGAAGTTTGCCCTCTTACAAAGAAATGAAGGGCCTATAATTTTTATCATAGGTGTATTTTAAATGATAGAGACAGAATATCAACCAAACATCCAGAAAAAAACACATGATACAAATCTTAAAAATTGAGTTGCAGTTCAGTGAGTAAAATAAGGAATTGATCCCCAAGCAAAACACGATTTAGTACTTGGTGGAGAAACCCTTGCAAAGTTTCAGCTCCCTCCATACATTTTCTATAGGAAAAAGGTCTGTAGACCTTGACCTCAATGTGCTTCTTCTTGAGCCACTTCTGTACCCATCCACGATCCATCTTGTGTTTTAGCTGGGAAAAAAAGGTTTTCATTCAACATTTTACAATACATTGGCCCCGTCCATTGGCCCCTCAATGCGCTAAAGTTGGCCTGTACCTTTAGCATAGAAACTGCCCAAAGCATAATGTTTCCACCTTCGTGCTTGACTGTAGGAATGGTGTTCTTAGGGCCATAGTAAGCATTTTTCTTTCTTCAAACACGGCGAGTCAAGTTAATGCCAAAGAGCTCAATTTTGGGTCATCTGACCACAGAACTTTCTCCCAATCCTTTATAAATCATTTAGATGTTCATTGGAATACTTCAGACAGGCCTGTACATGTGCCTTCTTAAGGAGGGAGACTTGCGGGCACTGCAAGATTTCAATCCATGGCGGCGTATTGTGTTACCAATGGTTTGTTTGGTGACTGTGGTCCCAGCAAGCTCCTCCTGTGTAGTTATGGGCTGATCTCTCACTTTTCTCATGATCATTCCTACCCCATGAAGTGAAAGCTTGCATGGAGTTACAGACCGAGGCGATTGATGGTTACTTCGTCCGTCCGTCACCAAGCTTCTTGCTGATGGTCTTGTAGTCCATTCCAGCCTCGTGCAGGTCTACAATCTTGTCCCTGACTTCCTTTGACTGCTTTTTGGTCTTGCCCATGATGATGGGTTTGAATGGAAGTAAGAGATTCTGTGGACAGGTGTATTTTATACACATAACGAGTTGTCGTTGTCTTAAGTTGACAGGAATAATCTGTGTACCACACGAGCACATACTATAGCCAGTCTGTGGGAGACAGAAATATTGTTGGTAGGGGATCAATTACTTATTTTACTTACTGAACTGCAGCTAAATTTATAACATTTGTATCATAGGTTTTATCTGGATTTTTGGTTGATATTCTCTCTATCATTTAAAGTACAGCTATGATAAAAATTATAGACCCTTCGTTGCTTTGTAAGTGGGCATACGTACAAAATCTGCAGGAGATCAAATAAGTATTTCCCCCACTGTATGTTTGATAAAGGAAGAAGATACATGGTGATCCTGCCAGAAAGCATGTGACCTTGCTGCCTCTCTGCTGAATTCTGATCAATCATCCTCTTTACAACTTTCTAAGGACTGCCGAACACATCACTACTAGGTTAATAGATAAGGAGAGATGAGGTGTTCTGTAGTCCTCACTTCCAGTCCATCGGTGACAACACTGATTCCCAGTAGATACAGTACAGTGAGTGAACTTGTAGGACAGGATGAGAGTTACTGGCAGGACCACCGGTTCAAAATAAAGGGAAGACAAGCCAGACAAAAGAAAACAGCAGCCACAAAGACTGCGATATATCACATTCGGTTCTTTGTTTAAAGCAGTCTTTCTCAACCTTTTTAACACAGAGAAACACAGAGAAACCCCACAGAAATAGCTTTCCGGGCTTAGGGAACCCCTGCTAAAAAAAATTCAATATCTACAACTCATGCTATGTTAGTGTGATGATCAGTGGGAAGAATGCTCCTTACACTTGTGGTCATTGGGGAAGAATTACCCCTTATAGACAACTAAAAAGATCAATGGTGTCAGTGGAAACTTATCTGAGAGTCAGAAATTACTCATGGAACCCTTAGCAACCTCTGGAGGAACCCAAATTGAGAAACCTGATTTAGAGGGCTAAACCTTCAGGCATTTTCAATTTGCGGTTAAAGGGGTGAAACGTTAGTGTTATGTATACACCTATATGTAACATTGTTATATGAGGAATCCCATTCAGTCTGATGAACTGCAGAGTTTAGTACCCATGTGAAGAGTTACACTCAGAAGCACAGTAGTTAATGTACATCTGTCATTAGAAAAACATGTTAGCTGCAGTTGCTTGGCTCCGTTTGAAAATGCTAGCTGCCTGGCTGTGTCTGTGTTCAAATCTTCTGGTAGATAGGAGGTATTTCTGGACAGCCGCACTCTGAAAAAATCTTTTATTCAAAAAACACAGGATCAAAAATACATGCCACAGCAGAATGGACAGAAGTGCTGACGCGTTTCACACTACAAACAATGCTTACTCATATGAGTAAGCACTGTGTGTAGTTTGAAAGGCAATTTTTTCGGAGTGCGGCTATCTATTGCTTTATTCATTGCCAGTAACTGTGACTTCTAAACTGGTGAAGAGGTTTACTATTGTTTGAGCTTCCTGAAGCGGTGACACTCCCTGCTTCACTAGTTCAAATCTTCTGAATGATACATCGTAAACAAGCATGCAGCCCATGCAAGTCATAAAATAGTAAGAATTCCTCATCTGCGTACTTAAAGTGGAGCTCCACCCAAAAAAGGGAAGCTCCGCCTCTCTGCCTCCCCCGCCCATCTGCTGCCACCTTTTGGGGGGTTGCAGGTACCTGGTATAGATGGAAGGCTTCACTGACTGTTTCCCTTAGTCAAGATGGGGTTCCTCTTTAATCCAGGTCTGTGACTCAAGCATTGGCATCAAAGCAGTAGCCAGGCAGCAAGCATTTTCAGGGGGTCAGGCAGCAGCTCACATATTTTTCTTATGGTGGGTTTTCCTTTTAAGTAGTTGGCTCACTTGCCTTGAAGCATTGGAGTCTGATGTTCAATTCCCATTAAATGTTTGAACATTTTCATCATGGTTGTATGGATTCCTCCAAATGCTTCAGTTCCCCCTCACATCCTAAAAAATACTGATAGTCCAGCTCACAGATACAATAGTGTGTGTGCACCTTTGTGACAGTGTTGACTTGATATTGTAAGTTTCAAGGGTATGGGCATTGATATGAATGGTTTGGAATCTTCTATAAAGCAGCTTTGTTCTATATCAGCCCTGTGTGAATACAGAAAATATAACAACAAAACAAACACTCTGCACTGCCTTCTTGCTTTGCAGTTCCTAGGGAATAAATGTGCAGCTGAATGCTCCACCCCTAGGGGGCAGCACATTAAGTTCAGCGTTATGCCTTTTTGATTACTGAAAATGGCTCACGAGCGTGCAGAGCATAATGTGATACTCTCTCTCTCGCACCCAGATTTAATTAAGAGTGTGTCGACACTTGTTCCCATCCTGCTAATGTATCCTAATGAGAATCATACTGAGGCATTTCTGCAAGCATATCTAATTAAATCATTGAACAATTCAGAAGCGCTCCGTTCCAGAGCCCGGCTCAGCGCATGTTTTCACTGCTGTTAACAGCCATTACCTGCTTTTCACAAGGTTACCACAACCGCTCCAGTCTGATTACATAGGTGTTGGGGAAAACGATGAAATGTTCATGTTGCAAGTTTAGCTGCCGAATGAATCTTGTTTTCACAATGCTTTTGCCATGAAATCAGAAAGGGTTATAGAACTTTAAACTTTACAGTAAAATTAGCTTTGTCTTCAAATATTCTATCAACAGATGTCAATCCTGTTGGGGTCATGTATATGGCTTTTTTTTTTTTTTTTTTCAGATTATTGCAGCGTACGTCAGTGGCCCCACTCACACTTGAGTCTGAGTGTAGCCAAGTGACTTAGAGGCTTTTATTTGTGCATTTGTATGTGAGATCTATAGTGCAGGAGCAGAATTGCACATATTTGACCCCATAAACTTTTAAATGAGTGCCTTCAAAATACACATGAACATGGGTTTTTCAGGTGCTGCTAATAAAGTTTAGGGGGCTAAGATTGCGCAATTCTGCCCCAAAGATGCTTGTGTACTTTTTCAAGCTTCATGTGACAGGCGACAAGTGACACAACACTCAGGTGTAAAGGAGCCCATTGAGAATAATTAAATTCTTCATCTTGAGCGTTGTCACTCTGGGAATCATGTGACAAAAGACGCATATTGGAAAGGGGACTAATGTGAATGAACGTAGACTAGAGCTGCACAATTATTCGTCAAGAATCATTATTGCGATCTTGACTAAAGTGTTTCACAATTCTTTCTATGTAAAGAATTCTCTCTGCTCTTCTGAAGCCACATCCATCAAAAGGAAGGAAAAAAACTGGGCAGTCTGCCAAGAATCACAACATTCTTTATCAGTTGAACTTAAGTATAAACATTGTAACAATTTGTCAATGGAATAGACTTGTGTGTAAGTGAAAAAAGTTTAAACACTAAACCTTTTTCTGACATTTGTTGTTTTTTTTTTGCTGTGGGGTCACTCAACAAAAGGGGGCCAGGAGCAGCGGAGAGGAACCCTAGAAGAGGTGGATCCGGGCTGCTCTGTGCAAATCCACTGCACAGGGCAGATATATATAACATGTTTGTTATTTTTAAGAAAAGTAAAAAAACAAGACTTTAGTATCACTTTAAGCCTACAATCTCCCAAAACACCTAGATCCTTCTCCACCATTGACTTCCCCAGTTGTACTCCTAGTATGTATGATGCATGCATATTCTTAACCCTCAAGTGCATAACTTTACATTTATCAACATTAAACCTCAATTGCCACACAGTTGCCCAATTAAACAGTGCATTGAGGTCTGCTTATAAGGCCTTTAAGGACGTTATTCCACTGCATAGCTTGATGTCATCTGCAAAGACTGAAATGGTACATCCCAGATCCTATATCTATTTATAAAGATATTAAAAAGTAAGGGTCCCAACACTGAACCTTAGACCATTCAGAGTGAGAATCATTAACCACTACTCTCTGAATTCGGTCTTTTAGCCAGTTTTCTATCCATTTACAAATAGATTTTTGCAGGCCTGTAGACTTTACACATTAGTCGTGTGGGGAACTGTGTCAAATGCTTTGACAAGAACTCATATATGTAGTCTTTTAGTAGTCTCTCCAGTATCTTCCCAACTATAGAAGTTAAACTAACAGTTCTATAGCTACTTGGTAAAGACTTTGATCTCTTTTTAAGTATAGACACCACATTGGCCTTATGCCAATCCAGTGGTGCTATGCCAATAATTCTCGTCTGCTTCCTTCTGTAGTGGAGGTTGCAGACAGATAAAATAACCTCACAGAAGTTTTAAGCCCAACTCCATGCAACTGCAAAAAGCTAAAATTAAAAATATTACATTTTGACTGAAGTTACTGTACATCATAAAAATAATTTTCTATCTACAGCCATATATGAGTTTCTAAATCTGGCACAAAAAAAGTCAAACCTCAACATGGTTTCCTTGATTGTGTCCCCCAGAAGTGTCATTTTCTGCTCATTTGATTGGCTCACTGTTTTTTTCCACGACTGTAGCAGAAGGCACCTGTAGGAGAAGTCATTAACGTAAGCAGAGGATTGGGACGGCGCAGGCTACAAAGTCTGAAAATGTGTGTTTCATTGGCTCAAGTTATACTTTTTATTTTGGCAACAATACTGGAGACAGAAGAACAGCTAACACAAGACCAAAGATAGAGAGATTCTATACTTGTTATCTCAGCTAACCTTCTAGAAAGAAGTTTTCCACCAGGCCCACTGAAGAAGCTATAGGCTTCCTCTACAAGGGGCACTGTCACCCATGCAGTTTTCATGTTAATACTTGTTTTTTTTTTTTGTTTATGTGCACAGTTGTGTATAACCATTACCCATATGCCAGTAGGCCTAGCATTGTTGCCTTTTCATCCCTTGGTGCATAGCAGAAATTCTTACTGCGCAGTCTTTTCTGTTGCATAGTACTCTGCAGGACTCCGACATCAAGGTCTAATGTAAAGTGCAGGTAAATAGCATGCAATAAAATGTTTCTGCTATGATCTTAATGGTAGGCACAACAAAGACAGAAATAGTGCAACTCTAAAATCATTATTACACTGTTAAATGCAGGCAGTGTAAGTACTTGAATTTGACTTGGTATCAGCCTCTTGCAATCCCTCTACAGTGCAGGATGAAGTGTAGAAGAGGAAAGGCAAAACAGGGATCCAATCCATTTATGTGCTGACAAAAAGCATGCTGATAGGAGGAGAGAGCAGGGTGACAGTGAGATGAGCTCAACGGTGTGCTGCTTATTTCACTGTACAGTATCAGGCTGAAGGCTAACCAGAACTACCTGGGCTCAGAGGTATGATGATGGCCATCAGACTCAGGACATCTAGCTGCAGAAAAAAAAAAAGTACTACAGAAATGGATTGACAGAGAATATTGTCTTTAAAAGGTTTGTTGTGTTTTCCTTTTCTTTTAATGGACTATTCATTTTTATCTAGTTATTTTTGGTTGTATTTCTGCTGTAAGCACTATCACTCCAGGCTTGGGTGATTATCACCTACTGCTGCGTACACACGATTGGAAATTCGGACAGCAAAAGACCGATGAGAGCTTTTGGTCGGAAAATGCGACCGTGTGTACGCTCCATTGGACTTTTACTGGCCGAATTCCAGCCAGCAAAAGATTGAGAGCAGGTTCTTAATTTTTCGGTCGGAAAAAAATCCAATCCGAAATGCCGATCGTCTGTATGCAATTCCGACGTGCAAAATTCTTACGCATGCTCGGAAACAAATCGACGCATGCTCGAAGCATTGAATTTTTTCGGCTTGTCGTAGTGTTGTACGTCGCCAGGTTCTTGACAGTCGAAAGTTCAGTGAACTTTTTTGTGACCGTGTGTATGCAAGACAAGCTTGAGTGGAATAAGTGTGATCATTATTCCACATAGTGTAGACTCAATCTTCTGAAAGCTCTCCAGACAATAGAAGCAGCACAATGGAAAATGCTGGAAATGTGCGAATTCCACTGTTTTGGAAAACCCCGCACTGTGCGAATGTAACATTGCTGTACAGATATCACCGTGTTGCAGTAGAAATAAAAAAAAAAAAAGCAGTAGAAATAAAAAAATAAAATAAAGAAACTATTAAGTAAAACATTTGTCTTGAGATTGAGCTTCATCTTTGCATTCTTTGTGTGTTGTGTTAACGTCTCAATCATAATCGGGCATAAAATGTCCTTCGCTTGTTTTCCCTTCAAGTACTCTTCACATGTTTTTTGTCACTGTTGAGCTTGCGGGCAGGTCTTGCAGCCCACTCACCCGGCCTCACAGAGCTCAAACCGGCTATAATGGCTCATTAGGCCTGACTGCTGTTATTGTGTAACCTTTAGGTAACCTTATGGAAAGAATATAAAGGGATAATTGCTGCTGCTGGTGTTTACCCAGCAAAATAGCCCTGGCCAATCTGCCCCTTCTCGCCTTGCAGCCCTTGTTGACTTAGCTCTCAAAACATGCACTCTTGCAATTAAGTTAGATTAATGAAAGGCAAATTCCAGGCGCTCCTCTAAACCATTCTGGTAAAGAAACTAATTAGCATGCTTATTTGTTTTACCAGCTAATAGCTTAATTGCAACCTATCTTGCTATTTACAAACAGTCCTTTTTAAACAGAAGCGAGTGCATGCTGGGCAGAGAAGAAGGCTACAGCAAGCAATAAATAAAGGGCGGCCACACAGCTTGGTAAAATTTTATTTCACACCTTGCATGGCTTTCTGTCTGATCTCTGCAGATGCTACCGCAGCTCCTCTTCAATTCTTAGTGGTATAAACGCCAAAAGCAAACATTTATTATTTTGCAGTTTGCCAATTCTTAGATTTGATGGCTGAATTTGTTTTTCTTTTTTTAGGCATTCTTTCCTGTATTTTGACCTGGTGATCTAGTCAGGAAAGCTGCCCATAGTTTGCAATTTTGCCCGTTCAGCAGGGCTGATAGGCTGCAGCGCTGATCAGTGTATTCTGACAGCAGAGAAACTTAGCTGATTACCAATCAACTGAACCAATGCGTTTTGGGGAAAAAATGCCTTCCCCCTTTTTCAGGGGCTATATGTATGTGTGAACAAAGGTCATTGGACTCCACAAGGGTACTTGAGTCTTTTGAACAGCACAGATCCTGTCTGAAATGGTACAGAGGCATCCCTAGTGTGTTCAATCCACCTGATTGTGGTGTGGGGTCACAAACTAGCAGATCTGATGCCTGATAATAATTGGTGGTGAAATATACTTTTTTGCACAATAATTTTTATGGACATTTCTGATCACTATACTTTTATTATAATGATATGTTATATTTGCCACTATGGTGGATATGTAGTGGTTATTTGATTATATCCAGGCGGTCCCCTAGTTACAAACATCTGATTTTTTTTTTTTTTTTTTTTGAATTAATGGAATTTATTAGTTGATAATTATTTTTTTTTTTTTTTTTGCAATAAAGATTTATTTTAAAGAATAAAGTATACATTGTGTATAACAATTTCCATTTTTTTTTTTTTTATATAATCTTTATTTTGAAAATAAACATGTAAACATACATACAGAGCAAAAAGAACAAACAAAACAAAGGCCTGGTAGCAGGAACCATTGGTAACAAGTGCATCGTGTAGCCATTAGGGATCTTATTCGGAGCGAGGGGTAGTTCATGAACTGCATGTGACTATCCGGCCACCAGGGGCGGTTCACAGGGATGTGTTTATTAGCATATCAGACCCGTGGTATGAGTTCAAGCATCTTTAGTCCATCCCTGGCCTCTCCGGTGGACCATGTCAGAAACGTGGATCTCCAATCGGAGACCTGACTTTAGGCCTCGGTTCCGGAGTCCCTTCTGCCTACTACGCTTAAATACTGTAAAGGGAGCCTGCTTCGAGAAGAGAGAGAAAAGAATGAGGGATAGGTTAAGCAGATAGATTAGCAGAAAACGAGAGGGAGGAGAAAAGAGAAAAAAAAAAAAAAAAAAAAAAGAAAAGGGGGGGGGGGGGTGTTCACATCCGCTGCTATGCTACTCTAATCTGAGTTGCTGAGGGGCATCCAGCGCTCTCTGGCATCCTAGTGTCCCCTATCTTACTGCTTTCTGTCTCTTTACGTGGGAGGGGTCCCCAATGGTGGGGGTCCCGAGGAGGTATAATGTATCCATGTAGCCCAGATGGCGTAGAACTTTTCGTATCTATCTTTGCACTTCGCCATCCACTCCTCCGCGGCCATGATATTATCGACTAGCTTCACCCATTCTGCTCGGGTGGGTGTCCTGGGCGTCTTCCAGTGAATTGGAATCAGCCTCCTAGCCGCATTAAGCAGGTGGGGTAAAACAGATTTGCTATATCTGCTGAGAGGAATGGTGGGGAAGTGCAACAGCGATTCCAGTGGGGAATCCGGAAGTTCCAGGTCCAGTATCTGTTTAATCTGAGCGTGAATATCCCGCCAGAAGGGTCTCAGGACGGGGCACTCACAAACATCTGATTTACTCCTACTTACAGAGGGAGACAACAGGATGTGAGAAGAAAAGCTACCCCTAGGAGGGGAGATTTACTCCTATAAGCGTTATTATTGGAAAAAGGTGTCTCCACTGTAGAGCTGCACGATTCTGGCTAAAATGAGAATCACAATTTTTTTGCTTAGAAGATAGATCACGATTCTTGTGGTGTAACATCTTTCACATTAAAACTAAAAAAATTTGGGCTAACTTTACTGTTTTGTTTTTTTTTTTTTTTTTTATTATTCATTGAAGTGTATTTTTTCCCCAAAAATTGCTTTTGAAAGACCGCTGGGCAAATACAGTGTGACATAAAATATTGCAGTAATTGACATTTTATTCCCTAGGGTCTCTGCTAAAGTATATATAATGTTTGGGGGTTCCAAGTAATTTTCTAGCAAAAAATATTGATTTTAACTTAAACAAGTATCAGAAAAAGATTTAGACTTTAAGTGGTTAAACGTCCTGCTTTTACACATTGTTAAAACCTTGGCAGACTGCCTGGATTTTCTCTTTACACACACAGAAGTTTATTCCTTTGATCTAAGAAGGAAGAGTTAGTTACAATGTTTCATGTTAAAAACCTGGCAGACTGCCTGGATGTTTTCTCTCCACTTGTTATGTGAAAGAATTGTCAAACTGTGCAATAGAGATCGTCAGGGGGGTTGAATCGAGATCACGATTTTTTAATGATTAATTGTGCAGCTCTATTCCACTGATGCTTTATCACCAATCCTTGTTTCCACAACAACCCAAAATTTTCAAAATCCAATTGTCATTGGGACAGAAAGTGAGGTGCAATCTTCTGAACAGGGGCACAGACAGCAAAACAAATGTTACAGGGGTCGTTAACCCTTCCCTATGCTATCCAAAAAGCTTAAAAATATTTTTTTTGGCTGGTGCTAAACTTAAAAAAATTACCTTTTCCGACTTACAGATTCAACTTAAGAACAAACCTACAGACCCTATCTTGTTTGTAACCCGGGGACCGCCTGTATCATTATTTCTCATTGCATGATGCAACACATTTAATTATTAGGTTTATAATTTTAGGTGCCTCATGAGCATTTTTTCTGATTACATTTGCATATTGATTTGCATATTGATCCTTTTGTTGGCTGCCTATTATCACCCTGATACTGACTTCAATCTTTGATATGAAAAATTAAAAGGCAGAGAATAGCACAGATTCATGTATATATGGTAGCTGTATGTAAAAATAAATTTAGTATTTCTTGGAAATACACAGCTGCTTTTAGTTTTGTATATATCTGCTTGGAGTTCACCTTTAAAAATAACCGAGGAAAGGACGAAAAAATCTGTCTCATCGAAAATTTTATAAAGCTGAACTTGCCCTTTAAAAGGATAACTCATTAAAGTGGCTATGCTTCCCTTCTGGGTAGCAGATGGGTTGCTTATTTTTCTTTATTTCTTACATTTTTTCTTAATTTTTTTTATTTTTATTATTTTGCCTGTTGCAAAACAAATGAACAAAATAATGTTAAAAGAAACAAGTTTGAGCACCTCCTTTTCCTCCAGTAGGATCGGTACAGCATACATTTCCATTCATATTAATTGAATTTTAAAATGACCTTGCACACGTATTGATTTGAATTAAAATTTTCCACATCAAGGTCGCGCTGGCGCTCGTCCTACGGGGGAAATATTAAAAAGCAAAGGGCTGTCTAACAGGGTATCGACGGAACAAGTTTAAGGCGTAATAGGAAAACTTTCTCGCCGGCAAGAGGGTAGGCTGTCATCATTAATGTAGCTCAAGCGGACGGCTTTTCTGAGTCTGCAAACACTTCATTATACAGACTTGGCTTTGATTTTCTTTATTTACGCCAAGCCTCTGGACAGCCTCACCATTTCCGTTATTTCACAACCCCCAGTGCAATTTCCGGGGTGGAAAAACATTTTTTTACTTAAAAGTGCTGTCTGTGGACTCCACCTGTCTTTTGATACTCTCCTAAAGGGTGCTGTACTTGTACAATAAAAAGTTCCAAAACTACTAATTTATTATACATAAGTCTAACAATAGGCAGGACTATTTTTGGATATGAAAGGGTTTACAACCTTGGGAATTCATTGCTGTCCTCCCTGTGGAGATTTCCCTTTATTTCCTCTCTCTGCATCATCAGAACAGAAAGGCAAGTAATCTCTAAACCTTTGTACAAAGGCAGCAATAAAAACCGAACAGAGGATCTAGCCCAGTGGTCAACGACTTAGTAAAGATAGGGGGTCTCAAGTGTGGCTCCTGACATGCTCAGAGGCCTTCACAGTAGTCTTGATTAATCTTTGATTGCGTCACCAGTGCAAATATGCTGTGCATGTGTTCTGCTATTGATTTTGAATGGCATCCCAACACACTGTTTCTGACCAGACAACGCATCCACACTGATGCAAGCCACAATGCACAGACCATGTGATGCCCTAATACAGAGCACACCGTAATGGACAGGATGGCATTGCCTTGGCACACATGCATTAAAGTGTAAATCCATTCTGCTCTGAAGAGGACATCCAGTGCTGGACCAAGGAAGAAGTCTTGGGACAGTGCTGGAATGTGCAGAGGGTAAGATTGATTTTTTTTTTCTTTTCTAAATGGGATAGGGAACTTGGTGATTGTAAAGTCTCCTTTGTTTTTAAACCTAAAATAAAAAGGGGTGGGCGTGGCCAGCGTCAGGGATGTGAGCAGCGTTTTCTCTGAGCTCCCACAGCACTGCTTACTAGTCATCCTGTTGATATTTTGCAGAAACTCTGTTGCTACTCACTATGGGACAAATCCTGCTCCTGTCCTGCACAGTGAACTACAGTAGCTCACAAAAGTGACTACACTCCTCACATTTTTGTAAATATTTTATTCTATCTTTTCATGTGACAACACTGAAGAAATTACACTTTGCTACAATGTAAAGTAGTGAGTGTACAGCTTGTATAACAGTGTAAATTTGTTCTCCCCTCAAAATGAAATGTCCAAATTGGGCCCAATTAGTAATTTTCCCTCTCTGGTGCCATGTGACTCATTAGTGTTACAAGGTCTCAGGTGTGAATGGGGAGCAGGTGTGTTAAATTTGGTGTTATCGCTCTCACTCTCTCATACTGGTTATTGGAAGTTCAACATGGCACCTTATGACAAATGACTCTCTGAGGATCTGAAAAAAAGAATTGTTGCTCTACATAAAGATGGCCTAGGCTATAAGAATACCAAGACCCTGAAACTGAGCTGCAGCACGGTGGCCAAGACCATACAGCGGTTTAACAGGACAGGTTCCACTCAGAACAGGCCTTGCCATGGTCAACCAAAGTAGTTGAGTGTATGTGCTCATCGTCATATCCAGAAGTTGTCTTTGAGAAATAGACATATGAGTGCTGCCAGCATTGCTGCAGAGGTTGAAGGCGTGGGGAGTCAGCCTGTCAGTGCTCAAACCATACGCCGCACACTGCATCAAATTGGTCTGCATGGCTGTCATCCCAGAAGGGGAAAAAGAGAAAAGATTGGTGTCGGCCCCGTATGCAAATAATGCATCAGCTAACCCACATCCCTAATGAAATAGAAAAAAATCACTCAAACGAGAGTGTGTGTCCTCTGTGGGATTTTAAATTGGGTTGCTGGCATTCAATAATAGTAAGAAGATAAGAAAGGAATTTCTTAAAAAGGTGTTTTATTAGTAGAAAACTATACAATTATTGGCTATGACGTTAACATCTAAAATGGATGTATAGTGGAAATATGTAACATATACATGAAACAATTTTGACCAACTCTATCGAAAAACAATTGTACAATAGAGATAACCCGACTTTTCGAGGTATGTTTGAGAGTTGACCTCTTCTTCAGGGGGAGTTTTTTGGTCACATCAAAAAGCAGGTCTGTAATAAGGCAATAAAAGAAAAAAGGAAAAGACAGAACAGTATCTGTAAGTATATATAATGCATGGCAGTTTTGAGAAATGGCTGTATATATAATACAACTCATACAGTGCATAGTCATATTCCACAAAGCGGGGGATACATATATAAATACTAACCATGTATATGGACAGTAAGCTCTCCAAAAGTCTATAACATCCAGTGAGAGGTTGATCTGCCACAGCTCCACAAGGATCAGGAGACAGAGGGGATAAAGGGAGATCGAAGTATGTGACAAGGAAGGGAATGGCGGGCAAAGACAAGCCCCGAGATTAGACCCTAATTCCTCCAGATGGACAGTAGTTCCCGGCCGTCAGAAAGGTTACACAAAGGGCACCCCCATAGGGACATGTCTCAATCCGTATGGCAAAATATATCAGGACCAGGGAAGAAGGTAATTCACCTCTTCTCCGGATCACTAGAAAATAAATACAAAAAAAGATACCATATAATGGACATCCTAATGGACCTTTATAAATGCATATAAGCCAGTACGAACTTATGTTTAGTGTCAATAAACAGACTGAATTAAATCAAAATCAAAATAATAAAAAAAGTAGAAAGCATACCCTCAATCCTGACTCGCAGTGTGTGTGATCACAGGTGTAGAAAAACACAGAGAAGCCGTGCTTGGATAATCCCTCAGAGAATGAAGGTTATAATATAGCCTCCCTCCGCAACTATGGTATTAGGAGATCTGGGAGCATCGGGTATAAGAAAGCAGATTGTTAGCTCTTTGAACAATTAAGCTTATCTCTAAATAATAATTGGTGCAGATTGTATTGTCCGCTAGCCAACTTACCAAGCCGGGTTCAATGTGTAGCACAACTCTGTGATCTGCTGCAGACAGGAGGAAGTGATTGCGATGCGCCTGTTAAATACAGGCGTCGCATAATCAGCTTTGTTTATTGTGATCAGCTGTGTTTTGGAAAACAGTAAGGAGAGGTCTGTCCCAGTTAGGCAGGCGCCCCTCGAGTGGACAGCGCGCGGTGTCACCACACACTCATACGCCGCCCAATAGGTGATGAGCATCGACAATCTCGGAGTAGGACGCCCTAAGGGGTACCTACGTAATGCCACTCCGTGACGAACGGAGCGGCACGATGTGTATGTGGTGTCGCCCCGCGTCATCATCCCGCGACGCTGATCCGGCGTGTCCATTCGCATGGCAATTATGCAAACAGACTGCCGGAAGGAGGAGGCCAGGCATGCCCATAAGACATGCACCGGCCCCCCCTGCGCCGAGTGAGACCTTTAAATGAAAGCCAGGATCAAGGGAAAGAAAAGTTTGTGGGAAAGATTGTAAAACTACCCACCTGTAGAGTCCCCTGATTACATAGCAGCTGGGGGAAACCGATCATCCAATCCTCTGGATGAGATTTATAATATTCCAGAAGGAAACCTCTTCTAAAGATGATGCACAAAAAAGCCTGCAAACAGTTTGCTGATGACAAGCAGACTAAGTACATGGATTACCGGAACCATGTCCTGTGGTCTGATGAGACCAAGATAAACTTATTTGGTTCAGATGGTGTCAAGCGTGTGTGGCCGGCCACCAGGTGAGTACATAGACAAGTGTGTATTGCCTACAGTCAAGCATGGTGTTGGGATTGTCATGGTCTGGGGTTGCATGAGTGCTGCCAGCACTGGGGAGCTACAGTTCATTGAGGGAACCATGAATGCCAACCTGTACTGTGACATACTGCAGCAGAGCATGATCCCCTCCCTTCGGAGACTGGGCCACAGGGCAGTATGCCAAGATAACGACCCCAAACACACCTCCAAGAACACCACTGCCTTGCTAAAGAAGCTGAGGGTTAAGGTGATGGACTGGCCAAGCATGTCTCACAACCTAAACCCTATTGAACATCTGTTATGCATCTTCAAATGGAAGGTCTCTAACATCCACCAGCTCCGTGATGTCATCATGGAGGAGTGGAAGAGGACTCCAGTGGCAACCTGTGAAGCTCTGATGGACTCCGTGCCCAAGAGTGTTAAGGCAGTGCTTGAAAATAATGGTGGCCACACAAAATATTGACACTTTGGGCCCAATTTGGACATTTTTACTTGGGGGTGTACTCACTTTTGTTGCCAGCGGTTTAGACATTAATGGCTGTGTGTTGAGTTATTTTGAGGGGACATCAAATTGACACGGTTATACAAGATGTACACTCACTACTTTACATTGTAGCAAAGTGTCATTTCTTCAGTGTTGTCAAATGAAAAGATATAATAAATCATTTACAAAAATGGGTGTACTCACTTTTGTGAGATGCTGTATAGTTAAAATCAAACCAAGCCTACAGGGAACCGTCCGCTTAAGTTTCCTCCTGGCAGTTCTAAAGATGGTGTCAGAGTTTCCTCCCTGTGTGCTTTCCCACTGAGAGAGAAGCAGAAGAAGCCGCCGATGAATCTATTACATCTATCCCCAAGCAATCTCACTCCCAAGTAAAAATTATCCTCTTAGTACCATCTAGAACCATTTTGCAGAGACTAGCATGACTGTCCCCTTACCAAATACTGTACACTCACTTAGTAATGATGACGTTGAGACCTGGGCTAATGCAGGGAACTGGGAAGATGGTGTTCCCTCTGACCCTTATTTCTCTACGACGAGTACCTATGCACCTGTTGCCATCCAGGGCACCACATTGTCCCCTGCTAGCAAAAATCCTTCAGTTCAAAGATCAGGAACTCATTTTGCGCACTGCTTGTAACCTGCAAGATGTTACTTACAATGGGAATAACATTTCCACCTTCCTGGATTTCTCTTCTGCAACTCAAAAGCAAAGAGCCGCATTCTCAGTGGTTAAACGCAGATTATGGGATAAACACCTCATCTACAGCATGATTTACTGCACAAAACTGGTATGGATCAACAATAGCAAAGCACAGTTCTTAACCTCACCAGAGGCGGCGTCTGCTTGGCTAGACGACTTAGGGTAGGCTATCACATTAGAGGTGCCTGTTGCACCTTGACCAAAGCTGGCCATAGATGGATCGAATCCCGGCCAGTTCAGCAGAGATCGCCCGAGATTCGATCCTTCTCTGGGCATGCTGATTGATCAAATTTGGTACAATCAGCATATCAGGTTTTTAGCATGTGATTAATGTCAGCGGCAATACCTGTGCCCCAAATCGCATGACCCCCCCGCTGGCAGAGCACAATAGCTCCACAGACTGTTGATGAGGGAATACAGACACTTTTTTCTTTAATTTTCTTACTTATTTTCAGTTTGTTTAAAGGGGTGAAACCTCCCATCCTTATACAGTTATGCTCATAAGTTTACATACCCGGGCAGAATTTGATTTCTTGGCCATTTTTCAGAGAATATGAATAACACAAACATTTCTTTCACTCATGGTTAGTGTTTGGCTGAAGCCATTTATTATCAATCAACTGTGTTTACTCTTTTTAAATCATGGCAACAGAAACTACCCAAATGACCCTGATCAAAAGTTTACATACCCTGGTGATTTTGGCCTGATAACATGCGTACAAGTTGACACAAAGGGGTTTGAATGGCAACCATCCTCACCTGTGATCTGTTTGCTTGTAATTAGTGTGTGTGTATAAATGGTCGATGCATTTCTGGACTCCTGACAGACCCTTGCATCTTTCATACAGTGCTGCACTGACGTTTCTTGATTCTGAGTCATGAGGAAAACAAAAGAATTGTCAAAGGATCTGCAGGAAAAGTTAGTTGAACTGTATAAAACAGGAAAGGGATATACAAAGATATCCAAGGAATTGAGAATGCCAATCAGCAGTGTTCAAGCTCTAATCAAGAAGTGGAAAATGAGGGATTCTGTTGAAACCAAACCACGGTCAGGTATACCAACTAAAATTTCAGCCACAACAGCCTGGAAAATTGTTTGGGATGCAAAGAAAAACCCACAAATAACTTCAGGTGAAATACTGGATTCTGAAAACATGTGGTGTGGCTGTTTCAAGATGCACAATAAGGAGGCACTTGAAGAAAGATGGGCTGCATGGTCGAGTCCATTACTACACAAATGGCACAAAGTTTCCCTAAAATATGCCATACGGCACAGAGACAAGCCTCAAACCTTTTGGCACAAAGTCATTTGGAGTGATGAGACCAAAATTTAGCTTTTTGGCCACAACCATAAACGCTGCATTTGGAGAGGAGTCAACAAGGCCTATGATGAAAAGTACGGAGGTGGATCGCTGATGTTTTGGGGGTGTGTGAGCTATGAGGCACAGGATATTTGGTCAAAACTTTTGGCAAGATGAATGTAGTATGTTATCAAAAAAAAAATACTGGAGGAACATTTGCATTCATCAGCCAGGAATCTGCGCATGGGACGTACTTGGACATTCCAGCATGACAATGATCCAAAACACAAGGCCAAGTCGACCCGTCATTGGCTACAGCAGAATAAAGTGAAGGTTCTGGAGTGGCCATCTCAGTCTTCTGACCTCAATATCATTGAGCCACTCTGGGGAGATCTCAAACGTGCAGTTCATGAAAGACAGCCCAAGAATTTACAGGAACTGGAGGCTTTTTGCCAAGAGATATGGACAGCTTTACCATCTGAGAAGATAAAGAGCCTCATCCACAAATACCACAAAAGACTTCAAGCTGTCATTGATGTTAAAGGGGGCAATATACAGTATTGAGAACTGGGGTATGTAAACTTTTCATCAGGGTCATTTGGGTAGTTTCTGTTGCCATTATGATTTAAAAAGCGTAAACACAGTTAGTGTTTTCAGCCAAACACTAACCATGAGTGAAAGAAATGTTTTTGTGTTTTTCATGGTCTCTGAAAAATGGCCAAGAAATCATAAATTCTGCCAGGTTATGTAAACTTATGACTGTGTATCTTCAATTCGAATGTTTTCAGGATGTCTCCTGTTGCACACTCTACTTGATCTACTGAATCTACCCTGTGGAATCCTTTTCACAACATGCTACATTTCTTCTGGATGCCCCCTACGGGAGATACTGTGATACAAGGAACCACCTCTTTTACTGTTTCTCACGGAGATGAACTCATGCTGTTTTTATTTTTTAGCCAGGTATCACTGAGTGGTGTGCTTTTGATTTTTTGGCACAACGGTACGTCCTGTAAACTGCTTTTTGGTCCATGGCTTTCATGACCCCAATCATAATCATTAAACAACTTGGAATGTCAAGGGCCCTTAAAATTTTAAAAAACAAAATCACATATACTACTTCAAGAAAATCACTTGACTGGCTCGACAGTGATGGCATTCTAAAGACCTCAGATAGTTTATGCTTTCCACAACATTTGCTACTCCTATTCTAGAGTAGTCCCTATTCTGATTAATTTACAGTTTATGGCCACCAACGTTCAAGGTTGGTATGCTATCCTAACATAACATTTTGTTGCTTAGATATGTACTATACTGTAGTGAATATCTATATATCCCCTCCTTTTGACATCCAAAAATTGACCTAATGCATGGCCAAAGTCCTCACTATTGTTAGAGGAGGTTGATTTTAATACAGAGATGGACTCATTTCTTGACAGACTTTGCAACATTAAGTCACCCCCTCCACAAAGGAATGAGCTGACGCTTACAATTTAGTTGACGTATGCAGATGGAACACTGACTGTAGGGAATATTCATTTCAGTCTGACTCTCATAAAACCCTGTCCAGATTAGATGATTTTTGTCTCCCAACATATTGACCAAAATTTCCAGTATCATATTCCAGTACCCAAAGCAGTGTCAGAACATGCGCCCCTGCAACTCACACTACAAGCTATGCAGCCACCTGGCTCATCTATATAGAGGATAAGCTCTCTGAGCCTATAGTCCTTTATAAATGTCAGGAAGCTATGACCCAAAATTGATTAGAAAAGGGTCACTGAAAGCAAAGCCATCTACGCTTTAAACCTGTCTGCAAAACTTTAAAATCTGGAAGGATTCACATAGAGCATATGAGATGGCGTTTGTGGCAAAAACTCAATGTATTATGTCAGGTGCAGCATGTCTTTTCATCTGGAGACGGGAATGGTCATCTACCATACATGAACCCCTTACCAGTTCTAGAATTTATGACCATGATTCAATTTTACAAACCTCCAATGATGAAATGTGGATGCTCTTCTTAGATTTCTTTATGACCTAAACGAATCTCAGGCTCATTATATACCACCAGGAGCTTTCCACGTATCTGGACTCCATTCCCTTCCCTTCCCTACCCTCACCCCTTCCCAAAAACTACTTCTAGAGGATCGTATCTCCTGTGAGGAGATACCATGGGCCTTTTTTGGCTTAAAACCTTTACCATAAACAAGATGGCAGGCCCCAATAGGTTTTCTATTGAATGGTACTTCACACTAAACTAAGGAAAAAATACCGCCAGCCTCTGAGGGAAGTGCTGATGGTCTTAATCCTCAAACCCAAAACGGACTCGTTTATTGTATAGACCGATTTCTCTAATTAACACGGATCTGAAAAATCTTTTTAAAATTCTTCCCCTTAGACTAAATTCTTTGCCTCAGATGGACTTCATCCTGTCTAGATCCATGAATATTAATATTTGTAAATATTTTACCAACCTACAAATACCCAACCCCTCCCCTAGAGCAGCAGTGGCCCTAGATGGCAAAGCATTTGACTTGATTGAATGCCCCTTTTTGTTCTATACCCTACGTAAGTTTGGATTTGGGGGTAATTTGGGGATAATTGGGGTATACAGTGGATACAAATACTGTATACCCAACCTCTAGCGCTTCTCCGAGTTAATGGCTGTGTTTTGGATTCCTTCCCCATCCATCAGCGAACCAGACAGGAATGCCCATTTTACCCTGTTTTTATTTGATCTCGCAATAGAATCTTTGAAAACACTTCTCAAAACTTCCCCACAGCTGCATAGGTTGCTTGGAGGAACAAGTTTCTTATTGCAGATGAAATGCAAATGATACTCCTATACCCGTTGAATCCACAGCACATGTTGGACACAGTACTACAGATTATGCAAAACTTCAGAGTTTATTCCAGATTTAATTAAGTTTAAGTTAAAGCGGGATTCCACCCTAAAGTGGAACTTCCACTTTTCGGAACCCTCCCCCCCCCCCCCCGGTGTCACATTTGGCACCTTTCAGGGGGGAGGGGGGTGCAGATACCTGTCTAAGACAGGTATCTGCACCCACTTCCGGGCATAAACTCCCACGGGAGTTTACGCCACTTCCTGTCCCGGCGCGCTGTCTGCCGGGACACACACGTGTACCGGCAAACAGCGCTGACGATTCTCATTGCGTTGCGCGACTCGCGCATGCGCAGTAGGGAACCGGAAAGTGAAGCCTCAAAGGCGACACTTCCTGATTCCCTCACCGAGAATGACGCCGGCAGCAGCAAAGAGCCGAACGATTGATCGGCCTCTGCTGCCGACATCGCTGGAACCTGTGACAGGCAAGTGTCCATTTATTAAAAGTCAGCAGCTGCAGTATCTGTAGCTGCTGACTTTTAAAAAAAAAAATTCAGGTACAGTCCCGCTTTAATTGGTTCCAGAACTTCTTATTCTCCCGAGATATTGTCCCTTACAAGTCACAACAGCTTTCAAATATCTAGGAGTTCTAGCACGACTTCCCTTATCCACATACCTATATCAATAACAGTCTTCTTTCGTGTATGGCTGCCCTTAAAACCAAGAGTGTAAGCCGGTCAAAACTTCCTCGCACATCAGTGGGGAAAATCAGTCTCTTTAAAATGATTTTCTTGTCAAAACTCTTGTATATCTTACCCAACTCTCCTGTTTGTTTTCCAAAACAGCTGTTTATGGAGATTGACTCTGTTATTTCTACTTTTCTCTGGTATCTTAAAAAAAAAACAGCATTTCTTTGGAGATCTTGCAACTCCCCACCTCTCAGGGAAGATTGGCTTATATTCTTACACCTGCCAACTGGTTTATAGCTATTGGTGACTGTAAAGATGATTTTTATTTATTTTTTTTAATAAAATAAACATGCCATACTTACCTGGTCTGTGGAATGGTTTTACACACAGCAGCCCTGAACTTCCTCTTCTGGGATCCCCTGCTTGCACTCCCCCCCCCCCCTCCTTCCGCCAAAGTCCCACCTAGAAAGTAGCTTTCCATGGGGGCACTCATGCATGCTTGATCCCAAGCCACCTTGTCTGCGTCTGTTGGCACAGACAGCATGGTTCGGCCCCGCCACCACTCCCTCTGTCACAGAATTTGATTGTGCCCTGTGAGGAGGGGGAGAGATTCTGCTTTCCTTCCCAGCACTGGATCGAAAATCTGCAGTTCCTCCTACTCAACCACAATATGGTTCAATTCTCCATTGCTACCCTTCTACTCTTTGTCTGATGCTCTACAATGCGCGCAGAAAGTTTTGAAATATGTTCACCAGCTTTTTGAACACGGCTGCTTTAAATCCTTCTCAGTGCTCCAACAAGAGTTTGGCATCACGGAATCATGGCTTTTTAGATACCGTCAACTGAAGCCCAGTTGGGGACCAGAACGGTGCACCTTTACAACTCTGTACTGGAAAAAGTTTTACTTCTGCCAGTACACACTACATTAATTTCTACCTTTTTGTATTACTCTGCTTTGAGCCAAACCCACTAAACTTACCAATGTGCAAGGTAAATAGCTGAAAGACATTCCAGTTGCTTCAGATGAAAATTGGAGTGAGTTTACTAATTCTTATTTTGACACTATATCAGCCAGAGATAGACTCGTTCAGTTGAGATTTTTTCATAGAACATATACCCCCTTGCGACTCTTTCAAATGCCCAAGAAAGATACGCCTGATTGTGACAAATGCTAAAAACAAACTGAGGATTTCCTGCACATGATTTGGAGCTTTAAAAAGGCCAGACCATTCTGGTCCCAAATGACTAACTTTATTGCCACTTTTTTTGATTTACCCAATTTTTCCAACCCTGAATGGTGCATATTAGGTATCTTTGAAGGCCTGGATCTTCATGCCACATGGAAATAATTGTGCTATGCTAGGAAAACAGTGGTTCTTCACTGGATTTATACTGATTTCATCAACATTAAGACCCCTTTCACAATGGGGCGCTTTTCAGCCATTTTAGCGCTAGAAATAGCACCTGAAAAAAGCCTCTCAAACCACCCCAGTGTGAAAGCCCAAGTGCTTTCACACTGGGACGGTGCACTTGCAGGACAGGAAAAAAAGTCCTGCAGGCACCATCTGTGGAGCAGTGTATACACCACTCCCAAAACTCCCTGCCCATTGAAATGAATGGGCAGCGCTGCCGAAGCTCCTGCCAAACGATTTAGCAGCGCCGCAACACGGGCGCTATTAACACTTCCTTTGGCCGCTATCGGGGGTTAAAAGTGCCCCGCTAGTAGCCAAATAGCGCTGCTATAATGCCGGTAAAGAGCTGCTAAAACTAGCTAGCTAGATTTCAAGGCGCTGTGAATGACAAATCGCAGAAGGCACATTTGAGATGCCATTCATTTGAATGGCACCTAAAATCGCAGTGCTGTTCTGCCATTATTGTCTCACAATAAATCACGCTGCAAATGCGCAAAGCCGCATCTTGCGAACCTTGTCGCCCAAAAAAAGTTCAGCGACTTCTTTTGGGCGACATTCTTCACGCGATGCAGTTTGGCGCGATTGCAGCACGATTTATTGTGGCAGAACCACAGCGCGATTTTAAGTGCCATTCAAATGAATGCCATCTCAAATGTGCCTTCTGCTATTTGTCATTCACAGGTGTGAATGCAGGTTGCTTCTTTATTGCATAAATAATACAACTGGATACAAGATATGGCTGTTTGTTTTTGCTTTTACTTTGTTTTTTTCCCCTTCCTTTCTAGTTCCTTTCTTGCGTAGTAACTAGTTGGTTATTTTCTTGCACACGGGTGACCTGTGATACGATACTCTTTTCATATGTCCATGGAACAGATATATTCATTGCTCTACTTTTAGTTGACTTTCTCTTCTGTATCTTACAAGGATACGGTGTTGCAATTAAAATGATCTGACTCTATATTTTTCAGTAAAACTCAGTATAAGAAAACAATAAGAAAAAAGAGGTTTATACTGATATTGCACAGAGCATTCCCAAACCTCCCCTTTTTTGAGTTCCCCCGGTTCTCTCTGCTTCTCCACTTCTCCTCTTCTATGTTTACCCCCACAGCAAGCTGCTTGCTATGGGGGCAGACGTGCGGGCTTGCTCCCGAGCCACTGGATTTAATTGACAGCACCATCTGCCCTGTGAGAACAGTGAATAAGAGCAACACTGCTGCAGACGGGCACAGCACTGGATCGCTACAGGATTCGGGTAAGTATTTGGGGGGGGGGGGGGCAAACAACCTGTGAAAGTTTTTTTACCTTAATGCAGGTAATGCATTAAGGTAAAAAAAACTGGTGAATTTTGAAACAACTTTGAATTAAAAAAAGAAAATCATGAAGTGCCACTTTAAGGCAATGCATAGTTTTAAATGGGCACTTAGACAAGATCAGGTCTGATTCACGCCAACAGAAATTAGCATGGCAGTGACATTTTCAAAGGTTTGCAATCGTTAAAATTCTGAATGACATTGCACTTGCTTACATAGTAAACGCAAATGTCATCCAGAGCATCTGATGTATTTGGTGTGACCTTGGGATCATGGGGAGAGGTTTTTTTTTTTTTTTTAACTACCTCTCGCCCAGCCTATAGTCAAATGACCACTGAATGCAAGCACTATTCTTGCAGGAGGACATCATATGACGTCCTCCCAGTGTCACGCCTCCAGTACGCTCTAGAGAATGTGCTGCATCTCGATTAGTCACTTGCTGTGTCCACCGAGCACAGCGGATGACAGATTGTTGTACCAGGCCGGCCCCCAGTGCCATTTAATCACTGTGACCAATCAGTAATCGCATGTCAAATGTACAAAATGAACGGCTTTCATTCATAGCCATTCATCATGTACTATTGTGATCCCTGTGATTCCTCACATTGGTCACATGGTACAGACAAGGCCAGTTACAGCACACCTGTACCATATGATCACAATTGTGCATAATGGCACATGAGAATAGACCCCTGGTGTCTCCAAAAAGAGTACCTGTCACTGACCAAAACTATCAAAAAGGGGTCATGTTAACCACTTTCAGTTTCTCTGGGATGACAACATCATGGTCTCCATCGCCTGTTCCTTTTTCACGAATGCAGTGTGTATGCTGCACTGCATCTGCACAGGCAGCAGTGCTCATACAAAAAAACAAAATTGCTTGTTGAAGGGGAATGGTTTTCTTTTTTTTTTTGGCAAACATTTTTTAATTTTTTTTTTGTACATTCTTCTGTTCCACCTTAGGGTCTGTCATGCCCCTGTTCATGCCAAGGCATATAGGATACATTTAAGTGTGAGTTATAGAAATCAGCATATTTACTAGAAAATAACTTTAACCACTTCAGCCCCGGACCATTTGGCAGCCAAAGGACCAGAGGTCTTTTTTCAATTTCGCACTGCACTACTTTAACTGGTAATTGCGCGGTCATGCAATTTTGTAACCAAACGAAATTTGCGTCCTTTTCTTCCCACAAATAGAGCTTTCTTTTGATGGTATTTGATTGCCTCTGTGATTTTTATTTTTTGCGATATAAACGGAAAAGGAGCGAAAATTTTGAAAAAAAAAGAGATTTTCTACTTTTTGTTATAAAAAAAATCTAATAAACTCAATTTTAGTCAAACATTTGGGCCAAAATGTATTCAGCCACATGTCTTTAGTAAAAAAAATGCCAATAAGCGTATATTTATTGGTTTGCGCAAATGTTATACTGTCTACAAACTAGAGTACATTTTCTGGAATTTACACGGCTTTTAATTTATGACTACCTATCTCATTTCTTGAGGTGCTAAAATGGCAGGGAAGTACAAAACCCCCCCAAATGACCCCATTTTGGAAAGTAGACACCCCAAGCTATTTGCTGAGAGGCATGTTGAGCCCATTGAATATTTTTTTTTTTAGTCCCAAGGGATTGAATAAAGACAAAAAAAAAAAAAAGTTTGTCACTAAATGATATATTGCTCACACATGCCATGGTTATATGTGGAGATGCACCCCAAAATACATTTTGCTGCTTCTCCCGAGTATGGGGATACCACATGTGTGGGACTTTTTGGGAGCCTAGCCGCGCACGGGGCCCCGAAACCCAATCAACGCCTTCAGGGTTTCTAAGGGTGCAAATTTTTGATTTCACTCCTCACTACCTATCACAGTTTTGAAGGCCATAAAATGCCAAAATAGCACAAAACCCCCCCAAATGACCCCATTTTGGAAAGTAGACACCCCAAGCTATTTGCTGAGAGGCATGTTGAGTACATGGAATATTTTATATTTTGCCACAAGTTGAGGGAATATTACAAACTTTTTTTTTTTTGCCCAAAGTTGTCACTAAATGATATATTGCCCACACATGCCATGGGCATATGTGGAATTACACCCCAAAATACATTCTGCTGCTTCTCCTGAGTACGAGGATACCACATGTGTGGGACTTTTTGGGAGCCTATCCGCATACGGGACCCCGAAAACCAAGCACCGCCTTCAGGATTTCTAAGGGCATAAATTTTTGATTTCACTCCTCACTACCTATCACTACCTATCACAGTTTTGAAGGCCATAAAATGCCAAGATGGCACAAAACCCCCCCAAATGACCCCATTTTGGAAAGTAGACACCCCAAGCTATTTGCTGAGAGGCATGTTGAGCCCATTGAATATTTTTTTTTTTAGTCCCAAGTGATTGAATAAAGACAAAAAAAAAAAAAAAAAAAAAAAAAAATGTATTCAAAAAGTTGTCACTAAATGATATATTGCTCACACATGCCATGGTTATATGTGGAATTGCACCCCAAAATACATTTTGCCACTTCTCCTGAGTACGGGGATACCACATGTGTGGGACTTTTTGGGAGCCTAGCCGCGTACGGGGCCCCGAAACCCAAGCACCACCTTCAGCATTTCTAAGGGTGTAAATTTTTGATTTCACTCCTCACTACCTATCACAGTTTCGAAGGCCATAAAATGCCAAAATTGCACAAAACCCCCCCAAATGACCCCATTTTGGAAAGTAGACACCCCAAGCTATTTGCTGAGAGGCATGTTGAGTACATGGAATATTTTATATTTTGCCACAAGTTGCGGGAATATTACAAACTTTTTTTTTTTTGCCCAAAGTTGTCACTAAATGATATATTGCCCACACATGCCATGGGCATATGTGGAATTACACCCCAAAATACATTCTGCTGCTTCTCCTGAGTACGGGGATACCACATGTGTGGGACTTTTTGGGAGCCTATCCGCATACGGGACCCCGAAAACCAAGCACCGCTTTCAGGATTTCTAAGGGCATAAATTTTTGATTTCACTCCTCACTACCTATCACTACCTATCACAGTTTTGAAGACCATAAAATGCCAAGATGGCACAAAACCCCCCCCAAATGACCCCATTTTGGAAAGTAGACACCCCAAGCTATTTGCTGAGAGGCATGTTGAGCCAGTTGAATATTTTTTTTTTTAGTCCCAAGTGATTGAATAAAGACAAAAAAAAAAAATAAAAAAAATTTATTCAAAAAGTTGTCACTAAATGATATATTGCTCACACATGCCATGGTTATATGTGGAATTGCACCCCAAAATACATTTTGCTGCTTCTCCTGAGTATGGGGATACCACATGTGTGGGACTTTTTGGGAGCCTAGCCGCGTACGGGGCCCCGAAACCCAAGCACCGCCTTCAGGATTTCTAAGGGTGCAAATTTTTGATTTCACTCCTCACTACCTATCACAGTTTCGAAGGCCATAAAATGCCAAAATAGCACAAAACCCCCCCAAATGACCCCATTTTGGAAAGTAGACACCCCAAGCTATTTGTTGAGAGGCATGGTGAGTATTTTACAGCTCTCATGTGTTTTTGAAAATGAAGAAAGTAAAGAAAAAAAAATTTTTTTTTTTTTTTTTCAATTTTCAAAACATTGTGACAAAAAGCGAGATCTGCAAAATACTCACCATACCTCTCAGCAAATAGCTTGGGGTGTCTACTTTCCAAAATGGGGTCATTTGGGGGTGGTTTGTGCCATCTGGGCATTCCATGGCCTCCGAAACTGTGATTGGCAGTGAGGAGTGAAATAAAAAAATTACACCCTTAGAAAGCCTGAAAGCGGTGCTTGGATTTTGGGGTCCCGTACGCGGCTAGGCTCCCAAAAAGTCCCACACATGTGATATCCCCGTACTCAGGAGAAGCAACAGAATGTATTTTGGGGTGTATCTCCACATATGCCCATGGCATGTTTGAGCAATATATCATTTAGTGACAAGTTTTTGTAAAAAAAAATATTATTTTTTTTTTTTTTTTTTTTTCATTATTCAATCTCTTGGGACCAAAAAAAAAAATATTTAATGGGCTCAACATTGCTCTCAGCAAATAGCTTGGGGTGTCTACTTTCCAAAATGGGGTCATTTGGGGGGGGTTTGAACTGTCCTGGCATTTTATGCACAACATTTAGAAGCCTATGTCACACGTCACCCACTCTTCTAACCACTTGAAGATAAAGCCCTTTCTGACACTTTTTGTTTACATGAAAACATATTTTTTTTTTTGCAAGAAAATTACGTTGAACCCCCAAACACTATATATATTGTTAAAGCAAAGGCCCTACAGATTAAAATGGTGGGTGTTGCATTTTTTTTTTCCACACAGTATTTGCGCAGCGATTTTTCAAACGCATTTTTTGTGGAAAAAATACACTTTTTTTTTATTTTAATGCACTTAAACACACTATATTGCTCAAATTTTTGATGAAATAAAAAATATGATCTTAGGCCGAGTACATGGATACCAAACACGACATGCTTTAAAATTGCGCACAAACACGCAGTGGCGACAAACTACATACATTTTTAAAAGCCTTTAAAAGCCTTTACAGGTTACCACATTAGATTCACGGAGGAGGTCTACTGCTAAAATTACTGCCCTCGATCTGACCTTCGCGGTGATACCTCACATGCATGGTGCAATTGCTGTTTACATATGACGCCAGACCAACGCTTGTGTTCGCCTTTGCGCAAAAGAAGGGGGGGCAGGGGTGCTTTTTTTTTTTTTTTTTTTAGTTTTTCTTTTTATTTAGCTTTTTTATTTTATTTTTAAACTGTTCCTTCCATTTTTTTTTTCTTAGTTGTCATTTTTATTGTTATCGCAGGGAATGTAAATATCCCCTATGATAGCAATAGGCAGTGACAGGTACTCTTTTTTTGAAAAAATTGGGGTCTATTAGACCCTAGATCTTTCCTGTGCCCTCAAAGCATCTGACCACACCAAGATCGGTGTGATAAAATGCTTTCCCAATTTCCCAATGGCGCGGTGGGTATGCCCACCATTAGAATACCTCCCTTCATCCACCCACTTCTAATGATGGGCATACATGCACCATTTATATATGCCGAAGCATGGGGGCATCCTCCCGCAAAAAAAGTTATGCCACGTACACATGGTCGGACTTTTTTCGACCGTATGTACGTGGCATTAGGAGCAAAATCGCTCCTCCGCCCTCTGCTGCCCCCATGCTTCGGCATATATGCTCTTTTTTTTAACTGTGGTGGTGAAATCACCTCCTACAGCATTGGAGTCGCGGCTTTATGTATCGTGGGAGCAAACGCTGTTGCTGTCAAGATAAATAAATCCACGCTGCAACTGAATGGCGTACCTGCTAAGCAAATAATGGTTAACATTAAAACAAAGTAACATTACAGTATAACAGTAAGACCTTACCATACCATACCTGCAAAGCAAATACCAAAAAAAAAACATAGTAAAAAATAAAACATTTTGTTAACGCAACCGGTGCCTAAAATATATATATGCCGAAGCATGGGGGCATCCTCCCGCAAAAAAGTTATGCCACGTACACATGGTCGGACTTTTTTCGACCGTATGTACGTGGCATTAGGAGCAAAATCGCTCCTCCGCCCTCTGCTGCCCCCATGCTTCGGCATATATGCTCTTTTTTTTAACTGTGGTGGTGAAATCACCTCCTACAGCGTTGGAGTCGCGGCTTTATGTATCGTGGGAGCAAACGCTGTTGCTGTCAAGATAAATAAATCCACGCTGCAACTGAATGGCGTACCTGCTAAGCAAATAATGGTTAACATTAAAACAAAGTAACATTAGAGTATAACAGTAAGACCTTACCATACCATACCTGCAAAGCAAATACCAAAAAAAAAACATAGTAAAAAATAAAACATTTTGTTAACGCAACCGGTGCCTAAAATATATATATGCCGAAGCATGGGGGCATCCTCCCGCAAAAAAGTTATGCCACGTACACATGGTCGGACTTTTTTCGACCGTATGTACGTGGCATTAGGAGCAAAATCGCTCCTCCGCCCTCTGCTGCCCCCATGCTTCGGCATATATGCTCTTTTTTTTAACTGTGGTGGTGAAATCACCTCCTACAGTGTTGGAGTCGCGGCTTTATGTATCGTGGGAGCAAACGCTGTTGCTGTCAAGATAAATAAATCCGCGCTGCAACTGAATGGCGCACCTGAAAACAAAAAAATGGTTAACAATAAAACATACCTGAAAAGCAAGCATGATAAAACATAATAAAACATTGCAGAATAGAATAGAGTAAAAAAGAGCAACAATAGAGAGAGAACAATAAAACGACAACTATTTTTGGTTTTTTATTTTATATTTTTTTTGGGGTTTTTTTTTTTTTTACTTTTTTTTTTTTATTTTTATTTTTTACACTTTTTTTTTAAACTATAACTATAATTTTAACTGTAACGGTCGGGTCTCAAAATGCGATGGCATTCTTGAGACCCTGTAACTATAATTTTAACTGCAACGGTCGGGTCTCAAAATGCGATGGCATTCTTGAGACCCTGTGAAAGTGTATCCTAGCCTGTGAAATGCTGTACCCTACGCTAATACCTCACTAGTTCGTGGTAGCGTTCAAAGCATTCACCAACGCAGAGACCAGGATTGTCAGGACAGCGTGGACAATAATAACGGGTGTCACGCCTAAATCCGCGCTTGCTACAGACACGACATCTTCTTTGGGGGGCTCGTTGGGTAGGGGTACTCTGGAGGACATGAGGATAATGCCTCTCATGCAGCCGGCTTACTGCATTTGGTAGGGGATGGTGAGGTGTGGAATCGCCTGGATACAGGAGTTCCATGACAACCGCTCCCTGGAATTCAAGGAAGGGTAACGTCCCGCCTGAAGCTCCGTATAGCACATGAGCATTCAGCAAAGCCAATTGGAATAAATAAATAGACACTTTTTTGTACCAGCGTCTAGCCTTACGGACAACTAGGTACGGCGCCAACAACTGGTCGTTGAGGTCCACCCCCCCCATATTAAGGTTGTATTCGTGGATACAGAGGGGTTTCGTCACAACACCAGCCGCCGTACGAATTTGGACTGTCGTGTCTGCATGAAGGGAGGTAAGAACGAAAACATTCCTATTATCCCTCCACTTCACAGCGAGCAAGTTATTACACTTCAAGCAGGCTCTCTCCCCCAGCCTAAGACGGGAATCTACAAGCCGCTGGGGAAAGCCCCGGCGATTAGGTCGCACGGTGCCACATGCTCCAATCTGATGATCAAACAAGTGACTAAACAGTGGCACGCTCGTGTAATAATTGTCCACGTACAAGTGGTACCCCTTTCCGAATAAGGGTGACACCAAGTTCCACACTATCTTGCCAGCGCTCCCTATGTAATCTGGACAGTTCTCCGGCTCTACGTGACTATCTTTTCCCTCATAAACCGAAAAAGCTCCACGTATAGCCTGTTGCCCTGTCACAGAGCTTGTAGAGCTTGACCCCGTATCTGGCACGCTTGCTGGGAAGGAACTGTTTGAAAGACAAGCGGCCAGAAAACGTAATCAGGGACTCGTCAACGCAGACAACTTGATTGGGCGTAAACAAGGCTGCAAAACATTGGTTGAAGTGGTTTATGAGGGGCCGAATTTTGTAGAGCCGATCAAATTCAGGGTCTCCACGAGGACGACAAAGTTCATTGTCACTGAAGTGCATGAACCGCAAGATCTGTTCGTATCGTGCCCTGGACATGGAGGCAGAGAACACGGGCATATGGTGGTGCGGTGAGGTGGACCAATAAGACCTCAGAGTCGGGAATTTGTGTATGCCCATGTTGAGGGAAAGGCCCAGAAAGGTCTTAAATTCGGAAACCGTAATTGGTTTCCAATCTCTGGCAAGGGAAGGCACTTGGGGATTAGCGGCGATGTGTTGACCAGCGTATATATTACTTTGGTCCACAATAGATCTATAGAGATCTTCCGTGAAAAACAGCGAATAAAAATCGGATGGCTTAAAATCAGCTGTTTCCACCTGAATACCGGGTTGGCCAGTGAATGGGGGAAGTACGGGTTCTGCAGAAGTGGTGGGCACCCAATCAGGATTGGCGAATTCTGCAGGAAGGACACTATGTGATCGACGGACCTGCCTTTGTCTTCTTCTTGGTGGCAGCGGGACACTACTTGTGCTTGCCACCTCGCCAGCTTGAACTGCACTTATGGGACTCGCCACGTCACCAAGTGTTACTGCAGTGCTGGTTTGACTACGTCCAGGGTGTACTAGGCCGCTGGTGCTTGCCAGTTCACCAGAAGGAATAGCGGCGCTAGTACTTCTCTGCTCCATACGAGAGACCTGCGGTTCCTGCACCTCAACAACATCAGAAGATCGGGATCGGGTACGCCTGACCTTAGCAGGGACCACACCTTCGTCGCCAGAGCTATCTGTCATGGAGCCGCTGTCGTCTACTGGATCGTATTCTGAGCCTGATTCTGACAGATGAGTGACCTCCTCTTCACTATCTGACATACTCAGAAACAAGTAGGCCTGTTCACTAGTGTACTTGCGATTTGCCATTTTGGGCTCTAAATTTAGTAGTACACTAGTGAGATTCACAGGAAAAAAAGCTCCTAGGCTGCTGGCGAATGAATCAAAACGCTACCAAAAAAAAAACTGTTAGCGATCGCAGGGATCAGGCCTGACTCTGCGAACGCTGCAGTTATGTGTGCTTAGTGTTTTGGAAGTGACAGTGATCGATCGATACTGCACTTGGGTGGGCTGGGCTGGGCTGGGCGGAGGGGGAAAACGCAGGTGCTAGCAGGTATCTGGGCTGATCCCGCTAACAATGCGTTTTTTGGAACCCTAAACTGCTGGGACGCTAGTATAGATCTGATCAGATCAGATATTGATCTGTTCAGATACTATACCACTAAGGGAGGTGTATGCTTTGCGCGTGGGTGTTTGCGGTACTGGCACTAACCTGGGGCGACGCAGACCTTATTTGACCCTAACACCTAATTGATATCACCCGCCGGGCGATCAGGGGGTTAAACCGATAGTTGGGTAATAAATGGCGGGTGCCCTGACAGTATAAAAAAACAAGCTAACTAACCAGCGTCACCCGTAACAGTTATACGGTGATCACTGGTGAAAGGGTTAACTAGGGGCAATCAGGGGGTTAAAACCTTTATTAGGTAATATATGGGGGTACCTGACACTATATAAAAACCTGACGGGGAACCTAAATAACTAAATAACTAACTGGCTAACCAGCGTCACCAGTGACACTTATACTGTGATCACTGGTGAAAGAGTTAACTCTAGGGGCAATCAAGGGGTTAAAACCTTTATTTAGGTTGTAATATGGGGGTACCTGACCTATAAACCTATTTATAATCCTATATAAACCTGGCGGTTACCTAAAAAAAAAACTGGCTACCTAGCGGCACCAGTGACACTAATAGAGCGATCAAAAAAAACGATCGCTTAGTGACACTGGCAAAAGGGGGTGAAAGGGTTACCTAGGGGGCAATCAAGGGGTTAAACCTTTATTGGGGGGGGTCGGGGGCTACCTTGGACCTAAAGGGGCCTAAAACTAACTGCCCTGACAGTTATTGCAGTCACACTGACACTAAATGCAGTGATCAGTAAAATAAATGATCACTGCAATCAGTGACACTGTGACTGGGGGGGCAGGGGGGGTGATCAGGGGGTGACAGGGGGGTGAAATGTGTGCCTATGTGTGCCTGGTGTCAGTGTAGTGTTTGTGCACTTACTTGATGTCTTCTCCGCTCGGCGTCCCGGCCAGAAAGACCGACACGAGGAGCGTAAAGTGGATGTAAACCCGAAATGTTTTCTTTTTTTTAATGTCATAATGTAGAGTATAAGATTCCCTATCATTTGAGCCCACAACGAGTTAATCCAGCTCTGAGCAATTGTTCAGTGAGATAAATCTTGACAAACAGAAAAACTTTGTCAAATCCTCCCTCTTGCTGTGAGTGACAGGTTTGGCTCTGCCAGGATTGGATGTTGCACACCTCAGCAGAATTGGGCATGCTGAAGTTACCGTATTTATCGGCGTATAACACGCACCCCAAGTTTAGGAGGGAATTTTAAGGAAAAAAAGTTTTAGGAGAGAAGTTTATGGAAAAAAAAAACTTACATCTAAGCGTCATTTGCAGCCTTGCCCAGCGTCATTTGCAGCCTTGCCCAGCGTCACTTGCAGCCTTGCCCAGCGTCACTTGCAGCCTTGCCCAGCGTCACTTGCAGCCTAGCCCAGCGTCACTTGCAGCCTAGCCCAGCGTCACTTGCAGCCTTGCCCAGCGTCACTTGCAGCCTTGCCCAGCATCACTTGCAGTTTGCCAGCGTCATTTGCAGCCTTGCCGACGTTTAAATTTCCCGCTGCCGAGACAGACCCCACAGAGTCCCACCTCCCTGCTGTTTCGGGAGCGAGCGCAGGGAGGCCGGACTACGAGCGGAGCTAAACAGTCGGCTCGGTCTTTTTCAGCGGCGGTTCGGTCTTTTTATTGGCGGCGGTCGCTATTTTCCGGCGCCCCTCGCTATTTTTGTCATTTTTTTGGGGGGTATCGCCGTATAATAAACACCCACGACTTTTCCCCGATTTTAAGGGGGAAAAAGTGCGTGTTATACGCTGATAAATACGGTATGTGTTACTTTCCTGTCTTTTCACTGGATGTTAGAGATCATAGCAGAAGTTCAGTGTAAGAGATGCACAGGAGAAAATGCATATTGACAAGGGGAGTGTAGAGGTGGGCAGGGGAGTCTACTGACATCACGACTCCACCCACCGAGCTCCAGACAACAGACCCACCCACAGAATCTGCAGTTTTTCGGGTCTCGTAACAGACAGAGGGGGGAGACATTTGACAGGTAAAGATACATGCAGGAGGCATGTATATCCTTATAGATAACCCCTATGGCAGTAGTTTAGAAAGGATGACATTGGGTTTATATCCACTTTAATAGAACAGTAAGCATATTTTAAAATGCATTTTATTTTGCTTTCCTTCAAAAGTCCTAAACTCATTTTAGTTCATTGTAATTAATCAACAAAGTCCAGCCCTAAATCCCATTGAGAATCTGTGGCAAGACTTGAAAATTGTTGTTCACAGACGCTCTCCATCCAATCTGACAGAGCTTGAGCTATTTTGCAAAGAAGAATGGGCAAAAATGTCTCTATAGATGTGCAAAGCTGGTAGAGACATACCCAAAAAGACTTGCAGCGTTAATTGCAGCGAAAGGTGATTCTACAAAGTATTGACTGAGAGGTGTTGAATACAAATGCACGCCACACTTATTCACATATTTATTTGTAAAAAAAATCTTAAAACAATTTATCATTTTCTTTCCACTTCACAATTATGTGCCACTTTGTGTTGGTCTATCACATAAAATTCCAATAAAATACATTTACGTTTTTGGTTGTAACATGACAAAATGTGGAAAATTTTAAGGGGTGTGAATACTTTTTCAAGGCAATGTATGTGCTGGCTGTAGCTCAATTTTCTTTTGCAATCCAAATTCTGGGTGTTTCATGTGAGGGAAAGGTACAGCCAGCACAGAGCCCTGATCCCTCTCTAAGCTGAATGATCTTTCACTGCTATGAATGAGCAATCAGAGGCTTGCTCATTCATAATACTTATTACTTTGAGCTGTGGCTCTGTGTTAAGTATCTGCCAGTGTCCTTTATGTGGAAAAGCAGCTGCAGATTGATCAGAGACACAGTTCTGAGTGATCTTTTACTAATATGAGAGAACAAGCAAAGCTTACTATTCATAATACTGGTAACAGATTACTCAGCCCTATGGCTCTGTGTGTGTGTTTGTGGCTACCCTTGCACATACACAGCCTGACCGATGGACACAGTGCTGTAATGCCCCATACACACGATTGGACTTTCCGACAACAAAACCGTGAATTTTTGTTCCGAAGCATGTCGGCTCCAACTTGTCTTGCATACACACAGTCACACAAATGTTGGCCAACAATTACGAATGTAGTGACGTACAAGATGTACGTGATATCTCCATCGCGAACGCTGGTTATATCACGTACAAGATGTACGTGATATCTCCATCGCGAACGATGGTTAAATCTCTGGCTTGTACTTGATTCCAAGCATGCGTGGACTTTTGTCCGACGGACTTGTGTACACACGATCGGAAAGTCTGACAACAAACATTTGTTGACAGAAAAATTGAGAACCTTCTAGCCAACATTTGTTGGTGGAAAGTCCGACAACAAATGTTCGATGGGGCATACACACGGTCGGACTTTCAGCCAACCAGCTCACATCCAACATTCGTTGTCGGAAAATCAGATCGTGTGTACGGGGCATTAGAGTTTTCATTTTTATGAATGACTGATCAAGGATGTTGCTGCTGGAAACCAGTGCTGCCTGTTACACATCTGTCTCCTTTCTAGTGGTGGTGTCTGTGCTATATGCACTTGGTCCCTTGGGGAGCTAAATACCATTCCTTTCTCTTTTTCTTTGGGACCATTCTTCCTTTGATTACCTTCCACTGAGACGTGTGTGTGTGTGTGTGTGTGTGTGTGTGTGTGTGTGTGTGTGTGTGTGTGTGTGTGTGTGTGTGTGTGTGTGTGTGTGTGTGTGTGACTTTGGTAGGCAACATTAGATACTGATGTGAAATTTTCAGTGCTATAGAAGTGAGAAAAAATGTTTATCTCTCGCCCATGGAGGGATGCAGTCTTAAAACTTTGGGATATTCTGCTGCTTACAGGAGGATTGGACACTGGTGAAATTTTTTTAGACCAGCCCAGGGTAACCCGTCTTTCTACATGCCTCAATTTTTGCTACTGTCTTGGAAGGTTGGACATCATCTCTTCAGCTCTGCTGTGTCTTTTTTTTTTTTTTTCAATTAAGACTATCAATGTTGGAGCTTTGTTTCTTTGATTGCATCTCTCTGGTGCAGTCACCTTCAGCCTGGCATTTGGATTACTGCTTCCACACCTCTTTGGACAGCACACTGTAGCGAGAGTCTGAAAGTGAATTTTCGGGCACTGGGTACCACATAGGGCAATTTCCAGGTTTCATTCTGCTAACAAGCTAGCTTTCTCCCATAGGCCTTCTGGTCCAGAGTTGCTAAGGCCTTGCCTTGTCTCTGAAGACTCAGTTGGCCCAATTGGACCCAGCAGCAGTTGCTTCCTTGTATATAGGTCACTGGGTACCTTTTTTCCCTATTCCTGACAGTTTTTAACTGCCAATGCTGTGGGACTGAGCATGGACATCATCCCCTTGGTGGAGTGCAATATCTCTTTCCCACCATGCAGCATGGGGGAAGCATCTCCCAGCTGCTGCTTCTGCTTAAAAGCACCATGTGGAACTCTGATCTTCAGTCTTCTCCAGCTGCCTGGCTACAGTGACCTCCGTCACCTCCAGCCATTCGAACCTCACCTGCTACAGCATGGAGATGTCATTTAGGTTACTTTTTGAGCTGCAGGCAGTCCCCCCAGTTCTCTGTTGTTTTCTGGACCAGTTAGCATTTGTTTGTTGTGTTGCCGATCCCTCAGCTGGACTGCAGGTTTTAAAAATTTCCTCTATCCCTCAATGGATAACAAAGAAAACAGAATTTTCATACTCACTGTAAAATCCTTTTCTTGGAGTCCCACCCCTCTGTGTTTGATTATACTTTGCTACAAAATTGAGGCTTGGCTCGTCTGCAGCTTTATATTTGTCAGGATTTTATCCTCCAGTAGGTTACAGAATAACTTTTCCTGTGTCTTTTAACCACTTCAGCCCCGGACCAATTGGCAGCCAAAGGACCAGGCCCCTTTTTGCGATTCGGCACTGCGTCGCTTTAACTGACAATTGCACGGTCGTGCGACGTGGCTCCCAAACAAAATTGGTGTCCTTTTTTTCCCACAAATAGAGCTTTCTTTTGGTGGTATTTGATCGCCCCTGCGGTTTTTAGTTTTTGCGCTATAAACAAAAATAGAGCGACAATTTTGAAAAAAACACAATATTTTTTACTTTTTGCTATAATAAATATCCCCAAAAAATATATAAAAAAACATTTTTTTTCCTCAGTTTAGGCCGATACATATTCTTCTACATATTTTTGGTAAAAAAAATCGCAATTAGCGATTATTGATTGGTTTGCGCAAAAGTTATAGCGTTTACAAAATAGGGGATAGTTTTATAGCATTTTTATAAATGTTTTTTTTTTCTACTAGTAATGGCGGCGATCAACGATTTTTATTGTGACTGCGACATTATGGCGGACACATCGGACATTTTTGACACATTTTTGGGACCATTGTCATTTATACAGAAATCAGTGCTATTTAAATAGCACTGATTCCTATGTAAATGACAGTGGCAGTAAAGGAGTTAACCACTAGGGGGCGGGGAGGAGTTAGTGTGACGTGTTCTGTGTTTTTTTACAGTAGGGGGCGTGTCTGACGTCACTGATCGGCTGTTCCCGATGACAGGGAACAGCAGATCACTGACAGTCAGTGTAGAAAGCGCGGGGAGAGGTTTGTTTACACAGACCTCTCCCCGTTCTTCAGCTCTGTGACCCGATCACGGGACACCAGCTGCGATCGGGTCCGCTGGTCCCGCGGCCGTGGCCACGGAGCTCCCGACCAGGTCGCGAGCGCGCCGCTGGCGGCGCACGCGCGACCCACGGCAGGCCTCTTAAAGGACCACGTACCTGTACGTGGTTTTGCCTGCCCGTGCCATTCTGCCGACGTACATCGGCGTGAGGCGGTCGGGAAGCGGTTAATGGACTCAGAGATAAGGATTTTATAGTGAGTACAAAAATCCAAATTTTTTTTTTTTGACTGGTTACCTAAGATTCCACTGCCTGATAACCAGGCGGATCGGTATGCATCCTCCCCTCCCATACACACACCATTGCACATTTAGTAAAATTTTCTGATCTTTCTACAAGTAGCTGTTTTTTTGTATAGACTATACCTTTAAATTAGGGAGAAGCCAAACAGCGGACCTCTTTGCTATAGGTCTCATTTTATAGTCTCCTAGCAGTGATCATTGTGAATTATCTGCAGATGCCTCTTGCTCATTACAGAGACTGATGTAACAAAATGTATATTTATAAGTGCCAGCACAATTCTCTTCCCAGCCAAGCACAATGTCACCGGCATTTAAGGAGCGCACAATCCTCAGAGCCCGTCAGCTAAACTTTTTCTCAGAAGATCCCTTGTCAAACGAGAGATGTTTTGGAAATAATTAGGCCATTTAGCGACTTGGAGAAAAGTCCAGGCAATTCTCGAGCCTTCCTTGAAAGTTGCACATTACAAGGCGAGGAGCTCTCCATTTTTAAAGAGATGTATTGTAATGTGCACTTAATTAATATTTCAGCACCTTACATTTTTGAAACATCAAAGTGACTCCTAAGGCTGTAAATGCTCCTTCGATCCCACTGTATTTTGCGTAGCGCGCTTCCTTGTTCTAACTCACTTGACAAAAGTATGCCGATCGTCCTTCCTTGACATTGTAATGATAGCAGAAATCTCAAACACATTCGCCAGGCTTCATTCATGTGAATGCTATTAGGTTGTGCTAGCAAATAGGGAGGTGCACCTATGCTTTCACAAGAGGTGTGAAATGTTTCTAGTTATCTAGGCTAAATTCTTCTTTATTCTTTTTAGAATAAATCCCTAATTCAAGAGACCCTGTCTGTAAATTAATCAAAAGGTCAGCTCCCTGAAAGACAAATGATAGTATACTCACTTCTCTGGTGGCTGTGTCTCCTATGCCCCCTCTGTCTTTTCAGCATTCAACACTTCTGGGGATGTTGGATGCCTGTGTCACTTGCCACACACAATGGTCTCGTCCACTGATTCTGACATCACTACAGGACTTAGCAGTGATCTATGTGTGAAGATGGAATTACAATGTGTAGCAGGGCACATAGGCATCCGACACTCCCAGAAACGTTGAAGGTGGAAAAGACTTGCCTGGTTCACACAGGGAGACCCATTGGGCTGAACGAAAAAACAATTGATAGGTCGCTGTACTAATGCAAGCAATCTCCCCTGCTGAGCTATTGTGTTCCGACAGGGGGACAACCCCAACAACCCTGTTCTGTTAAACCGGCATATATTTGGCCTGTGTGTACCAGCCTTTACAGAGGGAAGGAAGGGAGTCATAGGTTACTGGAGAGATGACTACTTCCTCTTCTCTAGCAGAAAACTGGGCTTTTAATTCATTCTGAACCCTTACAGAGTCTCCTTAAAGTGCATCTAAAGCAAAATATGTTTTTGATTACTGTAGGAAAGGCCTAGAATCTCTTAGGTTTTTATTGCGGTCTGTGATCCTAGAGGAGATACCAGGGATGGGAAATCCCCAAAATCTTATAGTTGTCACTGAAATGAAAGGTGGGAGAAAATCAACAAGGATGCCTGTACTGGTGACAACTGTCTGAGAACAAATTTCCCTTTAAATTTTGTATCTCTAGCACAGGAAGTGAAACAAAATCCTCACAACAAGACAGCCAGCGCAAAATAAAAAAATAAATAAAAAATTACAGTGAATTTATCGGTTTCCTAATCTAAAGCCAAACCGTGTTTTTAGTTTTGAGTAAAAATACTTTCACAATCATCCTGCTTTCGAAATTTCCTTTTGTGGTTTGCAAGGTCATCATGCTGTGACTTTTCTTTGGCCTCGAAGTTCAGCTCTTCTTGGGTTCTCCAGGCCATTCCAAAGACAAATGAAATGTATCCAAAAAAAGTCCATGTGTGTAAAAAAAAAAAGGCTGCTAGCAATAAAGACTGATATATGAGCTATATGTCTCATGTGAAAATATATTTAGCGTTAATGCAGCGTCAGTATACAGTATATGCCCAACCTGAAAATCCTCAGTGTTTGTGAATCAAAATAAATGTCTAAATTAGAAAAAAAAATGAACAGTTACAATGTGAAGTTAATGCAATGCTAATATATATATACTCCCAACCTAGAATGTCTAAGTGTTTGTAAACCACAAATGTGCTAAACACTTTGTGCAGCTAAAAAGAAACATTAACAATGTAGCATGTCATACATAATCAAATGTAGATAAGTCCACACAGAATTGCTGCAAATCCTCAGCTGAGCAGATCCTTCACCGCAGTGAAAATAAAAATTTGATTGCAAAATCTTGAAGTATGTGTCTCATCACCGATTAAATTAGAAATACAAATGCACTCTCTAATATCAGCATGCACTTATCAGCCTGAATCACTGCAAGGCTGCAACCAGAGATTCCACTTCTCTGAGGCCCCTTTCACACTTGTGCAACTTGTCCTGCGACTTGGGACTGCAAAGTTGCATGACAAGTCGTACCCCATGATTTCCATTGCGTACCATTCATATGTGCGTCTTCAAGTAGCAGCGACTTCAAAGTAGTCCCTGCTCTACTTTGGTCTGACTTTGATGCGACTTTAGTTCCATAGACCTCAAGATTAAACAAGCATTGCTTCAAGTTGTGGCAAAAATCGAGTGACTTTTAGGCCACTCAAGTGTGAAAGGAGCCTGAAACTGACAACTTCAACCTCCAGATAAGAATCGCCTATCTATACATCAGAGTTGGTCCTGAGCTCCTAAGAGCAATGTGCTCCGCCACTCACAAAAACAAAAGGAGCGAGCTCATAGTTCAGCAAGGTTTATTAAAAATGAATGGTGTATCAAACAAAAACACAAAAGCCTTTTCAGTATTATATTATATGTTAATATATAAAATAGATTACTCTTCTAGTATATTCTGTGTTATCTGTGGGGCCAATTCCAAGTTGGGATAACCTAGAATTGGCACATTAACTTCCTTGACTAGTTTAATCTACCTAGACCACTTCAGATGGTTATCTTCTTTTCAAAGGAGTATCAACCCTCCCAGGACACCGAACCTCTCAAGCTTTAGTGAGGAGCCTGCCTACGGACCCTTAAGCCCCATACACACTATTAGATTTCCTGCAGATTTTTGTCTTCAGATTTACCAAAACCATGCAGTTCAAGGGCCTGCCTGATTGCATACAAATTGAAACGCTTAAGATTTGACCTCATATTTTTGGTAAATCTGAAGACAAAAATCTGCAGAAAATCTGATAGTGTGTATAGGGTTTAAAGCTGGCCATAGATGTGTGTGTAGGAGTGCAGTTTTTTTTTCTTTTAGAATTTTTAAGCAAATTTGGATGGGATTTTATAGGCACCAAAAACAACAAATTTATAAAACACTTTCACTTTATTATTACAGAACAATAAAAACTAAATATAGCTAACAATGCAACATCTTGTTAAAAGCAGGCCGCAAATTGTGTAGTCACATGACATTTACAACGGTTGTTAGTATTAAGCAAAGAACGTTGACGCATTTCAACTCAGTTTTGATCAGGGGACAAACAACGCTTTAATTTCTAAAATACGAACATACATAATAAAATATATCCAATTTACATAGTCAGGTTGAAAAAAGACACAAGTCCATCTAGTTCAACCAAAACCAAAAAAAAAAAAATCATTCAATCCCATGTACACAATCCTTCACTCGCTTCCTTTACATGAAACATATTATGATATATAAAGTAATGAAAATAATAGAGATACATGAGACGCAGTGTGCGGCAGAAAAACAATACATAAATTAAAGACTAGGTAAAAATTTATAAAATATTTCTAATCAAAAATTAAGAGAGGCCAAGGAAACTGTGCTGATCATCACTCATGGATCCAAGCTGCTAGAAAAAGAGAGGGATTTTTTTTTTTTTTTTTTTAAATCCTGAAAAATAATGGAGCCCAGCCAGTCACTGAGGCTTCACAATAAAATCTCCAGTCAGCCAGTTGCTGCAGCTTCAGCATCCCTGAAATTAGGTGGTGAGTATTTCTGAGATTTTAGTTCTGCTTTAACCACTTACCAACCTCCGAACGCCAATATACGTCCTCACTTTGAGGACGGATTTCATTGTTATGGCAGCAGCTAGTTGCCATAACCCCGGTATCTCCGTGTTCGGCCGGTGGTCGGCTACAAGATAAAAGTGGTCTCTGTGGCGGATTCGCCGCAAGATCACTTTTATCGGCGGCGGGAGAGGGCCGAGCCCTTAGCCGCTTACCGGAGCGGTGGAGGCGATCCGGTCCTGTCACTGGCTGTGCATGGAGACGAGAGAGGGGAAGATGGCCCTCACCCATCTCCATGACACTGTAGGGCGAAAGCGACGTCAAAACGTAATTTCTGCCCATAGCTCTCAAAGGGCAATTTTCTTTTAAATAATTTTTTTAAATGACAATTTTTTTTTTTTTTTTTTTTTTTCTATTGCATTTTAGTGTAAATCTGAGATTTGAGGTATTTTTGACCCCAGATCTCATATTTAAGAGGACCTGTCATGCTTTTTTATATTACAAGGGATGTTTACATTCCTTGAAATAGGAATAAAAGTGTCATCATTTTTATTTTTTTAAAACCGTGTAAAAATAAAAGGTAAAATAAGAAAAAAAAAATGTTTTAAACGCACCCTGTCCCGCCTAGCTTCCGTGCAGAAGCGAACGCATACGTGAGAAACGCATGTGAAAACGGCGTTCAAACCACACATGTGAGGAATCGCCGCGATCAGTAGAGCAAGAGCAATAGGTCTAGCCCTAGACCTCCTCTGTAACTCAAAACATGCAACCTGTAGAATTTTTTAAACGTCGCCTATGGAGATTTTTAAGGGTACAACGGTGGGACATAAAGTTTTGCAACGACTGCCATTTTATTCTCTAGGGTGTTAGAAACAAAAATTATAATGTTTGGGGATTCTAAGTAATTTTCTAGCAAAAAAAAAATGTTTTTAACTTGTAAACAACACATTTAAAAAAGAGGCCTGGTCCTTAAGTGGTTAAAGCTGAACTTCATGGATTCAACCACTTTCTAAAATCTGCTGGCTTGCTATGGGTTAAGTTCAATGTGGTGTAAGCCACCTCAGGGACTTATCTCTTTTATTTACAACTGGCAGTTTTGAGAGCCCTGGAAGTATAGCCTTTACTATACTCTCTAGTGCTGGACAGGAGTGACTGCTTTCTAACACAGCACCATTTCAGCTGCAAGTCCTGTACAAAGCAGCAGAGCAGATCCATCAGAGCTGACACTAACACTGTCAGCACTAGCAGCAGCGCCGTCCATCCAGGCTACCGAGGACGCTTCCTCGGACCCCCCCCCCCAGCAGCGTGGACCGGGAAGGGAACACGAAGCGGAACCCTCCCCGGACTCCACACTAGGGACCACAGCCCCCCCTAGATCGCGACCCGCCGGCGGACGCAAACCGGAACGCCACAAGCCGCCTAGGCAACACCGCAGCTTCGGCCTAGTACCGCGGCTCCGGCCTAGCGCCGGTCATCCGCCCCACCACTCTCCTCATCCCGCCCCCGGGAAGCATTGCAACCCCGGACTCACCCCCCCCCCCCCCCGGTATCCTTGACCCACACCCAGCACACGGGAACCCCCCCTAGTTCAGGACAGCGCGTGGATCGGGCCTAGCTCGGCGGCCATCTTGCTACACCCAGAGGCAGCCGCAGCACACCACAGGCTAAGCTACACTAGACCCCCAACGTAGTGTACAGTGCCCTGTCTCACCCAACACCCACCCAGCCTCTAGCTGAGCTGCATTGTCTAAAGGCGTGCGGTTCTCTACCCCTAGGCGTCAGCATCTTGGGCCTAGACCGGCAGCCATCTTGGTACCCCTTGGTACACCTGGCTACACTGCACCTACAGTACCCACCAGCAACGGTACCGTTACCCCCTACCCTGCCGGGCTCCCACTCAGCCCCCAGCTCAACAGAGCAACATCCATAACTGCCGACAGGGAACGCTTTTTCCCCAGGACACTCACAGCATAAGCTAAATATCAAGGAATGGTAAGACCCCAGGGCACCACACACCAAAAAGTTGATCCAGGGTCCGCCGATCGCCTCCGAGGTCAGGAAGGAATTTTTTTCCCTCAGCTGTAGCAATTGGCCAGCTCAGCCAGGGTTTTTTGCCTTCCTCTGGATCAACAGGTAGGGAGGGCAGATCAGCAGGGTTCGCCTTCCTCTCCACTACCTGAACAAGCGTACGCTCATCAGGATCATCAGCATTAGCACACCATCGTCAGCCACATTGTGCAGGACAATCGTCTCTTCAGCAACCGCATCGCCACCTCACCTCGCAGGACCGCCATCAACCACATCTCGTTGGACCATCGGCTCCACTACAGCTGCATCGTCGCCACATCTCGCCGGACCTTCGCCAGCTACATCCCGCAGGACCATCATCTCTCAACAATTGCACCGTCGCCACATCAACAACCACATCTCACAGGACCGTCGTCAACCACTTCTCTCAGGATCATCATCCCCGCATCGCCACGTCAACAGCCATATCTTACAAGACCGCTGTCAGCCACATATCGCAGGACCATCATCTCCCTCAGCATCCACATCGTCACCACATCAACAGCCGCATTTTGGAGGATCATCGTCAGTCAAATCTCGCAGGACCATCATCCCCTCAGCAACCACATCGTCGCCACATCTTGCAGGAACATCATCTCTTCAGGAACCACACCGTCGCCACATCTCGCAGGACCTTCGTTAGTCACATCTCGCAGGACCATCATCTCCTCAGCAACTACATCTCGCAGGACCATCCTCACCGCAGCCACCACACCGTCGCTACATCGACAGCCACATCTCGCAGGACCATCATCTACTCAGCATCCACATCGTCGCCACATCGACAGCCGCAGCTCGGAGGACCATCGTCAGCCACATCTCGCAGGACCATCATCTCCTCAGCAACCACATCGTCGCCACATCTCACAGACCCATCATCCCCTCAGCAACCACATCGTCGCCACATCTCGCAGGAACATCATCTCCTCAGGAACCACACCGTCGCCACATCTCGCAGGACCTTCGTCAGTCACATCTCGCAGGACCATCATCCCCTCAGCAACTACATCTCGCAGGACCTTCATCAGCCACATCCCGCAGGACCATCATCACCGCAGCCACCACACCGTCGCTACATCGACAGCCAAATCTCGGAGGACCATCGTCAGCCACATCTCGCAGGACCATCATCTCCTCAGCAACCACATCGTCGCCACATCTCGCAGAACCATCATCCCCTCAGCAACCACATCGTCGCCACATCTCGCAGGAACATCATCTCCTCAGGAACCACACCGTCGCCACATCTCGCAGGACCTTCGTCAGTCACATCTCGCAGGACCATCATCCCCTCAGCAACTACATCTCGCAGGACCTTCATCAGCCACATCCCGCAGGACCATCATCACCGCAGCCACCACACCGTCGCTACATCGACAGCCACATCTCGCAGGACCATCATCTCCTCAGCTTCCACATCGTCGCCACACTGACAGCCGCATCTCAGAGGACCATCGTCAGCCACATCTCGCAGGACCATCATCTCCTCAGCAACCACATCGTCGCCACATCGCGCAGGACCATCATCTCCTTAGCATTCACACCGTCGTCGCATCTCGCAGGACCCTCGTCAGTCACATCTCGCAGGACCATCATCTCCTCAGCAACTACATCTCGCAGGACCCTCATCAGCCACATCTCGCAGGACCATCATCTCCTCAGCAACTACATCTTGCAGGACCTTCATCAGCCACATCCCGCAGGACCATCATCTCCTCAGCATCCACATCGTCACCACATCAACAGCCGCATCTTGAAGGATCATCGTCAGTCACATCTCGCAGGACCATCATCCCCTCAGCAACCACATCGTCGCCACATCTCGCAGGACCATCATCTCCTCAGCAACCACATCGTCGCCAAATCAATATCACCATCATCATACTTCTATTTTTTTTGCTCTCTCAGCATGTGCATCTACAAATACTCAGCGGAAACCCTTCGCAGGCTAAGAAACATCACCTCAACATTGCCAACGCCCATTCAAAAAATACTACAAAAAGAGCAATTACTAAAGATCAACCCTCAATCAACCACCAATCAAAGGAAGACCCCAACTCAGCCGCAACACTTAACATGCACCTTGATTAACACCAGATCGGCAGTCAAGCACAGACAAGAAGTCCACGACTTCATCACCCAAAAGAACTTGGATTGTCTCTTCATCACAGAAAGCTGGCTAACACCCGACTGCAACACCATCCTAACCGAATTGGTCCCTGAAAAATACAGGATCCTAACGGAGCATAGAATAGGAAAAAAAGGAGGAGGCCTAGCAGTGATCTTCAAATCTCACCTTACGCTCGGCAAACCCACGCTACAGCACCCAGTGCCTTTTATGGAGACACTTTCTTTACAGCTGCAAACACCCCAAGACATCATTCATATACTGCTATGCTACAGACCACCAGGACCAAAGACAAATCTCCTGATACCCTTCACCGAATTTATTTCAATGCACACCCTGAAAACCAAAAACGTTCTGGTACTTGGAGATTTCAATCTCTGGGCAAACAACACCAAAGACCCCATCGCCTCTGCCTGCATAAACCAACTGGAAGAACTAGGTCTTCAACAACTGATAAATGCTCCAACGCATGGTTCAGGACACACTCTGGACCTCATCTTCGAACAAAATATCAGCATCAACATACTCAACAACTCGCCGCTACCATGGACTGACCATCACGCCATCAAATTCGAAATCACCACCAACAACACCATCCAGAAACCGAACCACTCAACGACATACTGGACCAGATCTCAGGAGAAACTACACTCGGAACTCTTCAAAACTACACTATCCAACAAAATAACAACTTTAAATTTAAACCACTCGACGGAAAAAACACTCAACTCCTTAAACAAATCGTTACTACAAACAGCAGACGCAATCGCTCCAAAACGCAGAACACTCATCCGCAATAAGAACTCTGGATGGTTTAATGGAACTCTTACTCTACTGAAGCAGGAACGCAGAAGAGCTAAAAGAGCCTGGAGAAGAAACTCTTCTAAAGAAAACCACACAAACTACAATACTCTCACAATGAAATATCACAAAGCTATCTTCAAAGCAAAAAAAGAACACTTCTCAAACACCATCACAAAAGCCCTAAACCGCCCTCGTGAACTATTCAAACTAGTCGCCCAGACTATGAACCCTACCTGCCTAGAGCCCCCTACCAACGAAACTCAAGAATTTTGCAATGAGTTATCGGATTTTTTTATCGACAAAATCGACAGCATTCGGGAAAATATCCAACAGAAAAATACAACCAACTGCATCCAAAAAGAGGAAGCCGATTCAAACATCGCACAACCACCGAAGTTTTCGCTGACCCCGATCGCCATAGAGACCACAAGAAACATCATCAGAAGCCTCCGAGACAGCACTTCACCCAACGATATCATCCCCACAAAACTTCTGAAAGAATGCTCTGACATCCTGGCACCCACTATAACGCTACTCATTAATCAGTCATTCAAAGAAGGAATTGTTCCTAGCTCCCTCAAGCAAGGCATAGTCAAACCCCTCCTAAAGAAACCCAACTTGGATCCAAGAAACCCCAACCACCGAAGACCGATAACTAGCTTGAACACCATCTCCAAAATTATGGAGAAAGCAGTGGTACAACAGCTACAACTCCATCTGGACACACACAATCTCCTGGACCCTCTGCAATCAGGCTTCCGCCCAGGCCATGGCACAGAAACAGCTCTCCTCAAAATATGGGATGATGCCTTGGAAGCAGCAGATGGAGAATCATGTGTCCTGGTACTCCTGGACCTTAGTGCAGCATTTGACACATTGGATCACAACACTCTACTCACCCGCCTCAAAGAAGTAGCAGGAGTCACAGATTCAGACTTACCATGGTTCACTTCCTTCTTAGGAAATAGGTCACAGACAGTGAAACTTGGAGCCTTCACCTCTGAATCCCGTGCAGTCTCCTATGGAGTCCCTCAAGGATCACCTTTATCACCCGTGCTCTTCAACATTTACATCCGTCCACTCCTAAAAATCATCAGCAAATCAGACCAATGCTTCCATTCATACGCAGATGATACTCAACTCTACCTTCGAATCCCCGGACAAAAAGACCAATATCAGGAATTAGAAAAATGCCTCACATCGATAGACTGGATGTCCACAAGCTCACTCAAACTTAACGGAACCAAAACAGAACTCATTCTCCTAAATGCAAACCGGAAAACTGAATCTACGATACCATGGACTCCGCCCACCATCCTTGGACAGACCATCCCCCTAAGCATAAAAGCCAAAAGTCTCGGAGTCATCTTCGATTCAGAAATGTCAATGAATGCACAAATAGGATCAGTAGTCAGCGGATCCTACCACCTTCTACGCATGCTACGTAGACTCATCCCCTTCATTCCAGAAAAGGACAAAACCATAGTGGTAGGAACAATCATCAACTCTCGACTCGACTACGCAAACTCCCTCTACATAGGACTACCTAAATTCCAGATTGCACGACTTCAAGTCGTTCAAAACACGGCAGCAAGACTAGTCACAGGAAAAAAACCATGGGAATCAATCTCCCCATCCCTGAGGACCCTCCATTGGCTAACCGTAAAGAATCGGATCACATTCAAGACCCTCTGCTTGACCCACAAATGCACACAAGGAGATGCTCCTCAATACTTATGCGAAAAAATACAACACTACACCCCCAATCGCAACCTCCGATCTAACAACCAAAACCTCCTCCTCGTCCCCAAATCTCGGTACAAGTCAAGGGGAGAACGAAGATTTGCAGTCCAAGGACCACGGCTATGGAACGCTCTACCTACAAACATCCGCTTGGAAAAAGACCATCAGGGCCTTCAGGAAAAAACTCAAGACCTACCTCTTCTAAGAAGAAATCAACGCAGGTCGGATCAAGCGCCTCGAGGCGATTCAGTTCGCAGTTGCAGCGCTATACAAATCATTCATTCATTCATTGCTGCCTGCCCCTCCAATCTGCTGTCCTTTCACAGAAGGCTTTGTATTTTGTGAATGGATTCACAAAATACAAAGAGGTCTGTGACTGGGCGTGGGGGGGGGGGGCAGGGCAGCTGCATTCGACTCGACAGCTGCAGAAGCTTAGACTAGAAGGTCCAGCATCGGCATCTGAAGCATAACGATAGCTATGTTCTTGGTGCTCAGTAAAAGTATAAATTGTAAGGTAAAGGGATAAGTCCACGAGGTGGCATGTGCATTGTTGGACTTAACCCATAGTAATCCAGCACATTTTAGAAAACACCTGAATTCATGAAGTTCATCTTTACTTTTTTGCACTCAATTGTTAAACTCAGTCAGATCAGCCATAATTTATGCATCATCAGATCAGTCCCAATTCATGCCTCACACGTTTCACACCTCGAATCAGCAACAAACACACAAATTCAGGCTTTTTTACGCTATACACTTACATCCGCAGCCACTGGAGGTAATTGAAGAAGAGCTGGCACCTGAATGTCCACTGTGTCAGGGAGTAGGGTGGGCTGTGAACACAGAAAGGCCATCCAGGCTTAGTAATTGACACATAGCGAGCTGTATAGTACAGCCTATGGCAGTGTCGCTTCTGGGTGCCACTGTAAAAGACAATGCATGCCTGTGTGGACATGCGTGCCATAAGTTTCTTACCCATGATATAGCAAAAATAAAGCCCAGCCACTTGAGCCTTGAAGTCATAACAGACTAAAAGTGGGCAATTATCAGCAGAGAATTTTTAAGATGACCTTTTTTTTCACGACGGTTGGGCTTTACATTGGCTGGTAATCTGTTCACACTGGATCAAATGTGAGTAGTCAATGTTGGCAATGTATTTCAGGGCAGCAGAAGTAATGCGCAGGTAAGATCCAAGCTATTGTTTTCTTATTAATAAGTATCTGGTGCATTTCCCTCTGGGCTTTTACACGCTTGAAATTCATAGCTTTGTTGTAAAACAATATAATGAGCACAGCGCAGAGCTACAAGTTGATTCCCTTGGTATAGTCTGTGTTTCTGGTTCTAATTCAGGTATCCGGATAAGCATGCTTTTAACCCACTGATAACTCCAAAAGCTTAGGCAATGTGGACAGGTAGTATAGAGTTGCCATCATAAAACATACAAAAAGTTAGGTTCATTGAAGAGACTCTTCAGTTTAAGAAAAATAAATAAAAAACTGTGCAAAACGGGTCCATGGCATACTTTCAAACTAGCCAAAAAAAAAAAAAAAAACTGATATGGTTACTACATGTGAATATTATGTCCCTTTCAGATTCAGAGCTGTCTTTACCTGGCCACTGTAGCCAGGGTAATCAATATACAGTTACTGGGATTCTTATTTATTTTTTCTTACCAAAGACCCCTTCCTAACCAGACCAATTTTCAGCTTTCGGTGCTTTCACAATTTGAATGACAATTACTCAGTCATGCAACACTGTACCCATATGAAATGTTTGTCCTTTTTTCCATATAAAGCTTTCTTTTGGTGGTATTTTATCACCGCTGGGTTTTTTATTTTTTGCGCTATAAATCAAAAAAGACTGAAAATTCGTTAAAAAAAAAGAAAAAAATTATTTGTTTCTGTTAAAATTTATTGGCAGAGTATTGCATACTATGGCAGAGTACTGGCACTGAGCAGCGCTGTGGGCTGGATCTGTAGTGCCCACAAATGATCTCTCCTCTCACACTGTACCGAGTGGTACAGAGAGGGGAGGAAAGAACCAGCGTCATGTAAATGACGCCGGTTTGTTTACAAGTGATGCTCCGTCATTTGAGCGCTGTTCTGGGAGGACGTCCCACGGACGTCCACCCAGAATAAGCCGACCGCGTTGTAGCCGTCTTTCGGCTATGACCCGGTCGGCATGGGGTTAAATGTGTGTTCTTTTTCGTTTATAGCGCAAGAAAAAAAAAAAACACAGTGGTGATCAAATACCAAACTTGTTTGCGTTCAGCGTTGTATGACTGCGCAATTACCAGTTAAAGTAGCACAGTGGCGAATAGAAAAAAAAATGGCCTGGTCACGAAGAGGGTAAAATCTTCCGGAGCTGAGGTGGTTAAAGTAGTGCAGAGCTAAATATCAGAAAATGACCTGCTCATGAAGGGAGTAAAATCTTCTGGAGCTGAGGTGGTTATTTGCAATTAGGTTCTGCAGAATTAGTACAGTGTTGTTGTTTATTTCCTTGTACTTTCTGAAGAATTGAATATCTTCATGTATGACCAGCTAAGAAATCTTGTGTTCTTCCCAATCCAGATTGGAGTTCTGGCTTCTATACACACACCTGCTGTTCACAGTACAAAGGAACGACTGCAGCTAAAGATCACTCAGATACAATTAGATCACGAGCAGTCCGTACATCAGAAACCCCACGCCTGCCATCACTAGCAATACAGACACCCAATTCCTTCCTGCCTTTGTATTTTGGTCTTCGAAGGCCATTTAACCTCCTGTGTATCAGAAGAATAAAAGGGATAATTGTCTGGTGACCTGCAACTTTTCTCAGGGCACTGGGCAGAAAATTGTTTGGGGATTTAACATCAGTTGTGGGCTTCAGAAGTGTTCAGATGCATCTATATTTCATGCTCCCCCGTTGTTGGGCAAGTTTTTCTTTCTTCCTGTCTGGGGCTTTCAGAGATGTCAATCTGTCATCCCATCCCCTTTGCTGCCAAGGTGGTGTCACACTTTATTAGCTGTCCTGATGGGGTGATGCGCAAAGTCCCTGTGCCACCTGCATACCCTCCCTGCATCAGGAATTAATTTAGAGGAAGGGAGGAGGGCCAGGAAAATCTAAAGATGCTGCCAGGATTGCTTTCAAAACTGTTTTGTCGGCCCTCCAGCAGTCCTGATGTTGCGAGTGTTTACTTAAATTATATCATGCAAATCTTATTGTAAATAGGATGAGTCAGTAATAGAACTTTTAATTTTATTAGCAAATGACTTAATTAAATCGACACCACTTTCTCTATAGAATATTCACAGCATAAGTATCTTTTTAACAGTTGTAGGTGTGAGAAAGTAAGCCTCATTTGAACCACATCTCCGATTTTTCTTTGCCCTTGCTTCACTATGGAGTAGTATAAGTTACAAGAGACCCGTTGGAAAACATAATGCTACATTTACCGCATTCCAAAACCATTTTTATATTCACAAATTTCTAACAAGTCAAAGGCATTAGCCTGCCATACACTATATAAGAAAAGACAGATATGCATTTGCAAAAGATCAGAATCTAACAAATTGCATTTGTCTAATGCCCTGTACACACGATAGGATTTTCAGACAACAAAATGCATGGGATTTTTTCCGACGGATGTTGGCTCAAACTTGTCTTGCATACACATGGTCACACAAAGTTGGTCGGAAATTCCGAACGTCAAGAACGCAGTGACGTACAACACGTACGACGAGCCGAGAAAAATGAAGTTCAATAGCCAGTGCTGCTGTTCTTCTTGATTCCGAGCATGCGTGGCACTTTGTGCGTCAGAATTGTGTACACACGATCAGAATTTTTCCAATTTTGTTGTCGGAAAATTTGAGAACCAGATCTCAAATTTTGTGCGATGGAAAGGTCCTATCACATTTTCCATCGGAAAATCCTATAGTGTGTATAGGGCACTAGAACTGTCAGGTATGTACACACTCAGTGACAGCTAAAAGTCAGACTATGCTTATCTAAAAAAAGAAGAGTGGCTTTGGTTGGTTTAAAAAAAAAAAAAAAACACATTTTGCTGTTTTATTTTACTAAACCCACCTCCTACAAGCTTTAACCAGACACTGATAAGAAGTCGCAAGACCGCTCCAACTGCTGATGAGAAAAGGTATTTAGTAGTTTATATTTACTAAAACTATTGCATTTCCATGTTCTGTGGGAGACCAGAATATAGTGAATGGAGGGTCCTGGATTTAGTAACACTTAAAAGTATATGTAAACCTAAATAAATAAATCTCATATATGCATTAACATGTTAATGTAATTTCAGAATGAACCTTTAAATTGTGCAAATCAGCAGCTTTCTTTAAAATTACATTCGGTGACCATGTCATGAAGGTACTTCTTCAGGCACATTCTGATATACAACAACACCTTTTTTTTTTTTTTTTCTACTGCATTGTTACTATATCGCACACTTTTGACGGTGACTACAAGTGTCCGTTTCAGAACATTATGCAGCCATGATCTACTGTTGTCACCAGAAAGGAACCCACCCTGGGAAATGCCATGCATCCAGTCACAAGAGGGCATGCATGTAGATAGGACAAAAGACGGAAACAAAAAAAAGCAGAAGGGCGCACCGACCTTTGTGCATTACCACTAAAAAGGTTTTATTAAAATATATAAAAACAGCAAAATTACTACTCACAAACGAGTACACGGTACAGGCAAAAACATGGATGGATGCACACGTCCACTGCTTTCAGTCACGATTCTTGAACACCGGGAGGACCTGATGGTTCCTCCAGTGAATGGCTGACGCGTTTCAGGGGAGTACCCCTTTCATCAGAGCCTACAAGCGGGCAATGGTCTTGTCTCCCCCCATTCTATTCAACTCTCTTCTTTTATGGGGAGGGTAAATAGGTGGGCGTGGTCGGGCACTCGACCCCTCCCCCCACCCCCTCCTCCTCCTCATAGGCCCTCCCATTCAGTTAAAGATGGGTACATATGAATGTGAAAGGTACCTCAATATACAACAACCAAATGGTCCTCCAATACAATCCCCAAGACCCCAGGGCTTCTCAGGACATGAAGGATCTACTCATCTTATCCAGGTCCTTGGCCGGCGTGTTCCCCATCGATCAGGGGAATCCCTTCAGTGACTGGATGGCTGGCGACTCCGGTCCGGAAGTGCGGGTGTATTTGCGTTCCACCCGCAACTTCCGGTCGAACCACGCCTCATTTCCAAACAGGCCAAAGCATAATAGTATTATAATAGGCCATATCCCGGAAGCGCGGGTGTGTTTACGCTCCACCCGCGACTTCCGGTCGAACCACGCCTCGTTCCCAGACTGGCCACAACATAATGATGCTATAGTGAGCCATATCCCGGAAACGTGGGTGTGTTTGCGCTCCACCCGCGACTTCCGGTCTAACCAAGCCTCGCTCATGCAGCGGCCCTGAACCTAATGGAGCTATATATGCCTCTACTGCGCCTGCGCTCCTCTACTCTACGGGCCATTACCGCGCATGCGCGCCCATACATAGCGGCTAAGTGCGGGGGGGCATCGGTGTACCCCCTCTCCACCCAAGCCTCAAAAAGGAACACCCACACAGTGTATTACTGGAACAAAGCAATGCCAAGGGGAATTAGTACAAATGCATAAAACAATACACAAAGCGATACACAGGGAGGGGGGGGGAATCGAAAGTGCCCCACCATACTCGCTGGAAAAAGTGTGCATAGGTAGTGCATACAGTAGTGCCACTGGCAATGGCCATGAACCAAAGAAGAGTACCCACATGCAGTTGTCATACCAATGCAAATAATATATATATATATACATATATATATATATACATATATACACATATATGCGCGCGCTACATGTAGATAAAAAATGATGATAATAATAATAATAAAAAATGTATACAATATATATAAAAAATGTGTATATATATATATATATATATATATATATATATACATAAAATACATAAAAAAGAGCTTTCAGGCTCAGTGTTCAAATCACTGCCTGCAAAGAGTGGATGTACAGAATATATCAAGAAACAGTTTTGGTTAAAAAATCCCCAAATCAATGGAATTTGATAGATACATAATTCAATCGTGTTGTACCACATTGCATAGTATTTACTGTTAATAATAAATATATGTTAAAATGTATTAAAACCCAATGATGTGGCAAACTAAATTAAAAAAAAACCCAAAATAAACCCCTTTCTACAATTTAAAAGCCTCAGCACACTCACACTCCTACAGGGCTAAATGTGTTAAACACTGAACCTTACTAGGATACACAAATGCACTTCACAGTACCATCAAATTACGGTGCACACTTCCATATAAACCTCTTAGGACCTCTACCTCTACCTCTACCTCTACCTCAATGACAAGACCATTTAGCCCACTCTAAAACAGTCCCCATGTGAGACTTACTAATGCTGCAGAAAGCTACATAGATCCCTAGCTGCCCTTCAAACCACCCCTTTCTACCCCTATTTTGAAGGCTATGGCTGCGGTGCCCTACTAACATGTATTTGTACTCAAGAAGTTTAATAGTCCCTATTGCTGCAGAAATCAGTAAGTAGGTCTGCAAACTATATACTACAAATGCGACTCGATGCTCAATGCACTGGCCCCAGACCTAGCTGTCCCTCTGCCCCAACTGCAAATCTCAGACCAGATTATGTAGTTCTATTTCTTCGTTTAGGCCCTTGGGAGCCATGGTGTCCAAGGTAAAGATCCAATATGCTTCCCTTTTGCATAGAAGCTGGTACTTTTTTCCGTTATCTAGCTCATTTGGCATAGCCTCAATGCCAAAAACTCTAAGACCTTCAATGCTACTACCATGAGCCTCTTTGAAGTGCCTGGGTACGGAGTATTTGTCTTTTTTCGTCAAGATATTGCTCCTGTGCTCATTCATCCTTGTTCTCATCTGTCTTGACGTACGACCAATATAGAGGTGGCCACAAGGGCACAAAAGCCCGTATATGACATATGCGGTCCCACAATTGATGAACTGTTTGATCTTGTGTAGTTTGCCATCGGCACCTATTAGTTCTTTCTTTCTATGGTGCATGTATAGGCAGTTCCCACAGTTCGTGACCCCACATCTATAGTTCCCTTTTTGGTCGAATAAAGTCGTCCAAGGATTGTTGGGGCCTTTATTTCTAGTTTTCTTTATCCTGCTTGGGGCAATAAAAAACTCTTGAGATCTTTTGGTCTCCTAAAAATTATATTCGGGCGCTGAGGGAGATGCGTCCTCAGAATTGGGTCTGACTCCAGAATCTTCCAGTTCTTTTTTACTATTTTCTGTATTGCACTTGCTTTGTTATTGAACCTAGTGCAAAACCGAACCTGTAAAAGCTCATCCCCCTGGGGTACCACCTTTCTTATTTCCTCCATCTCAGTGTTGTCATATTGCACGAGATACTTCTGGAAGGCTTCTTCTAAATGTTCGTCCGTAAACCCCTTCTCTTTGAATTTGTTTCTGAGGACTGCACTTTGTTCTTCATAGTCCTGTTTGAGGGTACAGGTGCGCTTCAGTCTACAGAATTGACCAAAGGGGACATTGCGGATCCATTGTGGATGGTGGTGGCTGCGGGCATGAAGGTAAGAATTTCCGGCACTTGGTTTAAAGTGGGTTTTTGAGTAGATTTTCCCTTCATCGTCTGACCGTAATTCCAGGTCTAAAAAGACTAAGGAAAAGTCGTCCACCACATGTGTAAAAGAAATCCCAAAGGGATTCCCTGCGCAATGTTTTAAGAAGCCTTCTAGATCCTCATCAGTTCCACCCCAAATGATAAGAATATCATCAATGTACCTTGAGTACAAGATTAAATTCCCGCCGAATGGGTTATTAGCCCAGATGTAGTTTTGTTCCCAGTACCCCATGAACAGATTTGCATAGCTTGGGGCAAATCTAGCCCCCATTGCTGTGCCCTTGACTTGCCTATAGAATCCGTCCATAAAGGTGAAGTAGTTATGCGACAGCGTAAATTCGATGCAATCATATAGAAACTGGGCTTGTGTCGGGTTGTACAGACGTGTATCGGCCAGATAATACTCCACTGCTCTTAACCCAAATTCATACTGTATGGAAGTATACAGAGATGCCACATCCAGGGAAAGCCATCTGTAGCCTCTCTCCCATGTATATGTGCTCAGGATCTCCAAGGCGTGGCCTGAATCTTTAATATAGGATGGTAGGTTCGTGACAAGTCCTTGAAGGAAATAGTCTATGTAACATCCCAGGTTACTAGTGAGGCTATCTATTCCAGCTATGATCGGTCTACCCGGGGGTTTCTCCAGATTCTTGTGTATCTTCGGAATATGGTAGAAATGGGGTACTACAGGATGTTTAGGAAGCAAGAAATAATACTCGTTTTTAGTGATAACATTGTTGGCAAGTGCTTTATCTACAAGTGTTTTAAGCTCAGTCCTATAGAGGGCCGTGGGGTCCCAAGTCAGTTTCTCATAGGTGCTTTTGTCTCCAATGAGTCTTGATGCTTCGTCCACATACTGGTCCTTATCCTGTATAACCAGACCTCCGCCTTTGTCAGCTTTCCTTATGATTATCTCTGAGTTTTTCTTCAGACTATTAAGCGGACCATCCAGATCTGCCTCATGTCCTTTATTGAACTTACGAGTCTGGTTCTCACATATTTTCCTGAATTCTCCCATCACTACCTCATAGAATGCTGGGATACAATTTCCCTTGTTCCAGTGGGGATAGAATCCCGATTTTGGTCTAAAATTGGTACTAATGATCCTATCCTCACAGCTCCAAGGAGGGAACTCCTCCATAGGATCCCTACCCCCTTCGGCATATAGTTCTTCCAAGATTTCTAGTATTCCTTCATCATCGAAGTCTCCAGGGGAGGGGGGAACAGTTGTCTCAGCCTTTTTGTCCACAGAACCATTGATTTCCTTAAGCTTGAAGTGACGTTTAAGTGTCAAGTTCCGTATGAACTTGTTTAAATCTATAAACAACTCAAACAGGTTGGGTGGACTCTCTGGGGCATAATTAAGCCCTCTTCTGAGCAACTTTAACTCAGGTTCTGAAAATTCACATTTTGATAAGTTGAATATTCTTATTGTGGAGTGGCCTTCTTCTACTTTGGAATTTTTTGAAATTCGCCGCCCTCCCCTGCGACCTCTCCTTGTAGCTTTTGCTGTAATTGTCTTCTGGTATTGGGAGGTGAGATCATTCGTGATGTACTGTTTTTCTGCGCTGCGGGTTTCGTCTTCCCCGCAGCTCCATCCACAAAAAAAGACTCATCTACTTTTGATTGTGGTCCTTTAGTGTCTCTGACTTTACACCCCCTTCCCAGAGTTGCATTCGATCTTGATCTTTGTGGGAGTGCCGATTCTTTCTCTGTCTCCTCTCTGATCTGGTGTATTCGCAAAGATGGATCCGTGACCAAATCTTTCGCCCTTTCTTCTTCCTCCTGTGGTACTGGATTAATGCAGTCTCCTTTGACTTGCTTGGTGTGATCTAAAGTTTTCTGTACCCCTTCATTCCTATTTTCATTTGTTCTTCCATTGAGGGCCCTTGGGTCAAGATGTACCAATGAACTTTCTCGTACTGAGGGAGGGGGTGGGAAGTCATCCTGTACATTCCCTCTAGGTGGACCATAGAGCAAGGTATCCTTAATCCTCCTATTGTTGGCATAGCTGTCTCCCCAGTTTTTATTATAAATATAATCTCTGTTTATATTTTTATCTTTATTTTTATTTCTATTTCTATTTCTATTCCTATTGTTCTTCTTCCAATATTTATTCTTATTCTTATTTCTATATCTATTGCTATTAGAGCCTATATTGTCATCTATAGTGTTCTCCATTCTACTATTGCCACTATGGGCAGTGTCTACTGGATGATCGGACTGCTCCATATCACCCCCTATCCCCTTGGATCCCATTTTGTCCTTTTTCCAGTGAAATTCACATCCCATCATATAATCATGCCTATCTCTCTCAAATTTTCCGGATTTTTTGACTATCAGGTCAGCTTCAAATTCCATAGTCTGTTCATTAATCCTCAGATCCCATACGGCGAAGGATTCAAGATCTGTGAATTTTGATAGCTGCTCCTGAATGTCAACTATATCTTGCTTAATGTGTTCTAGATTCCTCTCCCTTTGGCTAATGATCAAATTTAACCAGGATTTATTGAATGACCTCATTTCTTTAGTCCATTCTTCTCTAATATCATCATCTAAAAAGCTGCAGATTTTAGTGATCCTCAACCCCCTTGGGATTCTATTAACTTCCAAATATTTCTGCAACAATATAATATCCCACCACTGGGATAGGACAAAGACAGTGCAAAGAAACTACTTGGAGATCTTAGTGGTTATTAACCAGTTCCCACCCAGGCCAATTCTGACATTTCCTTCCTATAATTAAAAATCTGATTATTTTTTTTTTGCTAGAAAATTAATCAGAACCCCCAAACTTTATACATATATATATATATTTTTTTTTTTTTTTTAGCAGAGACCCTAGAGCATAAAATGGTGGCTGTTGCAGTTTGTCATACGGTATTTGCGCAGTGTTTTTTAAAACGCAATTTAAAAAAAAAATGCATTTCAATTAATTTTAATGCAAAAAAAACACAATATATAACCCAATTTTTTATTACGCGTGCTCGTGAAATGGTGCCAAACTACGATACCTAAAAATCTCCATAGGAAATGCTTTATAAATGTTTACAGGTTACCCGTTTAGAGTCAGAGGAGGTCTATTGCTAGAATTATTGCTCTCGCTATAACGTTCGCAGCAATATTTAGTATAAACCCCATTTACATATGCAGGAGCAACATATATATGCATTCACTTCTGCGTACGGGGGCGCTTTATATTTTATTTTATTGAACCCGTTTATTCCTATCAGAAGAAATGTAAACATTCCCTGTGATAGAAATAAGGGATGACAGATCATCTTTATGGAGACATCATCTCTGTGTCTCACCTAAAGCCAGTCACTTCACTGGATATATGTAAGGTTTTACAACCACTTTAAAGGTCATCCATAATATTTTCTACTTTAACAATGCATTTAGGAAGACCATTGTTGCAGCTTTGCTATTAGCACCCCTTACTTTGGAAAGTCAAAAACTGCTTACAGATAGATATTTACAGTGGAAGAGACTATGTATGTCTCTTCTAGCATAAAATATCTATCCCTGCCTGCTAGCATTTTTTTATGAATCGTACACTAGCATTCATGCACAATGTGGGAGTCCGTGCCGGTGTTCTGTCAAAAGAGCAAACTCGTCAAAATCTCCAATTACGTCAATTTCGGTGACTCTCCAGCAGCTGTATTTGCCGATCTAGACGACTTGCAGAACACCGGCAGCGTATACACTACGACTACGGTACACGATATGAGTGGACTTTGTTAGTCTTCCCGCTACTAACCAACAACACGGTCGCCTCTAAAGCGGAAACAACTTTTTTTTTTTACTCCTTACCCGGTGTTCTGTGAAAACAGCCAACTCGTCCTGTACAGAAGTGTATACGCTGCTGGTGTTCTGTGAAAACAGCCAAATCGTCAAAATCTGCAATTACTGCTGCTGGAGAGAAACCGGAAGTGACGTAATTGGAGATTTTGACAAGTTGCCTGTTTTGACAGAACACCGGCGTAAATTAACTCCTGTGTGCATTCGTGTTGTTACTCCACCTCACTCTAGCCATTCAAGATCGGCAAAAAGATTCTTGAACCAGGGAAAAGATGAAAGAACCAATGACGAGGGAGACTGAGGATGACACAGCGCTGGGGGGAACTTTACAAGGCAAGTCTGCTACAATGTGCAAATATACTGCACATACTTGCACGGTATGGCTAAAGTTCCTGTAAGCACAAAAGTTTAACACGCATTGTTAATACACTGCAAAACCTGGTACCCAACTTTAATCATTTTCTTTTTAAACATAACAGCAGTGTTTTTTTTTTTGGATGGATTGTAGTTGGAAGCCCCATGGAACTGGGTTCCTACATGCCTGTAAACCTCAAAACTGCATCTGCTGTTAGGGGAAAAAAAAATAAAAGGTCAGTTAACCTTTTTGATAGACAAATACAAAATATTGTGATGCAAAAACAGCCAGTGACCTCCGAGAGAATAAATACTAACCAGTAATAGCAATACTAATAGTAACCAGTTCTTCTGTTCACATAAAGTAGGATGTGAATAAAACAGTAGGCTTGTCCTTAAAGCGGAGTTCTGCTTAAAAAAAATAAAATAAAAATTGGACCCTTACCTGTCCTAGAGTCCAGCGATGCGTCTCCCCCTCCTCTCTGCGGCGCCGGCATTGTAACTGTGAGCCACGCCGCGTGCCATGACTGGCAGGACAATCATCTGGGACCTGTGACGTGTCCCAGATAATTGCAGAGAGGGAGGGGGAGAGGGGATCCCCCTTCCGGTGCCGTGGTGTCCCGGGAAAAAGTGGGAGCTGGGACCCTCTAAAAAGAGGGTACCGACTCCCCCCAAAAAAAATCACCTGTCAGGGGGTCCCTTAAAGCGGAAGTTCAATTTTTTGGTGGAACTCCGCTTTAAAGCAGCTCCTCGGCAGGTAGAAGAGATATCTGTAATATGGTAAAGAGACAGAAGAAAGCACGTCTATGTGCAGCAGATATTAGTAAAAAAGCAAAATGGTCACTCACATGTAGGATTTAAAAGGCAGGTCTTACATCAACACTTGTGCATTCCCATGCCAGTGAAACATGGCCCTACACGGGGAATGGACCAAATTGCCCTGTATGAGGCCTTACAGTGAGGGATAAAGGTATTTGACAAAGAAATTATCAGTCTATAATTTTAATGGTAGGTTTATTTTAACAGTGAGCGACAGAATAACAACACAAATATCCAGTAAAATTAATTTTAAAAAAAAAGTATAAATTGATTTGCATTTTAATGATTGAAATAATTATTTGACCCCTTGGCAAAACATGACTTAGTACTTGGTGGCAAAACCCTTGTTGGCAATCACAGAGGTCAGATGTTTCTTGTAGTTGGCCACCAGGTTTGCACACATCTCAGGAGGGATTATGTCCCATTCCTCTTTGCAGATCCTCTCCGAGTCATTAAGGTTTCAAGGCTGACGTTTGGTAACTCGAACCTTCAGCTCCCTCCACATATTTTCTATGGGATTATGGTCTGGAGACTGGCTAGACAACCCCAGGACCTTAATGTGCTTCTTCTTAAACCACTCCTTTGTTGCCTTGGCCATGTGTTTTAGGTCATTGTCATGCTGGAATACCCATCCACGACCCATTTTCAGTGCTCTGGCAGAGGGAAGGAGGTTCTTGCTCAAGATTTGACGGTACATGATCTTGTCCATCATCCCTTTGATGCAGTGAAGTTGTCCTGTCCCTTTAGCAGAAAATTACCCCCAAAGCATAATGTTTCCACCTCCATGTTTGACGGTGGGGATGATGTTCTTGGAGTCATAGGTACCATTCCTCTTCCTCCAAACAGTGAGTTGAGTTGATGCCAAAGAGCTTAATTTTGGTCTCATCTGACCACAACACTTTCATTCATTTCTCCTATGAATCATTCAGATATTTATTGGCAAACTTCGGATGGGCCTGTAAATGCACTTTCTTGAGCAGGGGGACCTTGCTGGCACTGCAGGATTTCAGTCCTTCATGGCGTAGTGTTTTACCAATTGTTTTCTTTGTGACTATGGTCCCAGCTGCCTTGAGATCATTGACAAGATTCTCCCTTGTAGTTCGGGGCTAATTCCTCACCGTTCTCAGGTTTATTGAAACTCCACGAGGCGATCTTGCATGGAGCCCCAGAACGAGGGAGATTGACAGTTATTTTGTGTTTCTAACATTTGCAAACAATCGCACCAACTGTTGTCACCCTCTCAGCACGCTGCTTGGTGGTGGCCTTGTAGCCCATTCCAGCCTTGTGTAGGTCTACAATCTTGTACAGTTAAACCTTGGAATACGAGCATAATCCGTTCCAGGAGAATGCTTGTAATCCAAAGCACTAGCATATCAAAGCGGAAACTAAGAGAATTTGTTCCACGTTGACTTCTATTGCATGCAGTACCGCATGTGGCCTGAGTGAGGTGGGGGGGCGCCGGAGAGACTCGGAAATACTCAGATGGCTCGGATAGAAGACACATGGGAGCCAGAAATTTTGCTAATTAATAGGGGATCAAATACTTATTTCACTCATTAAAATGCAAATCAATTTATAACTTTCAAGCATCTATAAAAAAAAAAAAGGTTGAGACAAAAGAGGGCGCATCTAAGTGCAGCAGATAGATAATGTAATAATAAAAAAATCAAAATGGTCAAAATGTAGGATTATAAAAAGCATATTACATATAACAAGGTCATCATCTTTGGAGCCCAGGCTGAGCAGCAAAGGAGAGCAGAACCGCTGGCAGCAAAAAGCTTTAAAAGCAACACAAGTGGATCTGACAGCATGGGAATTGTTGGCGATGACATCAGATGCCGGGGGGGTTGTGGGTGTGTATACATGGTTTGAGGTGGTACTGCCTCTTTTTCAAGCCTACCTACCTACATTCTGTGTTTAGTCCATTTTTTTACTTGTGTTATTAAAGAACTACTGCAGTCTGCTCACATAATTTGTAATAAAAACATCTTTGCCATTGTGAAGCCTTCCTCCAACCACTTGGCATAATATTTTTATATATACTGTGATTCCTTACTTGCCAAATATGCTGCAGAAATCTCCCCCCACTGAGTCTGGCTGCAGCCAATTTAACTGTTGGCATCTGAAGCTGCTGCCTGTTCACTTCCTGGATTTACACAGACACACACCTCCAGCTCTGCAGCTTTCCTTGGCCCTCTTATGACTCACCCCCTCCCTTCCTGGCAAACTCTCACAAGAGTGAGAGTGCGATGTGCATGATGTCATAAGCCTATGCTAATGACCAGACAAGAAACAAGAAGTGGGCTGTATAAAGTATTTACTGTCAGAAAATTTTTTTTTACTATCCAAAGTTAAAACAACAAGGGCAGAAGATTTAATAGATGAAAAAATGACTGAAGGACCGCTTTAATGACTGTAATTTTAATGGGAATCATCCCATTGCTTTATTTGATTTTACTGAAATGTGTTTTACTTATTTATATCTACAATCCATTTGTAAAATATGAATTACTCCTATTACTTGTCACTGTAGTAGTTCCATGGGCTCTCCCAATAGTGTTTACAGTGGTCTGCAGACTCTCCTTCCCCTCCCTATCTTTGACTTTGTTTCCCAATGCATCTGTTTCTAGTGATTGTTGTGTCCCACTCTTTCTTATTGTATGCCAAACCCCAGGGGTGGAGACTCCTGCTGCCCACTGCATATGCAACAGTGAATAGGTAGGTAGACTTGAAAAAGAGACGTTGGGGCCTCAAATTGCGTAGCCACCCCACCCCTCAGCGTCTGAAATCATCGGCAACAATTCTTATGCTGTCAGATTGGCTTGTATTGCTTCTGAACTTTTCTGCTGCTGGAGGTTTTGCTAGCCTCTGATCACTACTGCTCAGCCTGGGCTCCAGAGATGATGACCTTGTTGTATATGATTTGCCTTAATCCTACAACATGTAAGTGACCATTTTGCTTTTTTTATTAATTAATAATTTGCTGCACTTGGATGCGCTCTCTTGTGTCTCGTAACCCCTTTTTTTTTTTATAGGTGCTGGAAAGTTAAATCACCTAAGGCCTCCTTCACACAGGGAGATTTGCTCCGTGCCCTGTGTAGGGCCATGTTTCACTGGCATAGGGATGCACAGGTGTAGCTGTCTATTGTCTGCACGGACACAGCTGCTGCTCCCACCATGACATCCATATTGGTCTTGCTGCATGCACCCAGGGTGAGATTGGGGATACGCACCAACACAGATGTCATATTGGGAGCCATGGCACAGAACACTTGTCCATCCCTGTGTGGGTTTACACATTCCTGCACAGGGCATGGATCAAATCACCCTATGTGAACGAGGCCTTACAGTTTGTGTTTCAAGGTGTCTAATTCTAAGAAATGTGGAAAGCACTAGGTATAAAGGAATACATAATGTACACTTCGAGAGCCCACAACTCTGAAACAAAGTTTTAGACATCCCTATTATTTCTCAGGAATATTTTAGCCACCCGGAGCTTGCCTAGCGGTCTGCCATCTGGGTACATAGTGGGTCCAGCTCCTTTCAGCAGCAATTGGTGGAGTCAGTGACCCCAGGCAGAAATTGCCCATCTGCGCTGGCACAAGAACACAGAATGCTTGGGCTGACAGTCCAGCAAGTGGAAGAAACATGTCTGTGCCAAGTAGTTCATTCCATCAGTCTTCTAGGATAAAAGGGTCTTTATCCTCCTTCCAGCCTCATAGACCTGAGCTAAATACAAATCTCCACCATACTTTAGCAGATTTTTCTTCCAGATGGACAAACAGAACCTGGACTTGTTTGTCCCCGACGCATTCGGAGAAATTCATGTAACAAGGAAAAACATATTAGCTCTTAATGCACAATAACTGCCAAGACTCATTAATACTCAAGTTTGCTTGCCTTAACGCACAGTAATTAAGATCAAATATTTCTGTCCCTAAAGTGGCCTTTTCACTTTACCCCTTCCAACTGATTCACTCTGTTTCTTTAGCTGGGAAATCTTGACTGCTTGAGGGAGTTTGAATTTATTTCTGTGCTGATAACCCTAAGGCAGATTTTAAACCAGTGAGATTTTAATTGGTCAGCCCAAACGGTTCTTCCAAGTGCCAGGTAATATGACAATGCTATAAAGTAATTTAATGGTTTGGAGCGACTTGCCTACTACACACTTGTTGATAATTTGGGTGGAATTGTTAAAAATATATATAATATTTGCTGTATATAGTGGGATTGGGGTGCTTAAACTCAAGCAGTAGGTGCGTTTGCAATGAATTGTGCCAGTTCAAAACTGTATTTTAGGGCATGACAGCTCACTTTTATTCAATAAATGGAAAAGTTCACATGTACATCAGTTGCCCACGCAGGGGTTTCTTATACACAATGTGCACAGATGAAAATACTGAGCCACCTTGCTCTCTTGTTTTTCAGCACTGCTGCTCCTCTTACCAGTCCCTTTTGACTGTGTTGTCCAGCTCTTCTGGAACACTTGGCTCTCTAGCCTTTAGTTACAGCACCCTGCTGCACGGCCCACCTCTGGTTTATGGATTGGGGTTCTCCTGACACCCCCAATAGGAGCCGACCTGACTCCTGGAATTGAGACCTGCTGTCTCTTGGTTTATGGCTGGACCATCTGACCCCTCGATAAGACCTCTGTTTTGTGTCTTCTGGCTGGGTCCCCATAACCCCGGATGAGACCTTCCATTACCCACAATGGAAGCGGTTGCCAAACTGGGAGCCCTGAACTATCCTCAGACCTGAGTATATAATGACCCTGCACATCTGTGTAGTCAGCCTGGTACATGGATGAGCGAGTTTGGGTCGGAGGAACTTGACTGACCTGCCCAGAGTCCTGACCTCAACCCGATGGAACACCTTTGGGATGAATTAGAGCGGAGACTGTGAGCCAGGCCTTCTCCTCCAACATAAGTGTCTGACCTAACAAATACGCTTCTGGAAGAATGGACAGCCTTCCCAGAAGAGTTGAAGCTGTTATAGCTGCAAATGGTGGGCCAACTCAATATTGAACCCTATGGACTAAGACTGGGATGCCATTAAATGTTCATGTGGGTGTAAAGGCAGGCATTCCAATACTTTTGGTAATATAGCGTATATAGTAAAATACCAATATCTCGCTGTATATGACCATCTTTAAAGCTGAACTTCAGATGTAGACTAATGCTGCTCTGTATTAATTAATACATCACTGAATTACATTTTTTTTCAATTTACAAACTGTAAGATGGCTTTCACACCAAGCCGCCTATAGCGTTGGTGGTAAAATGCTGCTATTTTTAGCGGCGTTTTAACATTGGATTTGGGGACCCTTTCTCGGCCACTAGCGGGGCACTTTTGCCCCCCCCCCCCCGTTAGCGGCCGAGAAAGGGTTAAAACCGCCTGCAATTCGCTGCAATAGCGGTATTACAGCGCTGCCCCATTGATTTCAATGGGGAGCAGTGGTGGAGGAGCGGTAAACACACCGCTCCTTCACTGCTCCAACTAAGCTTCTGGCAGGACTTTTCCTGACGTCCTGCCAGCGCACTGCTCCAGTGTGAAAGCCCTCAGGCTTTCACACTGCAGACAATGGAGCAGCAGTTTGTGGGCGGATTGCAGGCGCTATTTCTAACGCTATAGCACCTGCAAAATGCCCTCTGTGTGAAAGGGGTCTAAGTACCTAAGTTGAAATTTGGTATCAGCCACTTGCAATCCTCCGCACAGCAGAACCCAGACTAGGGGAGAAGAGCAATTGGCCAATTTGTTATGCTGCAGTGCTTGTGTGTTGACAAGAGACATGTTTATAGCAGGAGAAAGCAGAAGGAGAGAGGGGCATTTTACAGCTCCCACCAGAAGAGGAAAAGAGGGGAAATTTTTAGGGGGAGGGCAAAGTTCCTGTGTCATTAGACAGGAAGTGAAAAGAATTCTGCCCAACAGGACATGGCAAATAAATGACAGGAATGGTAACCCCCTTACTATATCCAAAAATAGAGAAAAAAAGTTTTGGCTTTATATATACTTTAAAGTTGAGCTCCAGAAATTTTTTTTTTATAATAGCAACAATTGAAATAAGTTATTTCTAATGCTGAGTGTTCACTGCTGTCTTCACCGCTGATTACTTTACACATCTTACTTTCTTTCATCCAGGATATTACAGGTAGAAATTTTCTTCTGTCGCTGCAACCCACAGTTCTGGCTAGTGTACAGTGCAGGAATAGTGTGATATATTCTCCCTTTATCCATTCACAAAAAGTATTTTCAGATATAGGTGTTCTGAGAGAGGTGGGGGTGAGTATGACTGGATCGATCTCACCTTGTCCATTCACAGAACAATTTGCATTCTGTGAAAAGAATACAAGGCTTTTGCCTGTAGTAACCGGGGGAAAATGATTATGATTTGTACTGTAATCAGCAACCAGCCAGGCATAGGAGTTCTACTTAAAGATGTTTACGTCAATTATCTGCTTGAATAACCATCTTCTTTGTTCTCTCACTAGGTGACACTGGGCAAAGTATTGAAAGTGATTGTAGTGATGCGTAGTCTGTTTATTGATCGGACCATTGTGAAGGGTTACAACGAAAATGTTTACACAGAAGATGGCAAGGTGAGTGACTTATCAACTAGGAGTTCTTTCTAGGACAACCGGTGAAGTCAATCAGTGATTTCTATACAGGATTTGGGGGTAATTGTTCACTACGGGGACTATTTATAGAAGAGAACAGATTATGTTCTCTTCTGGACGCTGCACTTACTCTACACCGCGTTCTGCAATTTGTCCCCAATTCATGGCCGGACTATGCTCCCGGGTTTTTCTTTTCTCAGTCTATTCATTTTTACAGTGCTGGCAAGCAGCATGCACTGCTTTCTAAGTATTGTGTGCATATACTGTAAATATATTTAAAGTATGGCTGTGGTTAGTTTGTCCAGCTGAGGTCCTTAATTTACCTTACTTGGCATTCTCTGTGATGCATTGCAGCAGGATTCCAGAGAGCTCCTTACCAATGAAGGATGGAGGGTACCAAGCAAGTTTGCTCTGTCAGTAAATAAGTGCTGCCCCTGCTGGTCACAGGATTGATCTCCAAAGGCTAGCGTGTTTTTACAGGTTTTTTAACCCTAGGACAGTTTGTTTCCTTCATTCAAGTGATAGAAATTTTAGTGCAGATTGATCTTTTGTAGTTATAATAGATTATATGTCAGCGCTAGTCCACCTTTGTAATTATGGTGTAAGTGCAGAATACCAATGATAAACAGAGAAAAACCTGCAGCGCTAAACAGGGGCATCCGAGGATGTGCACTTGCGCGAAACATGTTGGGCAGAGCTTGGATGTATGTCACCATGGTAACCTGGTACTGTTGGCGGCCGCTGATGTAAGTTCATGAGCATCTTTCTTTTAATCATAGCTATTTACATTTGGAATGCTTTGTTCTACCCCTGAGACTTATGTAAGATGACCTTTATGGGAAATAAAATACTACACTGTTCGCTCCTTTTCGTTTGGGTTTTTCACTTCTCATGAGGTTATAGTCCAGGGATATGCAATTAACGGACCTCCAGCTGTTGCAAAACTACAAGTCCCATCATGCCTCTGCCTCTGAGTGTCATACTTGTGGCTGTCAGAGTCTTGTTATGCCTCATGGGACTTGTAGTGTTCTGCAACAGCTGGAGGTCCGCTAATTGCATATCCCTGGGTTATACTTTTGAAGACCGCGGCAGATAGGAGAAGGAGTTCAGAGCACAGTTTAAACGCATTATGCTGCTTATAACATGGCAGCTTAACTTTTGGCGAGTGTGCATTTATACTTGACTGCTTCTAATTTGGCAGCCAGAAATTCTGGTGATTGATCTACGTTGGTCATTTTGAGAAGAAGGGTTAGCTTCGTTTGATGCAGAGATTTCACATGGTGGAGGATATTATTTTGGATGGTTTTATTTGTTTTTCACACTTTATGGATTTTGATTTTATATTTGTTTAGCGCCACACTTTTTAACATTTTGTAGTGTCAATCTAATTGCTGCATAAATTATTGCCACTTAAATTTAATATATTTAGATTAATTTCCATCTTTGGGTGGCAGATAGCTTTTGTTGAAAACTTCAAGCGTCGTAATCAATAAAACCCCTTACAGAAAAACTAGGGAGGTAGTACGCTTTGAGGCATAGAAGGTTTAAATGTTTTTTAAAGTTACAGTCCTGGAGCCTGATCATGGATCACTACCTAAAAAAAATTTGAGCCAGAAAAAGCATGTGGACAGTAAAGTGCAAGCTTCCTTGCATACTTGTTATGGGTTAGTGATTAATCAAGTAGGAAAGCAGTGATGGGAATTACCGCTCCAGAGCCTATAACTTTAAAATTAACCAGAAGTTATCTTTTCACCGAAACTGCTTTCCTTTAAGTACGAACCCTGTCATTCAGTTGTGTAATAAACCATTGATAAGTATTAATGTCACCCTGTGTCATTATGTGCCCTTTAGCAAGACACAGAAGACAGAGCGGATCAGTCTGACAGTCTTCATATTTTCCTCCTCTTACCCCTTAGCACAGGTTGTCATGCTCTTCTGCTTTTCTGGCTTGTTGGCCTTAACTGGTGACAATAGTAGTTCGATCCTGAGGTCACAAAGCCACAGTAAACACTATCTCACTGAGGTGTCTGTGATATTTACAGACGGGAGATGAGAAAATTGCACTTGCACATCTCTCATCTTCTTGCTTCTCTGGTGTATATATTACTGTCCCCCTGGAGTTATCCAAGTATAAGTGTTCCCTAAATTTAATGAACAACAAAGATGAATACATTTAGGGAGATTTAAAAAAAAAAAAATTGGTCGTCTTATCAAGAATAACATTTATATTTTTCACAGCCTACTATGCTCATGTATTTGGCTTTCAGAATTAACACCTTGACTACTAGTACCTCTGGATGTTATAGTACAGAGTTGTGGAATAAGGAGTCTTATTAGGGCTGCTGTCGGTCAGCTATGTAGAAAACAAGCAGTGGCGGCAGGTGGCAATTTTTTTTTTCGTGGGGGGCGGGTGTCGGTCGGGTTGGTCTGGTGCACTTAACCCATCTATGGTGGGCAGCGCTTCTCCCGGGCTTCACCGGTGGCTTCCCTTGCACGGCGGCGGTCAGCTTTCCCTTCCCCTGCTCTCTACAGTCATAGCGGCGGCTTGCGTTTCCTTCTCTCCTCTGCGGCCATTTGGGATGCTTCTCTTTTCGGCTAATTGGAAAAGACCTGCTTCTGGTTGGCTGGATTGAGGATCAGGGTTTCAATAGCGAATGTTCATTCGCTTTTGTAACACCTGGGTGGGCTTCTGGCACAGTGCTCTGCTCCAGGAGCCCACCCTATTTGGAAGCCTATTAGAGCCTCTGGCTCTAATCAGGTGCTTCAAAAAAAAAACCCCCACCGCTGTAATTCACGCGCCTGGCATCCTGAAAGGGGCCGGACGCATGAATAGGGGGTGGCGGTATCCTGTCGAAATAGCGGCCGTGGATAGAGCATGGGTATGGCAGCCGTGGATAGAGGGGGCGGTGCTCCGGTGCCTCTAATGGATGGTCCGCCACTGGAAAGAAGGTCAATCCATAATGCTTAAAGTACTCAGTAATTTTAACAGCCTCAAAAATGCTGCTAACAGGTAAAAAGTTCAATCACCTAGACCAGCAACAGCTTTCAATGTCTGAACTTAAGTTGGTCTCTTCTTTAAAGATGGGTGGTTACCTAATTATGATAAAAACAGAACATAGAAAAAGCATGTGACTTTCTTGGTGCCATCCAAATCCAGCAACACAAAATATTCCATAAAATGTATATTTATTATAAAAAAAAATGTAATATTCCATAAATAAAATAGTGTAAACCAACATAGTTACATCAAAGTGAAATGACTTAATGTACAATGAAAGCCTAAAATGATCACTTGTCTTTAGTTTACAAAATGTCCTTCTTCATTCAACTTTTAGTCAAGACTCAACATGTTTAGCTGAAGAGCTTCATTAGGAGTATAGAGGTACTAGTGAAAAGAACAAACACATTAATACAGCATATATTTCATAATTCCATATAATATAATATCTTCACCTTTAAATTCCACTTGTGAACTGGATGTTAGAAAAATACTTTTACATACATGTGCCAATAGGAGCCAGGCCACTATTTAATTTCATGATATAAAGCAAATCAAGAGGGAAAACATTGCTAACACCAGCAAAGTGTAGTCTAGAAATAATAACAAAGGGAATATCTAGTCGTCATATCACTAATATAATAATAATGTTGATGGATAACAATATTGTGTATAGTTGTTGGGAAGGCACAGTGCAAGTGGTGAGTAAGTATTCGATGATGTGCCAATTCTGCTTGCACAACCGGCCCCCTGCATTTTTGTCAGGTAGTGCACCACTTCACCCAGAAAATTCTTGTTTATTTTTTTTTGTTTGTATTGGTATGACACAAAAAAGTGGAGAAACAAAAAGCCAAATCTGACACATTCCACGAAAAACTCCAAAACTTAGAACCAAGGTATGCAACATACCATCTGTAAATGCACAACACATCGAACCTTGATGCTATTCCATGTCTTTATGGACCTTGCTTTGTGCACTGGTTCAAATCATTTGGTGGAGGTGGGATTATGGTGTGGATATGTTTTTCAGGGGTTGGGTTAGGCCTCTTGGTTCCAGTGAAAGGAACTCTTAAGGTATCGGCATACCAAGACATTTTGGACAACTTCTTGCTCCCAACTTTATAGGAACAGTTTGGGGATGGCCCCTTCCAGTTTCAACATGACTGCACGCCAGTGCACAAAGCAAGGTCCATAAAGACATTAATGCGCAAGTTTGGGGTTAAAGAACTTGACTGGCCTGCACCTCAACCCGATAGAACACCTTTGGGATGAATTAGAGCAGAGACTGCGAGCCAGGCCTTCTCGTCCACATCAGTGCCTGACCTCACAAATGCGCTTCTGGAAGAATGGTCAAACATTCCCATAGACACACTCCTAAACCTTGTGGACAGCCTTCACAGAAGAGTTGAAGCTGTTATAGCTGCAAAGGGTGGGCCAACTCAATATTGAACCCTATGGACAAAGACTGGGATGCCATTAAAGTTTGTGTGCATGTAAAGGCAGGTGTCACAATACTTGTGGTAATTTCATGTATATCCTATATCTCCCAAATTTTTCCAAAAGACTATTTCAATTTGTTGTGCAGCGAGATTACCAAAAAAAGGTTGTACTTGAAGTAAAAAAAAAGGTCTCAGTCTTGTTGTGAATAAAATAAAAAGGTCCCAACCAAAGCCTAGTCAAGGTCTCATGGTCTCTGGCTACGTGGTGCATTGTAAGTGTTTAAAATCTATAGAGGTTTTAGAGAGTCTGTTTTAGCTAAACAGACCCTGTCTTGTAGACTTTGAGTGAGGTAAGAAATTGGTAAGGAACAGCCAGGAAACCTGTATCTGCAATGCATAAAACCAGAGTTATCAAACATAAACAACCACTGATGACACAGTTTACTATTAAAGCGGAGTTCTGCTTAAAAAAAAAAAATTAAGTCAACAGCTACAAATACTGCAGCTGCTGACTTTTAATCTGTAATCGGACACTTGCCTGTCCCAGGGTCCAGCAATATGGGGGAACGAAGCCCCGCTCGTCTCCCCCTCCTCTCTGCAGAGTCAGCATTGTAACTGTGGGCGCCCGGTTGTGGCTTCACAGCCGGGCGCCTGCTGCGCATTCACACGCCGCTCGCCATGACTGGCCAGCCAATCATCTGGGACCTGTGACATGTCCCAGATGATTGCTGAGAGGGAGGGGGAGAGGTGATGTCCCTTCCGGTGACGTGATGCGTCGGGAGGAAGTGGGAGCTGGGACCCTCCTAAAGAGAGGGTATCCGCTCCCACTCCAAAAAAATGAAATGCCAAATGTGGCATGTCAGGGGGTCACTTACCTTAGACCCTTTTCACACCACAAAGCCTATAGCGTCGGCGGTAAAACGCTGCTATTTTTAGCGGCGTTTTACCGTCGGATTTGCGTTGCATTTCGGCCGCTAGCGGGGCACTTTTACCCCCCGCTGGCATCCGAGAAAGGGTAAAAACCCCCGGCAAAACGCTGCAATAGCGGCGTTTTGCCGGCGGTATAACAGCGCTGCCCCATTGATTTCAAAGGGGAGCAGCCCTGGAGGAGCGGTGAGTTCACCGCTCCAAAGAAGCTGCTGGCAGGACTTTTCCTGATATCCTGCCAGCGCACCGCTGCAGTGTGAAAGCCCTCTGGCTTTCACACTGCAGACAATGGTGTAGCTGTTTAAGGGCGTATTGCAGGCGCTATTTCTATCGCTATAGTGCCTGCTATACGCCCTTGGTGTGAAAGGGGTCTTAAAGCGGAAGCTCCATTTTTGGGTGGAACGCCGCTTTAAATTAATAATGTTCACATTCTTTAAAAAAGTAAAAACACAAAATGCTGTTTCATTTATCGGTGAACTCATTCCAGCATCCACTATCAGCTGGTTTTAAGTTGAAGAACTGTGGTGTGAAGATATATATCTTATACATAGCTTGTGTTCTGCTGCTTACAATCAAGCAGCTAGTGCGTCTAAGATTACATGACATTGTGTTTTTTTTCTTGACCAGAGTGCTTCTTTAAATACAACTGTGAGGTCTATTGACTTTGCAATAATGTCTTAACCTTCAGTTTGCCATGTCAGCAACAGAAGGGGTTAAGGATTGGATCCGCAAAGCTTAACCTAGGTCTTTCCCCTGGGAGCAGATGGTTTAAGTGGCCAGCAGAGCACACAGTACCTCTGTCCGAGCTGCCTGCTTTATTGAAAGGCATTAATATGGGAATCAGGTCCGCTGACTGATTATGGCTCACACAGTGCTCTTTCAGACCCAAAGGCCACATTCTAATGAGTGCGGGGTGCTGCAGGAAGTGTAATTAGCATGCAGATGTTTTACCTTGCCCTGTTGTATTTAGTGCTGTGTGGGTTATATACAGAATAAAAAGTCTGCAGTGAAGGGTGAAATCAGCACTGTAAGTTTCCCAACCTGTTTCATGGGATTGACATCTAAAAATAAGATATTTAAACTATAAATCTTAAAGCATACTTTAGCCATTGCTTTGTCACTCCTTTAAAAAAAAAAAAAAAAAAACACTACAAATACCATCCTTTTTCAAATTAATTTGGCTACATATCAGTATTACCAGTGTCATTCTCTAGTCCACATATGGTCTGAATTCCCTGTGCAGATTGTATTCTGAAGCTGCTCATGTTCAGGCTGCATGGGACATCTCTGTCTGTTAAAGCGGAGGGCCCCACACAATTTTTTAACTTCACCTTATCCCCATAAGCGCTATGAACAGATGCTCAAATTAAAAGAAAAAACATTTTTGGTGCTGTATTTACCGTAGAATCTGTCTGTATTGTGGCACTTCCTGTTCGTCACTTCCGCGGGACAAGTTATAATAATAAATATAATAAATATAGTAATAAAATGGAATGACACAGGGAAAAGGTTTTGAAAGAAGACGACGACAGTTTTGCAAAAATGTGGTTTATTTTGTTACTGATATTAAAGTGTTACCAAATCCCCAACATTAATATCAGTTTGTATATGCAGTAAAGCATGCTTGTTATACTCACTGTGAAACCTAAGGGGTTAATCATCTGCATTGTGTAAAAAGGCTGGTTGATCCTTTCCTCTCTCCTTTTACTGACTCCAACCCATCTCTCGACAGAACAGAGCATTAGGAGTCAGGCTGCACATGCTCAGTTTGGTGTGTATTGCTAGGGAGTTGTTTTTTTTTTTTTCTTGGGAGAGAGCATGTAATCAGCACAGGGCCAGACAGGATCAGGGGAGAATGAAAACTCCTCCTACAAGCCTAAGCAAACAGTGATACAAGTCACAAGACTCCTGTGACGAAACGTCCCTACACTCGAATTGAGTGCTTTCGTCATATACCACTTCCTCCCAGTCTGAATATAGATATCAGCTATTCCAACCGCTCCCAAGCACAAGACAAGACTTGTTTCACTGCTGACATGGACTGATTTATTAGAACCAAAGTGACAAGTTTTTTTAATACAGTAGAAGAGGAGGTCCCCCCTCCTGCTCATATTATTCTAACAATACAACTGTAACCAGAAACAGAATTAACATGAGCTAATTATCTAAATCAACACTGGACTCCTTCATACAATTGCAGGGTTAATTAGCACAACAATAGGTGAATTACTCTTTAGAATCTGTGTCAAGCCAGACTAGACTCATTTACATTATACAAGACAACAGACAGGTGGCTGGAGATGATGATATTAGCATCTAACAGTATGTGTCCCAACAGTATGATTCAGTCACTATTGCTAATATGGCATATACATATCCAGAGTCTGTGTGTCTTGGCCTGACTCCAAAGTAACACCACCTCAGGGGTCCCCAGGCATACAGCTCACAAAGAGAACTGTTCCCCCAAATGCCAGGGACCATAATCGCAAGGCAAGAGGCTGGCATTCAGTCCTCTCCAAAATACTCTGTTCCGGGTGAGTCTGTCACAACTCCTATATACTGCTGATGAGAAAAGGTATTTAGCAGTTTATATTTACTAAAGTTATTGCATTTTCATGTTCTGTGGGAGACCAGATATAGGGAATGCAGGTTCTGGGTTCAATAACCTTTTAACCACTTGCGAACTGCCCACCGTCGCTATACGTCGGTACTTTGAAGAGGAATATCGTTGTTATTACAGAAGCTAGCTGCCGTAACCCCAGTATCCTCTTCTTCAGCGGGCGGTCCGCTTCAAGATAAAAGTGGTCTCTGTGGTGGATTCGCCGCAAGATCACTTTTATCGGCGGCGGGGAGAGGGCTGCTCCCCTCCCGCCATGCTCCGGAGCCGTCGGTAGCGGTAGAGGCGATCGGATCCTCTCCCTAGCCTGACATGGAGACGAGTGAGGGGAAGATGGCCCCCACCCATCTCCATATCATTGCAGGGCGGAAGCAACTTCAAAACGTCACTTCCGCCCATAGCTCTTAAAAGGCCATTTTTTATTAATTTTTTTCAAATTGTAGAATTTATTATATTTACACTAAAATGTAATAAAAAAATAGAGATCTGAGGTCTTTTTGACCCCAGATCTCATATTTAAAGCGGAGGTTCACATAAAAATGCGTGACTCACACATGCTTCACTTCCTGATTCCCTTACCGAAGATGGCGGCGGCAGCACTCGAGAGCCGAGCGACATCGCAGGTGCCCTGGACAGGTAAGTGTCCATATTTTAAAAGTCAGCAGCTGCAGTATTTGTAGCTGCTGACTTTTAAGAAAAATGTCGGCGGACCTCCGCTTTAAGAGGTCCTGTCATGCTTTTTATCTATTACAAATCCTTGTAATAGGAATAAACGCACCCGTCCCACCAAGCTCGCGTGCAGAAGCGAGCGAATACGTGAGTAGCACCCGAATATGAAAACGGTGCTCAAACCACACAAGTATCACCGCGATTGGAAGAGCGAGAGCCATAATTCCAATCCTATACCTCCTCTGTAACTCAAAACATGCAACCTGTAGAATTGTCATCGCCTATGGAGGTTTTTAAGGGTAAAAGTTTGTCGCCATTCCACGAGTGGGCGCAATTTTGAAGCGTGACATGTTGGGTATCAGTTTACTCAGCGTATTATATTTCACAATATAAAAAAAAAATTGGGCTAACTTCTTACTGTTTTTTTTTTTTTTTCAAAAAAAAGTGCGCTTGTAAGACCGCTGCCCAAATACAGTGTGACCAAGTATTGCAACGACGGGGAAGGGAGGAGGAGTCATGACGTGATAGTGTGTGCGCCGCCCGTCGGAAACCCGCGCTCAGACCTGCCCAGGACCTGCTCCCGCTCCCGTAACAGCATCGCTCGTGTCTCCACTCTGAAGACGCCGGACTGCCTTGCACCCCGCACACCCCGCAGCCCCGGTGCGTGTGGTAAGAGGATGACCGACGAGGAGCGGAGCCGGCCCGCCCGTCAAATAGCTTACCATCGGCGCTGAGAGACCTCGTACCCCCGCTCGCCGCTGACCTCCCGCCCGCCACGCTGGGGTAGGTTAAACAACAGTCGGCAGATCTAACTACGGCCAGGACCTGAAAGCAGAAGGGCAGCTGGCGCTGAAGTATCCATGGGAAGGATTTAATCCCGACCCTGCACGCCGGGAGCGGTGAGTGGCCTCCGGGCCAACTATAACTTATTATCCCTTCGTTGCATTTTTCCGGAGAAAAGCTCCGCAGTGCACAAGACCGTACACATAGCATATCTGATGAACACTCTGCCTCTCAAACCGCTTGCTCCACAACCCCCCCGGACAGGCAGCCTGACAATCAAACCCACTCAACCCTGAATACGGAGGCCAAATGACAGACTTTGTAAAAAGCTAAATCCTGAGATTTCTACAGAGGCGGCATGGATGTGGGAAGGGCCTCCCTACCCCCCCTAACCTGTTAAGACACATTTAACCTCCGTCCATGGACTATTATAATACCCAAACCAATACTTAAACCAGTACTTACCCACCTAACCCGCATACTAACTTTTTTCCTTACTGGAGTCAGGAAAAACAAGTACCCCAGGAGGTGAATTTACAAGCCATACCCTGTACCCTATATCGATCGGACGGAGACCAGGGAGGTGACCTTGTGGGATCTTGCGTGGAAGAGGCTCGGGGCCCCAGGTGGAGATAGGAGACAAGAGATAACCTCTCTGGGCTGTTAGGACACCTCCAGGACACTACCTCAAGCTCTCAGAACCCCGGTAACCCCAATCCACCAGGGTCCATCATCCCCGGGACCAATGAGAGTAATATTTTTAGGACAGACGCTAGAGAGGGGTCAACCTGGGGGCAACTAAGCACGTGTGGCCGTAGAACTCTTGAATGGACCCCTGCAGGACCCTTACCCTGGAGCTAGGAGAACCTGCAGAACGAACATAGAGCGGATGCCCTACTGGGGACGGTGCTCCCACTCCTCCTCTGCTTGGATCCTGGGATATTTCTTGGTCCGTTCTTTTTTTTTTTTATTGGTCTCTGTCCACCTATTTTTGCTCTTTTTTTTTTATTTTTTTATTTTACCCCCCTATTATAAGAAGGAGCAAGAGATAAAGCCAAGAGCCATGTAAACTCTCAGTAAACTCTCTGATTGAACTCTACTGCAAAATACAGAATAGATTTAACCTGTGTGTGGGTGAAGGTGGGAGGTAAATGTATTGTATTGCATGAGAGTGGAGCTGAGGCCGATAAACCCTGAAAGGAGGATTAGGGTACCCAGGAGTGGGAAAGAGGTAGCAGATTAGTTACAGCAGGAAATCCAATAATATATAAACAAACACAATACATAATATGTACCCCCCCCCCCTCCAGGTAAAGTAATTTCAGCAAGAAAAGGGTGGTTGTACGGGGAAGAGAAAGGAGAGTAGAGGACCCCCCCAATTGATAGCTGAGTACCCGAAACAGGAGTAAAGATCGTAATAAAGATGAGGGGGAAAACAAGCAAGACTGTTAAACCTATCCCCCCAACCCAAAGCCCAGGAGGTATACAGAGATACATGGCTACCAACATTAGTACAGTAGAAGAAGGACAGGGGGGATCTAGACTGAGCCTGGGAGGAGCACCCCTACGATCAGGTCTTAATAGACAGAAAGGCCCAGATGACAGCAAAGGAGGGAAAGTAAATGGGGTTAAAACAATGGGACCAAAGCCAGACGATAAAACTCTATCAAATAATATTCCAGGACACGAGGAAATACAGAGCACTGGGCTAGAAGGGGGAGCGGAGGGAGGAGAAACCGAAATAGGAAGAACCAGGCAATCTACATCCCAAGAGGGGATGCCACAAATAAGAGAGATGCTCTCAGAGATGTTCTCAAACCTGGAAACATCTCTGAAAGGGGAAATTGCAGCCCTAAGGGGAGACATCGGACTAGTTCTGGGAAGAGTAGAAGAGGTGGAGGACAGGTTAGGGGTATATGATCAAAAGCTAGCAGAAATATCAGAGCAGATAAATACTTTACAGAGATCTAACAGGTCGTTGCTATATAAATTGGAGGACCAAGAGAATCGAAGTAGAAGGAAGAATCTACGTATAAAAGGTCTTCCAGAGTTATATGGCAACACTGAACTGAGAAGTACAGCGCAGCAACTATTTAACCCCTTTCTAGATAGAGAACCTTCAGATACACTGAAAATAGATAGAATACATAGGTTGGTGCGGACCCCGAGAGGTAGACCGGACGCCCCGAGGGATGTGATAATAAGGTTCCACTATGTGGAAGAGAAGGCTATGATTATGAGCAGAATTAGAACACTTAAGGGGGTACCCTTCGGGGGAGCAGAACTCCAGATCTATGCAGATCTTGCACCCGAGACGTTGAGAAGAAGGTGGCGACTAAAACCCCTGACCTCCACGTTGAGGACAGCAGAGATCCCCTACCAGTGGGGATTTCCGGCATGTCTAGTTGGGAAGAAGGATGGACGATCTGCGGTCCTGCGTTTCCCGGAGGATGTGAGAGGGTTCTGCGAGCGTTTAGGTATCGATCCCCCTCCATCTCTTTTGGAGTGGGGAGAGGAGGAAGGTATCTGGCCCCCCCAATATGAACAACTTGCGAGAGGGGACGGGGGGAGGAGAGCCGGGGGGGGGGGGGGAAGTTGAGGGACCTTCAGAGCTCGATGGTAACTAAATAAAAAAATGGTTACCCAAAGATGAAATAGCGAGGGCAGGGGGGAGGGAGGCAGGTGGGGTGGGGGGAGCGCGGGGGGGGGGACGGGGAGGTGCCACATAGATACGAATGAGCCTCAGGGAGAATATGGAATACAGGCAATACCGTGCAGGTACCAACCTGGTCCATATACCAAACGATTATAGGGGGGTTCTGTCCAACCCATTAGGGTGTATCGTTTCAGAAGGGGGGAGGGAGAGGAGGGGGTCGGGGGGGGAGGAGGCGGGGATATGTAAGGGGATTTTCCCTGTTTGGTTTTTTTTTTTCTGTATTTTTTTTTTTTTTTTTTTTTTTTGGGTCTCGCTCACCCTCCGCCACCACAGTATGGAAATCGATCCCGACTCCACAGGACGCCCTACAGACCGCCACCCTAAAAACTTAGCATGGAGGGGATAAATTTGATTACATATAATGTAAGAGGGTTAAATTAAAAAAAAAAAAGGTATAGAGTAACCGACGAACTACTCTTCTTGAAGGCAGGCATTGTATGCCTGCAAGAGACGCATATAACGCATACTTCAGGAATTAGACTTAACTCATTTCATTTCCCACTATGGTATTATGCAGACTCTCCATCTCCGTACTCGCGAGGTATAGCAATTGGCTTGAGTAGATCAGTAAAATTTAAGCTAGAGGGGCGTCTTGTGGACCCGGAGGGAAGATATATGTTCATAAAAGGGATGTTATATAACATGAAATGTACAATAGTGAATGTATATGCACCAAATAAAAACCCGGATAAATTCTTAAGGAGAACACTAAATAGACTGGAGGGGTTTAAAGAAGGTAAACTCATTTTGGCAGGAGACCTCAATTGGAGCATAGACCCAAAATTGGACACTTCACTGGGTAGGTCCCAAGCTACAGAACAAAGGAAGAAAAAAGTGATTAAGGCATTGGGAGATTGGCAGCTACAAGACACGTGGAGAATATTACATTTAAAAGACAGAGACTATACCTGTTTTTCCCAGGTCCACAGTTCCTTTTCCAGGATTGACTATATTTTTATAGAGCACCAGCTGGTCCCGATACTTAGGAATGCAGAAATAAAAACAATGACCCTATCAGATCATGCCCCAATGAAAATCCAACTGGATGTAAAGGGGGACTCTGGACCGGGAATAAACTGGAAACTCAATGTCTCACTGTTGCAGGATCAAGAGACAATTACTAAGATAGAACAGGACTTAGAAAGTTTCTTCACCCTAAACGAGGCACCAGAGATACCAGCCTCAACAATTTGGGAAACCCACAAAGCAGTGATAAGGGGTAGCTTAATAAGTATTGGAGCAGGTAAAAAAAAAAACAAGGGAAAAAAGGAAAAGGGAGTTATATAAGGACATACAAGAACTAGAGCAGAAGACAAGACCCAAAGGCACACCGGAAAAACAAGAACTGATAACTAAAAAAAGAGAGTTAGCAGAACATGTAGAGCAAGAGAGGATAGCCGCATTACACATATTAAGGAGGGAAAGATACCAGTGGGGGGATAGAGGAGGTAAATGGTTGGCTAAAAGGGTTAAGGAAAAAAAGAACAGGACTTATATAGAAAGGATAAGAGACACAAATGGCGAGACCCTGACATCATCCCCGGAAATAGCGAGTACATTTTATAAATACTATAAGACTCTATATAATATTGAACATAAAGAAAATGAAGGAAAGCGGCGAGAGGAAATCAGGGAGTACCTGCGGAATATGGATTTCCCAAAGGGTAAAACGGAGGAAATGGAGGCACTTGGTGCACCTATATCCATAGAAGAGGTAGAAAGAGCTATACTAAATACAGCCCCAGGTGGTAGCCCGGGGCCGGACGGTTTCTCTATTGCATACTATAAAAAGTTTACCAAACAGTTAGTACCCAGATTATGCAAATACTTTAATGCAATAGGGATAAGTGAGAAATTTAGAGATGAGACACTTCTGGCACATATTACTCTGATTTTGAAGGAGGGGAAAGACCCGACGGCAGTGGAAAGCTATAGACCAATATCCTTGCTAAACTCGGATATAAAGTTATTTGCAAAAATAATTGCCGAGAGATTGAAGTTACATCTGCCAGAATGGATCCACAATGATCAAGCTGGGTTCGTACAGGGAAGGGAAGGTAGAGATAACTCTCTGAAATCAATAATGCTGATTCAAGAAGCCGGTAGGCGGGGTGCACCAACAGTCCTTATGTCAATTGATGCCGAAAAGGCCTTTGACCGGGTCAGCTGGGTATTTCTGCTTGAAATATTGAGCTATATGGGACTGAGCGAGAGGATGATGAAATGGATTGAGGCCCTGTATCAGCATCCGACAACAAGAATAAGAGTGAATGGGACCCTGTCTTCTCCCCTCGACCTGTTTAATGGGACAAGACAGGGATGCCCACTTTCTCCCCTCCTGTTTATAATTACCCTAGAACCCTTACTGTCAACGATGCGTAACAACCCCGATATCAAGGGAATTCGAGTTGGCGAGGTGGAGTACAAGGTTTCGGCATTTGCTGACGACGTGTTGCTCTATATCTCCAACCCCAGAATATCAATCCCAATGGTCATGAAGGAATTAAAACAATACAGTAAATTGTCTAACTTCAAAGTTAATATGTCCAAATCCGAGATATTAAACCTAACTTTATCAGTCCAAGATCAGAGTGCTCTACAGTCTAGATTCCAATTTAAATGGTGCAAAAACGAACTTAACTACCTGGGAATAAAATTAACGCCCCAAGTAGAGAACCTGTTTAATCACAATTACATCCCACTGGTTAATAAAATTAAAAAGCTACTTAGAGAAATGCAATATAAAGCCCTCTCTTGGATTGGAAAGATAAATGCGGTCAAAATGTTCATTCTCCCCATATTCATCTATACCTGCCAAATGATTCCAATTGCCCTCCCGCAGTCTTATCTGAAGAAAATAAAGTCAATAATAACAAAATTTATCTGGGCGGGGAAACGGGCGCGTATCGCATATGACACACTAGTAAGAGAAAAAGGAAGAGGGGGGTTGGCCGCACCGGATTTCAAAAAGTATTACGAAGCTGTCGCAATATCTAGGATAATAGATTGGAGTCATAATAACGACGGGAAACGTTGGGTGGAACTAGAAAGAAACCTAAGTAGAACAAGAATAGGAGAAATTATATGGATACCCTCACACTATAGACACCTTGCACCAAATACATCCGCACTCACAAAGCACTCATAAAAAATTTGGGACGCAGTACATAAAAGGCACAAGTGGGACCACAATTCCCCACTAATTCCACTATTAGACACAAAATTTTTCCCTCCAGGTAAGGATGAGTTTATATACTTCAGTAGATGGTCTAATAAAAAGAACCTGAGATTGATAGATGTAATGGAAGGGAATAGAATTAGCACTTATAATGAGATTATTAGCAAGTGGGGACACAGAGCACTAGATAAATGGCGTTATACACAAATACAACACTTCACACAGACACTTCCTAAACCCCTACGAAGTAAGAGAGAATTTAGGCCTTTAGAAAAATTAATAGAATCCCCAAACAACCGCGAGAAAAGAATCTCAAAGACTTACAAAATACTGTTGCGAGCGGCAGAGCACGAGTACCCCTCATATTTAGGGAAATGGGAAAGTGAGATAGGCCCATTAAATAGCGAGGACCAGAAAAATAAGATCTTAGGGCGAGTTTTTTCAACAGCAAAAGATATACAGTCAGTAGAAATGTCCTATAAACTCTTAGCAAGGTGGTACGTAACTCCGCAAGGGGCGAACGCCTATAATGGAGACAATTCCCCAAACTGTTGGCGAGGGTGTGATGCAGTGGGGTCCTTCTCACACCTGTGGTGGGACTGCCCGAAAATAAAAAAATACTGGGAGCAAATAATAGAAATAATCTTTAATATAACACAAGTTAGGGTGAAGAAACTTCCATGGGTCTGTCTATTCCATGATACAGAGAGGGGAGAGGAACAAAATGCTAGACGTCTGATCCCCTATCTACTAAATGCAGCCAAAGCCTTGGTCCCTTGCTTCTGGAAATCCCAAGAGACACCCTCAATGAAAGATTGGGTAGAGAGGGTGGAGCGGACAAGAATAATAGAACACTCATTATTTACCCTGGAGAATTTAGAAAGAAAATATCTGAGAACATGGCAGCAATGGATTGAGTTTCGTGAAACAGAACAATACCTTAGGATAATGGAAGAAAATACTGTGGGGAATGGGGGAGGGGGAGGGTGAGCGAGACAGGGTAGGCCCATGTCGTGTTTTTTTTTTTTTTTTTTTTTTTTTTTTTTTTTTCCCGTAGTAGGGAAGGGGGGTGGGGAGGGCTAGGGGGGAAATGTAATTTGAATAGATACACGCATCTAAAGTTGTGATTATAAAACCGAGGAATGATCTGTATAATGAAAATTACTAAAAACCAAATAAAGAATATATAAAAAAAAAAAAGTATTGCAACGACCGCCATTTTATTCTCTAGGGTGTTAGAAAAAATATATATAATGTTTGGGGTTCCAAGTAATTTTCTAGCAAAAAAAATTGTTTTTAACTTGTAAACAACAAATCTCAGAAAGAGGCTCGATCCTTAAGTGGTTAAAACTGCAGATTTCTTACATTAAAATTTAAAAACATGCTATATTTACGTGCTCTGTGTAATGGTCCCCCTCTTTTTGGGTCCCCCACAGGCGCTCCTGGCCCCTCCCTTCTGCCGAGAGCCCCTAGAGCAGTGGTCTCAAAGTACCAGCCCGCGGCCGCAAATGGACTGGTTATAAATGGCCGCAGCGGCGATCCTGGACAGGTTTGCACCGCAATCAAAACAGAGAGAGGCGACAGGCAGCTGCTGGTGCAGAAGTTTTTAATAAAATAAATGCTTAAAAACAAACAGTCAACTCGCTCTCCATGTCAGAGATGTAGGGATGTCAGTCTGTGAAGTCGGATGTCCCATTCTCCCCTCCGATCTTCGCTGCTCTTATCACTGAATCTTTGGAGGAAGCCAATAATACAGAGCTGCGGGGAGACTGCAGTGAGCTGTCAGCCAGGGATGCTGTAACCAATCAGAGCATTCCAGAGGCTTAACCACGCCTCCATCATCAGAGGCTGACAGTTCACATGACTTTCCTGCGGCTTTGTTTCCTCCAGAGATTCAGTGATAAGAGCAGCGTGGATCGGAGGGGAGAATGGCACAGCCGACGTCACAGACTGACATATACAGCTCTGACATGGAGAGTGAGTGGACTGTTTGTTTTTAAGAATTTATTTTATTAAAAACTTCTGCACCAGCAGCTGCCTGTCGCCTCTCTCTCCCTTTGTTTTGACCCTCCTGTGTATTTGCCACCCCCTCCTGTGTATTTGCCACCCCCTCCTGTGTATTTGCCACCCCCTCCTGTGTATTTGCCACCCTCTCCTGTGTATTTGCCACCCCCTCCTGTGTATTTGCCACCCCCTCCTGTGTATTTGCCACCCCCTCCTGTGTATTTGCCACCCCCTCCTGTGTATTTGCCACCCCCTCCTGTGTATTTGCCACCCCCTCCTGTGTATTTGCCACCCTCTCCTCTGTAATTGCCCCCTCCACTGTATTTTCACCCCCTCCTCTGTAATTGCCCCCTCCTCTGTAATTGCCCCCTCCTCTAATTGCCCCCCAATCTCTGTAATTGTCCCCCCTCCTCTGTAATTGCTCCCCACGCTCTCCGTTCCGAACCGCCTGTGGTCCGGGCCTCCCTGTGTGCTGGGGCCCCGTGATACCCCATGTCGGCTGCCATGGGGGTATTGCAGGAAGGAGGATGTGTGCTGGTAGGGGAAGAAGATTTGTAATAGGAGGGAATGGGGATAATGGCACCCCAATCACAAAGCAAAACTTATTTTGGGTGACCGGCATCCCACAATTCTGTTTACGTGATTTTGCTGCGATTTGTTGGGTGACAATCGCTGCAAAATCGTACCGTGGTTGGGGTGCCATGCCTTGCGCCGCTAAACTGTTTGGGTTTGGCTTGAAGAAAAGGTGGCAACCCTAGTGGGAGGCGCCAAAGAGCTTTGTCTCCATCTCCTGTGTCCTCTCTGCTGCACGCTGCTGCAGCCCAGAGAGAGAACGGAGCAGAGGAAGGAGCGGAGAAAGGATATGCCCATCGCCCTGCCCACCTAGGCACTGGTGATCGATCCTGCTGCCTCCTCAGGGCGGGAGATTGTGTCCTTTTCTGTGTGCCCTGTCACTAGGCGTGTGTGTAAGCCAGGAGCTGACAGGTGGAGAGGTGAGTGAGCCATCACACTGAGGCAAGTCCTTAGTGGGGTGGCTGGGGTATTTGTGCAGTGTGGGCGGTATTTGTGCAGTGTGGGCGGTATTTGTGCAGTGTGGGCGGTATTTGTGCAGTGTGGTGGGTATTTGTGCAGTGTGGTGGGTATTTGTGCAGTGTGGTGGGTATTTGTGCAGTGTGGTGGGTATTTGTGCAGTGTGGTGGGTATTTGTGCAGTGTGGTGGGTATTTGTGCAGTGTGGTGGGTATTTGTGCAGTGTGGTGGGTATTTATGGAGTGTGGGGGGGGTAATGCTGGGTTTAATAATGTGTTTTGCTGACATCAGTGCTGGGTTTAATAATGTGTTTTGCTGACATCAGTGCTGGGTTTAATAATGTGTTTTGCTGACATCAGTGCTGGGTTTAATAATGCGTTTGCTGACATCAGTGCTGGGGGGAGGGTTAATGGTTCTCAGAAGGGGAACTGTAAGCTCAGCACACAAATATACACACATTGTTTTTTTTTTTACTAAAGGCAAATCCACTTTGCACTGCAAGTGCACTTGGAAGTGCAGTCGCTGTAGATCCGAGGGGGCATGCAAGGAAAAAGTTTGCATGCGGCCCCCATGGGATATGAAAACTTATCATGTGGCCCTCAGGTAATTTGAGTTTGAGACCCCTGCTCTAGAGCAAACAGCTTGCTATGGGGCACCCAGGAATGCTTGCTCCCAAGCTGCTACTCTGCGTCTCCATTCACACACAGAGCTCTGGCTGAGCCCGCCCCTCTCCTCATTGGCTCGCTGGCTGTGATTGACAACAACGAGCACCAGTGTTGCCCGCTGCTCTCATCCACAGTGCTAGAGGAGGATCAGGCTCAGGTAAGTATTATGGGGGCTCGGGGATGCTGCACAGAGAAGGGTTTTAACCTTCATGCATAGAATGCATGAATGTAAGAAACCTTGAGCCTTTAGAACCACTTTAACTTTCTTTCCTGGTTTTAATGGTTATTAAGAACAGTGAGGCTGGATTTACATATGTGCGAATTGGAAGTGGATTTCCCTGCATCCAATTCGCATGGCAGGCTAGTGAGACCTGCTCTCATTGGAGCCAGTTTACACAGGCCCGGGGCAGTTGCGGAACGGATTACAGAAGGCTCCTGTGTGTGTTTGGGTCCAGCTCAGGTACGAATTCAGGCAAAAAATCACACCTGACCCAGTGAACAGACATGCATCAAATCCCAGGCACGAAACCGCACATATTTGAATCTGGCCTGAGTCCCTATGCTGTGGTGGAATATGGGACTTGTAGTCTCTCCATTCACAAATCTCTGTAAATGGATGGCATGATTGTGAGACAAAGCCTCGTACAGATACGCCAAATTCAAAAAACGACAGAAGCATGCAGGGAAAAGAACACCCGGATTGTGTAGAAGGGGGCCGTTAGAGGGTGGGGGGCTGCGGACTCTGACCATGATTCCTGTTACACCCTACATATGGGTGAAACATGGTCAGAAAGGTAGACTTTACTTTTAAATGTCATTCAGGTTTTACATCTGCTCTAAATTCAACAAGAGAATTGCAGGAGAAGCTGGTGCAGAGGATTATGGGAGAAGTCAAAAGGTTCTTTACAGTTCTTGAAACCTTCTCTCCATGTTGTATAATAAGAGGGTAAATGTCTCCTGTGGGGACACAGACCACATTAAAAATGTGACAGGGGTTTCAGCACATCCCCACTCTTTCCAAAGCTTGTAGGTCTTTAGGTATACTATAAATAAGTCTTAATCCTTTATGTATAGCTTTGTTCTGTAAGCCATGATTTTATTTCTAGGAGCTTGCCTATTTTTACACCTGAAAGGTCCGGATCTCTTCTCAGATTTTTCTAAGACTTTTCAAAGGCCTCTCACATAAACCTAGCCTTTAAGTTTATTGATCATTCAGAGGAGAAAAATGTAGCCTGTGTGTAGCTATCTGTACATGATCATCTAAAGATGCTGGGAGGTCCATTTCTGTGCTCATATTTTTTTTTTTGCACCATGAGCTACTTTGAGGATTTTTTTTATCTTTTGAACCCCTGTAATCGGCACCTCTGTAGGACACAGGCCATTCCTCCTGGGTTCTGTAGTGTATTGAAAGGTAATAGCATGCAGCAGCTCATCCTCTCTTGTAGCAGTTACAGAACCTAAGCGTCCTCATTGAATTCTCTTGTTAAGCAGCACCAGCTCCTGTTAAAACTACAGTTGCATTAATTACCCCTCCTCGGCTAGGGAGCCGCTGCTCGTCTCCGGCCGAACCTCAGCAAGTGAAAAGCACAAAGTTATCAAAGCCGAGCTTCAAAGATCACCACAGCCGTCTCTGGGGTAATTTCTGATCCTTGCTTCCCTACCACTTCAAAGACGAGCGTAGAAGTCGCGTGGGAGGGGGGGAACGCTCTGGCAGGGAGGGGGCGGAATCTGATTTCTATAATAGGGGTTGGCATCGTCCCTGTTTGATATGAGATGCAAGGAAGGTTGTGATTCGTTATCGACTTTGAAATCATTCGAAACGACCTTCAGAAAAATGGCATGGTGTCCCGCTCTGCTAGTAAACGAGAGGAGGACGCAGGTCTGGCCAGGAATGGGGAGGGGGGTATATATTAGGTGGGGGGGTCCTCATTATCGTGCACAAAAGTTTTCTTGTTTTTTTTTTTTTCCTTTTACATTGACTCATTAAAATTCTTTTTTATGGGAAGTAAGGGCAGGAAAGGAAAACAATAAACAGAAATCAAAGTGCAGTTTTGATCCAGTTTTTTATCTTTGAACTTGTCAAAATTAGCACTACACAAGCACAAAATAGTCAGGGACAATCTTCAGCTGCTGGAGGACTATAATATTCAGCATGCCAGATGTTGAGGTGAGCCATAGTGTAGTATTTTTGACAGCTCTTTGTTTTTAGAACCTGTGCCAACAGTGTTTTTTGTGGACTACATGGAGCTAAGGGCATAAAAAATCATTGCTTAAGAGCCCTTTCACACCGAGGGCGTTTTGCAGGCGCTATAGCGGTAGAAATAGCGCCTGCAATCCACCCTCAAACTGCTGCACCATTGTCTGTAGTGTGAAAGCCCCAGGGCTTTCACACTGCAGCGGTGCGCTGGCAGGACGTCAGAAAAAGTCCTGCCAGCAGCTTCTTTGGAGCGGTGAAGGAGCGGTGAACTCACCACTCCTCCAGCGCTGCTCCCCATTGAAATCAATGGGGCAGTGCTGTAATACTGCTGGCAAAACGACGCCATTGCGGCGTTTTGCTGGGGGTTTTAACCCTTTCTCGGCCACCAGCGGGGGGTAAAAGTGCCCCGCTAGCGGCCAAAATGCGCTGCAAATCCGACGGTAAAACGCTGCTAAAAATAGCGGCATTTTACCGCTGACGCTATGGGCGGTGTGGTGTGAAAGGGGTCTTAGTAATACATAACTAAACTAAATGGTGTTTTTCTTATCTACATGGAATTCAATGTTAAAGTGGAAGTAAAGTCAAAATTTTTACTTTCACCTACAGGTAAGCCTATAATGAGGCTTACCTGTAGGTAAAAAAAATATCTCCTAAACCTGTACGGTTTAGGAGATATTCCCAGTGCAATGCGGCGCATGCGCACGGGGGATTCTCGGCTGAAAGGCCGGCAGAATCCGAACCCTGCCGGGAAGAAGTCTCCCGTGCGCATGCGCGGGAGTGACGACATCGCGGCTCCAGCCACTCACATCGCTGGAGTCGCGATACCCGGAAGACACGCCGAGGCAACATGTCAGCGACCTCGGCGTGGACCAGGTGAGTTACCGACGCCTCGTTCTAAGGTAAGTATTTCATAATGAGCTAGTATGCGGTGCATACTAGCTCATTATGCCTTTTCCCTTACAGGTGTATAAAATAAAATAAAAAATGCCAGCGGGTTTACTACCGCTTTAAAGTGACCTGGTCAACTACCAATGGTAGGTTCCCAGAATACCAATACACAGGGTAGTGCCCGCAAGGGTTGTGCTTGATTCCTTAGTTACACAAACTGTTATACCAAGTATCATTCCGCAAAAAATTTTTTTTTCTCTACCAAAAATATTATAAGATGTAACAAATGATTCATTTGTATAATGGCTGTATCTGAACCCAACAGCAAAAATGTAAGAAATTGCAGTGTACTGTAGAGGGATTAGAACACTTGTCAGCTTTTATTGCTGTGTGCGCCCCGCTAAAGATTAATCCTATCTATTCGTCCTGTTTACCATTATCATTGAAAGTAAAAGAAAATCCCAAATTTTGGTTTGTCCCCAGAAAAGTAAGAGAGGAAATCTTTAATGGGGACAGTAATTCTGGTGACCAGGTGGTCCCCAAGGAATTCCCTTAACCACTTCCATACTGGGCCTATTCTAGCACTCCTTTCCTACATGCAAAATTATAATTTTTTTGCTAGATAATTGCTTAGAACCCCCAAATATTATATATGTTTTTTGTAGCAGAGACCCAAGGGAATAAAATGGCAGTTGTTGCAACTTTTTTTTTTAAATGCTTTTTTTTTGGGGGGGGGGGGGGGGGGGCGGAGGGGGGGGGGGGGGGGGGGGGGGGGGGGGGGGGGGTTTTGGGGGGGGGGGGGTCCTAACCAGCTGTAGCTGTACGTCAACTTTTTTTAAGCAGAATAGCAGGCGGGTGTTAAAATATTGTGTGTCAAAATTTTCATTTTTTTTTTGTTTATAGCGCAAAAAATTAAAAACGCAGAGATGATCAAATGCCACCAAAAGAAAGCGTTGCACGACCACGCAATTGTCAGTTAAAGCGACAGTGCCGTATCTAAAAATGTCCTGGTCATTTAAGCGGCAAAATCTTCTGGGGCTGAAGTGGTTAATGAATAAAAAAAAAACACAAACGTTCGTTGTTTTTTTTTTCGTATTATGTGAAAGATGATCTTACACAGAGTAAATAGATACCCAACATGTCACGCTTTAAAATTGCGCACACTCGTAGAATGGCACCAAACTACAGTACTTAAAAATCTCCATAGGTTAACTTAAAATTTAACGGTTACCAGTTTAGAGTTACAGAAGCGGTCTAGTGCTAGAGTTATTGCTCTCGCTCTAACGTTTGCGGGGATACCTCACATGTTTGGTTTGAACAAAGTTTACATATGTGTTCGCTTCACGTGTTTATTTTACTTTTATTTTTGTATTTTGACACTTTTTCTCTTTTACATTTTTTTTTTTTTTTTGATCACTTATATTAATAATTTATTAATAGGGCATGACAGGTCCTTTTTACAGCATAAGTCCCCAGATCTCGCCTCTAGGATGAAAAGCATGAAATAAAAAAAATGATTATAAATAAATAATTTATAATGATTTTGGCTTCCCAGCCGTGGCACCGGACGTGACGTTATGACCCTCTCAGCCCAGGCTGAGAGGGTCATAGAGACTGTCGGGGATCATCTGGTCCTCAGTATTTTCTATGGTAATTGGCCACCACCCCGGCCAAGTCATTCTCTGGCTCGCCAATCACATGGGCGAGCCGGTAGAAGCAACGGATGGCGGCTGGAGGGGGACATCCCCTCCCACCGCCTGTAAAAACAATCAAGTGGCTGAATAGCCGCTATGATTGTTTTCACATGACAGGAAATCATCAGAAGAAAAAGAAGATATCTGAATGATGTCTGAATGATATCTGCTTATCCACATAAACACCAGGAAGTTATATGACGTTCCCCCAAGGAGAAGTGGTTTGCAGGAATTTCTTTTCATTTCATGTTTGGCTATGGGACAGGAAGTGAAGGGAAATTTTCGCAATGGGTCACAGATGGCAAAAAAACACTGCAGAGAGCACAGGATAGCACTAGGTATCAGGGAAAAGAAACCAGAAGGCGCCACTCTAAGTGCAATAAATAGTGGAAATCTTCAATGTAAAGAGTTAAAAATAGCTGTACTCACAAAAGTACTATGTCCAAGGGCGTGTGAAACTGAGATGGTGAGCCGGATGTCCATGGAGGGTGTAGAACAAGCGATTTCCGTATCCTGGAGGTGCTGTCTTTTTTAGCAACAAGACAGGATACGGAAATCGCTTGTTCTACACCCTCCATGGACATCCGGCTCACCATCTCAGTTTCACACGCCCTTGGACATAGTACTTTTGTGAGTACATCTATTTTTAACCCTTTACATTGAAGATTTCCACTATTTATTGCACTTAGAGTGGCGCCTTCTGTTTCTTTTCCCAGTACCTCCAGAGGATTTCTTTGCCGCTTCTTAGATCTTCAAACTGGGCTGCCTTCTAAAAACTGCTGCTATTATTCTCCAAACCATATGACATGGACTGTCACAGAACAATATTTTAAGCTATTGCTTTTTTATTTTGGTGACAATTCACATGCAAGTTTGATTAGCCTATCCTTCCCCTGTGCTTTTTTCCCTTCCCAAAGTTTTATCTCCCCCGTACCTTCCACTAACCCATTTGTTCCCTTCCCAGTAGCAATTAGATGATAAACAGATATTGCCAGAATCAGCGCAAATCCACTCTACCAAATCTGTATGTTGTTAGCACTTGGTATCAGGACATTTTTGTTATTGCACTTATTCTGCAGATATAACATACACTCTCAATGGTTTATTCAACCAGAATGAAGTAAAAGTGAAATTTATTGTTAGGGTTTACATTAACTTTAAAAGTCTACCTTTCTAACTATGTTTCACATTACACCCATATTTATGGTGTAACATGAAACATGGTCAGAGCCCTCAGTCCCCACCCTTAACTGTATCTCTAAGTTATTTTGTCTGCAGGCTCCTGCCATTATTTTAAATTCTTGCGGCTTTATTGTACAAGATGAAGGGAAGGGTTCTTGAAATGTAAAAAACTTTTCACTTCTCGCAAAATCCTCTGCACACCCTCTCCCCCTTACAGTTCTCTTGCAGACTTTAACCACTTGCGGACCCACACAGGCTAAGTGACTGACATACATGCCCTCCCTGCCCCCAATGATTCACGGATTGGACCTGCTCATTGGCTGTACAATCACAGCCCAGAGCCCTGTGTTGACAATTAACACAGGGCTCTGTACAGATGAAATCCCTCTCTTTCTCATCCCTGCAAAGAACTAAGAGACCTATTAGTAAAAGCAGCACACTTTACACACATTACATGTAGTTAGGCACACATTTAACCCCTTGATTGTCCTAGATGTTAAACCCCTCCCAGCCAGTGAAAGTACAGTGACAGTGTAAAGTATTATCACTAGTCAGTGCAATAATGTCATTGGTGATGTAAGTGGCAAATAGTCTGTTCCCCCCAGTGTCAGATTTCCCGCCGCACTACCAGTCCCATTATAAGTTGCTGATCGCCACCATTAGTAGTATAAAGAAAAATTCCAGTATATATAGCATAGTTTGTAGATGCTGTAACTTTCACGCAATCCAATATACACTTATTGGGATTTTTTTAACCAAAGTCCTGTAGCAGAATACATTTTGGACCAAATTTTTGAAGAATTTTTTTTTTTTTATCTACTTTATTAGGGATGGGCGAACGGTTTGGCCTGAGCATAAGTTCAGGCCAAACTTTGGTTGTTCGGATATTCTGCGAACACCGAACAATATGCGGTGTTCGGGGCAAATTCGAAAGCTGCCGGAACACTGTTAAAGTCTATGGGACATTAACATGAAAAATCAAAAGTGTTCTTTTTAAAGGCTTCTATGCAAGTTATTGTCATAAAAAGTGTTTGGGGACACGGGTCCTGCCCCAGGGGACATGTATCGATGCAAATAAAAGTTTTAAAAACGTCCATTTTTTCGGGAGCAGTGATTTTAATGCTTAAAGTGAAACAATAAAAGTGAAATATTCCTTTTAATTTCGTACCTGGGGGGTGTCTATAGTATGCCTGTAAAGTGGCGCATTTTTCCCATGTTTACAACAGTCCCTGCACAAAATGACATTTCTAAAGGAAAAAAAAGTAATTTAAAGGTGCTTGCGGCTATAATAAATTCAGTCCCGGCAAAACAGATAAGTCATTGAAAAAAACGGCATGGGATCCCCCCCCCCCCCCCCCATTACCAGGCCCTTCAGGTCTGGTATGAATATTAAGGGGAACCCCCAAACCAAAATAAAAAAAAAATTGCGTGGGGGTCCCCCCAAATTCCGTAACAGGCCCTTCAGGTCTGGATATTAAGAGGAACCCTGCGCCAATTTTTTTTTTAAATGGCGTAGGTGTCCCCCCTCAAAATCCATACCAGACCCTTCAGGTCTGGTATGGATTTTAAGGGGAACCCGGCACCAACATTTAAAAAAATAAATGCGTGGGGGGTCCTCCAAAAACCATACCAGACCCTTATCCGAGCACACAACCTGGCAGGCTACAGGAAAAGAGGAGGGGACGAGAGAGCGCCCCTCCTGAATCGTACCAGGCCACATGCCCTCAACATGGGGAGGGTTCCCCCCAAAGCACCTTGTCCACATGTTGATAGGGCCTCATCCCCACAACCCTTGCCCGGTGGTTGTGGGGGTTTTCGGGCGGGGGGCTTATCGGAATCTGGAAGCCACTTTTAATAAGGGAATCCCCAAATCCCGGCCCCCCTCTGTTTTGAAATGGTAACAGGTTATCCTTACCATTTCACAAAAAAGTGTCAAAATGTAAAAAAAAAAATCACAAGACACACTTTGGGACAAGTCCTTTATTAAAAATAAAAATGTCCCACAAAGTCCATTCATCTTCTTCTCTCACTTTGGGTGGACCCCCACACAATTTTTTTTATTTTGTTTCGGGGTTCCCCTTAATATTCATGCCAAACCCAAAGGGCCTGGTAATGGACTGGGGGGGGGGGGGATCCCATGCCGTTTTCTTAAATTACTTTTATCTGTATTGCCGGGACCCGACAATTCATTATAGCCGCTAGTACTTTTAAATTCGTTTTTTTTTCCTTTTAGAAATGTCATTTTGTGCAGGGACTGTTCTATACACGGAAAAAATGTGCCACTTTACAGGCATACTATAGACTCCCCCCAGGTACAAAATTTAAAGGAATATTTTACTTTTATTGTTTCACTTTAAGCATTATTAAAATCACTGCTACTGAAAAAACTTCAGTTTTTAAAACTATTTTTTGCATTGATACATGTCCCCTGGGGCAGGACCCAGGTCCCCAAACACTTTTTATGACAATAACTTGCATATAAGCCTTTAAAATTAGCACTTTTGATTATTCATGTTCGTGTCCCATAGACTTTAACGATGTTTGTGTGTTCTACCGAATTTTTTGCCTGTTCAGTATGTTCTGGTGCGAACCGAATCGGGGGTGTTCGGCCCATCCCTATTCTTCCTATTCTATTTATTATTGGCTATGTTTTGTAGCAGAAATGAAAGAATATTGCTTTTTTTTTTTTTTATATATATTGCAAATGCCACTAAAAAAGCTCAATTTGTGTGAAAAAAATTATACAAATCTTGTTTGGGCAAACATCCATTCACAGATATCTGTGACTGGAGAGACTACAAGTCCCACTTGCCAAAGCAGCAGAGGGCCTCCTAGTTCTCATTAATTGTGGTGTCACCACACTTGTAGTCCATTGATACTTCCTGTAACCAAAAGTCCATAACACTTTGTTCCAGTGCATTGCAGATTAAAAATGCAAAACATTAATAAATGCACATTTTTGTTAATGCATGTGGGTGCATTTATTAATTTTTGGCAAAGTGTGAAATGTGCCTTTAAGAAGAAAAAGTAACAGACTGTTTAGCTGATGAAAAATGACATATGTCGCATATTGACACGTTTTCTTTCTATGGATAACTAAGCAGTAAGCAGATAAATATATGAAGAAGCGCTAAATAATTGAACTCAATATTGTGAAAACCCAAAAATCAAACTTATTACACGTTTTTGTCATTATAGTGACTCATTTTTGTGTTTTCACAATATTAAGTTAAATTTTTTAGCGCAGCTTCATATATCTATCACAAACCTTTAGATAAGCTCACTGAAATGACAAGCCTCACGTGATAAACAATGATGACACAAATCCTCCCAACATTAGCTGTACCTCTGAAGCTGAAGAAATCTCTCCTCCAGAGTCCTCCAAAATACACCGAACAGATCATAATTCTCAGGAGGGCAGTGGGTGAGAATCTGGAGGAATGGACAAACCTGCCTTCTCCCCTACATTATCATTCTGGGAAACATGCACATCATCATTTCACTGAAGTGGTCAGTCACATCCAGTGTGCTAGAAAGAGGCGGGGGGACTGGTTTTAGATAAAACAGTCAGGAGTGACATGGGCAGATACAAGAGGAAGAAAGGGAGGTCAGGGTCCATGCTAGGCGCTATGGATTAAAGAAAGTACACTTTATGTGAAGATATGCTTTGTTCATTTTGCATTTCAAAGGCTTACAACCACTTTAATTAGCCTGTGATATTTTGCTGTGTAAAAGCAGAAATGGGTGGACCTAAATGAAAGCCCTACTAGGCACACATTCAGCTGGTGGTAGAGGCAAGAGATTACCGTATATACTCGAGTATAAGCTGAGTTTTCAGCAGATTTTTTTTGTGCTGAAAATGCCCCCCTCGGCTTATACTGGAGTCGAGCACTTTTCTGCAGCAGAAAATTACATTTTCCGACCCGACTTTGGGGCCCCGAGATACGGGGCCCTAAAGTCGGGTCGGAAAATGTCATTCTCTGCTGCAGAAAAGTGCTTGACATTTTCTGAACCGAATTTGGGGCCACTTGGTACTAGGAACCCCAAATTTAGTATGCAAACCCAGTGGAACCAGCACTACAACATATCCAAAGATGGGGTTCCTAGCACCAAGTTGGCCCCAAGATACAGGGCCCCAAAGTCGGTCAACTGTGTCCATCTGCAGCAATGTAATTTCAGGACCCTTTGGGACCCTTTTGGCTGCAGATAGTGGGCATCTAGGAACCCTTAACTACCAAGTTTGAAGTTCGGGGGACCTATAGCTGCAAATGGGCACAGTGTGGCATGCAAATGGGCACAGTGAGGCTGGAAATGGGCATTGTTGACCCTCTTTTCCACTTACAGTAGCTGCGCATTTCTCACCCTAGGCTTATATTTGAGTCAATAAGTTTTCCCATTTTTTTGTGGTAAAATTAGGTGCCTCTGCTTATATTCGGGTCGGCTTATACTCGAGTATATACGGTATGCAGTTGGTAAGTGTTGACATCACATGTGACAATGGCTGTTAAAGCTGAGAGAGGTGGTGAATTTCAGACCAGAGTTGCCCTCTGTACCAAAAAGTTAGTTATAATTTCAGTGAAACTTTAGCGGCCTTGGAGATGTTTGGATTGTACATTTATACAATATGCAGTCATAATAATTATTAGCTAGCGGACTCTTCTCTATAAGCACACATTCAGTCACCTGCTGAAAACTATCTTGAACAGGAACCCTTTAGTCCATTCAGAAGCTTTATGTGGTCCACACAAATGTATTATTTCATCTATGAATAGTTGCTGAGGGTAGTTGGAATAATCCACTGATTTTTCTAGTAGTGCAGGAGTTGCTGGCAAGTTTGGTTGTGTACTGCATGTAACAACAATCCCATGTATTCTTCATACAGTGGATATAAAAAGTCTACACACCCCTGTTAACATGTCAGGTTTCTGTAATGTAAAAAAATGAGACCTAGATAAATAATTTCAGAACTTTTTCCACCTTTAATGTGACCTATAAGCCGTACAACTTAATTAACCACTTCAGCCCCGGACCAATTGGCAGCCAAAGGACCAGGCCCCTTTTTGCGATTCGGCACTGCGTCGCTTTAACTGACAATTGCGCGGTCGTGCGACGTGGCTCCCAAACAAAATTGGCGTCCTTTTTTTCCCACAAATAGAGCTTTCTTTTGGTGGTATTTGATCGCCTCTGCGGTTTTTATTTTTTGCGCTATAAACAAAAATAGAGCGACAATTTTGAAAAAAATGCAATATTTTTTACTTTTTGCTATAATAAATATCCCCAAAAATATATAAAAAAACATTTTTTTTTCCTCGGTTTAGGCCGATACGTATTCTTCTACATATTTTTGGTAAAAAAAATCGCAATAAGCGATTATTGATTAGTTTGCGCAAAAGTTATAGCGTTTACAAAATAGGGGATAGTTTTATAGCATTTTTATTAATATTTTTTTTTTTTATTAGTAATGGCGGTGATCAGCGATTTTTATTGTGACTGCGACATTATGGCGGACACATCGGACATTTTTGACACATTTTTGGGACATTTGTCATTTATACAGCAATCAATGCTATTTAAATAGCACTGATTCTTATGTAAATGACAGTTGTAGTGAAGGGGTTAACCACTAGGGGGCGGGGAAGAGTCAGTGTGACCTGTTGTGTTTTTTTTACAGTAGGGGGGCGTGGCTGTACGTCTGACGTCATTGATCGGCGTTCCCGATGACAGGGAACCGCCGATCACTGACAGTCAGTGTAGGAAGCGCGGGGAGAGGTTTGTTTACATAGACCTCTCCCCGTTCTTCAGCTCCGTAACCCGATCGCGGGATACCAGCGGCGATCGGGTCCGCTGGTCCCGCGGCCGTGGTCACGGAGCTCCCGACCGGGTCGCGCCCCCCGGGCAGGAAAATTAAAGGGGACGTACCCGTACGTGCTTTTGCCTGCCCGTGCCATTCTGTAGACGTATATCTACATGAGGCGGTCGGGAAGCGGTTAAAAAGCAAACAGAATTTTTTTTTTGGCGGGGGAGTAAAAAAAAAAAAAAACTAAAATAATGTGGTTGCATAAGTATGCATACCCTCTTATAACTGGGGAATGTAGCTGTGTTCAGAATTAAGCAATCACATTCAAACTAAATGTTTGAAAATGTTAAATAGGAGTCATTACACACCTGTCATTTAAAGTGCCTCTGAATTACCCTAAATAAGGTTCAGCTGTTCTAGTAGGTCTTTCCTGACATTTTCTTAGTCGCATCCTACAGCAAAAGCCATGGTCCACAGATAGCTTCCAAAGCAGAAGAGGGATCTCATTATTAAAATGTATCAGTCGGGAACAGAGTACAAAAGAATTTCCAAGGCATTAGATATAGCATGGAACACAGTAAAAACAGTTAGCGTCAAGTGGAGAAAATATGGCACAACAGTGACATTACCAAGAACTGGACTTCCCTCCAAAATTGATGAAAAGACGAGAAGAAAACTTGTCAGAGAGGCTGCCAAGAGGCCTACAGCAACTTTAAAGGCGCTGCAGGAATATCTGTCAAATACTTTGTTGTGGGGTACACTGTGACAACAATCTTCTGTATTCTTAATATGTCTGGGCTATGGGGTAGAATGGCAAGACGGAAGCCTTTTCTTACGAAAAAAAACATCCAAGCCTGGCTAAATTTTCAAGTCTACCAAAAGCATGTGGGAAAATTTGTGGTGGTCTAATGAAACCAAGGTTAAACTTTTGGACATAAATCTAAAAGATATGTTTGGCGTAAAAACAACACTGCACATCACCAAAAGAATAATAATAATTTTTCATATTTCTTCCCGCATTTTCCAAAACTTGTGACAAAAAATTAAGTCTTTAAAAGACTCACCATGTCTCTTAAAAAATACATTCTCGCCTTTAACATGCCTTTAACATGCCTATTTAGATATGTAATGTGCCTTGAGGACTGGAGTTGAGAAACACTGCCCTAGAAAGCCACTTTGTAACGTACATGCAATCCCCTATATTAGAAAACGTTCTTTAAAAAATATGACGATTTCTACCTTGTTTCACAGCAGCGCTCGGCACTCACGTGACCGCTCGCTGCGCCCTCTAAGGTAGAAATCGTCATATTTTTTACAAAGCACAGACACTGAGGCATAGAACATTTTCTAACAGAGGGGATTGTATGTACTTTACAAAGCAATTTCAGCAGCAGGAGGGGAGGGGCGGCACTATCACAAGCTGATGGGCAGGGAGGGGGTGGAGAGGGGGAGAGAGGAGAGCTGTAGATGACTGAGGCTCGTAAATTAACTACTGTGTCAGGGCTCAGCAGCCATGATAAACCGTCGTCAGTTTACAGGGGGAAGGCACAACCAGGCAGGATCAGCCAGGTATTTCAGGTGATAGAAAGGGCCAAATGACACAAGCACTGTGCTGTTGTAAATGCTTTACAGGAACAGGAACAATATTTTTTTTTAGGGTAATAAGCAATTTAAGGTGCTCCTTGGATTTTGAAAAAAGTTTCATGTGTGGTATCCCCATACTTGGGAGCAGTGACAGAATGTGTTTTGGGGTGTAATTCTAAGTATGCCTATGCGTTGTATTAGAAAAATGTTATTAATCAATTACTTTGTATAAAATATACATTTTAATTGTCTTTCCACGTTCTCCAGAAGTTTGTGCCAAAAAAATAGCATTTTCAAAAAATTCACCATGCCAAAAAAAAAAAAAACCTTGGAGTGTTTGCTTTCAAAATGTGGCCATTTTGTGAGCGTTTCCACCATCCTGGTGCTCCAGGGTCTCCAGAAATGTGTAATGTTACTCAGGAAATTAGATCCGTAATCTATGTCCCTAGAAAGCCGAAAAGATGCTCCTTGTATTTTGGGCCCCTCTAGGCATCTAGGCTGTGAAAAAGTCTCATACATGGTACCCCCCATACTTGGGAGAGAAAAAAGTGTTTTGTGTGTAAATGTAAGTATGCCTATGGTCTGTGTGAGAAATAAGTTGTTAAAATGACAGTGGCTAAGTAATTATTCACACCATGACGCTACCTTCCCGGAGTTTGCATGTTCTCCCTGTGCTTGCGTGGGTTTCCTCTGGGTACTCCAGTTTCCTCCCATACTCCAAAGACATGCTAATTGTTTAATTGGCTCCTAAATTCCCCCTAGTATGTGTATGTATGAATGTGAGTTAGGAACCTTCGATTGTGAGCTCCTTGAGGTAAGGAACTGATGTGAATGTACATATGTAAAGCACTGTATAAATTGATTACACTATATATGCACCTGTAAAAAAAAAGATTCTCTGAAAAAAAAAAAATGCCTACTTTCATCATTTTCTAAAGAATTGTGGCAAAAAATTCACCATGCATCTTACTAAATACCTTTTAACTGTCTGTTTTCCAAAAGGGGTCATTTAGGGGGTATTTGTACTGTCCTGGCATTTTAGGGCCCCAAGAATTGAAATAGGCAGGATGGATCCATTTTTAAATAGTTTGTAGACTCTATAACTTTCACACAGACTAAATAATATACAACAATTTTTGTTTTTGTTGCCAAGAAAAAGTAGCAGAATACAATATTGACCTAAATGTATGGAGAAAGATTATTTGCAAAGTTTTATAGCAGAAACTAAGAAAAAACTTTTTTTTTCAAAATATTTGGTCCAAAAAAAAAAAACCAGCGGTGAACAAAATACTACCTAAAGAAAGCTCTATTTGTCTCAGAAAATTATGCAAAATTTATTTGGGTACAGTGTTGCATAATTGAGTAATTGTCATTCAAAGTGTGACCGCGCTGAAATCTGAAAAATGGTCTAAGCAGGAAGGGGGTTAAACGGTCCGGTCTTGAAGTGGTAAAATATATAATAGATTGAGTCAACCCACCCATGTCTGTCCATAATATAATTTTGGGGTAGGTTCTGAAGTAATGCTGGACCAACATCTAACCAGCTTGTTTCTTCTGTTACAGCTGGACATTTGGTCGAAGTCCAACTATCAGGTCTTTCAAAAGGTAAGATCAACATAATTTCCTATTATGCAATATTGTATGTAAATACTGTGCCTACAAAAGGTCTGTTATTGCTCTGATCTTCTAATGCACAACCAACCTAATGGTTAAAGAACATCATTGCTCGCCCTTGCTGCTCCACAGAGACCTGTCCAAATAATTATAGCACATTTGCTTTGCTATGTCAGGTAGCGCTAAGACAAACACGAATAATCCTTTGTCAATGCAACTTTGATTTTGTTAATTAAAGTGCTAGAGATAGCTATTTAACTCTTTCTTTGGCATGTCTTATTTTCTACTTTATTTTTTCACTTGACTTCTTTAGTTTAAATTTCAAAGATTAAACCCTTTTTCTTTTTGTAGATCTTGCAATACAACTTACCCTAGTTGAGTAATGTAAAGGGTAACTATGATCAAGAAAAATAGACAGTACAGGCTGCCACTAACATTAACGCAGCAGTTATTATTTTTCTGAGTCTGCCCTGTAACGTAGCTTTATTACCTGTTATTAGCCGGTTTAACAGAAACCAGCCAACGTTCAGTGAGTGTGTACAGCAGCCTGCCCAACACAATAGCTCAGTGGGGAGATCGTAGCACTAACATCTCAGTTAGTACAGCTAGCTCTTCAGTTGTTTTTAGTTCAGCACCCTGGGTTGAACAAAAAAAACACCTGTGTGTACCAGGCTGAACACCTGTATTTATTCTGACCATCAAACACTTAAGCCCCGTCCGTACACATGGGCCAAAATTAATTGGTATGGTAAAAACCGGCTGACATTTGGCTCATGTGTACGTGTCCTTGTCTGACAGAAGCCGATCTCACGGACAGCTTCTGTTGAACAAGCATGCTTGAAAACCAGCAGCTGACCGGTGTGTTCTGGCAGGAATGCGGTCTCCCTGTTACAACACAATATCTCAGTGGGGAGATCGCTGTTTTAACATTGCATAGTTAGTATAGCGAGCTCCTCAGTTTTTTTGTTTTTTGTTTTTTCGTTCAGCCGAAAAAAAGACGACGTGTGTTTACCAGGCATAACACTGGGAATGGTATCCGGAAACAAGACAGTAAGGAGTTCCCCACAGATCCACAGATCTGTCTCTGGCCTTCTCCTAAATCTCATGTTTGGGAGACATCAACCCCGCAGCCTCACCAGAGCCAAGACAAATTCATTCTGCAGCTCGCTTCTCAATACATGCTTAGTCAGCAAGCCTGCCTTATTAGGTTTGTTTATGAAACCTCTGCCTTGGCAGAGTTTTTTCTTGAGCCTGTGCATCTTCTATTCCAGATCTCATACAATGCCCATGCTGGTGGAAAAATAGATTTACAAGAGTAAGCTTAGCCTTTATCCACTGAAGTCAGAGCTGAAGATATGAAAGATTTTTTTCAAAAGTATGCATGGACATCCATTTGCTGTGCCCTGGTGCAGTCTTTTACAGTTGACATTGTAGCTGACATAACTTGTAATTGAGCATAAAGGAAGCCTATCATGAGTCAAATGCAGGGGCTTTGCTATGTGCCAGGCTGTCATGTCGATTTTCCTCAGTCTTCAATACCCTGAGAATGAATATGCAGACCTTAAAGTGGTTGTAAACTCTCCCCCACAACTTTGTCCCATGTAAATCAGCATAAAAAACCCTAATGAACACTGCTTGTAGATATCTCCTTACTTGCTTAGTATTGTTGTAATCCTTTTTGTTCTGTAGAATGACATCACTGAGCATGCCCATATCTCCCCTGATTTACGGCACACTCTGTGTGCTTGTCTGTCTATTATCAGGACTTCCTATGGCACAACACTGAAATCCCACGAGACTGCATAATCACTCTGAGCTTCCTACTACACCCCATGTGACATCACATGGAGTGTAAACCTGGCCATCGGACAGCATTACTGCAGTCTTATCAGCTGAAGCTGATAAGACTGACATAGGCAAACACTAGATAATCGGCACAAGTAAATACTATGAAATAATACAAGTCAGCTATGAGCAGGGAAGCAGGGTTGCCATAGAAATGGATTGAGGAGGAGGCTTGGTTAACAGTACAGGAAGTGCTCAATGTAAGGGCAGAAATACACTCTACTGTGGACTCAGAAAACAATACTTAAGATGGCGCTGCCTTACCCCTGGAAAAAAATTTTTTACGTTTATTTAAACAGTAAGTAATATGCGATTTGGGCTTGATTACAGTGGCTATAGTTCGATAATTACTTATTATAATGGACTAAATGAAAAGAAGCATTAGAGTGGCAGAGTTTATTTCCTCTTTAAAGCGGTGTTTCACCTTAAAATTTTTTTTTTTTAAAAGTCAGCAGCTAAAAAAAAAGTCGCTGCTGACTTTTAATAAGTACACTTACCCTCCCAGGGCGCCCGCGATGTCGGTCGTGGATGTCCATCGGCGATCCGGATCCACCGCCGCTATCCTCAGTATGCGCGAGTCGGCGCGCGGCCTACTGCGCATGCAGTAAATTATTATTAACATTTTTTTTACGTTTTTTTTTTTTCAGGGTGTCCCACCACTTTAAGTTCTCATGTCACTTGCCCCATACCTGTAATAAAGCCCAAGGATTTTCAAAGTATGGATTAGCATGCAGTGGCGGCTGGTGGTTTTTTGTTTTGGGGGGGGGGCAAACAAAAACCACCCCCCCTTTGCGTGGCACCTCCCACCCTCTGCCCACCCCCATGTCTGCCAGTCCACCGGCACTTACCACATCGGCATTGGGGATCGGTGGGCACATCAGGCAGGGGATCAGGCTGCGACAGGCATCTGGCAGCGTCTCCTGAGTCCTCTTCTCTTCTGAGATCACGGCTTCCGCCGTGCATCTCCTCCCCTCCTCCTAGGCGTCCAATAGGATCGCCTGACCTTTCAACCAATCGGGAAATTGGTATCAGACCCACGCTTCCTGATTGGCAAATAAGTGATTCAGTGTTAGAAAAGCGAATATTCATTTGCTTTTCTTTTTTTTTTTTTTTATTCAAAAGTTTATTGAAGGTAAGGCAGTAAGTTTAGAGGGTAGTAGATGGGTATAGTAGGAAAAAATGAAAGATAAGAGTCTAGTAAGGGATATAGACAAGAGAGAGGGAGTAGGTAGCTATGAGTGATAGCTTCAATATTCCAATACCTCCTAGTTGGAAGTATCATTAAATACCATATCTATAAAAAACAGCGCAACCATTTTGTCAGTGGGTTTTTGTACTGGGGGAATGTATTCCTTCAGTCAGTAACAGGTGAGCTAAGTTTTTCATACTCTCCTGAGAATCTAAAGGCGATCCAAGGGGACCAAGTTTGGTGATACCTATGAGTTGCATCGCTGGACTGTGCAAGTGTCTCCTCCATGTCACGTATGTCTACAATCTTATGGAGCCACTCCTTGATGGAGGGTACCGTGGTAAATTTCCAATACAATGGTATAAGCGACTTGGCTGCATTTAGCAAATGTTTAGACAGAGAATTCTTATATTTTGAGAGCGAAAAGTTGTTCACATGGAGTAGTGGTCTAGTTTCAATGAGGTGCCTGTGATAAGACGAATGGTTGTTATCACCTTTGTCCAAAACGATGCAACTGGAGGACACTGCCACCAAATATGTAAAGTTGTACCTTCCTCTTGCCCACATCGCCAACAAAGCTCTGAGGTTTGGGGGTACCATTTATGTAACTTGGCCGGCATGGCGTACCATTGTGTGACCAATTTATATGCTGTTTCCTGCATTCTGGTACTCGGAGAACATTTGTGGGCGAGTATGCAAGCCTTTTGCCATTGTCTGTCCGTTAGTTCCATGTTGAGCTCCTTCGACCAACTCTTCCGTAATCCAAGGTTTGTGGTGCAGAGGCCCGAAGCCATGAGTAAGCTAGCGAGGTAGCCTTAGAAATCGGAGCTCCCTCCAGGCACACTGATTCCATCTCCGTCAATTGTCTGGTAAAATAAGTTTTACGTTGTGTATTATTGACAAACCTTTGTATCTGGAAGTATGTCCAGAGTGGTAAACCCTGGGTATGGTCATCTACTTTCAGTTTATGGTAGTCTTTGATTAGATCGTTTTCAAAACAATGTTTAGTGAGCAGGGGTGTATCTAAACCTTGTTTTCTGTAACGTGTGGTTCCCCATTCCTGGTGGAAAGTCAGGGTTGTCTTTAAGTGGCGTGAGAGGGCTTAGGGGTGTGGATACCTCTGTCCTTTTCAGGAGTTTATGAAAAATTGATAGGGTTGTATTAAGCAAAGGGTGTTGCCGTTAAACCGGTGCATAGCCTGTTAGTGATATCCAGGGCGAAAATCTCAGGGGAACCGGGCTCAGATCATTTTCCAGGGAAACCCAATCCTTGGCGTCCTGATGGCAATGCCAATCTAGGATCCTTGTAATGTGGGAGGCATAATAGTATTTCCTATAGTCGGATAGTCCCATTCCCCCTCTGTCTTTCGCTCTAGTCAGGTCAAACTTGATTCTTGGACATTTGTGTGCCTAAATAAATTCTAGTTGGATCGTTTGTAGGGTTTTAAAGAAGCTTTGTGGTATCTTTACGGGCAAAGTTTGAAACATGTACAAAATTCTGGGCAAGATTGACATTTTAAATATGGCCGCCCTACCAAACCAGGAAAAATTCTTATTGGCATGCCAGGATACTAGGTCCTGTTTTATGACTTTAATCAAGGGTGTGATTTGGGCCAGTTGTGGAGCCAACCAAACACCTAGGTATTTCGAGGCGGAGGTTACCCATTTAAAGGTGCTATTAGATTGTGTATTGTTTAATATACTTCCTGGTAGCGTGATAGTCATTGCTTTCGAATTTGTGTAGTTAATTTTTAGGTAAGAGACATATCCGTATACGGAGAATTCCCTCATCAGCGGGGGAATTGACATGAGGGTTTTTTTCATAAAAAATAACAAATCATCGGCGTAAGCTGCTTTTTTAAATTCCGTTTTGGCTACTGTGAAACCCCTAATATCTGGTGATGACTTAATTCTCCTAATGAAAGGTTCCAGTGAAATGATGAAAAGGATTGGCGAGAGTGGGCAGCCCTGCCTCGTACAATTCCTTATTGCTACCGTTTTGGACAAGGATCCATTAATGCGTAGTTTAGCAGAAGGATTTCGGTAGAGTGCCGATATCCAGTTCAGCATGTGAGTGCCTAGACCAATATGACTACATGTTGCTATCATGAAGTCCCAAGCTACTCGATCGAAGGCCTTCTCCGCGTCTGTAGACAGGAGGAGGCCCTCGATCTTTTGCTCTCTGGCAGCATATATCGGGTTCAATGCTTTTGTAACATTATCTTTTGCTTCCCTTCCTGGCATGAAGCCTGCCTGCTCTGGTCCGATTTATAGTTTGAAGGTAAGGGTTTAAGTCTATTCGCTAGTATTTTAGTCAGTATCTTCATGTCTAGGTTTAATAACGAGATCGGTCCGTAGCTAGGGCACTGTGCCGGGTCTTTGTTTGGTTTAGGCAGGACAGTTATGTGCGCTCCAAGGAACATCGGGGGAACATCCCTAGGTGTGGAGAAAGAATTTAACGCTTTTAGAAGTGGGCCGGTCAGGATGTCCAGGAAGGTTAGCGCCTGTAAAGAGCCTCTCCTCTCATTCCAGTGTGAAAGCCAAAGTGTTTTCACACTGAAGCGATGCGCTTGCAGGATGGTAAAAAAAAGTCCTGCAAGCAGCATCTTTGCAGTGCTGTAGGAGCGGTTGTAACCCCTTTTCAGCCGCTAGCGGGGGGCAAATGCGCCCCGCTAGCAGGCAAATAGCACCGCTAAAAATGGCGGTGCTTTACCGCCAACGCCCCAGTGTGAAAGCAGCCTTCAGCTTTGCCAATAAAACCTGATTTCTGTGCAGAGTTGCGCCAGCTTTTCCATGCTCTGGTTTTAGTAAATAAATAGACAATACCAACAGCATGTCAGAGACAAACCTTTCCCAACCTCCTCTCCCCCATGTGTCACCTGCTTACCACCGTGGTGACACAGCAATAATTCCATCTACCTGGTGTCACTAGACCGAATAAATCATACCCTTGGTGGCGCTAGACAAGAAGGAAACTAAAGTGAACAGAGAACACCAAAGCCCTAGAAAAAAAATGATTCTTACTAAAAAATGTTATATTATACTGTCTGTTAACTTTTTTAATTAGTCCAAAGATCCACATTAATGGCCCGTCCACACGATCCGAATAGGGAGGATCGTACGATTTTCGGATTGTGTGTACACTACTTCCGACAGCCGATCACGACCGTTCGTCCGATATTATTCCATCGGACATGCACGGAAATTTTCCTCGTACGATTCCAGATTGTACGATTTTCGTTTAGTCAGTATAGTTGTCGTCCGAAAATACAATACAAATACATTACAACACATGACATCCCTTCCGATCGTATGAGAATTTTCGTGAATTTATTGGCTATTCAATTTCTACTTGCGATTGTTAACCGAAAAACGGTCGTACGATCGGTCGTCCGATATTCGAATCGTGTGTACGGGCCATAAGACTGCACTACTGTTTATTTTCTCTGATATCACATTTGATAGCAAGAAAATGCATTATTTGGTGTCCTCTTTTTGACATTATAGCACATTATATCTTAAATAACAGCTCTTACTATGGATGAGGAACTGGTCTCATAGCTACTAATTTTAAGCTTCACATTACTGAACACCCTCTGGAGTGATCATGAACTTCATACCAGGGAGCAGAGCCCTGCCTCTACGCCTTCCCTTTGTATGCAGCAAGTCTAAATCTAACTGGCATTGTCTGTTAACAATAGAGTCAGGATAAAAGGGAGAGTTTGATTCTCAAAGGGGAGCTGGCACAATAGAGGATGAATAGGGTTCCCCGTTGACCACAGATAGGCATATTCCACTTCTCTTTCTATTTTTTCTAACTTGGCATTTAAACTTTCCCAGTAAATGGGCTGTTTAGAGTGTGTTCTGTAGCTCTGGCCAGCCTCCCTGATCGCCTTTGGGCATAAAGGGTTCTGGAAGATATGCCCTGTTCTGATGGAACTCCAGGTAGCCAAGAGAAGGATAAATAAATGACGGCAAGTAGTAAACACAACAGTCAGCGGCACGCAGAGCTTTAAAAACACCAAACAAAAGCTCTGAATGCACCATTGGGAGGTTGGCCTGATTAAGTTTATCTGTTCCACATTAACTATTTCAGTCATTTCATTAGGCTCATAAAAGCCCAACATCTAGCAGTAAGTTAAACACATACCCCTATGTCTTAATAAACGTTAAGTGCACTTTAGTTGCTTATTTACCAGCTTATTTACAAAGACAAATGTAGTAAGGTATCATACCTTACATAGGTGTTTAAAAACTTTTACTGCATGGTGTGGCAAGATCCTGAAATCCAGGATGGGGTACAGATTTCGTATGAGCAGACTAAAAGCACTGCTTTCAGGACTTCTGGGGTGATCTCTTATTATATTTAAGCTGGTCATACACTAGTAGAATATTGTTAAAAATTTGGGGTTTTAAAGAAAGTTTGTTCAATTTTCTAATTGTTAGTGGGGTCAAATCAATGTTTTTTATTTTTCAACCACAGTCACATGAGATTTTGGAGGAGCAGGATGGACAATTTTTCCTGAAAGGATTTCTAACCGTGTATGTGGCGTTCATTTGGGAAAGGCCATTCATTCCAAAATTGAATGTCAACATTTTGAAGTTTGCAAATTAAGTTATGAACAACATTTGTCTAGTCATAGAATGCACTGAGAATTTTCATCCAAATATTTGTATAAATGTTTGTTAGAAAATCTGCTTGTGTATTGCTAGCTTTATTGTTTCAAATGCCAGGACTGGAGGGAAGTTCTTTGATAAGATCGTCTTCTAACCAGTGATACCTTCTCCTCACCAATCCATTTACGTGCTGGAGCCCTTAAAAAATAGCTGATACTTTAGGGTAAGGGGAACATTTGACTTGCTTCTTTTTCCTCTCACAATGTAATGTTTGATACCAGAGCAGCCAATTACCAGGTCTGAGTGATGTCACATGGTGACATTGGGGGAAGCTAAAAGCCCTGTGTAATCTCCAACACAGACTGACCTGGAGCTTAAGAAGGCTTCCAGGAGGCAGAGAGAGTGGTGGACGTGCATAGGAAAAGTAAAAAGCCTCAAGGGGGAGTGGGCTGTCATAAGCAAAAAAAATGTTTTGTTTATAGTATTATATATGTACATGGAGCAGCCATATATGCTCATTACTAATGCAGGCTGTGCTTCCTGCTTTGCTACACAGTGGTTGTGCTTCTGTGCTCTACCTTATAGTGCAGGACTATTACTTGGCCGACCTATTACAAACCGTGTTACAGGATGATTAGATGGAGTCAAATCTAAAACTTCTCTATAAACACGCAAACATCTTTATTTAAGACCATAACAAAATGACAGTGCCTTGAAAAGGTATTCATACCCCTTGACATTTTCCATATTTTGTCATGTTACAACCAAAAATGTTAATGTATTTATTGGGATTTTAAGTGATAGACCAATACAAAGTGGCACATAGTTGTGAAGTGGAAGGAAAATGATAAATGTTTTTTTAATTTTTTTTACAAATATGTGAAAAGTGTGGCGTGCATTTGTATTCAACACTTTGTAGAACCATCTTTTTCTGCGATTACAGCTGCAAGTCTTTTTGGTTATGTCTCTTAACAGCTTTGCACATCTAGAGAGTGACATTTTTGCCCATTCTTCTTTGCAAAATAGCTCAAGCTCTGTCAGATTGGATGGAGAGCGTCTGTAAACAGCAATTTTTAAGTCTTGCCATAGATTCACAATTGGATTTAGGTCTGGACTTTGGGCCATTCTAACAGATTAGTAGGCTTTGATCTAAATCACTCCATTGTAGCTATGGCTGTCGTTGTCCTGCTGGACGGTGAACCTCTGCCCCAGTCTCAAGTCTTTTGCAGACTCTAACAGATTTTCTTCTAAGATTGCCCCTGTATTTGGCTCCATCCATCTTCACATCAACTCTGACCAGCTTTCCTGTCCCTGCTGAAAAAAGCATCCCCACAAAATGATGCTGCCACACCCATGTTTCACGGTGGAGATGGTGTGTTCAGGGTAATGTGCAGTGTTAGTTTTTGGCCACACAGCATTTTGCTTTTAGGCCAAAAAGTAAAATTTTGGTCTCGTCTGATCAGAGCACCTTCTTCCACATGTTTCCTGTGTCCCCCACATGGCTTCTTGCAAACTGCAAACAGAACTTCTTATGGCTTTCTTTCAACAATGTCTTTCTTCTTGCCACTCTTCCATAAAGGGCAGATTTATGGAGTGCACAACTAAGGCCCCTTTCACACTGGGGCGGTTTGCAGGCGCTATTGCGCTAAAAATTGTGCCTGCAAACCGACCTGAAACAGCCGTTGCCGTGTCTTCAGTGTGAAAGCCCGAGGGCTTTCACACTGGAGCGGTGCGTTTGCAGGACGCTGAAAAATGTCCTGCAAGCCGCATCTTTGGTGCGCTGTAGGAGCGGTGTATTTACCGCTCCTAAAGCGCCCCCTCCCATTGAAAACAATGGGGCAGCGCTCCGAACCCCCCCCCCCGCAAACCGCCCCGCTAGCGGCTGAAACGACGGTAAAGCGGCGCTAAATATAGCGCCGCTTTACCGCCAGCGCACCCAGTGCCCCAGTGTGAAAATAGCCTAATAGTTGTCCTGTGGACAGATTCTCCCACCTGAGATGTGGATCTCTGCAGCTCCTCCAGAGTTACCATGGGCCTCTTGGCTGCTTCTCTGATTAATGCTCTCCTTGCCCAGCCTGTCAGTTTAGGTGGACGGCCATGTCTTGGTAGGTTTGCAGTTGTGCCATACTCTTTCCATTTTCGGATGATAGATTGAACAGTGCTCCGTGAGCTGTTCAAAGCTTGGAATATTTTTTAAAAAACCTAACTGTGCTTTAAACTTCTCCACAACTTTATCCCTGACCTGTCTGGTCTGAACCTTTACCTTCATGATGCTGTTTTTTTCACTAAGGTTCTGTAACAAACCTCTGAGGGCTTCACAGAACAGCTGTATTTTATACTGAGATTAAATTACACAGGTGAACTCTATTTGCTAATTAGGTGACTTCTGAATGCAATTAGTTCCATTAGATTTCAGTAAGGGGTATCGGAGTGAATGGTGCGGAATCCAAATGCTTTTATGATATTTATTGGTAAAAAAAAATTGAAAACCATTTATCATATTCCTTCCACTTCACAATTATGTGCCACTTTGTGTTGGTCTATCACATAAAATCCCAATAAAATACATTTACGCTTTTGGTTGTAACATGAAAAAATGTGGAATACTTCAAGGGGTATGAATACTTTTTCAAGACACTGTAGGCATATAAAAATATATTGTATCAAAAATTGCTTTAAAGGCAAATACAGTGTGCTTTCAATTGCAATTACTTTACGCTTATTTTTTTTAGATTTATCGCACAACCTTCTGGGTTCATAGCATTTCCGAACCTGCCGTAGCTCTCCTTCTAAGTTGTCACTTTCTGTCCTGGTAACCTTTTTCCCCTTTTAAAACCTTTCAATAGAGACCCCTTTTTCATGAATACTGTCCAAGGGGGATATTCCCTTACTTTGGAGAGCATTTCTCACACATCCAGTTGTGTCTTCAAGACAGGAACCCAATGGGACACAAAAAAAGGATAAAAACGTATGTTTTAGATATATTTGTGTGTGCCCCATCCAATGGCTGTCAGTCAGCACAATGAGTAAAATATGGCATATAAATTTAGGTTATATGTAGAAGTAAGTGAATAAAAACCTTAACGCACAAGATTAGGAGGTTTACATAAAATAAATCTCATTTACATTTTTTTTTTTTTTAAAGTGTGATTTCCCTGTTCTAAAGAAATAATTAAATCAGAATATTTTCTAATTCTCACCTTTTCCTGAAGGCTTGCTATTTTTTCTTGTTGCTGTAATAATCAAACACAAAAAATGTAAATATTAAGATCTCCACAGAGACCCCTTAGTGTAAATTCTGCTTGTCCCACAGACTGGCCTGTTTCCTGTGGCCAGGTAAATGAATGTGAGATGTGACTGGGTAAGGCCGCAGGGCAGAAGCGCCCCCCTGCTGTACAGAAGAGGTGCTCTGGGGCCGTTGCAGAGACAGTGTTAGCTGCGTAATGTATGAAAATGTATTCTCATCAATATTGTGCAAGTAAGCTAAAGTGCCAGACGATGAATGCATTCATGAGGCCCATAGATCGGCCTATTGATAATACGTGCTCAAGGTGAGAGAGGGCACAACTTCATGGTCATTCACAAAGCCGTCCCCCATCTGTCTTCCCAGAAGCCTTCAAATGAGACTAATAGGGTCGGAATGTTACAACCAAATCGTATTTATCAGTTCTCCTTTGTGCAGTGCGATCAATACCCTTCGTACAGTCAACATGAAGAAGCATATGTCACATTATCATCATGTCCGGGCGGACGTACATTAGCAAACATCAATAGCTAAAAGGCAAGTTGCACTTCAGTACAACTGTTCAGGGTGTTCTGCAACTTTGTAGGTAATAAGGGTTGAATGTTACACTTGTCAGACTTACTCAGACCTCAAAGGAAAATGTTAGTCTTATATACGGTATGTAATAAAGATCAGCTTGATGTAAAATTATAATCTCTGTGCTAATGTGTTAGTGTGGGGAAGAAAACTAATTTAAAGAGTAACGTGTTATTTTGCCATGAATAGGAAATGTGTCAGGATCACTCTAGGAGAACTGTGCTTTAACAACAAATCCTCTATTTCGAACAAAAAAATAAGCTGCACTCCCTGAGTTTCTTGCCTACCTCCTGAAGCATAACTGCATCCTGTGCAATGTTTACTTCTCCTTGGGCAAAAATATAATTTGGCATTGGTCATGCCTGTGTACTTGGCCCTTGTAGACTTTTACCAGGCTGTCCCGGAAAGCAGTAGATTGCTTACTGAGTTACTTCATCAATAGGAAGTCACAAAATACAATGGTCTTCTCAGGTGTGCTTTTTCTGCACTGAGATGATTGAGCAGTCATCAGCTCACTAATGCAGGCCATACATGGTCGAATTTTGAACGAATTTTCTTTTCAAAATCAGAAAGTTCATTTTTTTTGTGATCCGATTGTGCCACCATTGATTTTCGAAATTCGGCCGACCAAGCCTTCAATTTCACCTCATGTTGCTACAGAAAAGAATTTTCTTTTCTGGGAATCTTCTTTTCTCTCCGTAAATTTTCGTTTCTTATTACATTGCTCGCACGATTATCCCATCATTGATTCGAAAATCGGTCGTTTTTCAAAAAATTTCCAACATGTCCGATTCCTCAAATTTGATTTCCGAACGAAAATCGGCTGTTACTGCAGCCCACTAATGGTGAGAAATTCATACGAAAATTCTTAGATACGATTTTCGAAAGAAAATTCTTTCGAAATTCGAACCGTGTATGGCCGGCCTAAGAATCTCTCACACTATGGACACCCTTCTGAATTATTGAGTTCAGGTGTTTCATTGAAGGATGGTGTTAAAGAGAAGTTCAGGATTTATTTAAATTTTTTGCAAGAATCATACTTACCAAGGTGGATGCAGCATCAGTCCCCCGCTGGCTCTAAGACTGAAAACGGAGCAAACAAACACCGCTGATTGCTCAGTTAGATGTGATTTCCTATTTGGAGTATCTCATCAAAAATGACATTTTTGTTGCAGGGGATGCTGGAAATCTGACTAGCATCTTCTATCTTAGTGCAGACTTCTGGGAAAATGAATGAGCCAATCGCACAAGCAGGGAATTGTGTTTCTGATGGGCGTTCTGTACACATTCTCCAGGTAGCCATATTGTATTGCATTTTACAGAAAATGACAGTACAGCAGATTGAAAAGGAAATGTAATTTTTAATAACATCCAATTACAATATGTCTCACAATTGTATATACTATATTATTATTTTTTTTACTTGCTATTTTTTTCTCCCCAAAGTGGAGTTACCCTTTAAGCACTTTCAGACCGGACCATTTTGCTGGCCAAAGACCAGACCACTTTTTGCGATTCGGCACTGCGCCGATTTAACTGACAATGCGTGCTAGAGCTTTCTTTTGGTGGTATTTGATCACCCCTGCGGTTTAAATTTTTTGCACTATAAACAAAAAAAGAGCGGCAATTTTGAAAAAAAAATATTATTTTTTACTTTTTGCTATAATAAATATCCCCCAAAAATGTATAAAAAAATAATTTTTTCCTCAGTTTAGGCCGATACGTATGCTACATATTTTTGGTAAAAAAAAATCGCAATAAGCGATTATTGATTGGTTTGCACAAAAGTTATAGCGTTTACAAAATAGGGGATAGTTTTATGGCATTTTTATTAATCATTTTTTTACTAGTAATGGCGGCGATCAGCGATTTTTATTGTGACTGCGACATTATGGCGGGCACAGCGGACATTTTTGACACATTTTTGGGACCATTGTCATTTATACAGCAATCAGTGCTATACAAATGCACTGATTCCTGTGTAAAGGACACTGGCAGTGAAGGGGTTAACCAGGAGGTGGCAATGTAGAGGTTAGGTGTGTCCTAGGAGCGTGTTGCTAACTGTGGGGGGCGTGGCTGGGGTGTACACATCACTGATCTCTGCTCCAATCACAAGGAGCAGAGATCAGTGACACTGTTGCGATCCGACTCGCGCAGGTCCCGACCGGCATACACTCGATGGTACGGTGGCAAATTTAAAGGGACGTACCTGTACGCCCATTTGCCTGTCCGTGCCATTCTGCCGACGTACATCGTCGTGTGCCGGTCGGGTATGCCGTTAAATATGCTTTTAAAGTATAAGTCCATGCACAAACTAAAATCCCTGCATCTATAGCCACCAGCATTCTAACACTAACCTCTCTAGCCCTGAAAAAAAGAAAATAATCAGTATACATACCTTTTCTACAGGCAATCCGACCCGATCTCCAGTGGCGGAACCTCTGATCCCACACCAAGCTGTCAGCCGAGGCTTTCCTGTGTGGGTGGGTGCAGAGGACACGTCCGTCAATGGAAGCCCCATAGTAACTCTATGGGTGACATAACTTCCCATTCATTTCACAGCCATTGGCGAACATGTACTCAACATAGCTTCCACTGCTGGAGATCGGGTCGAATCGCCTGCAGAAAAGGTATGTATACTGATTTTTTCTTTTCAGGGCTAGATAGGTTAGTGTTAGAACATTTGGTGGTCATAGATTCAGGAATTTTAGTTTTTGCATGGACTTTTACTTTAAGGGCCAGTTCACACCACATGCAGTCCAGTGCGTTTTTTTCTGCATCAAAAACCCATGGAAAGTAGGTAATATGGTTTTCAATGGCATAGTTCACACCAGTGCGGTCAGTTCCAGTGCGTTCCAGGTCCAGAAAAAAAAGTAGAACATGCTGCATTTTTTCTGCACTGGACTGTACTGGAACTCTGTAAAACGCATCAAAAACGCAACAGAACGCACCTAAATGCACCAAAAACGCACTGCAACACACTTGTCCCTATTTAAGGAAAAAGAGGGGGGAAAAAAAGCACTGGACTGCTTAAAGAAACACATCAAAAACGCACTGGAACACATCAAAAACACGTATGCAGAAAAGCACCTGGAACGCATCCGGACTGCGTTTCTATGGTGTGAACTGCGTTCCAGTGCGTTTTTGATGCGTTTTACAGCGTTCCATTACAGTCCAGTGCAGAAAAAATGCAGCATGTTCTACTTTTTTTCTGGACCTAGAATGCACTGGAACTGACCGCACTGGTGTGAACTATGCCATTGAAAACCATATTACCTACTTTCCATGCGTTTTTGATGCAGAAAAAAACTGGACTGCATGTGGTGTGAACTGGCCCTTAATCTAAAGTAAAATAAAATATCCTTGCATCTTAGCCCTTAAAAGGCCTTTTCTTTTAGATCTGCGCTCATTTTGCTGAGACCAACAACTGGAGTTTTACCTGCAGCACTACCAGAATGCCAACAGTGAATTAGAGTTTGTCACAGGGGGGTCTATTTGCGGTTCAAAAAGGAAAAAACTTTTTTAGTGTGATCTCAGACTAAAATATATACCCAATTTCATATGGAAACTCAAGTGACTGAGCACCAATCCTATGGTGGAATTAAGAGGTCATACTTTATCCGCAGGGCCTGTGCAACAGCCACACAGATTACTGACACATGGCACTGGCTACAGACGTATTTCTTTTTTTCTTGGAAATATTTCAAGAAATTTGGGAGCGCAATTTATTTTGGCCCACAGCAACGTCAAACGACAAGCAAGAAAATTCAAGAACATGTCTTTCTTAAGACAACGTCTGACGATGGTGATGATAAACCTGTTTCTCACTTTCTTGTTATCATTGATCTGTATCTTTCCTTGTAAGCTGTCGACAATGTACCACCCACTTCTCATTTCTGCCCAGTGCGCATTTCTCTTGCCAACTACCTTCTTTCTTCTTTTCCCATCACTCTCTCGCTCTTTTTTTTATTTTTGAAAGCACCAGCGTCTCAGTGTTTCTCGGCCTTCCGTCCAGCATTGATCTCAGTGTTTTTCTTGCTCATGTTTGTTCGGATAAAGGCTGTCTCTCCGATTGACAGCACTGTTGCCTGCAGGCTTGTTTTTTGCCAGATGTGTAGTTACACGCTTTAGATGTGTCAAATTATTTTTTGGGAATGTGGGAATATTCCGCGGGGCAGCTGTCTGCGTCTGCCTGTTATCGGCTTTTAAAAGCGCGAATGGAAACAATCAGTTTTCTCTGGTAAATCATCTTATACAAAAAAAAGGGAAAAGAAATGTCTTTCTACCATCTTGGCACAGCTCCTTGTTTTTCATTAGTCAGTTCATAATTAGTCCCAATCAGAGATTAGGCTAGCTGGATACTGCAGGTGTTTTATCCTTTTGTTCATGGGGTGAAAGCCACACTTTTTCTTTGGTATCGTATTAATCCAAACTGTATTTATGAAGTGAATCGTTTTATAAGGTACATGACTTCTTTCTAAAGAAAGCCAATTGTAAACAAACTTCTGGAAGGTATGACAGTAGGTCAGAGGTCCGTACTCTTTATCCATATACTAGTTCCAAGTCAGTAATGCAAAGTATTGAAGTCAGCATGAAAGCCAGGCGGCTAGCACCTGCAGACTAAAGCCTCATTCACACAAGTGTTCTTAAGCATAAGCCTCTGTGAGGGCTGTGCACATAAGGATGCACAAGTTTTTCATGCATTTCCATGCAGGCAGCCCCATTTATTTAACTTGGGTCACAGTGGCTGCATGGACACAGCTGCTGCTTCCAATTTGACAGCCATGTGGGTATGGGTGCGTTCCCTCAAATGCAGACAGCATGCATTTGGTGACACAGATGTCATATTGGGAGCAGCAACTCTGTCCAAATTGACAGATCATGTTCCTTTAAAACATATATAATTGAAAAGCAAATTCCTCTGTAAGGGACTTTTGAATAGGGTAGATAGCTAATGAAGTATTAAACAAGTATTTAAAAACATATGTCTTTTAATAGTAACATGATATAAAAAGATGAGCACATACAAAATGAGAAAAATTATAGGAGACTGGAGAACACATAATACATAGTAAATTGTACAGTCAGGGAAAATCACACTTATTCCATTGTACTATGAATAGAGACAGCAGTAATACCCGACGCGTTTCGAGATTTGCTTTTGTTGCTTTCTCTTCATCAGGGGTGTATGCGATTTATCGCAGAACGTAACAAACATCTGCAATCAAACAAAAATTAATTACATTCAAGTAGATATCAGGTGAAAGCAATATATTATCCTATATGGTGAATACATTATCACATTTCTTCATGTTTGATATAGTGTAGAAACATATAAACTAACCGTATATACTGTGTATATTCCAGCATCCAAATTAGTATATGTGTATGCTGCGGTAATTGGCCCCTTTCTGGCCCTCAGCTCAATCAGGCAAATCAACATGCCATCCAAATGCACCAAGTCCCAAAGCAGGGAAAGGGTATGGTCCCTCACAGAGGACGTCCCGATATGGCCCTCTGAGGATTGATCCTCTGTGAGCCCCCATAGGGAAAGAGAAGAGAAAATGAATAAAAAATAAATAAAATTAAATAAATAAGTGTCCTGCTAACATACACGGAATAGCACATCACTGATTATGTATGTGGCCTACTGGGGTTGTATGAGTCTTAACAATATCCCGGATATGGACCAAAATTTGTATAAATATATGTAAAAAATGCACTCATTCAAGGTGAGTACCAGTATATGTATAATAGATGTATCTTCTCGGGGAGTAATATAATATACCCTTAAAGGGGGAGGGGGGAGAATAAAGGGGGGCTTAAAAGGAAGAGAGAATATGGCATTATACCCATAGTTCTACTGTATATAATTATAGGTGCCAAAGCTATATCACCTAAGGCACATATGTGTGAATACATTTATATGCACATACAAACGTATGCATCAATCCAATATATAACTATATACAAGATCCGTTGTGAACGAGTAAACACTTATAAAACTACCTTAAGCCGAAATGGATGCCAAGTAATGGGAGGATATACTGATGTTTAAAGAAAAGAAGCCAGCCGCCACTGATCCATGCACAGTGTATCAAGGAGCTTAATCAGCTGGACTGCCCAAGCTAAAGTACAAAGACAAAAAAGCCCCAGGCAATTATATGATTAAGTAAATAAAATTACAGTGTATTATGGCCAAATAGACTAACATGTGCCAAACAGTTGCATGCACATGATCGTCTATGAGCCACCATTAAAAGATAAACAGGGTAAAGAGTACATTGTTGCATCTAAATCCCACCTGCTAAGCATGTCAGTGGTTTAAGGCTGTTCCTTGTTTTTTTTTTTTTAACAAATGGAGGATGTTCCTTGTTTAATCCTCGCTATCCGCGTCGCAGAGCGGCTAGAAGGACACAGGGTTTTAAAAGTCTAGTTGATTGGCATACAGCCTATCAGATGGCACGTTTCCTCAGAGGGGTGGGGCTATACGGGGGTCCCCCGAGGCGACAGCGCCTCCTACGTTTCTATGGCCACCAGGAAGCGTCCTGCGTCGATGGAAGGATGCAGTGACATCAGGACCATGGCTCCGACCAGAGGATCGGAGCCGGATCGCAGGCTGTGCCGCCCCGCGTCACCCTCCTGCGACACACGCATAGCAGTCGCGTGACCCGGAGACTCCGGTCACGTGACCACAAATAGAAGCCGTCAGTGTATGTAAAACACAGACGGCCCCCGTGCGCCGAGTGGGGGAACCATTTTGAAACTGCTGCGGTGACGGTGAAGAGCCATATAGAGCATAGAGCCAAAAAAAGGGGGTGAACAATATAACATGCCATTTTGCCAACTAGGACACCTATATGGAAAAAAGAAAGATATATTAGTGCGCATAATAAGAGAGTCATCAATACATTCATTATTGTTGCATAGTATAAATTATGCATAAAGATATAATGCAGATACAACTAAAGGTTTTAACCAATAGTAAAAGATCATAACGTTCAGTGGAAACAAGGTCCCAAACTGCAGAACATATAAAAAAAGGGGAGGAAGGACCAAAGCCATCACACAAGTGGCTCAAATACAGGACAAGATTGTATGGTATACACAGAAATGTATTATTGTCCCTAAGGGATAGCTAACTTATTAATTCACATCTAAAGGTTTGTTCTATACATATCCAATACAGAATACATAGGATTTGGGACATATATTGGCCGATAAGGCTAGTTTAGATCAGGTGGCTCTCATTCACACCCTCAGGATCCCTCCAGAAATGGTCTGAAGGATATTGCTCCATTCATACTGGGTGGTGAGGTGGCATTTAGCCGAAAAATCCACCGCTGTTCACGCTGGAGTAGAGTCCTATTCCAGTCCCCCCCGCATCCCAGGGTGGACCCGGTCGAGGTCAATGAACGAGACTCTCGGAAAGACTCCATCATGAACATCGGTGACATGCCTACCAAGTGGGAGGCTGGGATTACAGGTTTGCATAGAGGCAATGTGACATTTCCAAAACTCCTGGGCAGTTTTGCCCACATAAAAGCAGCCGCAGTCACACAAGAGAAGATACTCTACTACTGGCGTCCTGCAATTGGCAAAATGTTGTGGCATGTACCGTTCACCGTTTGAGAGTGTTATGTTGTTAGTGGCATTAATAAACCTACAGTATCCACAACCTCCACAAGTAAAATTTTCAAAACGTTTACATGGGTCCCTATGGCCACCTTCCTTGAATTCACTGGACACCAATTGGTCATGAAGTGACCTTGCCCATCTAAAGGTAAAAACAGGAGTACTTGATACAAAAGGGCCAATGGTTGGGTCCATGCTTAGGACATGCCAATATTTCTGCACTATTGACTTAACTTTCATATGTTGGTTTGAGAACCCTGTAATAATTGATATCGGATTCTCCCTTTTGTTTTTAGAAGAAGGGTTATACAATAAGTCACTCCTTGTTCTAGTGCACGCTCTATTATAGGCTTTTTTTTTAAACAAGTTTTGGAATATCTACGATTCAGGAGTCTGGTTCTCAGAAGATCAGCCTCCTTCTTAAACACAGTACTGTCAGAACAGTTCCTCCTAGTTCTTAAATATTGACTGTATGGGATAGAGGCAACAAGCGCCTGAGGAAGGAAACTACTGGCATGTAAAATTGAGTTTCCAGCCGTCGGCTTCCTGTAGAGGCTACTACTCAGCAGGCCTCTCTCATCCTTCTGTATAGTCACATCAAGAAAGGTAATACTTGAACTGTTGTATGTCATAGTGAAACTCATTACGGTTGAGCCCAACCAGAGATTAGTCCAATAGTTCCACGGGGCCATCCCACACCAAAAGCATGTCATCGAAGTAGAGTGACCACATCGACACATGCCTCATAAATAAACTGAGATCATCATCACTATTGATGGCACGCTCCCACTCCCCCAGGTACAGATTGGCGTACGATGGGGCACACGAGGTCCCCATCGCAACGCCCTGTACCTGGAGGAATTGGGAGCCACTAAAGACAAAGTGATTATGATGGAGAATGTACTCCATAGATCCCAGAATGAAATCCTTTGTTGGCTGGTCAACCCCATTGTGGCAAGATAGGATATGCCTAATACAGGTGAGCCCTTTATCATGGGGGATTGCGCTATACAATGCCTCTATGTCTATTGCCACCAAGGTGGCAGTAGGCGGAATACAGATTCCATCAATACTCTGAAGCAGTTTCATAGTGGCGGAGATGACCGTCCACATACTCACTCAGTTTTTCTGAAATAGAGCCATTACCTGATATAATTCGTCGACCCCAGGGCCTTTGAAGGCTTTTATGTAATTTTGGGCAGACAATAGAAGGTTGGTATACGTGGATTTTTTGTTCTTATGTATTCCCTTTCATTTTTACTTATTGTGTTTGTGGCCAAAGCCTTATCGATTAGGTCATAGAATTCCTGATGGAATCTAGCGATTCTTCCACCAGGAATCTTTTGATACCAGTCCTTATTGTTTAGAATTTTATTACACATATCCACGTATAGAGAGTTGTCCATAACCACTATATTTCCACCCTTACCGGATGGTTTGATGGTTATGGACAAATTACTGGTTAGTGATTTTAATGCCTGCCTTTCATTCATTGACAGATTATCCTGTTCAGATTGTGATATCTTTATTTTGCAAATCTCCTTACAGGTCAATTTGTTAAATGCCAACACATTGGCATTTGTGCCCAAAGGTGGAAATGTATCTGACTTCTTTTTTAGTGTAGTTTTAATAATTGTAGGTAATTCCGTCTGATCATAACGACCCAAAAGGTGTTCCAGATCGATCTGGTCAATCAAATCTGGAGGATCGTTTTCCTCTAAAAGGTCAATGAGGTTATCAAGTGCTTTCAATTCCTGTGATTCAAATTCCGGTTTTGTGGGAATTTCTTTAGAATATAGCTGTTTTAAAATGAGTTTTCTTGCAAATAATTGCAAGTCTTTCAAAGCCTCAAATTTGTCCAAGTTCTGATTTGGACAAAAGCTGAGCCTGCGAGCCAAAACCCTTTACCTCAATTGGATCAAGTGTAAAAGGAGACAGATTTATTACATTCAAATCCGTTACATTAGAAACTGGGGTGGGGATATCAATTGTGCATCATTGTGGATCGTCAGTAACATTTGGTCTAGTTAATTGATCATCCCGAGAAGTATTGGCATGTGATGCCTTTCCACCTGTGGATTGAACTTTAGAAACAGTTTGTGTTTTAAAGATAGGTGCGATTGAGTCATCTTTAAATAATGACGGAAAGGTACCTATAATACCTACTGAATATCATTGCTTGATTGTGATTGAGGGACACTGATGCCCCTACCGACTCAGTCATTTTTTTTTTTCTTTCTTTTTTCCTTTGAGATAGTTCCATTCAAATCTCTTTTAGCTTTCTTGGACCTTCTGGGACCTTTAAAGCCCCTAAAGGAAACCGATGAGATTGAGGAGGCGTGTGATAGACCAGGGTCAACATTTTGAGTTCTAGATCTAAAATTTGGCCTTGTTCTGGCCTGCAAATTCTTCCAAGTATATGCTTTCTGTTCATGAAATGCCCTCTGGTCTCGCAGAAACATATTCTCCTTTTTCATCAATATTCCTTTATTAAATTGTTCCAAATGCTGGTTTAATTCATTATAATATTGGCTATATAATGCATGCTTCTTAAAATCTGCCAATTGTGTATACAGTGGTTCAAGCTCTTTATTCAATCCACTGATAACTCTTTTATATTCCTCTATAAGTAGGGTCATCATTCCATTTGAACATGCTAACAAATTTTCCTCCCAGTTTTTTTTTAAAACAGATTCCACATTCTCCATAGTGGGGAATATCTGGACCCACAATCTGAGAGGATTGATTTTATTTTTATTGTAGTTCTCAAATGATTGTATATGCCAATAATGTGCAGATTTTTTCTCCAACAATTTTCTTAGGTTGGAGAAAATATATATCAACTCCGTATCCTTTTGTTCATTTTGCGCAAAGTTCCTATAGTGACCTGACATGGCAGTGTCCAAATCGCATAAACCCCTGATGAAGAGAAAGCAACAAAAGTTAATCTCGAAACGCGTCGGGTATTTCTGCTGTATCTATCCATAGTACAACAGAATAAGTGTGATTTTCCCTGACTGTACAATTTACTATGTATTATGTGTTCTCCAGCCTCCTATAATTTTTCTAATTTTGTATGTGCTCATTGTTTTATATCGTGTTACTATTAAAAGACATATCTTTTTAAATACTTGTTTAATTATCTATTTTTGGGATGTGGGTCAGTTTAGCTTCTTTTCTGTGACGTTTAGCACTTTTTTCAATTTTTTCTTTAAAACATATTATACAGCACAATGCTTGTGCTTTGTAATTTGTCCCCATGTATCACCTGAAATGGCTGGTTCTGCCATCCCCCTATAAACTGACCACGGTTTATCATGGCTGCTGAGCCTTGACACCATGGTCAGTTTACGCACCTACATCATCCGAAGCTCTCCTATGTCCTCTCCCTCCATGCCTGTCAGCTCCCCAATCCTCCCTTCCTGATAATAGAATAACAGTGTAAAGTTTCACCAATCCCCTCTGTTAGGTATGCTATGTTCACTCAGGTGACCACCCAGCGCTCTCCTCTCCTGCTCCTGACTGACATCAGCGGGAGTTCTCTGTCCCTCCCACTGAAGCTGTCAGCCCGGGAGAGGTGAGAGCCGAGCGGTCACGTGAGTGGCGATCGGCGCTATGGATTAAGGTACACAGCAGGTTTTTTTTTTTTTTTTAAATCACACACACTAGGGAGCATAGCATTATCTAACAGAAGGAATTGGAGAGACTTTACAAGTGGCTTTACAACCACTTTAAATTTACCCATGTGAACAAAGCCTAAGACGTTAACAGTGGCAGTGTCTCTAAAATCAATTCCTGAGTAAAATCCCTCCTTATAAATAATACAGTAAATACTTACATCACCTGGTGCCTTTGCCACTGATTGCTGTTGTAATCCAGAGAGCTTGCTGGCTGAAGTCTGTCCAGAAACTGACACCTATGGATGAGTTGGATTCCTGGTCCCGACTGCACTCAGTGGTTCCTCCCGCTGACCCCTATGTCATTACTGTGTACTTTGGTTGTGTAGGGGTTGGCAGGAGGAACCCCTGAGCACTGCATGAAACAGAAAATATACATTGTTTTCATTAAGACCTAATGCAGACTGGCATGTAGTGTTGTGACAAAAACACCCTTGTTAATGCTGTATTTTAAGCATTGACAAAACAATATTTCTTTGTTTATCCTTCAGGTTACCGATCATGCCACAACTGCCCTCCTGCACTACCAGCTGCCTCAAATGCCAGATGTAGTGGTCCGATCTTTTATGGTAAGAATGAAATGTTCTAATTTATATCTATAACTTGAAAAATAATATTGTGCGCTTGCTGAATATTTTAACCAGCTACAGTGTGTTTTTAGTGAGTACATATTTTAGTACAAGGCACATTTAGAGAGTTAGTTTACCGCTGTCCGTGCCCATGCAGCCGGTGTAGAGGTCCAGGGACTTGAAATCCCAGCTCTTCTTCCCCTTCTTTCTGCCGAGCTTCCAGGATGAATTAGAGCAATTATTTGTGCCACTGACCTATCAGAATTGCTCTGATCCGTCCTGAAAGCCCTGTGGAAAGAAGTGGGAGGAGAGCAAAAATTTCAAATCCCAGGACTGCTATACTGGTTGGGGAGGGCACGGACAGCCCATCACCCATGAATGAAGGTAAGTACAGCAGGGACCGGAGGGATGAGGAGGGTGTAGGGCACCCGTTTCAAACACGAGGCCCGTGGACAGAATGGACCCCGCACTCTGTACCTGTGTTTCTCAATTCCAGCCCTCAAGACGCACCAACAGGTCATGTTTTCAGGCTCTCCATTATTTTGCACAGGTGATTTGATCAGTTTTACGGCCTTAGTAATTACCACAGCTGTTTCATCTGAGGGAAATCCTGAAAACATGACCTGTTGGTGCGCCTTGAAGACTGGAATTGAGAAACACTGCTCTGTACATAGCGCACCCCTGAACTCTGTACATAGCGCACCCCTGAACCCTGTACATAGCGCACCCCTGAACCCTGCACTCTGTACATAGCGCACCCCTGAACCCTGCACTCTGTACATAGCGCACCCCTGAACTTTGATCATAAGCACTCCTGGTATTTACGCAAGATCTTCCCATGGGTGTGGGGGGCTGCTTGAGTTCCTGCACCTATTGAGAGAAAAAAATTACAAATGGTTATAGTCTTAGAGATGCAACTGGCCACTTGATGGCAACTATAATGCTGATGCGGCCCACAGTGAAATTGAATTCAACACCCCTGGTGAAAGGTGTTCATCTTATCGTTTTTATTCTGAAAAGGTGAATTTTTAGGTTAATGAAGGTGTAAGTATAATTTTTTCATAACTTAGAGCTTTCTGAACAATAGTTGCCAAACCAGGATAAGGACAGGTTCACGATATCTGATCGGACTTTGCCCTATGACTTCATGTCCGACGTCAGTGAACAGGATCTGACTTTGATCTGACAATACTAGGCCCTTTGAGTCTGGTATGAATCTTGAGGGGGGAACCCCACGTCCACATTTTAAAAACAATGGTGTGGAGTCCCCCTCCCCAAGACCATACCAGACCCTTGTCCAAGCACACAGCCCGACAGGTCAGGAAAGGGGACGATGACAAGCGAGCCCCTCCCCCCACACTCGACCATACAAGGCCACATGCCCTCTGTGCCCCCCCACCCCAAAGCACCTTGTCCCCGTGTTGTCTGCCCTGACAACCGTGGCCAGTGGTTGTGGGGGTCTGTAGGCTCGCAAAGCTCAGCCCCCAATCCTATGTGAATGAGTATGGGGTATATTGTACCCCTACTCATTCACCCAAAAGTGTCAAAAATAAATAAAACCAGTACACAGGTTTTTTGACAAAGTCCTTTATTAAAGTAGCTCCAACGTGTCTTCTTCCACTGGTCTTCTCCCTCCGGTTCTTCTCTCTCCGCTGATGTCTTCTTCCTCCGGTTCTTCTTCCTCTGGTTCTCTTGGTTCTTCTCCCTCCTGATGTCTTCTCTCCCGACGCTAGCTCCAACTGTTGTGTTAGCTCCGACGTGTGCTATTACTTGTATAGCCATGGGGCGTGGCCATCTGGTAACGTCACTGGGAGTGAATGCCTCCTTGAGACGTTACCGCTCATCATACCCCAGGCGGTGACATCACAATGGGGCGGGGTCTCCAGATAATGTCACCGGATGGCTCTGGGGGCCTCCTTGTTAAAGGGGGCTTCCAGATGGCAATAAGCCCCCTGCCCGCAGACCCCCACAACTACCGCCCACGCATCAACATGGGGACAAGGTTCTTTGGGGTGGGGGGGGCCCATGTTGAGGGCATGTGGCCTGGTATGGTCCAGGAGGTGGGGGGGGCTCTCGCTCCTCTCCCCCCCCTTTCCTGACCTGCCGGGCTTCGTACATGGATAAGAGTCTAGTATGGATTTGGGGGGGACCCCACGCCGTGGCGAGGGGTTCCCTCCCTCAAGATCCTTAGAGCACAAGTCTTAGGCCACAAGTCGGATCAGTTAGGATGATGATTTGAATTGGATGTGACTTGCATTCAAATCAATGGGCTGAAATCGTGCCCAAGTCAGACCAGAGTAGTGCAGGAACCTTTTTCAAAGTTGGACCGACTTATGTCGGACCAGTTAAGACAGGTCTCATAGAGAACCATTGATTTGTACATGACATGTGCTCCCAACGTCAGAGCCTATGTCGCACCAGTGTGAACCCGGCCTTAGCCACCTAGATATCGTATCTTTTTCAGGCAATTTGATAGACTTGCATTGATGGATAGCAGAAGTAAAACGGAATCACCTTTCAGCTCTAAAAAACACAGTTTTGAATATTTCAATATGGTTGCCCCGATGTACATGACTAAAGCGAACCATCACGAGCCTGAGCAATTCAGACTGAGAATATTTTAAGAAGACATATAAGCAGAAGTTATACTTCCGTAAAAACTGCATTTCTAAAAGCTTGATAGCTACAGAGATATAGACAGCTATATTTTTATTTAAAGATTCACTTCTTTCGGTAAAAGTTGAGTTGGCCCCACCCCTTCCACACAGGAATAGGAATAGGCACCGACCAAGGCTGTGGTGGACATTTTCCAAAGTACAGACCTTGGTGAAGGACACCAAGGTACATTTCAAATTAAAACCATCAAAAAACACTGTCTACTCTCTGGCCTAGTTCTACAAGTACAAATAAGTTTAAAATAACATTTATATAAAAACTGCTTGTGGTATGAGTTTGCATGCATGGCACATGGGACAGTCAGCGATTGCATGGGACAGTCAGCGATTGCATGGCACATGGGACAGTCAGCGATTGCATGCATGGCACATGGGACAGTCAGCGATTGCATGCATGGCACATGGGACAGTCAGCGATTGCATGCATGGCACATGGGACAGTCAGCGATTGCATGCATGGCACATGGGACAGTCAGCGATGGCATGCATGGCACATGGGACAGTCAGCGATGGCATGCATGGCACATGGCACAGTCAGCGATGGCATGCGTGGCACAGTCAGCGATGGCATGCGTGGCACAGTCAGCGATGGCATGCGTGGCACAGTCAGCGATGGCATGCGTGGCACAGTCAGCGATGGCATGCGTGGCACAGTCAGCGATGGCATGCGTGGCACAGTCAGCGATGGCATGCGTGGCACAGTCAGCGATGGCATGCGTGGCACAGTCAGCGATGGCATGCGTGGCACAGTCAGCGATGGCATGCGTGGCACAGTCAGCGATGGCATGCGTGGGACAGTCAGCGATGGCATGCGTGGGACAGTCAGCGATGGCATGCGTGGGACAGTCAGCGATGGCATGCGTGGCACATTCAGCGATGGCATGCGTGGCACAGTCAGCGATGGCATGCGTGGCACAGTCAGCGATGGCAGTCAGCGATGGCATGCGTGGCACAGTCAGCGATGGAATGCGTGGCACAGTCAGCGATGGAATGCGTGGCACAGTCAGCGATGGCATGCGTGGCACAGTCAGCGATGGCATGCGTGGCACAGTCAGCGATTGCATGGGACAATTTCTCACTGTGCTACATGAAAAGGAGATGCAACCCCATTTGTGAGCTAGCACCTCTATGCTAAGCTGCCGTAACTCAGCAGACTTAGCATAGAGGTGGTATTAAGTGTAAAGTGCGCTGTCAAAACTAAATGTTCATAGACTTTTTTTATATGCAAATACCAAACGTGTATAAACAATTGATACAAAAAAAAATTACAAAAAACTTGAAACAAAGGAGGAGAACTTCTGGTGTCAATCGACATCAAAGATGCATACCTCCATATGCCTATTTCCTCGCTCACTAGTAATATCTACTTTTCAAGGTGGAAAATCTTCATTTTCAGTGTCTAGCTCTGCTTTCCGGTCTAGCTACTGCACCTTAAGTCCTTTCAAAGGTTCTGGCCCCTATTCTAGCCAGATTAAGGGCCCACGGTATAACGATTATGGTTTACCTGGACGATCTGGTCTTGATAGTCCAGTCGGTAGCCCGCTTAGACCAAAGTATGGTCACCACATTCAACTACCTGGAATATCTAGGTTGGATTCTCAGCCTAGGAGAAATCTTCTTTAAAACCATGAAAAGGGCTAAGATACTTGGGTCTGATCATAGGTACACCCAGAAAAGGGTATTCTTGCCCCAGGCAAAGATCAGCGCCATAAAGGAACTGATTTAGGTGGTCGAAGCAAGATGAATTCTTCTATTCAACTTGGCATGAGGTTGTTGGGAAAGATGGTGGCTTCATTCAAGGCCGTTCCTTATGCTCAGTTTCATACAAGACTGCTGCAAAACATTATCCTATCGGCTTGGCGCAAGGAGTTCAATCTCTAGATTCCCGATGTGTCTGACTCCAAAGCCTACGGCCACCTCACCCTGAAAGCGCCCGATCTCGTCTGATCTTGGAGGCTAAGCAGGGTCGGGCCTGGTTAGTACCCGGATGGACCACCTGGAAATACCAGATAGTGTAGGGTGGGTACACTGGAGCCTCAGTTTATGGTTAATATCCAGAAATCTGCATTGGGGAAAATCCTTCCTTCAGTTACCACGGAAGTGGCCCAGATCAGAAATGGCTTTGCCCATTATCATTCTGGAAATTCAGGCAGAGCACTTGGTTCTGAGGGCCTGAACGTTCAGTTTACGGTATTGTCCTGCCAGGATTCAATCCGACTATGCCACAGCAATGGCCTATATTAATCACCAAGGGGGCACAAGAAGTTGTGCGGCCCAAAGAAAGGTGAATCATATCCTATCTTGGGCAGAAAACAATGTACTTTGCCTATCGGCGGTCTTCATTCTAGGAATATAAAATTGGCAGGCGGACTACTTGAGTCGCCAGCAGTTGTTCCCAGGAGAATGGTTCCTTCCCCCCCCCCCCCCCCCGATATCTTCCTGTCAATATGTCAAAGATGGGGGATCCCAGACATAGATCTGTTTACGTCCAGGTTCAACAAAGAAATCGACAACTTTGTGTCAAAAACAAAGGATCCGCTAGCATGCGGAACAGATGCCTTGCTATTCCCGTGGAATCGGTTCTCACTGATTTATGCATTCCCTCCTATTCTGCCTGCATCCACGACTTCTTCGCGGGATCATGCAGGAAGGGAAGACAGTGATTCTGGTGGCCCAGCGGGGCCCAGGAAATCTTGGTATGCAGGGATCGTAAAGATGACAGTAGGGGACCCATGGACCGGCCTCCATAATTATATATTTATATATATATATATATATATATATATATATATATATATATGAGTCTGGAAAGCATATGTCTCCTGGTGTGAAACCAGGGGTTGCCCCGCAGGAAATAGGTCAAAGGTAGAATCCTTGACTTTCTGCAGATGGGGTGAGAAATAAAGCTGCTTTCTAAGGACAGGTCTCGGCCTTATCGGTATTATTTCAACGACCACTTGCTTCGCTTTCTTTGGTTCGTAAGTTTATTCAAGGGGTAACACGGCTTAATCCCCTGTTAGGTCAGCCCTGAACCCTTGGGACTTGAATTTCGTTTTGGCGGCATTACAAAACAGACTTTTTTTGAACCGATACAACATATTCCCTTGGTCCTTTTTTGACAAGGAAACTATTTATTTATTTTTTGGTAACCATATCTGCAGCAAGAAGGGTATCAGAATTGGCTGCTTTTTCTTGTAAAGAGCCATATTATTATTGTTCTCAAGGATAAGGTAGTATTGCATCCTCATCCTAACTTTTTACCGAACGCAGTATCAGGTTTTTATCTAAACCAGGATATTGTTCTATCTTCTTTTTTTCCAGAACCCTGTTCTATGGAAGAAAAATCACTACATCTTGATGTGGTGAGAGCAGTCTACTTAAAGACAACTGCTCAGATTCGGAAAATGGATGTTTTGTTCGTATTGCCGAAGGTCCTAAAAGAGGACAGGCAGCATGGAAATCTACTATTTTAAATGGATTTGACAAGTAATCATTCTAGCTTATGGTTTAAAGAGGTCGTTTCTACTTTCCCAAATCAAAACGCACTCCTCTAGGGCTGTTAATACTTCATGGGCAGTGCATCACCAAGCCTCCATGGCTCAAATCTGCAAGGCCGCAACTTGGTCTTCAATCCATACATTTACCAGATTCTATCAGGTGGATGTAAAAGACATGAGGATGTCGCCTTTGGGCGCAGTGTACTGCAGGTAGCAGTTTAAGTCCTCTGATCTCATGGTGCCCTACTTTTGTTGTCTCCCTCCCCTCAGTTGGCAATGCTCTGGGACATCCCACATAGTAATTACTATGGCTCTGTGTCCTGTGATGTACGATTAAAGAAAATAGGATTTTTATAACAGCTTACCTGTAAAATCCTTTTCTTTTGAAGTACATCATGGGACGCAGAAGTCCCGCCCCTCGTTCTAGTATACACGTGTATTGCTTTGCTATAAAACTGAGATGCTCCCGGTATGGGAGGGGTTATATAGGGAGGCAACTTCCGGTTTAGGGTGTGCCAGTGTCCAGCACCTGAAGGTGGACTATAACCCACATAGTAATTACTATGGCTCTGTGTCCTGTGATGTACTTCAAAAGAAAAGGATTTTACAGGTAAGCTGCCAGCTAGAGTCTTTAACCACTTGAGTCCTGGAGCCATTTTTTCATGCAAAAACGGAGCGTTTGTCCGTTTACATCCGTTTTTTTGTCCGTTTACATCCAGGCTTTGATCCGTTCCAAAAAAACTGATATTCACGGAAGCAAATGAAGACTAATGTAAATGGATTATCATCCATTTACATCCGTTTTTTCCATTGAGATGCATTGATGTCCGTTTTTCTTTCGTCAACGGATGGATAAAAAACGGACAAACGGTCCGCATGTGTGAAAGGGGCCTAACTCTTTCCCAACTACATACAGTATTGTGAAAGGGGCCTAACTCTTTCCCAACTACATAGAGTATATCAAAGCCTAGCCATAAAATACTTGTTTCTGAATATTTATCCAAAGCAGTCCTCATAATTTATCCCAAGGAAAGAGCATATCTTTCTTTTTTTCTTTTGTGTAACATTTGTCTTGTACTTAATTGCTAATTGGAGTCATTGCATTTGATGCTAACATGGAAAAGCTGAAAGTTACATTGATCTACTCCGTTTTCTCCTCTTGTCCCATTATGAAGTTAGCCAATCTGGTCTGACAGGTGGAAAGGTCTCATAATCACCAGACTAAGGAAGAATCAGCAAGCAGAGTCAGTGTTTATTATCAGTAGGGGAAGCATGGCTCCTTGATTGATCTGTAAAACTCCAGCTGAGTCCAGCTTCCTAAACATCTGACAGACATTCAATGGAAGTGTCAATATTTTGGTTCTTGCACCAATCAGCAGAGCATTGAAGCATGTAAAGTACCGACATGTCTTAATTACCCTCAGCATAGGGGCTGCTTTAATTTCATGGTGGATCTCACAACCTGCTGTACATGTTATGTGCATCTCCACTATGTTTCCTTCACTTCAAGAAAAAAAGAAAAAAAAGAAAAATGGAGTGATAAGCATAGTATGAGAAAGTTGATATTTAAGTTGAACTCCATGGAAATGTAAAAACTACCTTATGCAGTGTGGCTTCCTTCATGTTGCAATGGTTAAATGCTCATTGTTGCCTAGGGTACTATTAAGAAACACTTTTACTTATCTTACCCATCGCACCCTCAGCAGCCGATGGTCTCCTCCTAGATTGTGAGCGCGCCCTTGGTATCCTTACATGCAGGAATGCTTGTCATGCATTATACATGATGACGACATTCCTGGGGGAGCGAGGAATAATGTAATAGGGCTTTTCAATGGTACCATAAGAAAAAAATCCTGCAAGGGTTCTTTTTTTTTTTTTTTTTATTCTGCAGAGTTCATCTGTAACCAATGTTGTGTGGCTTTCACATACATTCCCAACGGAATGCCGTTGAGAACGTATGTGTACTTCACCTTTGGTAGAAGTGGTTCTGACATTTGTAAAATCACCTGATTACTTCACAGGCATCAGAACTTCCCCCCCCCCCCTCCCCCACATCATGAATCCTAGGCTCTGCTGTACCACCACCATGCCTAGAACAGACAAGATGGGTGTTGCTGGCTAGGGCAAAGGGAGCTCAGTAAACATCCATATGCTTAATCCTCTCTTCAGTGAATGAACAAGAAAGCAACATGTATTACATTCCTTTCTGGTTCAGAGCCGTTTTTCCTTGGGAGCATTGGTTGGGGAAGGAGCTAATGGAGCACCATCTGTGCTCCATTAGTTTCACTAGAGTGCAGGGGAGACATCATGGGTCCAGTAGATGTTTGATGTCTCATTAAAGAAAGCCTGTAACAAGTTATATTCTTTCACATGGGGAGGGCTATTGGCCCGCTATGTGATAGCAATAAAGTGAAAAAAGTGTTTTTAAAAAGCCTAGTGATGAATATAAAAAATGATTCTTTTAAGCCAACCCTCACGCACATGAGTATACATGTTTCAGGCATGGCTATATATGAAAATGACTATTGCGCTACAAGTGATATATATTGCTGCACAAGCTGCAGTGGTAGCAATAATTCTAGGGCCATTATTCATGGTCAGCCCTAAACTGATGGCTTGGAAGGGCATTTAAAGCACTGCCTACGGATAATTTTCGGTACAAAAGTTTGTCACCATTTTACAGGCGTATGTAACTTTAAGGCTTGACATGTTTGGTATATATTTACTTGGCACAACCTCATCTTTTATCTTTTCACAAGTAAAAAAAAAAAGCAATATGTTGTGTTTCTGTGCACTAAAATTTTATTTAGTGCATTTTTACAGAAAATATGCATTTTGATAAGCCATTGTGCTAATATTGCATGACATAAAAATGGAACTACCACCATATTATTTTTCAGGGTCTTTGTTTTCAGAAAATATATAACGTTTGGGGTTTTTAACTAATCTTTAGGCCTAAATGTATATTTTAACCTGTGCAAAACAAGCTTTTTCTCATAGATGTTTCTACCTGCCTGCCAGAACATTTTTCTGCAAGTGTACACTTGCATGCGCAGCTTGGTGTATAGTCTTGGCATGATGCAGTGCCTGTATAATATAACTTCCATGCTCATGTGTGGGAGCTAGGTCATCCTGGCTAATTGAAGTGGCCAAAGACTACGAACATCAGAAGAGGATTGGGAGAGGATAGACATACCATCAGTGGGAGGAGGTCATGGACAGCACAGCTGTGTTGGGTAAGTCTGCCATAATTTGCAAGTAGGCAGCAAATACTTGCACATCATTGCAAAAAGCTGCTGGGAGCTCGAAATTGTTCATTCAGTCTGCCAATTTAGTTGTAATTTAAAATATATGTAGACCTAGTTAATAACATTTTAGTAAAGCTTTAACATGTTTAAGCCCACTGAACTTTCAGATTAAATCTGCTAAATCCATTCCAGGGGCATAAAAAGAAGGCAGCCACAGCCTAAGGAGAAAAGCGTGACCCCTGCCAACCTGCTGTAGGGGAAGGACCCTTGCTCTCTCTGTGATAACAAAAAAAAAAAGAACAGCAGATGGCGCATCCAAGTGCAGTAAAAAAACATACTTTATAGATAAAAACAATGGCAACTCAATTTTTATAAGGAGTAAAGTAATTATTTTTTAACAAGAAAGAGTAAAGTAATTCTTAGAAGGAAATCAACCCTGAATATTCACTGGAAGTACAGATCCTGAGGCTGAAACTCAAATACTTTGACCACCTAATGCAAAGAGAGGATTCATTGGAAAAGACCCTGATGCTGGGAAACATGGAAGGAACAAGGAGAAGAGATGAAAATGAGATGGATAGATAGCATCATTGAAACAATGAACATGCAGTTAAGCAAGCTTGGGGAGGCAGTGGAGGACAGAAAAGCATGGCGTGCTATGGTCCATGAGGTCACGAAGAGTCGGACATGAAAAAACGACCACTGGCGGGTGTCCTGATTTTCAATAAATGTGAGTGTTTTTACTACACTCGGATGCACCCTCTTGTTTCTTTTTGTTGCTTTAGAGAATCTTTCACTCTAGCTGCACTGAGTGTTGGAAATTAGTTAATCCATGATGTGTCACATATGAACGTTATGAACTCTTTGCTGAGTATCCATTTTAGAGGAGTTACTGTTCGACAGTTAACGCCACAATATAGTGTGTGATGAGTAAAACATGTAATCAGCAATGCCCAGGGCTACTTACTGATTGGAGAGCTCTGACTCCTCAGGAGGTGTGTTTGACATCCACAGATATGGGTAGACCATTACTCCCACACAGAGAGGGAAGGGTGTCTTTTTTACTCAAACGGAGGGTGATTTTTAAAAATAAACTGCAAGGCTTGGAAACCTTTTTGTTTTGATGCTTCTGGAATGTATTTAGTTGATTCAAGCAAAGTACAGTTGTAAAATAATAAGGTAACAATAATTAGGCTTACCTATACGTACTGTAAATATCTCCTAAACTTGCACTGCTTAAGAGATATTCACACTGCATGCAGCAGGTGATGTCACTAGCACATGCGCTCTGAAGGGACGGCATACCCGTGCCATCCCGTGAAAGCTCTGTGACTCCAGCGCGCATGCGCAGGAGTGATGTCATCGCAGCGCACCCAATCAAAAGGCCAGAGGAAGGAACAGGTGAAGATGGAAGCACCTTCAGCGTTGACAGCGTGCCGCTGAAAAGCTTTGTTCTAAGAAGATGCCTGGGAAAGCTGCATGTGAGGCCTGGGCCCGGGAAAAGCTTTGTTCTAAGAAGGGGCCTGGGCCCAGGAAAGCTGCATGTGGGGCCTGGGCCTGGGAGAGGCTTTGTTCTAAGAAGGGGCCTGGGCCCGGGAAAGCTGCATGTGGGGCCTGGGCCCAGGAAAAGCTTTGTTCTAAGAAGGGGCCTGGGCCCGGGAAAGCTGCATGTGGGGCCTGGGCCCGGGAAAGCTGCATGTGGGGCCTGAGCCTGGGAAAGCTGCATGTGGGGCCTGGGCCCGGGAAAAGCTTTGCTCTAAGAAGGAGCCTGGGCCCGGGAAAGCTGCATATGGGCCAAGGCCCCACTACTGATTCAATGGAGCCTGGGTCCAGTTCAGGATGTTTGCCTTTACCCTAGAGTTGCCACCTCAGCCCTTTAAAACCAAACGCACATTAATTACACAGGTTCTGTTAGCCTCGGAACCTGTGTAATTTATATGTGTTCCAGTTTAAAGGGATGAGGTGGCAACCCTTCTTTAAGGGTTGCCACCTCATAAATGCTATTCATGAATGTGATTATGAATAGCGTTCCTGCATTACACCACTTGTATGCAAAGGGATTCCCAGATCATTAGGTCATCAACAAAAGAGAAGAGGCATGGATTACGACGCCTCAATGTAAAACTAAAGCCCTGAGTAAGCGGAATTTAATCCACATTTGCATTGCAAGGCTTTAATTTTCTAATAGGACTGGATCGTACCTTTTAATCCCAATAACATACACTGCAGTCAGCTTTTTAGCTGCCAGTGGCCGAAAACAACAAACCGAAGGGGAAACTAACCCCAAAAAATTATATATCTATATAGATATATATATATACAGTCAAGCATATGAAAATCAAATTATATCATTGCTGTGTCTTTCGTATAAAGCTAACATTTAGTGTAGGTTTTTTTTCTGGCTCTTTAAGTGCTTGGCTTGTGATAGAAAAACATATTGACAGATACTGCAGGGAAGCAGTTTGCTGAGCACAGACAAATGCAGGACCCAGTCTGCAGCCAATCCCTAATTTTCTCCCAATTATTGATTGGGCAAAGAAGACTTTGCATAAGAATACTAAATGTGTATTCAATGCCCCCTCCCCAACTGACTGCAACTAAAATGTTTCCAATTAAAGTATATCAAAACTTTTTCCGTTTTGGATAGAGTAGGGAATATTTAAACCCCTTTCATTTTAGTGTATATTATTGGGGCATTTACTTTCACTTCCTGTTCTGTAGACACAACAGGAAATAAGAGGAAATCTCTCCAAAATGGGGGAAATGCCCTCTTCTCACCAGAGTAAGTGTCATTAAAGATTTCCATGCAATTCCTGTTATGATGACACAAATTGTTGGATTCCCCATCACTGTCAGTCTCGGTAACAGTGGTCAAACAGCGAGAGTAAATCTTGCTAACTGGGGCACAGCCTGCAATAAAAACCTGACAGCAATGGCATTTCTAAGTGCAGGTTTCTTCATGGTCAACCGTGGATCATGCCTGTGTAATTTGTGTTGGTGCAGCCACTTTAGGTTCACATTGATGTGGCTCTGCAAGCCGTGTTTTGAATGGGCTGCCGTGCTTTTTTCTGGAATCGCAACACGCGCAGAAACTGTAAGTGCAGTGCAGTTTTTAGTGCGGAGGTGATTTCCAGTGTGTGCAACGTACTACAACAATTAATGGCACCCGCACGCATCCAGCACGTTTTTTCTGTGCGGGTGGTTGCAGCTGCAGGAACCACTTGCACAGATGTGAACTTAGGAATAAGAAATAAAATTGTGTTGAGCTTAATTGTGTGTGTGAGTGTGTGTATGTGTGTGTGTGTATATATATATATCTGCTAGCACTTGGTGCAGATATAAAAGACATTGGGATAACAATAACAAAGAAAAATTGCAGCGCTCAGCACAGTATCTTAGAACTCAAAACACCTGAAGTGTTAAAATAGTGAGTCCAACATTGAAAATATTCAAAAAATCAAACATAAATTAGTAGTTCAGAATAAATCTTGTGAAGAAGTATCAAGTAATATGATTCAGGTGATCTCCCTGCTCTAGTGCTTCAATCACCCAGTGCGACCTCCACCAATGCCATAAAAATGCACTCATTAAATATTGTTGCTGTGTAATGAATAGAATAGAATAGCACAAATTTGCGTATAAGATAAGCACTAGGTCATCAGAGGTATGTAGTCATTCACCTTGCTTTTTCCACCTCTATCTAACTCAAAGGACCTTCTTTTAGAATGTATGCAGGTGCATGGATCATGACTAGAAAGCTTTATTTCTCCTGGTAAAAACAACTCGGTTTATCCCATCCGTAGTAATAAGTCACCAATGACAAAAAATAAAAAATCTCATGGTGCAGTATTGGTGAACTAGCATAAAAATTGTGCCTATAGCACTTACATAAAAAAAAAAAACACCAATCCAACCAGGGAAAATGGTTGCAGGACCTCAAATACAAAACATCATGTGTGAATAGTAAGCTTAGACTTACATGAAGCAGAGTGGCAGCCAGGATCTCAAGCGTTGTATAGTAACAAACCTCTACAGCTGTTTCGGCACACGCATCATCGGGTGCATAAAGAAGCAGTGATTTATATAGCCCAGGTGCATGGGAAATTCATTTCCGGGGTCAGGACAAGTCCGGAATGTCTGCGGAGCGCTTCCAGCACAAAGGAAGATACCCAAATATGCAGCAAAAATCCCTATGCAATGGGGCTGCATATTTGTATTACTTCGGCATCAAGGGGTTAATAATATCTAAAAATGTTACCTTTTTATATGACATTTTAGTGATTGGGTTTATGTATACTTGAAAACATTAACACACATTATTATGAATTTGTTTCAGGAAGGTGATCACTTTCACGCATATAATTTATAAAGAAAACAACAGTGCTGTAGTCCCTGTCTCTGACCTGCAGTATAGTTTTGTGTTTTTGAGAACTTGTTAGAGAATTAACCTCTATTTATTAGTCTTAAACCTCCCGTGTTAAAATTTCATGCTAAAAAAAAAAAAGGGGGGAAAAAACTGCAGCAAAAAGTAAAAACTTACCACAGACCCTTACTCCCACACATTCATTTGCCTAGACGCCACTGTGTCCTTTCTGCAGCTACCTGTGAACCCATACGGACTAGACCTCACAAGCCTACGCTCCTGCACAGGTTTTAATTAATAATCTAATAAATATAGGTTAGATCAGTTTTATTAAAAGGTCTAAGTTTTGCAAAAGTCCTGCATTTTAGCTATATATTTATAGCATAGTCTCTATGCAGCTTTGCTTATTTTTGGAGAGTGTGGAGGTTTTTCTGCGTGTTGAATAAAAAGTTCCCTACCAGATGGAAGGCCAATTTTAGGACAGCTGAGTCTTAGAGAAAAAAAAAAAAAAGTCCAGTCCAAAGCCTTCAGCTCAGCTATCTTGTGACCTTGTAAACAGAGGGGGGACACAGTTTGTATGCTCCTGCAGATTCAGTGTGTCTTTGCTGGATTCGGGCCAGAGAGTGTCATCTTGTTACTACGAGCATTAAACATGACAGCGAGGGTGATGCTTGTAATTTCACCACTTCTCCTTCTCTCCCTCCTCTTTGCAGACCTGGTTAAGAAGTTATATCAAGCTGTTTCAGGCTCCTTGCCAACGCTGCGGGAAGTTTTTACAGGACGGCCTGCCACCCACATGGAGAGATTTCCGTACTTTGGAGGCTTTTCATGATACCTGCCGCCAGTAGCGTCGAAGAGCTGATCTCTATGGGGGCTTTGGGGGACGCCATCTTCATGCCACTTTATTGTGATTGTTCTGGACAAGTTTGAAACCCACAAGTGGACCTTTAAACCCTGCAGATGAGAAAAGAAACTCTCTAAAGGCTCAACTAATGTACAGCCAATTCTCAGTGACTGGGGCACATCAATGACATTTAGATATGGCTGAATTCTAAAACCGAGGGGAGATTGGGAATATACTGATTTATACAGCTGTTTTCTCATCTTATCAAATGCCATCTTTATCTCCAAAGAGACCAGAAAAATATAGAATTTTCTATCCTTTATCATGTTTTGATAAATATTGAGCTATTGTATATCTTTGTTTTGCTTTTGATAAAATGTTTTTATCATCTTTGTAGCTATGAATTTGTCCATAAACTGGAAAATAGAATTCAGTAGGGGTGCATAAGGCTGTATAAATGTGTTTGCCTTTGTTCAGGGCATCTTCCCCATAGAATGTCTTTAATGCGGCATGGAGCATCACTTATGTCTATGCTTTTCACAGACAGCTGTATGCATTGGTTGTTCTTTTTTCTATGAATGTGTTAAATGCCAGACCTATAGAGGCATTTAGAGAGTGTGGTAAAATTTAGAGGGAAAGTCTAGATTTATTTTGAAGTGAGATTCGTGTTTAGGAAACATTATAATCAGTTGTCCGGTATGACTGTGCATTTGAAACATGTAAGCGACTTTAAAGCCGAAATCCAGGATACTAAACATATTATTTATTCATTAGCCTCATTCTTCCATTGTACATTAGCAATGTCCCCTTCCTAAAAATATGCTTTGTAAATACTATAGATACGAATCAGCAACATTTCACATTAAACCAAAGTTCCACCCAAAAGTGGAAGCTCCGCTTATCTGACTCCTCCGTTGCCACGTTTAGCACCTTTCGGGAGGGAAGTATCTGTCCCTACTTCTGGGAGATTGCACATGCGCAGTAGGGAACCGTCTGTGAAGCCGCAAGTCCTCACTCCCGGTTTCCCCTACAGACAATGGCGGTGGCAGCACCCAAGAACCGATGGAAACACCAGCTGGGGTGCCGACATTGCTAGATTCCGGGACAGGTAAGTGTCCTAATATTAAAAGTCTGCAGCTACAGTGTGCGGTTGCTGACTTTGAATTTTTTGCTGGGGGGTGGGGGAGGAACTCAATTTACAAGCATTGGACAACCTGTAGAGAACTGTAGTTATATAGTTTATTTTCAAATTCTGCCCTCATAGTTCTGGTAATGGTAGTTTGAACTGAGTTTTTTATTTTATTAGGTGCACACATAATTCACGTTCATATTCACCATTAATAAGTACTGCACAGCGAGCTGAACTTAGTTTCAACGTGATCCTTTTCTTTCACGGCTTAGTTGTTTTTGGCTGCAATTTCAGCTGCATCCATGCTGATATATTATCTGTTGTAAGGGCTGGTTCACACCAAATGCAGTCTACTGCATTTTTATTCTGCATAAAAAATGTATGGACCGTGTTTGAAGTAGTTGAAAATATTTTTTTATCTTGATGCATTCTATGTGTGCAGCAGCCCCCTCTAATACATACTTGAGCCCCATTTCGATCCAGCGATGTGCATGAGAGCAGCAGCTCTTCCTCATTGGTGGAGGCAGCAGCGGGTGCCATTGGCGCCCGCTATTGCCAATCACAGCCAGCGAGCCTTTAAGGGATTGGGGGAAGAGCTGAGCCGCACTCCATGTGTGAATGGGCACACAGCAGTGGCTTAGGAGTGAGCCTGCTCAAGTACCCCCATAGCAAGCTTCTTGCTATGGGGGCACTTGGCAGGGGTGAGGGGCCCAGACTGCCAGCAGGGGACCCAAGAAGTGGCGGATTGGGGCTGCCCTGTGCAAAACCACCTCACAGAGCAAGTAAGAATAATATCGTTGTTATTTTTTATTTATTTTTTACTCTGCCTTTAATATAATTTTAACAATGATTCCAATGGCCCTAGTTCACACCAGTGCAGTGTGTTCCAGTGAAGTCAACATAAGTAGAACATGCTGCATGTCTTTCTGTATGGAAGAGACGTCCTTAAAGTGGGGTGCCCCCTAAAAAAAGTCAGCAGCTACAAATACTGCAGCTGCTGACACTTACCTGTCCCAGGGTCCAGCGATGTAGGGGAACGAAGCCCCCCCTCGTTCCCCGCTCGCGGCGCCGGCATTCTTACTGTGGGCTCCCGGCTGTGGCTTCACAGCCGGGCACCCACTGCGCATGCGTCAGCAGCGCCGCATGCCGTGATATGCCACGCAGTCATCTGGGACCTGTCACGTGTCCCAGATGACTGACTGCATCGAGGGGAAGTGATGTCAGTGCCCGGGCACTGAAGGAGGCAGACTATGAGGGACCCCCTTAGCAACAGGCATTTAGAGGTGAGTAAAACATTTTTTTCCAGTTATTTTTTTTTATGAATTTTAAGCATTTTATTTTTTTGGTGGAAACACCACTTTAATTGAAATTAAGAAAAAGGAGAAAAATGGAATGCATGGAAAACACATGCATAAACGCATTCGAAATGCAGAAATTGTGGTGTTAACCGACCCTTAATCGACTTTGAGATGGACACTGTTTTCAGGTATGAAAAAAATCTTTCCGATTCTGAACATCTCCAGCACAGGCTAGAGGTGGTCGGATACATACAATGCAGAACTTTCAGGTGCCAGTACCATAGTGACACTATCGGTAACTCTTTTCCTGGATATAAGAAAACATGGAGACTTTGTGGGTAAAAATAAAGCATTTCCTCCAGTCTTCCTCGTGGAATGCGCTACCAAGATATTTCTCCCACTTTGATGTAAATCCCCTCTCTCAGCACCCCATACAACTGGGATACAGTATGGTCTGGGGGTGCATCCTGTATGAGAATGTCCTCTAAAGGAGTGACCTCAGGAACTGGACAGGCCTCAGTCCTAAACCTACGAAAAAATACAGAGAGCTAGAGCTAAGGAAGCCGTTGCTGACTGTGCACAGTGGTAGAAGGGCAGGAGGGTCAGGCTTGGCAATCCGGGTAGAATAGAGCTATTTAAAACAACTCTTTCCTGGATAGGAATGCTTACCGTAGCAGTCTGCAGATCTGGTCCAAAAGATGGGTTGTCAAAAATGGGCATCAAGGGGCCTGGTCTGTGCGAGGGTCCACGTGGAAAAACAAATCCCAAAGGGAAAGAAGGTGTTTGGCCAGGTAAGGAAGGGAGGTTAGCGGCAGTCATTGGGTAATTGACAATCAAGGCATAGCCCGTAGGTCTAGGGTCGAGAGCTTGCTTTGTGATAAAGTTCAAAGTCTGGGAGGCCTAGACCCCCAGCAGGCTAAGAGTTTTCTTATTGGAATTTTTTATTGGGAATTTTTACCACAAATTTCTACCCTGATTCTAACCTGTTATTAATCATTATAAAACATCAGTGCAACAAAATATCGAAAAATTATTAATACTCATATGTGCTAAATAATTGACAATACCAAATATCCCCATCCCTTTTACCTGAATCCTCTATCCCACCTATGCTAGTCCTATTTTAACTAGGAGATATGTAAAGTGTTTTAAAGTCCAGTTTAATCAATTCTACCCCCATGCCCCACATTCCCTACCCACCTTTTTAGCACCATCTATTATTATTGGTTTATTTAAAGCGGAGTTCCAGTCAGAAAACAAATTTAACATTATTCAGCAGCATTTAATACAAGGAACAACTTTTTTTTAGGTCTGTTGCTAGGGGGGTCCCTCGTAATCTGCCTCTTCCTTTCCAAGGTGCCTGAAGTGAGAACTCCGCTTTAATCGACTGAATCAATTGACAAACAACCAGCCAATAATACTAAACTAAACACTAAAACTAAAATACCCCCCCCCCCTTTTTATTTTATAAATATTTTATATATATATATATATATATATATATATATATATAGATATAGGGCTGTTACTGATTTAAAATGTTCGTGTTTGATTAATCAACTAATTTGATTAATTATAACGCACAGTAAAGTCAGTTTATATAGTGAAATACAGTACTTATAACTCCGTCTGACTACTTAGATCTTGAATGTTAAAAGCAGCGGCAACCATGGTCATCTCACAGGTTTGCTAATCTGACAGAAATTTGCTGCTAACCAGTCAGACGGAGTTTTAAGTACTGTATTTCACTATAGAAAGCGACTTTACTGTTATAAATATGTCTAAAATGCAAAACTCCAGTGGGTGTAACAACATGTGCGCTTTCCCCCTTCTTAGTCTATCCTTACTGTGGACGAGTGTGGGGTGTAGCAAGATGGCGGCAACGGAATGTCACTTCCGTAGCAAACTGCGATGGGTCGCCGAATATGTTGTTACAGAGGCACTTGGGGAAGGGGGGAGGAGTCCGGTGACGATGATGTCCGTGACGTCACCGGATCTCCGACAGAACTCCCTGAAGCCGGCGGAGAGGTGAGTACCAATCAAAAGAATTTTGATCGATCAAAAAAATTAACGATTAATCGAGGAATTAATCTTTAAATTCCCCAGCCCTAATATATTATAAATATATGATAATATAGCTTAATATAATATAATTTAGTAGTCATACGTATGTATTATATAACTTTTAAGTCATCCATTATTATTATGATTTTCTTATAGATATAATGTCATGATCCCTCCGGTCGCCTGTTGTAAGTATGGTATTGTAGTAGGTTAAGTAGTAATAGATAATACCATATTACAGCCGTGCTATTATGCAGGATTGTTTCAAGTTTTAAACCTTAATAATGCTACTACGTCATGATAATATGCTATGCTAACATGCCATTTTTTTATGATATTGTGACTACATAGTGGTGCCGAGTTTCATCCCTGTTTTTTAAAATATTATTGCTGTGTCTTTTAGTATATTTAGCTTAACTAATATTGCCATGCTATTAAGCCTGGTTCCACCTATTTCCATGGTTACTGGGCATGCTCATTATCCAGTCCTCCTCCCCTGTATGACATAATTGGCCTACACCAAGATGGCCACCAGCAAAGCCTGACGAAAGGCGCACGGCCTGCTGATCCCATTCCCAGAAATGATGACATCACGAAGCATCACTGATCCACGCTCCAACCTTCCGGAATCGCTGTGAGCATACAGTGCAATCGGATAGATGTCGGACACCTGATTGCTTCCACCAGCCAGTGATGCCTAGCACCATTCAGGGACTATGCGGATGAAACCTGTATAACATATACCCATGCTGGAAATTATCGCTCTCTTGAGTGATTTTAATCTTACTTGTTATAAATGAAAAAGTTATAAACTCGCTGCATTTAGAGGGCACCGTTCTTTGTCCTTTACTAAGATTTACTGAGGACCATCCGCTTCGGGCGTGGGCGACGAGAACCCAGACAAACTCCAGGACTCGTGACCGACACTACAGGCTATACAATATTTAACATGTTTTTTTACAGTTATGTTTTTAATGAAAAATATTTTTGTAGATCTGTAACTATTGATATCTCAGGTGCCACTAAAATCGCTTTGCAGCACCATGGCATGCATACCCTAGATCAGGGGTCTCAAACTGGCGGCCCTCCAGATGTTGCGGAACTACAAGTCCCATAATGCCTCTGCCTATGGGAGTCATGCTTGTAACTGTCAGCCTTGCAATGCCTCATGGGAATTGTAGTTCTGCAACAGCTGGAGGGCCACCAGTTTGAGACCCCTGCCCTAGATTGTTGACTCATGAATTATCTGCTGCGTGACTGAAAGTCCTTGCCAGCTTTAGCATAGGAATGGGCTGTAGGGAGTGAAATGGCTCACAGATGTTGCCTAAGCTGTTGCTTTATTTCAGAAATCAATACACAGTTGACCAGACATGCTGGTAACATAGTACCAGGAGTGTGTTTCCCCAAAAGAAGGGGTTGGATGATGCTGGGCATCATAAAAAGACATTATGTGGCAGCCACATACTGAGTAACAATATTCAAGAATCAGAGCATGGAGGGCAGAAGACAATGGGTAAAGAGAACTGCCGAGAAGCACCTACAGTCCCAGCTCAATCACTGCTTTGCTGAGGATGAAATTATAAATTGTATGTTTAGCCAAAATGTGTAAGTCCAGCCCAACACAAAAATCCCTGCATCTACAGACATCCACGATCTAACACTAACCTATCTAGCCCTGTAAAGAAGAAATCAGTATACATACTTTTTTGAAGCCGATCCGATCTGGTTTCCAGTGGCGGAAACTCTGCAGAGGACACAGCCGACAGCAGCTGTAAAAAGAATGGGGAGTGACTTCAACCATAGACTGAATATGGGGATTCTGTTGTCGGATGTGTCCTTTGCACCTGCCTTTACAGCGAAGCCGCAGCTGACAGCTCAGTGTGGGATTGGGTCAGATCAGCTTCAAAAAAGGTATGTATACTGATTTCTTTACAGGATTAGCTAGGTTAGTGTTAGATTGTGGATGTCTGTAGATGCTGGGATTTTAGTGTTACAGTAGACTTCTACTTTAATTGTACAGTACAGGATATAGGCAAAGTATTCATAGACCAAAATAAGGAAAGGCATGGTCATCACTCAGGTTGACATCCAAAAAATAGTATTCTTTTATTAAAAAGACATGCACAGTGCTGTAAAACCATGACTAAGGACTAGCGTCCGAATTGCGTAGGCTGTTTTTACAGCGTTGTACATGTCTTTTCAATAAAAGAAGACTATTTTTTGGATGTCAGCCTTAGTGCCGACCATCCCTTTCCTTATTCTGGTACTTTGGAGGTGTCAGGCACCTCTAGGTCTGAGCACAAAGCAGGGCTGTTGTGGGGGAGGGGGTTGTAGCGCCTATACATCTGTTTTCGCTTGAAAGTATTCATAGACCCTGGTTATAGGCTCATACCTTCAGGTGATTGAACACTGGCAAATAGTTGGAGGACACGCCCCCTGAGTGTCTTACCTATAACCCTACCAACACTAGTTTTTGATAGTGTCCTAAGATGGACCTCTTCTCTCTTGTGAGAAATTACTCTTATATTTGTTTTATCTCTGAATTCTTCAACTCTTCCACCAGCTCCTTAACTGCCTACTTATATCAAAACAAAAGCAGTGCATACAAATTGGCGCAACCTTGATAAAACCATGCAAGCTTTATCTGGACCCCATGCCGTTGGGACATAGTAGTGTTTCTCAGCTTGGCACTTGCAATGTGTCGTAGTCTATACAGGTCCAGGGCTCTGGTGCATTGCATTGCTATGAAACCCAGATACTAAAGACCCCCTTTGGGGTACACTGAAGCCTGGACTTAATATACAGTCCAGGGTTATGGAGAGGTAAGGCAGGGTCACCCTATATCCCGGATCATTTGTGTAAAAACCCAGGGCTAAATTTGGAATGTATTCAACTTTACACCAAAGGTTGCACACTTGCGCAACTTCCTCCTAGAGCCCTTGAAAGATACCCAGGCATTTCCTCCCATCCTTTTGCCTCGAGGATTTGTTACACCCGTGTTGCTGCGTACTCCTCCTGGAAACGCTTACCCTATATTCCACACGCTACTCCCTGAGTACCTCACAGGGAATACCCTCACCCCTGGCTAAAGGTCGACCGATATGGGTTTTTCTCTGGCCGATGCTGATGTTTAAAAGTTGCGGCGGCCGATGGCCGATTTATGATGCAGATTTTTTTTTTTTTTTTGGGCCGATATGTTAGGCCGATTTTTTTTTTTTTTTTTTTTCTCCTTCTCATAAAATCTAAGTTGGACACCTTTCACACTGGGGTGTTTTTCAGGCGCTTTTGGGCTAAAAATAGCATCTGAAAAGTGCCTGCAAAACGGCTCCCCTGCAGTCTGTGTGAAAGCCAGAGTGCTTTCACACTGAGGCGATGCGCTGGCAGGACGTTAAAAAAAGTACTACAAGCAGCATCTTTGGAGCGGTGTATACCGATTCTCCACCACTCCTGCCCATTGAAATGAATGGGCACCGCTGCCGAAACACTTGCAATGCGATTTGGCAGTGGCGCTTCACGGGTGCATTTGACCCCTTCCTCGGCCGCTAGCTGGGTTATAAGTGCCCCCCTAGCAGCCGAATAGCGCCGCTAAAACTAGCAGCATTTTCCCGTCAACGCCTGCCCCCTCCAGTGTGAAAGCAGCCTTAAGTAATAAGTGATACAGAAAATTTCTTGCATTTAAACATGTATTAAACAAAACAAACCTCCAATCAGTTCACTTGTATGTATAATTAAAAAAAAAAAAACGATATATTAAATACACAAAAACAGGTAATCAAAACTTTTGGACGAAAAAAAAATGGGCTAACTTTACTGTTTTCGTATTTTTTTTTAAATCGGTGTATTTTTTCCAAAAAAAAGCATTTGAAAGACCGCTGTGCAAATACCGTGTGACATAAAATATTGCAATAACCACTATTTTATTCCCTAGGGTCTCTGCTAAAAAAATATATATAATTTTTGGGGGTTCTAAGTGATTTTCTAGCAGAAAATACAGAATTTTTACTTGTAAGCAACAAGTGTCAGAAAAGATTTAATCTTTAAATGGTTAAACTGAGAACTCCTCCACAGGAGTTCAGTCCATTGATAAGAAGAAACATTGCATCTCTGTGGTCTTTTCTTGGCAGACTGCTCAGAGAGGAGAAGTCGCTCCAAGGAAGACTTCAGTCAACTTGCATTGACTTCTATTACAGAAGTCATTTGAAAGTCGCGTGAATTTATAATCGGCTTTTTTTTTATCAGCACAATCGGCCGATGCCGATTAATTAAAAAACGTCAAATATCGGCCGATTATATCGGTCAACCTCTACCCCTGGCTATGGCGGAAACCAGGTTAAAGGGAGCCATGACTAAATCTCAGGCGAACATTCACCTGCTAAAGGCTTATGCAACATTCGACTTCAGGGTGATGTTTCCCTCACACCAGAGTAGAAAATTATTTTAACACTGGTTTCTGCATATAATTCTGCACAGAAGGGAATGAGAAGGATGATTGTAACAGTGTTAGAGGAAGCTATAAAACTTTTTTTTTTTTCCCCCTTCCCTACACTCTTACACCTGAAGTAGGAGCTTCACACAGCATATTTACTAATAAACTCACTGCTGCTGTGTAAAAAAAGTGTTGGCGTTGTAGAACTTGATTCTCTCCTGTATAGCCATGCCCCTTTTGAGAGCAAAGAGACCTGCAAAATCTATAAAAAATATTCCCTGTTAATGTGCAATCTATGAAGAATGAATCACTCCAGAAAATATTTTCACTCCTCCACAAATCTTCACTAAATTCTATACAGTGGAAAAAGAGTTCACTAAAAATTGGTCTGTCCCTGTAGTTGATCCTGCCATCACAGTCTTAAACATCTCACTGTACCAGTTGAAGATATTGCTTTATGCAAAGATTCTGAAGATTGAACATTTGAGATGCTCTTAAAAGCTTTCTGTAACCTTTCAGAATCCAGCCCTGTAACCAGTTCTCAGAAATCAGTTGATGAACAATTAACATGTTCTGTATTCCAGGTGCTTTATCAGAGTACTTACAGCCGTTACCTTCTGCACTGCTCTTGTGTGTGGATGCCATAGAACATGTCATGACACAAATTTCCAGAATGGTTCTAATTTTATTTCACATGGGAAGAATCTTGTGGCTAAAACCCTGGACAGATGAATCTGCCTGAAAAAAATCACATAATACACATGCCTCTTTAAGGTCTTTTTGGGGCAGCAGTTGACCAATTCATCAAAGATGTCACAGGAGGGAAGGTTTTACTTCCACAGTGAAAGATTCCAAAACCCCTTCCGTAGGAGCCTCTACCTCTTCAAACCGCAGAGCACCTAGCTACTTTTCCCAGGCTTTAACTTCAATGCCTAAGTTCAGCCTTTCCTTTCAGCACAAAACTTGGGCTACAAAGCCCACCAAGTCTTCATCGAAACCCTCTTCCTAATGAACAGGCACCCTCATGCCTAAGTGGATCAGTCTGTGTTTTCAAAAGGGTTCAAAACTCTACCCTGACACCGCTTTCTTCTCTCAAATCAACTAAAAACTGCCAGGACAGTCAGATTTGCAGAATGCTCAGGACCATCTCTTGTCCCAGGGAGTACACAAGACCGGTTCAAAGGTTTTTGTTCAGACTTGTTCACAGTACCAAAGCTCAATAGGTATTTGTCCTATTCTGGACATAAAATTCCTCAACGAATACCCTGAAGTGATTGTAAAGTCTTGTTTATTTTTATTTTTTTAATAACAAACCTGTTATACTTACCTGCTCTATGCAGTTGGTTTTGCACAGAGCAGCCTGGATCCTCCTTTTCTTGGGTCCCTCTTTGGCTCTCTCGGCCCCTCGCTCCTGTTTAGTGCTCCCACAGTAAGCAGCTTACTATGGGGGCACCCAAGCTGAGTCACAGCTCCCTGTGTTCATTCAGACATGGAGCCACACCCTGGCACCGCCCCCATTACCCCCTGTTTGCCTGCATAATTTTGATTGACAGCAGCGGGAGCCAATTCCATGGTCTCAGTTCAGGCTAATCTATGCACTTTCCCCCCGTGTGAATTCTGCACTGTCTGCTCAAAAAGTTAGAGCAAGAAAGAGACTGTGATTCGATTCTCATTGCGCCAAATTTTCCAGAAGAACCTGGTACACAGACATACTTGTAGCAAACACCCCCTGTCCTCTTCCTAACAGGTCAGATCTACTGTCTCAGGGCCCTCTATTCCATCCTGCTTCTCAGACTGTGGCATTATTGGCATGTCTGTTGAAGCCTGGGTCTTACTACTTTGCTGAAAGCAAGAAAATATACTTCCAGGAAGATCTGCAAGATATTGTACCTGGAAATCCTATAGTGGCACTCTACAAGTGCAGTAGCTCCAGAGCTTAGTGAATGAGCAGAAGCTCTGCTGACTTCCATCATCAAATTGTGTGTAAGCAAAAATGCTGTTTTCCTTGCACCTGATTGGGTATTCTTTGCAAAGTGAAGCTTTACCTCATTTACTAAGCTTTGAAGCAACTGCACTTGCAGACTGCACAGTTTATTTGCTTTTAGTAAATCAATTCCAGATTACTACCATTCTTTATGCCCTTCTTCAAAGCATAAAAATTAAATATGTTTTTATTTCCTGGACATAATCAAGACATAAAAATCTACCCTATAAGTGATCTCTCTACACTATCAAAGAAATCCTGCTCTTTTACTCGCCCATTCCACCAGATCGATGGGAGTTTTTGGGGCTTTCCGGCATCTTTCTTTGCTTTGTAAGGCCCACTTGGTCCTCTGTTCATAGCTTTTCAGAGTTCAACCAGGTGGACATCTAATCTTCTGCGGATGCAGCTCTTGGCCGCAAGGTTCTTGCAATGGCACTCTGACGTTGGGTCCTTTGACCCTTATTGATGGGCTTTTGCCTATTTGTACCCACCTTCTCATTCATTGCTTGGGGACATCCCAGGGTCTATGAAGATTTGCCTGTGTTTTGTACAGTATTAATAAAATAAGAGGAATTTTGACTTGCCTATAAATTCCATATCTTGGAGTGGAGTACAGTACAGACACAGACCACCCATCCTTCAGTTCCTTGGTTACTCTGCATTGCTAACGGAGGACTCATGGAGCTGGGTAGGGAAAGCACCCAGCTTTCCCGGTGTCCAATCACTTGAAGGTACAAGCCTGTAATCCCAAGGGTCTATGAATACTCTGCATCTGTCCTGTCCTGTCCTGTACTCCAAATATTGGAAATTACAGATGCATTTGGATAGAATAAGGACGAGTTAAACCTCCTGGCAGGTTTTTTTTTTTTTTTTTTGCTGTCTGTATACCATTGGGGACATTTCCCTTCATTTTATGTCCCAGGGATGCAACAGAACATTATAGGAAATCTTCCAAAGTATGGAGAATTCCTCTCTTAGACTAATGTCCCCAGAACATGTCCCCATTGGGAGATTTCCCTTAACTTTTGGTTCTGGAGACAGCTTGAACATTTTTCATTCTCCCTTACGTCCAGTCTTTGTGATAATAGTTATGAATAACAGTGTGGTGATTAAGGCAGCAGTAAAAACTGGGGGTCTATTTGAAAGTTAAAAAAAAAAAAAGTTTTTAAGAGGAGGGTGAGCAGATGTGTTCTGGGTGTGAAAGAATATTTAATTAATAAAAACCTATATTAAATTGTTACCATAAAGCTATATTAAATGTTTTGCTGGCATCAATAATTAGTAAATATAAGGACTGAATTTTTTACCTTTCTTGGAGGAAATGTTGCTGTCAGACCCTTTCAGTGCTGACCATATGCATAAAGCTCTAGGCGCCATATGATTTCTGCTAAAAAGGAAAATCGGCCAGTCTGAACTCTGACCATTCCTTACAGCAGAGCTCATATGATTGAGTGCCTAGTCATTCACATTTATAGCAAACTGTGATAAATTTACTGATAGAAGCTGTGAATCTCAAAACTACCACAGCAACTTTATCTTGCTGAAAATGAATATAGTGGTTTATTTTGGCTTGAAATTGAATATAGACCGGTTAGTATCTGCAAAGAACAGGCAGATATTTGTCTCTCCTTATAGGACTTGCTATAGCCCTGGGGCCCATTACAGTACTCAAGCGATGCAGACAGTGTGGTACTTTTGACCCCCCCCCCCTCCCCAATCTCTATAGAAGCAACAAGTGCAAGCACAAAGATGTTCCAGCAAAATCTCTGTTCAAACATTATGAACATCTGAAACCCCCGGAGGTGTTCACTATTGCCTCTAAAGAAAGAAGAAACAGCTTAAGCGTCAGTGTACTGTCTGGTACATTTGGCCTGCATTTGACAACAGGAAAAAAAAAAAACAGCTGCAAGCCAATTAGCTCTTCTTGCAGTATTTTTTAAAATCAGTGCGTTGACTGAATACAGTAATGTCTCCAACCCAAAACCATCCTGCCTTAATTGATGCGTTTTACCACTCCTGGCTTGCTCACAAGGATAGGGGAATTCCCCTGTCCCGAGCAAGCCAGGAGTGATAAAATGCACCAAGAAAGCCAGAATGGTTTTGGGTTAGAGACATTACTGTATGCAGTCAACGCACTGATTTTTAAAAATACTGCAAGAAGAGCTAATTGGAGTGTGGTTGATTTTTTCCTATTTTCAATGAGGGTGGAGACGGGCTGTGATAGCCTGCACCCAGGATATCCGTGTGCAGAAGAGGCCAGTCTGAAGCGGAGCTATGGCTCTATGTTTTTGACACTAGTTTAAGACATTTCTTCACTTAACCTCCTTCTGACCTTTCGTATTGATATATGAGAATAGAAGCCGTTCTGACCTGAAGAAAATCTGTCTACACACGCCCTCGTTTTTGTAATGCTTGAAACTGAAAGCCTTAGGCCTCTTTCACACGGCCGATCCGTTCAGATCCGCCTGTCAGTTTTTCAGGCGGACCTGAATGGTCCGTCGTCACCCAATCTCCCGTAGGGGAAAGCGGCGCTCTGACAGGTCCGTCCCTGTGCAGAGACGGACCTGTCATCTTCCTGCTCAGCGGAGATCGCTCCGGCGATCCCCGCTGATCAGGCGGATATCTACGGGATGGATCAGCACTGATCTGCCCCGTGTGAAAGAGGCCTTACTTGTCATAGTTAGGCAGTTTGTGGCCATCTTTATGATAACTGACCTAAAGTAGATAAAAACCTATCATATGTTTGTAGACTTCACCTCCGTAACATCTCTAAAATTTGCCCCTTTTTAATAAATGACACCACCAAGCTCCTCATTCATTCCCTTGTTATCTCTCGCCTTGACTATTGCAACTCTCTTCTCATTGGCCTGCCTCTCCATAGGCTCTACCCTCTTCAGTCTATCATGAATGCTGCTGCCAGACTTATCCACCTTACCAACCGTTCAGTGTCTGCCACCCCTCTCCTCCAATCCCTACACTGGCTCCCAATCACCCAGCAAATTAAATTCAAAATACTAACCACAACTTACAAAGCCATCCACAACTTACAAAGCCATCCACAGCTCTGCCCCGAGCTACATCACCAATCTTGTCTCCAAACATATTCCAAACCGTCCTCTCCACTCTTCTCAAGATCTTCTCCTGTCAAGCTCTCTTGTTTCCTCCTCCCATGCTCGTCTCCAGGATTTCTCCAGAGCCTCTCCCATCCTCTGGAACTCGCTGCCTCAACCTGTCCGGCTATCCCTTACTCTAGCTACCTTCAGGCGATCCCTGAAAACTCATCTCTTCAGGGAAGCCTATCATGTCTCCAACTAATCTTCTACCACTTCCATCAGCTCATTCCCCACAGTTACAACCTTTTGTATCACCTCCCCCACCCTATTAGATTGTAATCTCTTCTGAGCAGGGCCCCCTTAATCCTCTTGTATTTTATTGTATTATAACTGTATTGTCTCCCTTTTTATATTGTAAAGCGCTGCGTAAACTGTTGGTGCTATATAAATCCTGTAATAAATAAAATAAAATAAATCATATACCTAGAGCAGTGGTCATCAACCCTGTCCTCAGGGCCCACTAACAGGCCAGGTTTTATGCATTACCTTGGGGAGATGCAGACTAGAATACTGCAATCACTGAGCAGCAAATGATATCACCTGTGATGTATTTCAGTTATCTTGAAAAAACTGTCCGGTTAGTGGGCCCTGAGGACAGGGTTGATGACCACTGACCTAGAGGACACAGTCAACATATTCATAGACCCTGGGTTATAGGCTCATACCTTCAGGTGATTGGACACTGGCAAAGCTGTCGAGGATATGCCCACTGGCTGCCTCCCTGAAAAAAAAAACCTACACCACACCATAAGTCCTCATTTTTATGCTTGCGTCCTGAGGTGATGGATGTATTCTCCACTGAGCAATCACTCTTAGCGTAACTAGCTAGACCACTTCAAAAGTAGGGTCTACTGTGATTGGTGAAGCCTGGACTTTATATAGTCCAGGTGGATAAAAGTCTTTATCAAAAGACCATGAGGAAATGCAATAAACTAAAGCAAAATTTTTTTTTATCAGTTTTTAATTGTCTAGTTTGTGAATCCTGCAGGGTGTTTTTTATTTATGTTTTGGTGACAAAGTGAGCCTCCCATTAACAGCTTCAACATCCCCAGTAGGGTTCATGGAAAGAGCACCAAAAAAAAAAAAAATCTTCATCTGTGTGTGGAGATAATTAGCTAGCGCAACAACGCCTCAGTCTATGTCCTCTTTAATTAGGTTTGTGTGGATCACATGTTCCCGATCGGCCTTGTGCTGAGTTTGGTCATTCTACTACAGCTGGGAATTTGTTAATGGGGTGGGAGGAGTCCAGGTAATAAATCCTATTAATCATCTGCTGGTCAACACTTGTCACAGTTCCAATCTTTGAAGAGCATGGGATGCTGTGCAAGATGAGATGAAAAACAACAAAAGAAAAGAAACTGATATTTCAAAAGCTCTTATTGGGAAGGTCAGTTTTTAGCAGTTTGCGGTATTTGGTATAGAGTTTTTGAAGCTGCAACAAGTAAAAATCGCCAGTAAAGTAAAATGTTCCTCTACGCGTCACTAATACTAGGTCACATCTGTGGTAACACACATACCACTATAGTAAAGATTGACTAGGTGTCCCGGGAGCTGCACATCAAGTCAAGACCTGCTGTAGGATAGTGAATGGCAGTCTCAGCCTGGACCCCCGCCAGGCCACACCCTCAACATGTTTTACTGTGCCCACCGAAGCCTACTCATGCGTTGGCGGCATGTCCTGGTGGGTATCATTATCCTACACAAGATCTTGACTTGATGTGCGGGCCCGGGACACCTAGTCACTCTACCATTGCCTGGAGCATAGACGAGCTTCCTTCCTGGCCAGCACACACAGTAGGGGGAACAGGACTTGATATACAGCCTTAGAGGCTCACACACATATCCTTGGTACACATACCACTATGCCATTCATTTTGAATAGCACCTCAATGTACTAACACAGTAGCAGGCAATTCACCCACACTTCAGCACACCACAATGCATATGCCATATGTTGTGGTGCAATAAATTGTGTAAGTTAAAAAAAAAAAAAAAAAAAAGTGTCATGCCTGCTGTAGGCTGCATTGTGGTACATTGACAGCCCACTCCAATTGAATAAATAAAATGTGTGATTTATCAGGTGTTCATTATTGCAGCCCAATGTAGCTGTGAAGTTTGAATGTTCACTAAAGCATTCCCTAGATTTTAACCCTTTCTATGACTGAACACATAACCCCTAAAACAATTCTTTAACTGTTAAAGCAGTTGTATACCGCTGGATGTTTTTTTTTTTCCCTGCAAGGTGAAGTCATAATGGGCTAGTATGCACTGCATACTAGCATATTATGTGAAACTTACCTTAAAATTAAGCTTTTCTAGCACCGCAGCCGCTTCCATCTTCGTCTTGCTTTCAGGTTCGTGGCTCCGACTCTGTGACTGTCTGGAGCCGCAAAGATGTTAGTTCACGGCACAGGGCTCAGAAGGAATGGCACGGGTGGCTGTTCCTTCAGAGCGCATGCACCAGTGATGTCACTGGCTGCATGTAATGTAAATATCTCCTAAACGGTGCACGTTTAGGAGATATTTATACTAGCTATAGGTAAGCCGCCTTATAGGTTTACCTATAGGTAAATGTCAGCCTTCCTCTAGACAATTTTTGCAAATACCTTTGAATAGCTACAGCTTATTGTCAGTTTTTTATTTTCTACCTGTGCTTCCATTGGGGAGACTTTCTTTCACTTCCTGTTCGTGTGAAACAAAGACATGGGGTTGAGGTTATCACTGGGACATGAAGGAATGAACAATAATAACATTTTGCCAAAAGTTCTGACCCTTCTCCCCACTCTCCTTAAAAATGCGTATTTGTGTCTGTTCCCCTGTTTGAGAGGTTTCCTATTGCATTCTATCCTGGCAGGGAGTCAAGGGAAAGCTCATCAGCAAGGACAGCTATAAAAGACCTAACACTTCCCTTGTGTATCCAAAACCTAAAAAAAAAATTGACTTGGGGTTTACAATAAATATAATGTACATGACTGCTCATAGGTGGATAAAGACAGCCCTTCTGTATTGGGCCAGGACCCCCTTAGTCCAGCAGGGGGCCAGAGGCATGAGGGCCCTCTTTAAGTACCAATGGTCACAGAGTAATTCTGCAGCTCCCAGCAATTAAAGAAAAGTTGGGCCTTGTTTAGCAGGGGGCTGGGGACAGAGTAGAACCTATTTACTGGTTTTCTGGAGCAGGTGGAGTATTTGGAGTATTTCTCCATGCAGTGGCTTCCAACAATTACATTAAAGTTCAGGCCTCTTCTTCTCTATCAGTCCATTGAGGCTGGCCAGAACTTTGTCAGGAACCGTGGCATTAAGGATTTTTCTGTTGGCTTTTGACCTCCTGCACTCTGTTCTTTACATACTGTACATCTGACCCCTGCACTCTCAGCGTTACACAGCCTGTACTCTGTATGTTAAATACTCGAGATACATGTACTCTGAATGTAGGCTCAAGTTTCAAGTCCCATTACTGTTAGCAAAATTTTGCCTCACCCATAGTTTGTCACAAAGCGCTGGCTCTTTCTCCTCTTCTGGGTACCCAGGGGGTGTGGTGTGAACCTGTCAGATAGTCTATATGGGAATCCATGATTTCTAATGGTGGCCCTGATCATATACCAAAACTATACCTCTGTAGGTCACTTATGCACCCACATTGCATTAAGAAATCACAATGAATACCAATTTTGGCAAGCAACATTGTAACTTTGGTCAGGACAGGTTCACTTTAAGAGTCATCTTCCCATAGTAGCATGTAGTCTAGGAATTACCCGATGACGGCACAATTTTGGAAGTTATGTAAGTAGCATAAATTATATATGGGGCTTGTCCTTATCTATGAAGTGCCTGCAGAGCTTTTAGCAGTTGGCCATTTCACCTGCAGCAGCCTGGCGTCTGTCTGCCATAAAGAACCTTCCCTTGAAGGCTTGCTTAGGCCTATCATACTATTGCTTTCTCTGGGTGACATCTTGGCCTGTACTACAAGCAAACCATTAAGCATAAAAAGCAAATGTATCATGTCCTTACAAAGACTAGTGAGACGAGGCCTTGCTGATCATTATTGATCATCCTTACCACACAATTACCTTCCTCATGCTATTTTATGGCAGTTCCTGGATGGCCTTAACTCTTAAAGTGCTTCATGCAGATTTCCTCTTACCTGGGAGGAACCGGCCCTTGTAAAACTGGTGAGTTCAGTTCCGAGAATAAACATATTATAGCGAGCATTCTTTTTAATCGAATTCTCTGAAAAATGCTGCAGTCAACAAACAACATGTAATAAGTAACGTTTAAAGTAAATTACTAATATTGGAGCTGTCATTGTTTATTCTTAAAGGTATAAAAAAAAAGTTGAAGATGATACATTTTCCCCAACAAGCCCAGTGCTTAAAATCAAAAACAAACATGGAAAGAAATACATTTCACTGTATTACATAGTGAAACATAAAAACAAAAAAAAAGCTCATTACCAATCGACTATAGTCCAAATAAACGTGTTACTATGTTCTTAACCACTTAAGGACCGCCTCACGCCGATATACGTCGGCAGAATGGCACGGCTGGGCACAATCACGTACCTGTACGTGTCTCTTTAAGAGCCCAGCCGTGGGTCGCACGCGCGCCGCCGGCAGCGAGCTTGCGACCCGGTCCAGAGCTTCTTTGGCCCGCCGGAGCAGCGGACCCGATCGCCGCTGGTGTCCCGCGATCGGGTCACAGAGCTGAAGAATATATATGTGCAAACAAACCTCTCCCTGTGCTTCCTAGTGACACTGTCACTGTTCGTCTGTTCCCTGTCATAGGGAAAGACTATCAGTGACGTCACACGCCAAGCCACGCCCCCAGACAGTTAGAAACCACATACAGGGCTCACTTAACCCCTGCCCGCCCCCTAGTGGTTAAATCCTTCACTGCCAGTGTAATTTACACAGGAATCAATGCATTTAAATGGCACTGATTGCTGTATAAATGACAATGGTCCCAAAAATGTCCGATGTGTCCGCCATAATGTTGCAGTCACAATAAAAATCGCTGATCGCCGCCATTACTAGTAAAAAAAATATTAATAAAAATGCTATAAAACTATCCCCTATTTTGTAAACGATATAACTTTTGCGCAAACCAATCAATCGCTAATTGCAATTTTTTTTTTATTACCAAAAATATGTAGAAGAATACGTATCAGCCTAAACAGAGGGGAAAAAAAATGTTTTATATATTTTTTTGGGGATATTTATTATAGCACAAAGTAAAAAATATAGCATTTTTTTTTAAATTGACACTGTATTTTTGTTTATAGCGCAAAAAATAAAAACCGCAGAGGTGGTCAAATGCCACCAAAAGAAAGCTCTATTTGTGGGAAAAAAAGGACGCCAATTTTGTTTGGGAGCCACGTCGCACGACCGCGCAATTGTCAGTTAAAGCGACGCATTCCCGAATCGCAAAAAAGGGCCTGGTCCTTTGGCTGCAAATTGGTCCGGGGCTTAAGTGGTTAAACAATAAAAAAAAAATCCAAAATGTCCTTTTAACAGAGTTCAAAAACCAAATTGTAAATGAGTGAATAGTGTAGAAATATATTCCACCACAAGAGTGTCCAAAAATATGTCAAGGTAATCATTACCAGGTAGCTATATAGAAATCAATTCCACCATGCGTTGATCTGTTCCATGCAGAAAATCCCTTGTGCATCCACTTATCAAGACACACCACTGCACTGACCAGATTTATCTGCCTAACTTTTTCAAGTAAGGCATTTAGGCCTAAAGTGCCTATACGATTTTACCTCCAGTAATACAGTCTCGCCTTGCTCTGCACATGCTCAGTTGTTCTCTATTTTCAGGCACTGTGCTGAAAATTAGAGCACACTGGAGGCCGATCTGCTGACAGCCTAAAGATTTACTGCTGTTCAGGGGCTCGGGGCTTCAGCAAAATGGCAGCCTCTGGCAACAAGAACCATGAACAATGCTGAAGGCAATTTACAGCACACACTAATTTTTGTAGCAGAACATTATTTTTGTCAAGTTGGGTAAAATTCCGCTTCAATTATCGGCTCCCCCAGGATTCAATCTCCTTGATCCTTGTGCTTTATCCCCTCAGGATATCAAGCCGGCAAATTGTTGCACCATAAAAGAGGAATCTCACATGGTGTGGCATGTAACTGAATGATTTGTTAAAAATCGCTATACTTATATCCACCATACATACACTGTATGAATGTGGAAACACACAGCCATTTTCCATTTGGGCCTGTAGTAGCAAACAAAGTTTGTCTGAGAATATAAAGGCACTTTTTTGTGGCCATAAAACCAATTCGCCATTACACATAATGAAATTTGATTTACATATCCCTATGAGTTACAGCTGCATCTCGTAAATAGGGAGTCATTACAAATGTGCATAACCTTATATTATATTTTGTTTGTTTCTTTTTTTTGGGAGCGGGGGGGGGGGGGGGGGTTAATATTTACAGGCATTCCTTGAAAGGGGAAATCTTTGTTAACCCCAATAATGATCACAGTTAAAAAAATATATATATTAATGCCTGAAACCAGTTTTACAAGTTAGGCATGTGTTAGTAAAACTGGAATAGCGAAAGAACTTTGTGGTTGATGTCAGAAATATTGTCAGTCTGTTCACACAAAAAAACATATAGCCTCAATCGTTCATTCTGTGGACCGATGAGACAAAAGTGGAACTCTTTGGAAGGTGTGTGTCCAAGTATATCTGGCGTAGAAGGAACACTGCATTTCAGAAAAAGAACATTATACCAACAGTAAAATATGGTGGTGGTAGTGTGATGGTCTGGGGCTGTTTTGCTGCTTCAGGACCTGGAAGACTTGCCGTGATAAAAGGAACTATGAATTCTGCTGTCTACCAAGAGATCCTGAAGGAGAATGTCCGACCACCTGTTCGTGTACTCAAGCTGAAACGAACATTGTGCTATGATAGTGGCAGCACTATAATAAATGTCAATATCCAATCTTGCTCTATGGTCCAAATTAGTGCTTTATTCAATAAAAAAATAAAAATAAGTCCACAAAAAGGATGGTAACACTTCAAACCATAATCACTATTAAGGTGCTTACTGTGGTATGTGCAATGAGGAACCAGCATGATCTGTGCTCCATTGGAACAAGCAGGGAGGGCACAGATGTATCATACAGCTGACTGGTATGAAAAAAATCCATAACTGCAGAGGATGAATGTGAGCACATTCAAGCCAACAAGGACACCCAGACTGTCACACTGGAAGTATGTCACCGCTAGAAGTCTTCAATCTTCATGATTTTGGAGTCTTCAGCACCAACAAGTACCAATAGACATGCACCATCTCCAAAGTGACGTGTTTCGAGGCACTGCCTTTTCCTCAAACCTTGGATATGGAAAGCTAGCAAAACTGTACATACAGTATCTCACAAATGTTAGTACACCGCCTCACATTTTTGTAAATATTTTATTATATCTTTTCATGTGACAACCCTAAAGAAATTACACTTTGCTACAATGAAAAGTAGTGAGAGTACAGCTTGTATAACAGTGTAAATGTGATGTCACCTCAAAATAAATCAACACACTGGGAACTAGCTGGCAACAAAAGTGAGTACACCCCTAAGTGAAAATGTCCAAATTGGGCCCAAAGTGTTAATATTTTGTGTGGCCACCATTATTTTCCAGCACTGCCTTAACCCTCTTGGGCATGGAGTTCACCAGAGCTTCACAGGTTTCCACTGGTGTCCTCTTCCACTCTTCTATGACGACATCGCGGAGCTAGTGGAGGTTAGAGATCTTGCGCTCCTCCACCTTTCCGTTTGAGGATGCCCCACAGATGCTCAATAGGGTTTAGGTCTGGAGACATGTTTGGCCAGTCCATCACCTTTACCCTCAGCTTCTTTAGCAAGGCAGTGGTAGTCTTAGAGTTGTGTTTGGGGTCGTTATGTTGGAATACTGCCCTGCGGCTCAGTCTCCGAAGGGAGGGGGATCATGCTCTCCTTCAATATGTCACAGTACATGTTGGCATTCATGGTTCCCTCAATGAACTGTAGCTCCCCAGTGTCAGCAGCACTCATGCAGCACCAGTTCATAACACTCCCACCACCATGCTTGACTGTAGGCAAGACACGCTTGTCTTTGTACTCCTCACCTGGTTGCCACCACACACGCTTGACACCATCTGAACCAAATAAGTTTACCTTGGTCTCATCAGACCACAGGACATGGTTCCAGTAATTCATGTCCTTGGTCTGCTTGTCTTCAGCAAACAGTTTTGAGGTATTTCTTGTGCATCATCTTTAGAAGAGGCTTCCTTCTGGCATGATAGCCATGCAGACCAATTTGATGCAGTGTGCAGTGTATGGTCTGAGCAGTGACAGGTTGACGCCCCCCCCCCCACCCCTTCAAGCTCTGCAGCACTCATATGTATATTTCCCAAAGACAACTTCTGGATCTGACGCTGAGCGCATAAACTCAACTTCTTTGGTCAACCATGGCTAGGCCTGTTCTGAGTGGAACCTGTCCTTGTAAACAGCTATATGGTCTTGGCCACCATGCTGCAGCTCAGTTTCAGGGTCTTTGCAATCTTTTTATAGCCTAGGGCAGTGGTGGCGAACCTTGGCACCCTAGATGTGTTGGAACTACATTTACCATGATGCTCAACTACACTGCAGAGTGCATGAGCATCATGGAAGATGTAGTTTCAAAACATCTGGAGTGCCAAGGTTCGCTATCACTCTATGTAGAGCAGCAATTCTATTTTTTAGATCCTCAGAGAGTTCTTTGCCATGAGGTGCCATGTTGAACTTCCAGTGACCAGTACGAGAGAGTGAGAGCGATAACACCAAATTTAACACACCTGCTCCCCATTCACACCTGAGACCTTGAAATACTAACGAGCCACATGACATCGGGGAGGGAAAATGGCTAATTGGGGCCAATTTGCTCACTTTTGTTTCCATTGGTTTAGACATTAATGGCTGTGTGTTGAGTTATTTTGAGGGGACATCAAATTTACACTGTTATACAAGCTGTAGGGCTCTTTCACACGGGGCGGATCAGTGCAGATCCGCCCCGTGGATAGCCGCTTGCTCAGCGGGGATCGCCGGAGCGATCTCCGCTGAGCAGAAGATGACAGGTCCGTCTCTGCACTCCGTGCAGGGACGGACCTGTCAGAGCGCCGCTCTCCCCTATGGGAGATCGGGTGACGACGGACCGTAGAGTCCGTCGTCACCCGATCCGCTCTGCAGACGGATGAAAAAATGGGGTTTTCCTCCGTCTGCAGAAACGGAGCAGAGTGGGCACGGACGAGAGCGGGTGTCAGCGGATGCTCATCCGCTGACACCCGCTATCCCATAGGGATACCTGTATGTCCGTTTTTCATCCAAAAACGGAAGGATGAAAAACGGACATACGGTCCGTCCGTGTGAAAGAGCCCGTACACTTACTACTTTACATTGTAGCAAAGTGTAATTTCTTCAGTGTTGTCACATAAAAAGATATTGTACTCATTTTTGTGAGATACTGTATCTTTGCAACTTTTAAAGCCTGCAAGACAACTTCTGATTTTTTTTTCTATTATGATCAAAAGAAAACGGGCCCAAAATAACAAACAAAATAACATTTTCAAACCTTAGCTGTATATTTTTTTCCCATTAGCATAACCCACCACCAAAGACCAGTGTAAAATATATTTTTCTTCTCATGCTGTGCATGGGGATAACATACACTCACTGGCCACTTTATTAGGTAAACCTTGCTAGTACCGAGTTGGACCCCATTTTGCCTTCAGAACTGCCTTAATTCTTCTTGGCAACGATTCAACAAGGTGTTGAAAACATTCCTCAGAGATTTTGGTCCATATTGACATAATAGCATCACGCAGTTGCTGTAGATTTGTCAGCTGGACATCCATGATGTGAATCTCCCATTCCACCACATCTCAAAGGTGCTCTATTGGATTGAGATATGGGGACTGGGGAGGCTATTGGAGTACAGTGAACTTATTGTCACGTTCAAGAAACCAGTTTGAGATTATTTGGGCTTTGTGGTATTGTGCATTATCCTGCAGAAAGTAGCCATCGGAAGATGGGTACACTGTAGTTGTAAAGGGATGGTGCCAGGAATGTGCTGGCCATAACAGAACTGAATTTCCGAGTCGCATGCAAACGCGCATTCACGTGCCAGCTAATGCCTGTCTTACTGTGCTCAGACAAACGCATATGCGTAGATGCGAATGCGCACAGGTGTGCACATGCATGCAGGCAATGGCCATTGACATTGATGCCAATTGCCCCATATAAGCACAGCAGCCGCACTAGTCCATTGCTGTCTGATCTGCATCTGTACCCGTGTTCTTGAATCCGATCCTGCTTACTTCTGTATTAGACCTGGCTTGCCTCTGACTTCGCTTGAATATCTCCGGCCCTGGCCTGTATCTGGACTTTGCCTCTGCCTTCTGTTTATCTACCTGATCTTGTATTGCTGACCCCTGCCTGTGCCTAGACCATTCCTTGCCTGACATCTATGCCTGTATCTGACCGTCTGTTACCGGCCCGGCTTGTCTGACCAAGCATCCTGTATCTCTTATGCCCTGCATGCACCTGCCTGTCTTCTGCTTGAGCATCCTCTACCATGGGCCATCAGTCTTCCTGCACTGGCTATTAGCAACTGCCTACTGCTGCCTGCTGTCACCAGCCTAGGGTCTGCTGCTTCTGCCAACACCTGCTGTTCCAGCTATTCGGTCCATCCTGGTGATACACCCGCTATGCAGAAGACTGCACAGGCACCCATACACCTCCACGCTCTCGTGTCCACTGTCTCAACATCAGTGGTTTCCGAGGCCAGGGGCTGTACAAGAGGCCTTCCCTCTGCATGTTGGGCTCAGTCATAAGGTACATCACAGTTGGACATGGTCAGCAACAATAATCAGATTGGGGTGTTCAAACGATGCTCAATTGGTACTAAGGGGCCCAAAGTGTGCCAAGAAAATACCCCCCACATCATTACACCACCACCACCAGCCTGAACCGTTAATACAAGGCAGGATGGATCCATGCTTTCATGTTGTTTATGCCAAATTCTGACCCTACATTCTGAATGTTGCAGCTGAAATCGAGACTCATTAGACCAGAGAAAGTCTTTCCAATCTTCTATTGTACAATTTTGGTGAGCATGTGCGAATTGGAGCTTCAGTTTCCTGTTCTTAGGTGACGGAAGTGGCACCTGATGTGGTATTCTGCTGCTGTAGCCCATCTGCTTCAAGGTTCGATGTGTTGTGCATTCAGAGATGGTATTCTGCATACATTGGTTGTAATGAGTATTTGAGTTACTGTTGCCTTTCTATCATCTTGAACTAGTCTGCCCATTCTCCTCTGACCTCTGACATCAACAAGGCATTTTCCTCCATACAGCTTCCGCTCACTGGCACCCAGCAGAAAAATATGCCACACCTCAGAAGAAAGCTGGCTTTCTTAATGCTGCATATATGTTACATCCAAGTCAGTGTGTTAATCTCCATTTTTCAGTTCCTAGGTAATACTGGTAAATTAAAGTAAGCATTCGCTTGTAATGTTTACCTGGGAGCAGTGATGTAAGTAACTGAGTTAAAATAAACTGAGTTACGTAACTCAGTTACTTTAGAGGGTAACTAGTAATCTAACTGATTACTTTTCCCCTCATGGTAACTCAGTTCCCATTACTTTGGCTTAGTTACCCCAATTACATCTACCGTCACTAGATGGCAGTAGTGTAATTCCGGTGTCCTGCCAAAAAAGTTCCCCCGCCGGATAAGGACCCCCTGTACTGCGCAGGCGCAGCATTTGCGCAGTACGAAGGACTACGGAGCTTCCGAAAATTGCCGAACCTAAACAGCTCTGAGTGAACTCTACACAGCGCAGGCGCAGTTAACATGTAATTGTACAAGGCGATGCCGCACCCTCATGATGCTCGTGCTACTCTGCAAGGGGCGTCTATCGTGTAACTAAGGGGCGAGTCTAGTATTACTGTAACCAAGGGGCGCATTTATTATTATTGTTATATATCGAGCTCTGCCCATTAATTTAACATTCGCCCTCTTCTGTAGCCATCCGCCCCTTACATGATATAATAATAATAGTCCCGCCCCTTGCTTACACGATATAACAGAACTGCCCCTTGGTTAGAGCAATAATAGAGCAGCTCCTTGGTTACACGATATATAACAATAATAAATGCGCCACTTGGTTACAGTAATACTAGACCCGCCCCTTAGTTACACGTATAAAATATTTTAAAAAAAAAGTCAGTTACTTTGCTGAGTAACTAATTACTTTTCCAATGTAGTAACTGAGTTACTAACGCAATTACTTTTTGGGAGAAGTAATTTGTAACTTAACTAAATTACTTTTTTAAAGTAAGATGACCAACACTGCCTGGGAGATGCTAAGTTCCTGGCTTTACCCAACCGGCCACCAAGAATAGTTGGTGTTTTCATTCAGTTCACCTTATACGGCGCAAAGCAGAAACAATGACACTAGATTTCCAGAAACCTGGCATATCACAGTAGGTGTATTGGCTTACCAATTTCCACCTATACTTAGGAGGCTTTAAAAAAGAAACTCTACTGATAAGTTGCTTCTCATTTGCACCTAATATGTTTAGTATTAACCAGTTCAATACCCGCCCATAGTCATATGACGCCCACAAGGTGGATCTACCATCCTGGGTGGGCGTCATATGACGTCCTCGGGTTCCCGGCCGCCTGGGGGGCGCGCGCGCCCCGCCGCGGCATCGCTCGGGACCCGGTGCGAGTGCCCGGCGGCCGCGATGTCCGCCGGGCACCCGCGATTGCCCGTTAAAACAACGGGACCGGGCGGGACCGTGGAGCTGTGTGTGTAAACACACAGCTCCACGTCCTGTCAGCGGGGAGGAGACCGATCATGTGATCCCAGTACAGAGGATCACATGATCGGTCTCCTCCCCTTAAGTCCCCTCCCCCTACAGTTAGAATCACTCCTATTAGGGACACACATTAACCCCTCCAGCGCCCTCTAGTGTTAACCCCTTCCCTGACAGTCACATTTACACAGTAATCATTGCAATTTTATAGCAACGATCGCTGTGTAAATGTGAATGGTTCCAAAAATGTGTCAAAAGTGTCCGAAGTGTCCGCCGCAATGTCGCAGTCACGAAAAAAAAATCGCAAATCGCCGCCATTACTAGTAAAAAAAAAAAAAAAAATAAATTCAATAAATCTATCCCCTATTTTGTAGACGCTATAACTTTTGCGCAAACCGATCAATATACGCTTATTGCGATTTTTTTTACCAAAAATATGTAGAAGAATACGTATCGGCCTAAACTGAGGAAAAAAATTGTTTTTTTTTTTTAAAAAATGGGATATTTATTATAGCAAAAAGTTAAAAATATTGTGTTTTTTTTCAAAATTGTCGCTCTTCTTTTGTTTATAGCGCAAAAAATAAAAACCGCAGGGGCGATCAAATACCACCAAAAGAAAGCTCTATTTGTGGGAAAAAAAGGACGTCAATTTTGTTTGGGTGTAACGTCGCACGACCGCGCAATTGTTAGTTAAAGCGACGCAGTGCCGAATCGCAAAAAGTGCTCTGGTAAGGAAGGGTGTTTAAAAGCCCTGTATTGAAGCGGTTAAAAATTTAATTTTGTGTAGCATTTTTTTTTTTTCTTGAAAGCTGAACTCCAGTTAAACAGCTAAATACATAGGTGATATATATGTATATATATATATATATATATATATATATATATATATATATATATATATATATATATATATATAAGCTGATTTTCGTGCCAACAGGTTTGTATTTCTGCCCAGCCAACCCTGAGGTTTACTCAGCCTTGCCAGAGAGGACAGTAAGGCTTGTGACTTGACTTTCTTGCAGTTATGTAATGCAACCTGGTCCCCTTCCCATCCCTAGCTTGTGAATGGACGGTGAAGGAGAGTAGAAAACCAATATGGTCATCTGTCTCTTATCAGTATGTTCCATGTAAGTATTTGCATACTGCAGTTTGTCCATGATACTGGCGCTCCCACTCCCAGTATGAAACAATTGCAGGTATTTATACTGATTGCAGTAAAAGTGATCATTTTACCAACTAATACATTTTATTTTTTTTACCTTCTCTGAGTTCAACTCTAATGCCGCGTACACACGATCGGAATTCTCGTCGGAAAAAGCTCTGATGGTTTTCCCGATTGGAATTCTGACAGAATTCCGCTCAAACTGTCTTGCCTACACACGGTCACACCAAATTCCGACCGTCAAGAACGCGGTGACGTACAACACTACAACGAGCCAAGTTCAATGCTTCCGAGCATGCGTCAAATTGTTTCCGAGCATGCGTAGGAATTTTGCAAATCAGAATTGCTACAGACGATCGGAATTTCCGATAGAAACCTTTTCCTTCAGAAAAATTGAGAACATGCTCTCAATTTTTTGCTGTCGGAAATTCGGCCAGCAAATTTCCGATGGAGCCTACACACGGTCGCATTTTCCGAAAAGCTCTCATCTGTCTTTTTCTGGCCGGAATTCCGATCGTGTGTACGCGGCATAAGAGACCTTTCTTTATTACATTGGGATTTATAACCATTTTACATTAAGAAACATATGTACTTTACAAAGTATGCTTCCCGTACTATTTATGTTCAAATACTGTATACTCTGATTGTATCGGCATAAATTTACTTTAAATGATACTACAAGAGAATATGGGAAAATGTTGCCACCATATTCCCGGTTTTGAATTTAATCTTTACAGACTACATTCAATACGAATCAAATTGTTGCAGAAAACTCAATATTTTGTGACTTAAATGAAATTACTCAAATTAGCCTCTGTATTCAGAGCTAGTGCAAGTGAAGTAATGAAATGGCTTTTCAGAGTATGACACTCTTAATTCAGCGCGAGAGTGATAGCATGTTTTATTATGAATACAAAATATCAATCAGAATCAAATTAGCATTTCAATCACATACTTTCTGATTTTTCTTTAGCGTATCCTCTGTATCTGCAGTACAGGCAGTCCCCGAGTTAAGAACACCCGAGTTACGAACGACTCCTACTTACGAATGGCCTCAAATGCCGGCCACTTTTCCTCCACGCTGGTCCTGGATACTGTCATGGACGTGCACCAATGCGCACACCCGCGCGCACATTTGCACGTGCGCACAGTGACGCGGCTTTGGCGCCCAATGATCCTTAGAAGGGGCCTCTTCAGAATGCACTCTTGTTGTCTGATCTGCAGCTCATCCTGTAACCTAATCCTGAACCTGCATCTGTTCCCATATTTGACCCGGCTCTCCTGACCTTGCTGCCGTTTCCTATCCTGAACCCTTGGCTTGCCTTGACCTGCTCTGTGTACCTGCTTGTCTGATCATCTGTTGCCGAACCTGCCTGGACTTGACCATTCTCTGCCTGCCGTTCCTGTCTGATTGATCTGCTGTTGTGACCTGGCTCGACTGACCCTGCTTCTGCCTGCGCTTGTGCCCACCTGGCTGCTGCCGCACCTGCCTACAGACCTGCATCTGTGCTATTCGGCCTGCTGCTCCGAGCCCATTCCTGTCACTGCCAAGGGGACACCAGCCTCAGCCAAGTGAACCCTGCAGGTTCTCATACCCCACTGTGCTCCGAGGGTCACTGTCCCCACTCCAGTAATCCCGGAACCAGAGCCATACACACGTCAGGCTCACCTCCAAGGTACGTGTCAGATACCTTTCGAGCACCTCCGGACACATCCCACACTGCCGTACTATGCCCCAGATAACATAACAAATGCCCAGAACATCCCACATCCATGCACAGGCGGCAGTTACACTTACGAATGCAGTGTTCCGACCAGAAACTACACTTACAAATGCAGTGTTGCGACTTACGAACAGCTTCGACTTACGAACAAACCTACAGTCCCTATTGTGTTCGTAACTCGGGGACTTCCTGTAGATCTGTCTATGGTGTAGACTATGTTTTACCACTATTTTGCTTTTAGCACCTTAACCTCTCCTCCAAGAGCTCCTAAATTCTTCTGAATTCAGCCCCCTGTTGTGTCCATGAATCCAATCAATATTATTCCATAACTTCCCCACTAAACCATCATCTCCCCATTACCCCATGCCCTTCCCAGTTCAACAAGTCTATAAATGCTTTTCACGTAACAGCCCATAAATACTACCTTTATCCAACACCCGTTACACTTCGATACCTTCTATCATCCGTTATTCCTTACTTTCCCCAATACAACACACGCTTCACCAAGTGACCCACAACTTAATCTTATGTAAAACTTGCATTTATCACATCTCATCCCCATTAGCCTTCACTTCTCCCTTTATTCACCACCCTGCCCCTCTACTCTCTATCTACAATGTCATTGAAATAAAGTTTATTTTCATACAACACCCACAATTATCCCTTATGTGTTTGGCCCTCTCAGATTCTATACCCACACTTGTTCCCAGTAACCCATTCAACACATTTAACACCCCCTTTACTCTCCTTCTAATAATCCCAAACCCCATCCTATATTTAGTTGCTTTACAGTATGTAGTCTCATGAACACAAACTCTATTCTATTCAAAAATTAAACTTACAATAGTATGCATAACTCAGAAACAGCCTCAAGAACTGAGATGTCTCTATCCAAGTGTATCAATATAATTTTTTCAACACATATCCAAAAATCATAGGCGTGCACACAGGGTGTGCCTGGGCACACCCTAATCACCTCATGTGCATTATCAGTATCGCTCTGTGTGCCAGCAGGAAGATGGGAAAAAGCTCCCTCTTACCGGCTCTGCCATAAAATAAGTGTTTACGCACTTCTCTTTCACTGTGGCGGCAGGGAGATCAATGTGCCAGGGCCATATATTTATGTAGACACACACCATTGCCCTGTGCCTCCCCAATCCAGCTTTTTCACATTACAAACAGCCTTCATTTTACTTTGTTTACAATCAACCCCTCACCAACCACAAGCAAAAAATTATTAAAATAATCACTAGTCATGAAAGTTCTCTGGAAATATTTTTTTTGTGTCATTTATAATGGCTTTGTAAAATTTTTATTTATTGTTTTATTTTTTTTTATTAATTATTTTTAGTTTACATTGTTATACTATTATTTTCACATAAACATTTATTGCTGGCTTGCCCATGACACTAGATTCAGAGAGCATTATGGGTTTTTTACATTGGAGGCACAGCAGAAGCTGTTTTCTTTTAGACTATCTCTAGCTAATTGAAACTCTGTATAGGTGTGTAGAGAGCAGGCAGGAAAAGGGTCACTCTATATTCATCTATGTACATGTTCAGCATTTCAGTTGGTAAACTCTCTGGCAACAATAGGCATTTTTTTTATTTATTTTTTTAGCTCAGAAGTTAAAGCTGAATACCAAAGAAAGTAAAAATGTTTGCTTTGCAGTGGGGCTGCCCTTGTCGCACTGCAAGGATTGAATGCAAGTTGAGGTCTAAGGGAAAAAGAAAAGTAATTTCTGCTGTCTGTGTCCAGGGTCCACCATCCCTTGTTAATGGCTGCATGAGCAATTCCATGCAAACTGCCGTGAATAGTGAGTGGCAGGTGCTGTCAGGCTCCAATTGCTTTTAATGGGGCTTCCTGACTGCAGCTATTAGTAAGCATCCCCGCTCAGTCTTATGCAAACAGCTATATACCTAGGTGGGGCCTCTGACATCATCAAGTCCAACGAACAGTCCATTAACCTTGCATTTTACGTAAAGATAAAAAGAACAGTTCAACACTGGAACATAGGGCAGTGCCAAGATCGGGTACATACTTTCAAAAATTTATTTGATATCATTTAATGTTTACATAGAGTTTGGCTTTAAGATTAGCCTAGAAAACATGTGAAAATGAGCTTAGAGCTCCACCTGTTGGATGGAAATATATAGATGTATACAAGATACCAAGTTCACCTAAAATAAATGAAAAAAAAGTACCTGCCAAATGCAACATGCCATTTATTTTTTTTCTGCAGCATGGTACAGCCCTAAACAGCTGCATTTCTGTTTATGTGGGTGGTCAGGAGGCGGTGAAATGGTCAACTGCCTTATTTTGGCCGCCCGTGTGATAGAGACCTAATGTAGATTTAGCTCTGTTCTATAACACCCCAAAACCATGAGTTCTCTGTCTTGCCAATGTTTTTGCCTAGGAAATCTGTTTTTGGCCCTGCACCCTCTAGCATCATATCAAATGAAAAGATAGGTCAAGTATTGACTTCCTAAATGAGGATGAGATTTGTATACTATTAATCGTATGGTACTTTACAATAAAGCTAGATGTGTCTGCTATTGAATCTAATTGGAGATTTAGCACACTTTTAGGCATTGATTAAACAGAAGTACCAAATGAATTGCACATTTTGAAAAGGTCATTACAGCCCCCTGTCTAAATTATCAGTATAATTATATACAAGCAGTGAATTTTTATAACATGTAAGAACTTTCTCTAACTTTTTATTTATGCCCCATTTCTGAATAGTCATTTTCTGTCAAGTTTAAGGATGTAAGACATTTCAAAGTCTTGTAAGTCTTTTTAAAGCCAATATGATCCTTCCTTATATCAGAATTAAAAATTCATACCGGTATTTATTACTTCTTTCCAATAACTAATTTATAAACTGTAAAATGTTTCCAGAGTCATGCTGACCTTAAGCAGAGCTGAGAGCTGTTTAATGGGAATTCCCAGAGTATCCTTAGTGTTAGTTTATGTGAAGGTGAACTAACACTGTGCAACCACCCCTTCCCCCCAGTTTCCTGTCTTCTTACCTCAGGGGCTGCTGAGCTGTCAGTGCCCCTGCAGCTGGCCCAGTGGTCCAGACAGTACCGGGACAAGGTCATCCAGGGCAAAGATTCCAAACTGCGCCCCCCCCCCGCATATGATGTGCAAGCTTAGGGTATCCTACTTCCAGCAGTCACTCGCTTGTCAATATCACTGCCGCTGTCACTACTCCTGTCAGCATTGCAAAAAAAAAGAAAGGCGCCCCCAGTAAACAATTGCGCCCAGGGAAGCCGTCCCTCCATCCCACCCCTTGTCCTGGCCCTGGGTCCAGGGATTTGAAATCCCCATGCTTCTCCCTCTTCTCTGTACAATGCTTCTAGGATTTTATTGTTCTGGTCCATCCCAGGAATGCTGGATCGGCTACATGAACAATGAAAGCTTATCAGTCCCAGAGATCAGTACAGCCGAGGATGTACGGTGCAAGTCCACCATCACTTTTAGATGAACTATCCCTTTAAATCTGAACTCCAAGAACCGCAACAAGTCTAAATACAAGAGCCATCTGTATTTCTACTTGAATCTGTGTGCTTTGTGTATTTCTTCCAGATCTGTGCAGTAATCCAGTGTGAAATTTGCCTCTATTACAAGAAGCTTCTGCACAAAGACCGGATTTATATCCTTTGTGCATTTAAATATTTGTTGTGCCTGTAATTCAGCTTTAAAGTAGAACACCATCAAATTATATTTTCTGTTTGGCTGGCATTAAATAGGGTAGAACCCAACATGAAGTTTTTGTTACTGTCAGGGACCCAGATTCCTCTCCTACCACCACCCCCACTGCTGAGATAGCCAGAGCTTTGCTGTAAGATCCACAGCTTGCAGGACCCCGGTTGGCAGATGTCCCGGTTGCCCGCGCTAGCGCACCCCTGTCTGCCCAGTTACCGGAGCTCAGTGGCAAAACTTGTGGCACTGAGCTCTGGAATTCAGCTGTGCAGGAGGAGGGGGGAAGGGTTTTTTATGTGTGGGGGCAGCTTTTTTGCCGCCCCCCCTCCCCCTGCAAAATGCAATGATGACCCAAAAGGATGTTAATGACAGGCAGGGCAGCAGTCTACCTAGTGATATACATATATATTATTGACAGCCATCACCATAATCTGGGGGTGGCTGTAGGCTGCTTTTAGCCAGAGCCTATGTTGGCTATGCATAAATCCAGCCCTGACTGAAGAAGCATAGGGTCTAATGTCATGCAGACATGCAGAAGAACCAATTTAAGTGGAGGTGTATCAACATATGAATGCATTTTTGGGTTGTGAGAGTAAACTAAATCCTGTGAAGCCTAATGCTTTCTCCAACACTCAATGTGCTCTTTAACTGCTTGCTGACCGCCGGCTGTCTATTGACAGCCAGGCGGCGAAGCTCTCGTGGCGGGAGGGCGTCATATGACGCCCTCGCCTTTTCGGCCCACCACGGGGACGCACGCGCGCCTGCCGTGTTACTGGGGACTCGGTGCACCCGCGATTGCCCGGTAACACAGCAGGACCATAGATCTGTGTGTGTAAACACACAGATCCACGGTCCTGTCAGAGGAGAGGAGACTGATGGTGTGTTCTCAGTACAGAGAAACACTGATCGGTCTCCTCCCCTTGTCAATCCCCTCCCTCTACAGTTAGAATCACTCCCAGGGAACATGTTAACCCCTTCATCGCCCCCTAGTGGTTAACCCCTTCCCTGACAGTCACATTTATACAGTAATCAATGCTGTTTCATTGCACGGATCGCTGTATAAATGTGAATGGACCCAAAAATGTGTCAAAAGTGTCCGATATGTCTGCCGCAATATTGCAGTCATGATAAAAATCGCAGATCGCCGCCATTACTAGTAAAAAAAAATAATAATAAAAATGCAATAAATCTATCCCCTAATTTGTAGGCACTATAACTTTTGCGCAAACCAATCAATATATGTACGTATCGGCCTAAACTGAGGAAAAAAATAGTTTTAAAAAAAAAAATGGATATTTATTATAGCAAAAAGTAAAAAATATTTTTTTTTTTTTTTCAAACTTGTTGCTCTTCTTTTGTTTATAGCGCAAAAAATAAAAAACGCAGAGGTGATCAAATACCACCATAAGAAAGCTTTATTTCTGGGGAAAAAAGGACGCCAATTTTGTTTGGGAGCCACTTCGCACGACCGCACAATTGTCATTCAAAGTGCGACAGCGCTGCAAGCTGAAAAATGGCTTGGTCAGGAAGGGGGTGAAAATGCACTGTATTGAGATGGTTAAAGTGTATGTCCAGCCATTTCTAAAATGTATGCCCAAACCTCCCTCTCTAGCTTATGTCCCAATTATATTATTTTCTTTCACCTAGCGTGAAACAACTTTTATTACTCATTCTAACATAATTACCAGGGCTTTTAAACATTTTGAGGCCTCCGTTCCTGTTGGCTTAGGCACACTCCCAGAACTTGCTAAGTCAAGAACCCTTTTCCTACAAACAATGTGTAAACAGGCTCTTGGCAGTCAATACAACAGCATTGTTCTGCTGGAAAAGAAATCAAAGTATGCATCTGGAGTGAGGTGGGGATAGGCAGAATTCTGCAACTCCTGGGAATTTCAGTACAGCAGAGATCAAACGGAAAACACTGGATTTCTGTCAGATCGACAATTATTTACTGTACTTGCAGTATTTTACAGGGATAAAACATGGTGAAATGTGATTTTATTGCAGAAATGTACTGATTTTTTTTTTGCACAATCACACACCTAAAATACAAAGGAGGGCTGTTAAGAAATGCCACAGCAGTCTTCAAAAGGAGTCTAGCCAGATCAGTGCTATAGGCATCCCATATCATTTAGTTTTATCCAACATCGCTGTGCAGTAAACAAGAAGCCAACATAATGGGGCGTGTAGAAGAGTTTAGGGCATTGGATGGAGATTTGCCGGAAATAATAAAGTCTTAACTATTACACCATCCCTCACAAAGGGACCTTACTTTCTGACACAAGATAGATTGGATGTGATGTTTATATAAGGAAAATTGACAAGTATTCCCAGCTCTATCACAATATCACAGACAGAAAAGCAGCTCTGGCAGAAGAGCTTCTTGTGCTTTTTGGTTTTCCCGATTTACAGCTTCACCTCCTCTGTCTTCAGCTTAATTCCAGTGTCAGCACTGCACACGTGTTCCGGACTGTTTTATTTGAGTCACCTGGGAGCCTTCTTCCCCCTTCCATCATGCATTTTTCATGGCCGTTTTCTGCTTCTCTTTCTTTGCTTGCCTCGGGAGCTCATATCGATGAAGACATAGAAAAATAGTGCTGTTTGCTCCTCAAGGCCTTGTGTCAGCTACTGCTCCTTATTTTCCGCTGTGTGCTTATGCTCTTTTTGGGAAACATTTTCCTTAGGAAGGTCAGTTATACAGAACTCTGGAGGCCTCTAATGTGAATAATTACATAGATGTGGTACAGAACCATGGAGCTGTCCCCTCATAGATGCCAGCCAAGGGCAGCATTATAACCATGGCAGGCTGTGCAGCTGCTGTGGGGTCCAGAAGCACAGAAGATGTAGCTGTCTGCTACACAACAAGTTTTTTTTTAACCTCTTGAAAACAATTAGTATTGTGCTTTTATGGTGTACTTGCCCCTAAGATGAAGATTACAGAGGTGGATGGGCATTAGGGTGAGTTTGACATTATTTCTGAAAACAGACCAGTGGCTTTCCCTGCAAAGTATGCAATTAAAACCCATCTGTTTTGCTACAAACGCCACCAAACTCAGCTTAAAGCGGAGAACCGCCCACATATATATTTTTTTTCTATTAGGCATCCCTCTCTGCTTGTATGCGTTAATATACATTAACACATGTATATATTTAAATCCCTTTTTTATAATTTACTTATTTTCGTGTTCCTGAGCGATTCCATCTTGATTGTGGGCATGTGAAGCCCACTAGGACTCTCTTCCAGGATAAGTTGCTGGCTACCCAGCATGCACCTCCCGATCTTGCGCATCGACATTGTTAGTCGGGCTTAGCGCTGACAGCGCGTCTTGTTTCCATCACAATGGGCTGTGACAGAGGAAGGGCCTGCCCCGTTGTTATTGCAAGGAAGATAAGCAATCAATCTCCAGCATTTCACGTAATTTCCTGATGCTAGCCTTCGGCGCTGCCCACTGACTCCTGGGAAACGGTGACACACATCTCCCTGGAGCACAGGCGCCGTGGGATATGATGTAAGTCGCTATGGCCCCGAAGGGGCAGATTAGAAAGGACCCCATAGCAAAAATGCTGACAGAGTAAGTAAAAAAAAATGTTGTTGTTCATGCTGTAAGCTGCTGATTTATGTAAAGATTATATTATGGGTGGAACTCCGCTTTGAAGACAATCTACATTTGACATTTCTGCGTGGATTTGAGGCTGGCTTCCCCGAACCTGTGCTCTGTGGTTCTATCCATGACCACCCAAACGTGGAGCTAAACTCATTATATTAACCTTTTTTATTTTATCCCTCCCTCTTACAGAAATTGAAAAAGAAAATATTATTTTTACTTTTCAGAACTTATCTATGCTGCAAGGCAGCATTTCCTGGTTCCAGTCATATGTCAGGCACTGCTGCCTCCTGTAATTGCTACTTCACAGCTGTCCCAGAGGCGGTAAGTTACTAAGGCACAACTGTGCGGCATATTTCTGCACGTGCGCACAAACGCTGCCAGGCAGTATAATGGCAATCGGCCAGTAGCTTACAGCATTTGCGTGCATGCACAGAAATTTTCCATGCATGGGCAGATGTGCCATTGGTCTCTGCCAGGTTCTAGATAACTGGAGGACACCGGCGGCGCATATGCGCACGCACCCAAGTTTGAAAAATGGCGGTGCAGAAAAGGGCCCAGGGGAAGGCAATTCATTCAGCAGTTCAGTTCCAGTTTAAGATCACAGTGACCAGTGAAAGGAACCACAGAGCACAGTGGAGACACAGGCATCTAACACCCCAGAAGTGTCATATGCCTGAAATCTTTCAACAAGAATTTCTCTGTAGTACAGAAGAATTTGGTGAAGTAGGCAGTGGGACAGGTGAGCAATATTTGCTTGCTTTGCCACTGGTCACCCCACCAAGTGTTGCATTCTGCCTTCTTACCTAATCTATCCCTTAAGCTGATTACTGATAATACTTAACTCCTCTAGAGCAGTGATGGCGAACCTTGGCATATGTTTTGGAACTACATTTCCCATGATGCTCATGCACAGCGATGCTAGCACTGTAACTGCTGTCTGATGTTGTTTCAAATGTTATGTTTTCATACCAGATGTGTGCTTACTTTACAGCCCATAACGTATGACTTGATGTAGTTCATGGTAATACATGCTTACTATAGTAATAAGAGCATAAGATGACCAGATTTTCAAAATTAAATCTGGGGACACCCTACTGACTGCACCCACTTTAATGGGGATGGGGCATAAGCAGAGTAGAGACAGGGCTAATGGTAGCAGGGATCAAAAGTAAGCAACACATAGAGTGCAGAGGGCAACCAACCGTAAGTAACCCACTAACTGCAGGGTTCAGGAGTAAGTAACCCATAGGGTGTCGGGGGCAAGAGTAGTTCAGCGGACAGGAGGAAGTATATCACAGTGTGCAGAGGTCACAAGCGTGTATTGCACAGAGTGCATTATACACAGTAAATAACTCAGTGCAGGCATCAGTAGTATGTAATTCAGAGAGTGCAGAGGTCAGGAGTAAGCAACTCACAGACTGCACGAGCACACAGAGTGCGAAGGTCAGGAGTAAGTAATGCACAAAGTGCAAAGGTCAGGGGTATGTAACACAAGGAGAGGAACGGTCAGGAGTAATGCAGAGTGCAGAGGTAAAATGTAAGATAAGCACAAACTGTCTTCAAAGCAAAAGTTCTCCCTCCTCACACACACATGACAAAACCATCATCCCATGGTGTTGAACGCACAGTTTGAACCTGAAGTTTAAGCATCGTGTAACATTTATGCCTTTATTTGCAAAGAAATTACCTTGTAACATGTCTTCCTGTGTGTATGAACAACCCACCAATATCACCCAGGGAAACACTGACTGTGGTTTCTCACACAAACTTAGTTACAGCAATGCAGCAGCAGACTAGCTAGTATTGGCCTGTGGTATCCTTAGAAACGGGACTGCAGTGACACCACTCAAATGCAAGCGATATTTATGGGGTGTCACCGATTAGAGGAGGAACCAGGTATCACTGTGACAGATGAATGGGCCTGCATTTTTCTACCCCACTTCTGGTGACAGCTTGCAACACTCCCTGCTTATTCAAGAGAGCCATCCTCACACAGCAAAGAGGCCACAGCTGTCATGGAGATGGCAGTGCAAACAGGTTGCTAAGTAGATTACAGGGTCGGGGACTCCATATTTAATCAGGGATACATTTTAATTCCTGGGACAACCTCCTGAAAACAGGGACTGTCCCTGGAAATCGGGGAGGTCTGGTCAGTTTACATAATGGCCAGTTGTGTGTTATCTCACAAGCCTATATTAAAGAGCTTAGCCATCCTCCTCCCCTGTCAGCTCTGCTTATATGTATTGCTTCTTTCCTGCAGCAACACAAGTCCACTATGTATGAATGATTTGTATCTCTATCAACCTCTCTTACGCATCATATTCCAGTCAGTGACACACCTTCTTTAATGAAACCCCAAGAGGTGAACTAAAACTAGGAGAGGGAATAAAATATTGTCGACTGGAAAATGGACCCAATGTGTGATCAATACGCAGGGATTGATGGAGAGTAACCGAGACAGAAAACTGAGATTCAGCAATCTGTTTGTCCTTGGTGCATATTAAAGGCACATCAGTTATAGTACTGATGTTCCCCATTGTACGAATGCTGATTGGGGTGATGGATGTGTTTATGAGTGGCAGCAACTGGACGTAGTGAAAAAACTTTACTACTTAAACCGCAGAAGAGCAGAGCCAAGATATGGATTGAGGTGGCGTATGTTACATTAAAAGCACCGTAACTGCAGAAATGTAATTTACTTGTTTTTTCTCCTGGAGTGAAGTGAGGACAATCGGCAAACCTTGTCTGAGACTTGTAGTTACTTTTTTTTTTTTTTTTTTTTAACAGAATGGGGAGATTTCCCCTCATTTGCTATACTTGTGACACCAGAACAAGAATTAGGAGGAGAAGTTGTCCCTAGTACAGGATGGCTTGAACCTAGGGCTATGAAAAGGGAAAGGGGGCAGGAGGGGCGTCTGCTCTGGGTGCAGTGTTTTCATGTGGGGTGGTGCCATGTGGTGAGCTGCATTCTCCTCCTCACACGCCGGAGAAATGGTCCATTAAAAACCCTGGCTGTCAGTATATGTGGCCAGCACCGGTCACTGCCAATTCTCAGCAGTCTCTAGAGTGTGACCCAGGCCACCATAAAGAGATCTGAGGATGGAGGGATGGCTGTGTCTGCTCTGTCCCCTAGTTCTAACCTGTTTGAATTAAACGATATTAGGCTACCACTCTATAGTGATGGACAGAAATTAGTCCAAACAACTGGTTGGGGATTATATGAATGTAATGACAAAAGTCAAACAATGCACAAACCATTCAACAGGCAAATAAAGAAGAGATTCAGGGATATCGTACTAGGTAAAGGAATACTGATCTACAAGCTGGCAGAAAATGTAACTGTAATAATGTTAGAAGGGATTGGTGTCCACCCTGTATGTAGATAAGGCATCAGCTAACCCACATCCCTAATGAAATAGAAAAAAGAATCACTCAAACGAGTGTGTGTCCTCTGTGGGATTTTAAATTGGGTTGCTGGCATTCAATAATAGTAAGAAGGTAAGAAAGGAATTTCTTAAAAAGATATTTATTAGTAGAAAACTATAAAATTAGCTATGACATTGAACATCTAAAATGGATGTATATTGGAAATATGTAACATATACATGAAACAGTTTTGACCAACTCTATCGAAAAAAAATTATACAATAGAGATAACCCGACGTTTCGAGGTGTGTTTGGGAGTTGACCTCTTCTGCAGGGGTAGTTTTTGGTCACATCAAAAAGCAGGTCTGTAATAAGACAATAAAACAAAAAAGAAAAAGAAGGAAAGAACAGAACAGTATCTTTAAGTATATGTAATGCATGGCAATTTTGGGAAATAGCCATATATGTGGTACAGCTTATACAGTGCATGATTATATTCCAAAAAGCAGGGGACACATATATATAAATACTAACCATGTATATGGACAGTACGTTTCTCCAAAGAGTCTATAACATCCAGTGAAGAGATAGATCTGCCGCAGCTCTACAGGGGTCAGGAGACAGAGGGGACAAAGGGAGATCGAAGTGTGTAATAAGAAAGGGAATGGCGGGCAAAGACAACCCCCCAGAATAGACCCTAATTCCCCCAGATGGACAGTAGATCTCGGCCGTCAGAAAGGTTCCACAAAGGGCACCCCTATAGGGACACATCTCATTCCGTATGGAAAAATATATATCAGGACCTGGGAAGAAGGTAATTCACCTCTTCTCCGGGTAACTAAAAAATAAATACAAAAAAAGATACCTAATGGACCTTATAGATGCATATACACCAATGCAAAACAGACTGAATTAAATAAACAAAACAAAAGTAAAAAGCATACCCTCACTCCTGACTCGCAGTGTGTGTGATCACAGGTGTAGAAAAACACAGAGAAGCCGGACTTGGAGATTCCCTCAGAGAATAAAGGCTATGAATATGGCCCCCCTCCAAAACTATGGTATGGGGAAATCTAAGAACATCAGGTATAAGAAAGCAAATTGTTAGCTCTCTAAATAGTTAAGCTCATCTTAGTGGAAGGCGCACGGCGTCACCACACACTCACACGCCATCCAGTGGATGGTAAATATCGGCGATCTCGGAGTAAGACGCCAGGAGGCATGCCTACGTCATGCCTCTCCGTAGCAAACAGAGCCGCACGATGTGTATGAACCTTTCTGACGACCAAGATCTACTGTCCATCTGGGGGAATTAGGGTCTATTCTCGGGGGTTGTCTTTGCCCGCCATTCCCTTTCTTATTAAACACTTCGATCTCCCTTTGTCCCCTCTGTCTCCTGACCCCTGTGGAGCTGCGGCAGATCGATCTCTTCACTGGATGTTATAGACTCTTTGGAGAATACATGGTTAGTATTTATATATATGTATCCCCTGCTTGTTGGAATATAATCATGCACTGTATAAGCTGTACCACATATACGGCTATTTCCCAAAATTGCCATGGATTACATATACTTAAAGATACTGTTCTGTTCTTTCCTTCTTTTTCTTTTTTGTTTTATTGTCTTATTACAGACCTGCTTTTTGATGTGACCAAAAACTACCCCTGAAGAAGAGGTCAACTCCCAAACACACCTCGAAACGTCGGGTTATCTCTATTGTATAATTGATTTTCGATAGAGTTGGTCAAAACTGTTTCATGTATATGTTACATATTTCCAATATACATCCATTTTAGATGTTCAATGTCATAGCTAATTTTATAGTTTTCTACTAATAAATTTATTTTTAAGAAATTCCTTTCTTACCTTCTTACTATTGTTGAATGCCAGCAACCCAATTTAAAATCCCACAGAGGACACACACTCTCGTTTAAGTGATTCTTTTTTCTGTAATAATGTTCAACAAAGTTATACCTGGGGCAACAGGGTTGAATTTTTAGTATTAACAAATTCAATAAATTAAAGGGTCCTTGTGCGTACATTATGCATACAGCCCATATAGCAGGTGGGCGTATATGTGTTGCTGACATAGAGGTACCCCTGAAGGTGTCTCAAAGTACCTGGAACCTAATTGTCTGCCTTGGCCGGCTTACAATGGGGCCCTTCTACAAATGGTGCATGTGTAGCTGTCCATTTAATAGTGTGCAGCAGATGGCTTGTGGGCTGCTAAACAAGGGGGAGTCTCTGTTGCATTAAAGTGGAAGTAAACCCCCCTATCGTTTTCAGCCAAGGAAGCTGCCATCTTTGCCTCTGTTTAATCTTCAACTGCCACGGTGCTGCACATGTGATCCGTTATGACACCAGCCATTGGATGGTTTGACTGTTTGGTTGAGAGCACAGCCAATGTGCAGTTAGCATTCACGGCATGCCTTTTTTTTTTTAGACTGTTAAATAGATGGGTTTACTTCCGCTTTAACTAACTTTATCAGTGTTGACATAAGCATGGATGTTCAGCTCTACCCTTCCTGGTTCTCTGCAAGTCCAGTACTCCACAAGGCTCAGTCTGTCAGCTCTGGTGTAGGCACAGCAAGGGATTCCTCTGAAGCTCAGTCATCAGGCTCTTGTGGACACAGCAAGAGCCCCCGTCTGTGTGCAGGCTCAACAAAGACGATACATCATGCAGCATGGCTTCCTCTCAGACCCCTCCATATCTTGATTTGCCCAAGAAAACCATCCTGTGTCTCTCCTTTGTGTGCAGAGATTTCGGTCCCTGTAGTTCTTGTTCATTCACTTTCATTATACAGTGCCTCTTTAAGACTACATTTCCCAGAATCCTGGCTACAACAGCAATTGATACATTGTCAAATTCTATCTCTTACACTTCAAGAATCTGTGAAATTTCTCATTACTTCCTTCCCCGACCCAGAAGGGACAAGAAGCAAAATCAGGCAAGGGCTCTAATCCTTACTTGTTCTGTCAAACATGAAAAACACAGTTTTGTCTCAAGTTGGACTTTAAACAGCCAATTAACATCCTGTTCTTCTCCACACGTTGGTTTTATTATCTGAAAGTATGTGAACCTCACACTTTCATAGTGCAGGACCTTGCGTTTCCATAGTGACTGTGATGTAGAATTGCAAAAAGTTCGGAGGAGGTTTTAACTGGTCAATGTTTTGCGAGGCTGCCCACCGCCAAATATGCTGAAAGTTGGAATCACCTGTCATCCTAACAACATTGTTTGCTTATGGTTTGACATGGGGTGTTTTCTTTCATTTGCGGAGGTACTTTCCTGTATGTGTATTGTACAGGACGCAGTGGCTGGGTCCTGGAAGGACGCTATGTTTCCCCTCTGTTTGGCCTGTGATCCCTTTAAGGGAACAAAAAGGGTTAACTCACCTGTCAGAGGAGGTGGGTTTAAAAACAAGACAGGAAGTTGCAGATGGGTGGAGGAGTGCAGAGGAGATAGTGGTTTGTGTTTGGCTTGATTTGCAGCAACCAAAGTCAACAGCAGCGTTCGGCCTGGAAGCCTCCTAGCAGATGAAGTCACCTGCGACAGCACCCCAGGACTGTGTTTGATTGCGATAGCAATTCGGGACTTTTGATAGTCGGTGTGACTGAAACCTTTTTCTTTTGTTTTGCTGCTGTGAAGCTGTTTAAGTTTAATAAAACCTCCTTTTGAACTAAAAGCCTGTGTCCTGCGGTCTAGCTGGTCCCCCGAACTTTACAAGTGGTGCTCGGATGCGGGCAGGACAGAGTAACAGGCGTGTTTTTTTTTTTTTTGCTGGCTTTTGCATTTGAATTTAAAACTGACATTTAAAGGGACAGTACAGTGAATTTATGTCCTGGGTTAAAGCTGCCCAAACCCTGAAAGCTGAAGCAATGGAGGAACTAATTAAACAACTGTCCCTGGCTAATATACAAGCGCAGACCCGCCATGAGGAAGCTAATCAGCGCTTAGCAACTCAGCTGGAGGTACAGCAAGAAAATACTCGCCTGTTGGTGGCTCAGTTGGCAGCACAGCAAGCAACCCAGCAAGGGGTTATGCAGGCTCAGGTGACTGCCTTAAAAGAAGTAGTACAGCAGTTGTCTCAGGGGCGTGAGCAAGCGGCTGTTGCCCCTGGCAACCAGGTGACCGTGAGGGCAAGCCATTTTTTGCAGAAATTGTCCCTGAGTGATGATGTAGAGGCATTTCTTGCTACATTTGAGAGGACGGCAGAGAGAGAAGGGTGGCCCCAGGACCAGTGGGCCGGCCTAATTGCCCCTTTTCTCACCGGAGATCCTCAAAAAGCCTACTTCGACCTGCCACCAGAGGACGCTAAAGACTATCAAAAACTAAAGGCAGAAATACTGGCTCGTTTGGGGGTGACTACGGCCGTTCGGGCCCAACGAGTGCACCAATGGAAGTATTGTCCAGATCGTCCACCACGGTCTCAAATGCATGACCTGGTGCAACTGGTAAGAAAATGGCTGCAGCCCGAAGTGTTGTCGGGCCCCCAAATCGTGGAGCGGGTCGTCCTGGACCGATACCTACGGTCACTGCCAGACGACCTTCAACGGTGGGTCAGCCATGGAGACCCCAAAACAGTGAACCTCCTTGTCGAGATGGTAGAGCGATATACAGTGGTGGAGGATCTGCTTGGCCCTACCAAGCGCCAAGGGCCCAGTCTGCCACGGCCTATTCGATCGACTGCCGCCCTTCGAAAGGATGTCCCCCGGAGCCCTGGAATCAACACCCCGGAAGGTCAAGAGTCACTCCCAGTACCTCCTCAGCGATCTGTTCCTGTTCGGAGAGGAGGGGATGTACAATGTTGGCGGTGTCATTCCTGGGGCCATACCCGGGCCCACTGCCCACTGCAAGAGGAGCCCATGGAATGCGGGGTTCTTCGGAGGGGGTCTTTTTATGCTCATAGAGCATGTACCACACACCTTGACCGCGGAGAAGAGAAATTTGAGTGTGTAGTCCAAGTGAACCACCTCCCTGCCTGGGCTTTGCTGGACTCCGGAAGCATGGTAACCCTTGTTCATCCTAGAGTACTTGGGAAGATCGGTCCGGTAAGCAAAACTTTACGGGTTGTATGCATTCACGGGGACACTAGAGAGTACCCTCTCATCTCGGTGTCCATCTCCACAGCATATGGCACTGGTACTCAAGAGGTGGGGGTGGTAAAGAACTTGATACATGATGTTATCATAGGACGAGACTGTCCATTTTTTGAAAAACTGTGGGGACAAGGAGAACTATCTGAACGATCCCAAGACTGGGGAGAAACTAGTTCCTCTGTTCCTATGGTTGAGGGTAATAACCCTGAGATGCCAAATGAACCTAATGTGGATCCAGTTGATACAAATGCTAATGATTGGGTTAGTGGTGATGAAAGTAGTGCTGATACTGTGAAGGGTGTCAAAATGTGTGGTTCGCAGACCTACCTGAACACTGAGGAGGGGGAACCTTCCCCACTTCAGGTAATGCTGGGTGAAGAGGATGAGGAAGTGGCCTCTACCCCTGCCCTGCCGGATTTGGGTGTTCCCCAGGGGACATTTGGTACTGCCCAGATGCAGGACCCCACTTTGGCCCGTGCACGGGAACAAGTTGTAGTATTAAATGGGGTACCCCAAGAGCCAGGTGCGAATGAGCGGTGGCCCCACTTTGCCATATATAATGAATTGCTTTATCGGGTTACCAAAGTGAGAGAAAATGTGGTAGAACAATTATTGGTACCCCAACAGTATAGACGCAAGGTCCTGGACCTGGCCCATGATGATGTTTTAGGGGGACACCTGGGAGTTGAAAAGACGGAGGCACGGATCACCGACCGGTTTTACTGGCCAGGTCTGAAAGCAGAGGTAAGAAGATACTGTGCCTCTTGTCCCACCTGTCAGTTGACCGCGCCGGTGACCCACTTCCGGAGCCCTTTGGTCCCTCTGCCCATAATTGAGGTCCCATTCGAGAGAATAGCCATGGATATAGTGGGTCCTTTGGTAAAGTCAGCTCGAGGTCACTCTTACATACTGGTGATCCTTGACTATGCCACCCGGTATCCTGAAGCGCTACCTCTGCGGAATACCTCCTCTAAGGCTATTGCTCGGGAATTATTCCAGTTGTTTACACGGACTGGTTTTCCCAAGGAAATACTCACGGACCAGGGCACCCCGTTTATGTCGAGGGTTATGGCTGGTGTGTGCAAGCTGTTCCGGATTAAACAGCTGCGCACATCGGTCTACCATCCACAAACGGATGGGTTGGTAGAGCGCTTTAATAAGACCCTTAAGTCTATGCTCAAGCGGGTTGTACAAAGGGATGGGAAAGACTGGGACTGCCTGTTACCCGCTCTCCTATTTGCTATCCGGGAAGTGCCCCAGGCCTCCACTGGGTTTTCGCCCTTTGAGTTGGTATATGGGCGGAGACCTCGCGGACTACTGGATTTTGTTAAAGAGGAATGGGAAAGTGAACCTATTCAGCATAAGAGTGTTCTTGAATATGTTTCCCAAATGCAGGAGAGGATCCGAACTGTGATGCCTCTAGTCAAAGAACATTTGCAAAAAGCCCAGGAGGCTCAACGACGGGTCTATAATAGGGCTGCTAGAATAAGGAACTTCCAAGTGGGGGATCGAGTAGCGGTGTTGATCCCCACTGTGGAAAGTAAATTCTTGGCCAGGTGGCAAGGCCCCTTTGAAGTTGTAGAAAAAGTGGGAGAGGTAAATTATAGAGTCCACCAACCAGGTAAGAGGAAACCCTATCAGATATATCATGTAAACTTGTTAAAGCCCTGGACAGACAGGGAACCGGTGACCTCCCTGGCTGGTGCAAGACTTGAGCCTAGGGTTGGGGTGGAGAGTGTCCAAGTAGCAAATACCCTGTCTAGAGTCCAAAGTCAGCAGGCAAAGGAGTTCTTGCAGAGAAATAAAGAGAAATTTTCAGACTTGCCAGGGCTCACTAGTGTCATAGAGCATGATATTGTCACGGAACCAGGAGTCAAAGTTTTTGTCCGGCCTTACCGCATTCCAGAGGCCCAAAGGAAGGCTGTTTCAGAGGAAGTGAAGAAGATGTTGGACCTGGAGATTATTGAGGAATCACAGAGTGAGTGGTCAAGCCCGATTGTGTTGGTACCGAAGCCCAACGGGACTCTGCGATTCTGCAATGATTTCCGGAAACTAAATGAAGTTTCACGGTTTGATGCCTACCCCATGCCCCGGGTAGATGAGCTTATTGAGAGACTAGGTCCAGCCAGGTATATCACTACATTAGACCTTACCAAGGGGTATTGGCAAATCCCGTTGACTAAGGCTGCTAGAGAGAAAACTGCTTTCTCTACCCCAGAGGGAAGTTTTCAGTACAAGAGAATGCCTTTTGGATTGCAAACTGCTCCAGCCACATTTCAGAGGGCAATGGATAGGATTTTACGTCCTCATCGGGAGTATGCCTCAGTATACTTGGATGACATAGTCATTTTTAGCAGAGACTGGGAGTCACACTTGCCCAAAGTCCAGGCAGTACTGGACTCTCTTTGGAAGGAGGGGTTTACAATAAACCCGGAAAAGTGTGCTTTGGGAATGGAGGAGGTGAAATACCTGGGCTATGTTGTGGGTAGAGGGGTAGTAAAACCTCAGGTCAACAAGGTAGAGGCTGTACAGAATTGGCCCCGCCCCCTCACAAAAAAACAGGTACGTGCATTCCTGGGTATGGTGGGATACTACAGGAGGTTTGTACCCAACTTTGCCACGTTGGCAGCTCCATTGACCGATCTGACTAAGGGTCGGAAATCGGTCATGGTGGAGTGGAATGCAGACGCTGAGAAAGCTTTTTTGGAGCTCAAATCGGCACTGTGCCAACACCCTGTCCTAGTAGCACCCAATTTTTCAAAAGAGTTTGTTGTACAGACTGATGCTTCCGATGTAGGATTGGGAGCAGTTTTGTCACAGGTTATTCATGGCGAGGAGCACCCAGTAGTCTTCCTCAGTAGGAAGTTAACACCAGCGGAGAAAAACTACGCTATAATTGAACGAGAGTGTCTGGCCATTAAGTGGGCTCTGGAATCCCTCAGATATTACCTCTTGGGGAGGAAGTTTAGGCTGATTTCTGACCATGCCCCTTTAACATGGCTGAGACAAGGTAAAGGGACTAATGCCAGGGTTACCCGGTGGTTCCTGGCACTCCAGGAATTTAAATTTGTAGTGGAGCATAGGCCCGGGAGACTGCATCAAAATGCAGATGCCCTCTCCCGAGTCCATTGTTTGAGCTCCACGGTTGCCTCCATCTCCTTGGCGTTGGGGCACAGGGGGGGGATATGTACAGGACGCAGTGGCTGGGTCCTGGAAGGACGCTATGTTTCCCCTCTGTTTGGTCTGTAATCCCTTTAAGGGAACAAAAAGGGTTAACTCACCTGTCAGAGGAGGTGGGTTTAAAAACAAGACAGGAAGTTGCAGATGGGTGGAGGAGTGCAGAGGAGATAGTGGTTTGTGTTTGGCTTGATTTGCAGCAACCAAAGTCAACAGCAGCGTTCGGCCTGGAAGCCTCCTAGCAGATGAAGTCACCTGCGACAGCACCCCAGGACTGTGTTTGATTGCGATAGCAATTCGGGACTTTTGATAGTCGGTGAGACTGAAACCTTTTTCTTTTGTTTTGCTGCTGTGAAGCTGTTTAAGTTTAATAAAACCTCCTTTTGAACTAAAAGCCTGTGTCCTGCGGTCTAGCTGGTCCCCCGAACTTTACAGTATAATTTATTCGTGATTTTACCTTTTTAGCACATCACTATAATTTGAGGAAGCGGCTATTCTGAGGCTGAAACAATGCTTATATTGCATGTGAATAAATAAAAAGCTCAAGCTGAGCATGTATGGTATGCTGGTAATGTTCTTATGGCTACACAAACAATGCCACCAACTGTTAAAGATGACCACAGACCTTGACAAATAAGCCTTTAATCATAAGGAGAGCACCACATCCCCCGACTGTGGAGCTGTATAATGGCCAAAGTCAATAAGCTCATTGTACAATCTTCTACGAACCGTGGCCTGTGGGCGGCCCTTTGCTTGCCTGTAAGCTGCCCTTGTGAACTGTTCCTCCCACTGATATGAGGTACTATTCTTCCTTTTGATAAGAGACACTATTACTCCTAGTGACACCATCAATGAGGCACCATTCCTCCCACTGACACTAATGATGGGGCATTATTCCTTCTACTGACATTAATAATGGGTCACAATTTCTTCTGCTGACACCAACAATAGGGTATATTTCCTCCCACTGATATAAATGATTGGGCACAATTTCTCTCACTGACGCCTATTACTCCAACTAATACCAGTGATGGGGCACTATTCCTCCTCCTACTGACAGCCACTACTATGTAATTTTTTACTCCCACTAACCACCAAACCTGAGACATTGGGGTTGATTTACTAAAGGCAAATAGTCTGTGCTCTGCAAGTGCACCCACAAGTGCACTTGCTCTAGATCTGAGGAGAACATGCAAGGAAAATAAAAAACAGATCTAGCACAACTGCACTTGTAGTGCACAGTATATTTTGCCTTTAGTAAATCAACCTCATTGTCTATTCCCCATGATGCTAGGTCATCTTCTACTCTTACTGACTACTCTCACTCTACTCTACTGAGGGACAGTAACCTGGCCCTTTGTTTAGAAAATTTGGAGACCCCTGGCCTAACTGCATGGAGACAAATTGAATGGGTAGTTGTATAGTCAGCTTGTAATGTTTATGGTGAGAGCGTAAGGGCAATTGATGGAAAAACTGAGATAGTTTGTTTATCTTGTTCAAAGGTAAGGTTTTTATTGAAAGATAAACATATGGTAACAAGTATAATGTATCAATTAAAGGTATTTTAGTAGTTGCATGTAAAATAAAGAAGCAGGTTACGGCATTGTATTGATATAACACACAGATGGTAAAATTAATGTTAGCTAAGTTCCCTATTTATCAAAATGATACAGAGTTTTCAGACTGTTTTAATATTAGCTTACATTAATATTTAGAGGATCATTATCAGCTAATGAAAGAAAATTAAGTCTATTTGTGTTGAGTTCTTACGTGTGTTAAACATTTGAATAAAGTATATATATCAAACTACTAAGTGTGATATTTTAAATACATTCCATATCACCTGTTGCTGTTAGGTACCTTATGAAATACTAATAAGAGAGAAATAAGGAAGAGAAGAAAAAAGAAAGAAAGACAATAAAAATATGGAAAGGTGTGGGGTCAGAGGGCATGGGGTGTTCCATAGGCATAATCTATTCTTATAGTTTTATCATTGTTGCATATAAAAATGTTAGTTACCATGACTGGAGTACCTGGTGGTCAAAGTTTATAGTAAACAATGTGTGATCCATGGTTTCCATAGACCTTCATATCCTTTGAGATTTTCTTTATCTAGGGCTTCCATTTTTAAATGCAACAATGACCGATTCATTCTGTGCTTGGTTTCTGCTATGTTTAGTAAGGGAGTTTTCCATGCTTTAGTTATTGTCTGTTTTGCGGCCCGTCATAAGTTGTATGAATAGCTTGAATTGTTTACGAGTTATGTAATCAGGTTTTATATTTAAAAGGGCAATTTCTTTTTTTTTTTTTATAATAGAACAATTCCACCACATGTGTATATGTGATCCTTGTTCTGAACAGCCGTGAAAGCAGAGACCTGAGTAATCAGGCGCAAATTTAGCTATTGTAGCAGGAACCAAATACCAGCATGAGAGTACCTTGTAGGTGGTTTCAATATCTATCGCATTAGGAGAAAAAGATTTGATATTGGATCAGATTGCAATGCAGACCATTTTGTTTTATCTATAGTTCGATCAAGATCTTTTTCCATTTCACCACATAAGATGGTAATTTAACATCTGATTTAACAAGCAATGTGGAGTATATTGTTGATATGAGACCTCTGGCATGAGGATCTTTCAAGCATATATTTTCAAACTTAGTAAAATCATCTACAGAGTCGTCAATGCTTAGGAAAGGAATACAAAAGTTCTTAATTTTAAGGTAACAAAATATTTCTGATTGGGGGTGCCCAAAACACTTGCATGAGTCTGGGAAGGGATGGATTGTTGTATTTAGAATCATGTGATGTAAACATGTTATACCTCCTTTGGACCAAGCCCAGAAAGTTGGGTTTTTGAGAAAAGATTGTGGATTATGTTTGGATTGCAGACCATGAGAGATCTTGAGTCTATCCCAGATAGCTAGAGAATTTTTAGTGATTGGGTTTTTTAAAGTTTTACGATCTATGGGACGTAACCATAAAATATTGTGTATGGAGAGAGGGTCACAATCTATTGCTTCGATGGTAACCCACAGGGGAATCTCAGTTTTGGAGTGATATTTTATGGATTGTGCTAGTTGAGCGGCTTTATAATATAATGAAATGTTTGGAAATCCTAGGCCACCATGGATTTTGGGAAGGAATACGGTTTCTCTAGATATTCATGGTTTGCGTTTCCCCCAAGTAAATTTTATACATTTTTGTATTTTTTTGTATTATTCTAAGGAAATAGGAAAGGTAATCTTTAGCAGAACGACATGTAAATTTAGAGCCTTGAAATGCGAAACACACTGCAAAGGGGAATCCCCATTGATATGTAATTTGATTGCGTTGTAATACTTGTAGTAAGGGTTTTAAGGCCTTTCTTTTATTTATTGTAAGTTTGGACAAGTCTGCAAAAATCTGGTAATTATGTCCTTGGAAGTTAAGCGTTCCTTTATTCCTTGCTGCAGATAGTAGTTGCTCCTTTGTTCTGTAGAAATTAAACTTTGCAATGATATTGCGAAGCTGGACCATTACATTTTTTAGGTGTTAGGGCTCTATGTCCATTTCCAGATGGTCTATCGGGATGGGTGGTTGTAGTTCCTGAAAAAGTGCTGTCATTGTAGCTTGTAAGTCAATTACAGTTTCAGGAATACCTCTAATACGCAAATTAGAGAGTCTAGCACAATTTATGTAGTCTTCCAATCTTGTCTGTAATGTTGCATTTTCCTCTTTTAAGGTTGTCAATTTCATTATAGCATTCTACCTTGTTAATTTCTAAGTCATCTACTCTGGTTTTAAGTGTGGATAAGCGCTGACATAGCTCTCTCATTTCCTTGGTAAGGCTAGTAGTAATATGGTCAGAGGTGCTTTTCAATGCTTTTTTGAAGCATTTTTTTCTATTTGTTTCAATGTAACTGGTGAGGTAATTTCGTTCTGAGGTGAATCTTTCAAATGCTCAGTGTACTTCAGAATCATATGGTGCAGTCTGTGTGACAGTATATGCCTTTAAGTTGATATCATCACCGCTGGAGGTACCTGAGGCAGATTGCTGCAGCCCCGTTTTGGCTGTGCTGTGAGGCGGCGCTGTTTTGTTGATTATGGGACCCATATTCTGTCCAGTGACACAGGGACCGAGACGCCCGAATTCAGGAGTGCTGTGGGCACAAATTGATATATTTTATGTGCGGATGTTTGGCAAACACCGGCCGTTATTCGGCTTTATCTTTCTCTCAGAGAGCAGAGCTTCAGGCAGGCATGTCTGCTCCACTTGGCTCCGCCCCTCTTACGCTCCCATTGCAGGTCCTGTCTGGGGAATCTGTGTAAGTGAATGACACGGTGCCAAAAGCAACCTATGAGTTAGCATGAAGCAAAGCTGATCGAACGCGTAAATGTGCACATTTGCATCAGACAGTGGTTTACAATCATTCTATCAAGGTAATCGATGGTGCTTTGTCTATGTGATTAAAAATGAAAATCCCCCCCCCCAGTGAGTCATGTCATCTTTAACCACTTGCCAACCGCCGCTCACCGATATACGTGGGCACAATGGCAGCGGTACCTGTACAGCCACTTTAATTTGGGGGGCTAGTGGGCAGGCGCCTGCCGCGTACAGCATGACCGTGCCCGCAGGTCCCGCGGACTCGATGTCCGCCAATCATCGGGAGCAGTGATCGCTGTCATCTCAGTGGTAGCCCACCCCCCCCCCCACAGTTAGAATCACTCCCTAAGACACACTTAACCCCTGATCGCCCCTAGTGTTTAACCCCAGTGTCATTTACACAGTAATCAGTGCATTTTTATAGCACTAATCGCTGTATGAATGAAAATGGTCCCAAAATAGTGTCAAAAGTGTCCGATGTGTCCGCCATAATGTCGCAGTCACGATAAAAATCACAGATCACCGCCATTAATAATAAAAGAAAAAATAATAATAATAATAAAAATGCCACGAATCTATCCCCTATTTTGTAGACGCTATAACTTTTGTGCAAACCAATCAATATACGCTTTGCGATTTTTTTTTTTTTTTTTTACCAAAAATATGTAGAAGAATACATATAAGCTTAAACTGATGAAAAAAATAGTTTTTTTTATATATATATATATATATTTTTGGGGATATTTATTATAGAAAAAATTTAAAAAATATTGCTTTTTTTTGTATATAGCGTAAAAAATAAAAACCACAGAGGCGCTCAAAAAGAAAGCTCTATTTGTGGGAAAAAAAGGACGTCAATTTTGTTTTGGTGTAACGTCATACAGCCGCGCAATTGTCAGTTAAAGTGGCGCAGTGCTGAATCGCAAAAAGTGCTCTGGTCATGAAGGTTGTAAAAGCGCTTACAATAACAGAGCTACGAAGAAAACCATACCGTACGTTAAGTTCGTTTAACGTTATGTTAAATGATAGATTTTATCCATCGGACCTCCTGTGCTTCTTTTCTGAACTTTCCTGGTATTAGCTGCAATAGACAATAACAAATCTATTACTTGGCACAATTAAAAAAAGACAAATTAGGCTGTCGAATGAGACATGACCATCCTTTCACCTACACCCAGTCCTGCATGTGTCACTTGTGATCCAATAAACAATGCAAAGGTAATTGAGAAACTGAAATGCCTGTAACACAATATGGGATCTGTCTATCACAGCCAGGCTCAGCTATGCAGGATATATGACATATTAATACATGTCTGGAACATCATTTTAGATGCCTCATTTCAGCTCATTCTGGGCTTTTAATGCTGTCTCGCTGCAATTTCAGAGACCCCCCTCCCTCAGATTCCCAGTCCCTCTACCCCAATCTGGTTCTCTATCCTGCTTCTGTTCTGTTTTTAACCACTTCAGCCCCGGACCAATTTGCAGCTAAAGGACCAGGCCCCTTTTTGCAATTCGGCACTGCGTCGCTTTAACTAACAATTGCGCGGTCATGCGACGTGGCTCCAAAACAAAATTGGCGTCCTTTTTTTCCCACAAATAGAGCTTTCTTTTGGTGGTATTTGATCGCCCCTGCGGTTTTTATTTTTTGCGCTATAAACAAAAATAGAGCGACAATTTAGAAAAAAATGCAATATTTTTTACTTTTTGCTATAATAAATATCCCCAAAAAATATATAAAAAAACATTTTTTTTCCTCAGTTTAGGCCGATACGTATTCTTCTACATATTTTTGGTAAAAAAAATCGCAATTAGCGATTATTGATTGGTTTGCGCAAAAGTTATAGCGTTTACAAAATAGGGGATAGTTTTATAGCATTTTTATTAATATTTTTTTTTTTTATTAGTAATGGCGGCGATCAGCGATTTTTATTGTGACTGCGACATTTTGGCGGACACATCGGACATTTTTGACACATTTTTGGGACATTTGTCATTTATACAGCAATCAGTGCTATTTAAATAGCACTGATTCCTATGTAAATGACAGTTGTAGTTAGGGGGTTAACCACTAGGGGGCGGGGAGGAGTCAGTGTGACGTGTGTGTGTTTTTTTTACAGTAGGGGGGCGTGGCTGTACGTGTGACGTCATTGATCGGCGTTCCCGATGACAGGGAACCGCCGATCACTGACAGTCAGTGTAGGAAGCGCGGGGAGAGGTTTGTTTACATAGACCTCTCCCCGTTCTTCCGCTCCGTAACCCGATCGCGGGATACCAGCGGCGATCGGGTCCGCTGGTCCCGCGGCCGGGGTCACGGAGCTCCCGACCGGGTCGCGAGCGCGCCGCTAGCGGCGCGCGCGCGCGACCCACGGGCAGGCACATGCACGATCACGTACAGGTACGTGATTCTGCCTGCCCGAGCCATTCTGCTGACGTATATATGCAGTGGCCGGTCGGGAAGCGGTTAAAGGAAAGCTGTTATATGAGAAACATGGAGGGAGCCATTGCTGAGCTCTCCTCTGATATAGCAATCCAATAAAGCAGCCCCTATGACACACCAATGTCAGTATCCAGTAGTCCATTTTTTTCCACTGAATGAAAGCAGCATATCCATGTCTTGGTCCTCAACCTCTAATGCATTCCTTTGTAAGTTGGCAAACTTACAACATATGCAGGGGATCAAATAATTATTTTCCCCACTGTAAATAATAGAGCTGAAATTGGGTGGAGACTAGTATTACTGGAGGAAACCCGCAAAATGTGAGGCCTATTTATATATTGGAGCCTCCCCATAACCACCACCACCATGTAAAAAAAAATGAATTACACCAATACAAAAAAAAAGACATTTATTTACATGTTGGCTTCAGCCCCCAACAAGTAAATTCACTAGCCTTCCAGCAAGATCCTGGAAAAGGTAAGGATCCCAAAGCTCATGCTAAAACATTCAAGCACAGTGTAAAGCCCCATACACACGGTCGGATTATCCGCGGACCAGGTCGGTCGGATCCTGTCCGTCGTACTTTGTCCGATGTTGGTGTTGCGTACACACGGTCGGACTACGTTGTTGGAATATCCGGTCTGCAAGAACGGCGTGACGTAAGTCGTCTTCCACGAGATTAGAAAAGGGAAGTTCAGCACCACGTCAGGCACCCGTTGGGCTCCTTCTGCTGATCCCGTGTTTATCGCGAGTTAGTCGAAGTTTGGTGACTTAAGATTCGCGCTTCTCAGTTTTCTGACTCAGATCGTTACTGCTCTTCAGTTTGTGCTTGTCGTGCGTATCTGTTTATTAGTGCGTGTAGTCAGTTCGCATTTGTTGGTCATTGCGGCCTATATCTTGATATAGGACGCTTTGATTTGCACTGCTTATTGTCTGCTCGTTTCTGGTATTCATTTCGTTCTTTCAGGCCTTGCTGTTTATCGGTGCTTTCTGTTTGTCCGTTCTGACCAGCCGACCTTTTGTGACCTTGTGAGCGATGTTTCCCGTGCGTACTCGTCGCCGAGTTCGTGCTGTACGCGGAATTGGTGTCGAGCTTTTAGCTTTGAGCCAAGACCCGTCCATGAACAGAGTGACGAGGAGTATGTGGACCAAGAATTGGTTGCTTCAGCGTGATCACTTCTCGCACATGCCTTTGCTTCGTGAGATTCGGGAGAATAATCCTGATGATTTCAGGAACTTTATCCGGGTGACGGACCCCGTGTTTCACCGTCTTTTGGCTTTGCTGACCCCTTTTATCAGCCGGCAGGATACCTGCATCAGACAAGCCATCACTCCGGAGCAGAGGCTTGTTGCTACGTTGAGGTACTTGGCGACAGGGAGAAGCCATCAGGATTTGAAGTTCTCTTCAGGTATCTCTCCCCAGGCCCTGGGAATCATTATTCCAGAGACCTGTTCTGCCATCATCCAGGTCCTGCAGGACTATATTAAGGTAACATTTCTCCTTTACTATTCCCTTCTATGTATGCTCTGTTTGCTAATGTCTTCTATTTTTGACCTCCTTCCCAAATTACCATGATTGCAATATGCTCTAATATGCTGTGCCCCTTTTCTCCTTCCTGCATTTTTACCTTCACTTACCTCCCCAGCATGCTCCTCTGGCCCAATAGACACCTATGGCCTAGTCACTTAAATAATGTATTTTGTCTGCTGCATAGTATTGTTTTCCCCCAAACACCCCCTAAAATATGCACAAATGTTTGCTGTGTGTTTTACTTCATGTAGAGCCCCTTTTATTTTTAATTTTTTTTTGTGGGGGGGGGGGGGGGGCATTGCTCTGCCTGACGATGTGTGAGAGGCATTTTTTAATAAAGCTCTTTTTTAAACCAACCAAGGATTTCTTGTCATTTCCGTCTTATTGCTTATTTGACCTTGAAATTTTTTCCCTTTAGCTTCGACAGTGGGAATGCACTTTCTGGGCAAAAGGATGTAACAGTCTCTTCTTCCCCAAAAAGATTCTTCTCATGTTGTGTGTTTGATACCTAATCTTTGGTCTAGAGAAGGTTTGTAGTGCATAACTGACACCCAAAATACTCCATTTCCTCACCATGACCGAAATGTATTGATTCTCAAAAATGGTGTGCTACGTGTTTTCAAACCAATCACTGTGGGTGTCATTTACATAAGTCAAATCCACTATGCTCTACAAGTGCAGTGCAAAAGTGCCCTGGAAAAGAAACTTGCAGTGCAAACTGGACTTGCCTTTAGTAAACACCCATTGCCCCCCAAATCCTTTACATTTGACATACATAATGTTTTTTGTTTTTTAAATAATGAAGCCACACATTTATAAAAGTAAAAAAGTTTACTTGCAAAACATTCACAAGTGCGTTTACAAACTTCTTGCCAAAACTGACAAGATCTGGTTTATTTACAACATTGTTTACAAACATTCCGCATTTGGTAAAACCAGGCATGGAGCAAAACAGAACATAGGAACTCGGAAAGATCAACTTTCGAAAATGAAGACAAGATCAGACATGACTATATGTTCAAAGTGTGTTTGATCTTGCCTTCATCACATGGGGGGTCACCCCTGGAAACTGGAAATTTAGAACATGCACACAATTTGGGTATGAAAATGGTCATTCGATGGTAAAACACATGCCTAGAATCTTCAAAAGTGCCATTTTCCATCATGGGGATGAATGGACGTTTTTTGGGGGTGCAACCCCTTCACCACAACCACTTTAGTAGTTCGGAAAGTGGTTGCACCCCCAAAAAAACGTTGTCATTCATCCACCATGATGGGAGCTAGCACATGTGGACACAATGTGTGCATGTTCCAAATTTCACACAGTTCTTAAGTTGAAAATGTGTTCAGAAGCAGCCACAAATGTGTGTTAATTACTTGGTGCGTTTTTATATTTTTCCTAAAACATCAATGATGTTCTTCAATTTTTGTTGAACATCATTGATGTTTTGCTTTAGGTAATCTAGATCTCTATTGCAGACCATTATCTCCCCGATGAGTACGTGGGCACTCTCTGTGGTAAAGTGCGATTTTTCTTCCACAACATCCACGTCACCTAAAAACCACAAACAAACAAAAATCGGGTGTTGGAAATGAGGCAGCCATACATTGATTAGCTTACCAGTAGCTGTGTTCTCCCACACTCACCTGTTGTGGTGACAAGTTCTCCAAGTTCGATGATCTCTCCTTCCTCCTCCTCCTCCTCTGCTTCTGCTCTTTCCCCTTTTTTGGGAGGTGTTGGTTTTGGGGTTTCCTCAGACGGCCCAAGTTTTCGCTCCCCTATGAGAATGTACAAAAGGAAGATTTAGCAACACAATCTATTGAGGGCAGAAATAGGAAATGACAAACATTGCTTGAAAGTGAGGAACACTATTTTTGTTTGGCCAGTTACAAATGCCAACAACATGAATGTAGTCACTTTGTAAAGGTGCTAAACTTACTAGCTTTTTGGTAGAAGTTTGTCTGATGGAGACCCCCCTCTAGTATCCACTGGAGCACATGTGTGGAAAAGCATAATAAAAAGGGGGTTTGGGTGTCCCAGCACTAGTGCTCTAGAGTCCAGATGGGTAAACAGCTACTGAGTGACCTCTCCTTTACATTGAATAAATTTGCTTTACGTTCTTGATGACATCTCTAGTGAGAAGAAACTTCCTTTCAATCAAAACGTCCCCAAACCTCGTATTATAAGTGGCCGAACGATCGAGGTTGCGTACGATCGAATGGACACACACACACGACCATGACAGTGGCAGAAAGATCGAGGCTGAGTACGATCGAATGCACAGACGAACATGAAAGTGGCCATTTTGGAATGTACAACTTTGTAAAAATCAAACCACATGGAGCAGTATGCAAGCAAGAAATCAAACACAAAACACAACTACTTATTTTTTTGAAGAATTCGCTTGATCTTTCTGTACTGATCGGCCTCCCTCAGTTTCAGGTCTGACCAGCGTTTCCTCAGTTGCTCCTTGGATCGTTGTACCCCAAAATTATTGTACAGCCTTCTCACAACTTTAGACATGATCTTGGCCTTGCGGACATTGGGGTTGAGGTAAGGCCCATACTTCCCATCATAGTCGCTCCTCTTTAATATGTCTACCATCTCCAACATTTCTCCAAATGACATATTGGAGGCCTTGAATTTCAGGCTCCGTGATCGGGACGTTTCTGCCTCCGGACTTTCCTCGTCCTCCTCCTCGTTGGTGGGATATTTGGGGCGCACCTGCTGTGTCCCCGCCATGTGCTCTCCCCACTGCGCCGTAAAGAGAAGGGGTGGGGAATAGACGAGAAAGATCGTCAGGGGCGGGCGGAGTTTGACGCATGCGCACTGGATATAAAACGTCACACGCCTGTGTCGTAGCCACGATCTGGGAGACGAGGGGAGAGAAAGCTCACGCACGAGACGATCGCTAGAAACGAAGGTACAATTTGACGTTGGTACATAACTAGCCTAGACTGATTCGAACTTGAGGCTTCTTTATGGAGAAGATTAGGAGAGTTTAGCCTGACATAATTTATAGTGTTTTGTGTGGTCTTGTGTCTTGCAGAGATTATGAAGGGATTCAACGACGTGAGTTTTCTCCCCCTCTTCATTGAGAAATACAGGGAATTTCCCATTTTATGGCAGGCTAAACACCCCCATTACAGCATCAAAGCAAAGAGGTACGCAGCCCTGGAGGAACTTGTGGAATTTGTCAAGCCAAGGTTCCCCGCGGCAACTGTTGATGATATAAGAAAGAAAATTGGCAGCCTGAGGAGTGCGTATATCAGGGAGCGCAAGAAGGTCCGGAAGTCGGAAGAAACTGCAACTGCAGCAGATGAGGTCTATGCCCCCAAGCTCTGGTACTATGAGAGTCTACATTTTCTCAAAGACCAGACTGATGTCACGGAGCCACTCTCGACTCCTCCTTCCACGCTTCCTTGCGCGCAGGCCACCCCTGATGAGGCTTCCGAGGAGCAACCTGGGCCTTCCAGTCTGGAAGAGGTGGAGGAGCCCAGCTTGTTCCAGGTATAGTAGTTTTGTTACCATTTATGTGAATAATGAATGATGTTCACTTAATTCAGGATCCCCAATTGGTTACTTCCTAACGTGTTTGACATATCAACAGACAGTAGTGTTGGAGACATTTGGGGCCAGAATCGAAACTGCAGGGCTGAGAATTGTATGGTTTTCTATTTGTAAACATTTTGCACCAGTCACTAGATGAGAATTGTGTGTGTTTGATGAACAAATAACTGAAACGATGTTCTTTTTTCATACACAGGAAGACCTCAGCCAGGAGGTGGCTGTGGAAGGTGGCAGTCAGGAGGAGGAAGGGGTTAGTGGCAGCCAAGAGGTGGGTAGTGGCAGCCAAGAGGGGGCTAGGCCTCGGAGCCTGACTGACTCACAAATCCCTCCCCTCCGCCTTCCGTACAGAAGGGCGAGAAGGGGGGGTGATGCGGGAGAGTCAGCGCTCCGGTTGATCAGAGAGGCTTCAGCCTCCCTACATGCCACACCCACCGACGAGGAGACCTTTGGCTCCGTGGTTGTCACGAAGATGATGGGTATGGAGGTGAGGCAACGCAACATGTGTGAGGGGCTCATCCTCCATGTCCTAAATAAGGGGATGGCTGGGGAGATGACTCCCCTCACACATGTTTGCCATAGTTACCATGCTCCTCCTCCTCCTCCTTCTGCCACCCCACCAGCACCACGGCGTGGAAGGAAGAGTACAAGGAAGACAAGAGAGTGATGACCTTGATTCAGTCTGGTCTGAGAGAAGATGGAGCCTCTCGTAGGACCAGAGCCTGGGGACCTAGATGGCATCTGCTGCAGTTCCGGATGTTTTGGACTTCAGGACCAGATTGCACTCCCTTATTATTTAGATAGGTACTCCTCAGGCCCCCAATTTTCTAAGCTTGAAAAATGATGGTTGCCGTGGGTGTCCAAGGCTTTGCAAATTCCCCAAGTTTCACCATGGCTGCGTTCCTCTTTGGTTTGTTGCTGAGACCTAAATAAATGTTTTTTGGATTTGAAATAATCATTGACTATTGTGTTTTACTTTTCTACAATGACAGTTTTTCTTTGAGTAGGCAGGTACATTTCACTAATCCTAAAGTAGAATTAACAAGGGGCACCAACAACCAACAAACTCCTAGTAAATTTAAGCAACAAATACAAATGTTAATAATGTGGTTTTGCTAAGTTGAGACACACAACCCCCCTCCAAAAAAAAAAAAAAAAAATCTCCTTCAAATATGTATTCCCAAAAAAAAAAAGAAAAAAAGACAAATCATGCTAAAAATATAACAAAGATTCTTTTACGATCTGAGTAAAAATAAACATGTAGTGTATAGATCCAGAAAAGTAATAAAGAACTAAGTTTGTGAGAAGTGCGGGTGAATAGGAGCAGCTAAAACATGTCATTCTTGTTGCATTGTAAAGAAAAAGAGAATGCGCTGCATTAAAGACATTTTAACATTGCAGCGTGACGAATGTGCTGTGTCGATTAGGAAAGGTAGTTTTACCTGACCGAGCGCTTCCGTCACAGAATTTCTTCTGAGCATGCGTAGCACTTTGTCCGTCGGACAACCGTACACACGATCGGATTTGGTGTGATCGGACCGTGTTGTCTGAAAATCTATCCAGCAGGAGATAGGACTTTGTCCGTCGGACAATCCGACGTACACTGTCCGATGGTGCATACACACGGTCGGATTTTTCAACAACATTGTCCGATCGGACAGAATCCATGCAAAAATCCGACCGTGTGTATGGGGCTTAAGACCACATGCACACTATTAGATTTTCTGCAGATTTTTGTCTTCAGATTTACCAAAACCATGTAGTACAAGGGCCTGCTGACTGCATACAAATTGAAACTCTTAAGGTTTGACCTCATATTATATGGTTTTGGTAAATCTGAAGACAAAAATCTGCAGAAAATCGAATAGTGTGTATGGGGTCTTATGCCTCATACACGCGATCGGAAATTACGCCAGCATAAGTCTGATGAGAGCTTTTGGTCGGAAAATGCGACCGTGTGTATGCTCCATCGGACTTTTGCTAGCGGAATTCCAGCCAGCAAAATATTGAGAGCAGGTTGTCAATTTTTAGGTCGGAAAAATTCTGACGCGCAAAATTCAGACGCATGCTTGTAAACAATTCGACGCATGCTCAGAAGCATTGAACTTAATTTTCTCGGCTCGTTGTAGTGTTGTACGTCACCGCATTCTTGACAGTCGAAAGTTCAGCGAAATTTTGTGTGGCCGTGTGTATGCAAGCCAAGCTTGAGCGGGATTCCGTCGGAAAAATCTTGAATGTTTTTTCCGACAGAATTCCGCTCAAGCTTGGCTTGCATACACACGGCTACACAAAAGTTTGCTGAACTTTCGACCGTCAAGAAAATCCGCTTGTGTATGTACGGGGCATAAGAGTATCTGCTCATGAGATTTGGGATCCTCAGCGCTCCCGGGATTTCACTGAAAGACATGTGACATCATTGACCCCTAGGGTCCATGGGCTGAGGCCAGGGTGTAAGTATATATTTTATTGTTGTCTCCTATTATACAGTGTAATGCAAGGAAAACATACATAATCTGGGCAGATAATGTCCTTGATTGGAATTAAATCCAGGATCTGCAAAGCAGGAGTGCTAACCACTTGACTACCAATACTGTTCATATTGTTGAGCTGTCTTTTAAAGAGAACATGTGTCACAGACAGGGCTTCCATTCATGCTATTATTGGCTGACATCTGGAAGTGCTGACATTTCTTGGGCAAACCCCCCCCCCCCCCCAAATATCATCACACGCAGTCCCACAATTAGACCCCTTTCACACTTTCAGAATTTTGCAGGCGCTATAGCGTTAAAAAAGCACCTGCAAACCGCCCTACTCCATTCACTCCAGTATGAAAGCCTGAGGGCTTTCACACTGGAGCGTTGCACTGGAAGGGCGTCAGAAAAAGTTCTGCCAGCAGCTTCTTTGGAGTGGTGAAGGAGCGGTGAACTCATGGGGCAGCGCTGCGATACTGGGGGCGTTTTGCGTCCGGATTTAACCCCTTTTCGGTCGCTAGCGGGGGGGGGCTAAAAATAGCGCCGCTTTACCGCTGACGCTGGTGGCGGCACAGTGTGAAACGGTTCTTAGCACCACATCTGGTACTTGCCAATTACAGCCCCCAGCACAGACTCCCTGACATGTTCTTTGTAGGATACAATCTCCCTATTTTGTTCAAAATTATTGGGATGCTCAAAGTTATTGAATGTAAAAAAACAATGGTATTGTTAGATGAAATTAAGACTTTGTAAAGCTGAGGGTGGAGCTGAAAAAGATTTTTTAGGGCATTATACATACAATATTAACCTCCATTATCACATTCTCTCTTTTGTAAGAGGGAATGCAAAAATAAAACAAGGGTTTGTGGTTGTATATTGAGCAATTGGTTTGGCAGCATTATCGCCTGACAATCTCCGTCACTGCTTCCATCCCATCATAGCTGAGGAACAAGGTGACTTTATCAGACCAAAATAAACAGAGACATGAATAATTTAGATAATTGGCGTAGAGAGGTGCTGAAAGACCCATGCGTCCTCACTACACCTCTTCCTATCTACATGCAGGTTGCATATTAATAAGTCCCATGGAATTAAAGCAGGGCTGCAGGAACAACACCATATTCATTATACACCTGGAAGGGAATTAGTGTCTGCTCTTTATTTCTGAATGTAGCCATCAGAAGAAAAAACACTATCCAACAATTGTAGCCGTAATGTGAACATACACAATAAATAGGCATTCAGATATGATTTTAGGTACGTAGTTGAAGATGGTCAACTTGATATTTATTTTTATTTATTTATTAGAGGTACTTATATAGCGCCATTAATTTACGCATCACTTTACATATTTATTGTTTATAAGTTAAGCATATATATTTATATACATGAACTCATTAACCGCTTCCCGACCGCCTCATGTACATATACGTGAGCAGAATGGCACGGGCAGGCAAAATCCTGTACCTGTACGGGATTTTTTAAATGCCTGCCTGTGGGTCGCGTGCGCTCCACCAGCGGCGCGCTCGCGACCCGGTTGGGAGCTCCGTGACCCCGGCCACGGGACCAGCGGACCCGATCGCCGCTGGTGTCCCGCGATTGGGTCACGGAGCTGAAGAACGGGGAGAGGTATGTGTAAACAAACCTCTCCCCGCGCTTCCTACTCTGCCTGTCATTGATTAGCTGTTCCCGGTCATCGGGAAAGACGATCAATGACGTCAGACGTCAGCCCCGCCCCCTAATGTAAAAAAAAACACACACGTCACAGCCCATAACCCCTCCCCTCCCCCTAGTGGTTAACCCCTTCACTACAACTGTCATTTATACAGGAATCAATGCATTTAACCGCTTCAATACCCGGCCATAGTCATATGACGCCCACAAGGTGGATCTACCATCCTGGGTGGGCGTCATATGACGTGCTCGGATTCCCGGCCGCCTGGGGGGCGCGCGCGCGCCCGGCGGCGGCGCGCGCCCGCGGCAACGCTCGGGACCCGGTGCGAGTGCCCGGCGGCCGCGATGTCCGCCGGGCACCCGCGATTGCCCGTTAAAACAACGGGACCGGGCGGGACCGTGGAGCTGTGTGTGTAAACACACAGCTCCACGTCCTGTCAGCGGGGAGGAGACCGATCATGTGATCCCAGTACGGAGGATCACATGATCGGTCTCCTCCCCTTAAGTCCCCTCCCCCTACAGTTAGAATCACTCCTATTAGGGACACACATTAACCCCTCCAGCGCCCTCTAGTGTTAACCCCTTCCCTGCCAGTCACATTTACACAGTAATCATTGCAATTTTATAGCAACGATCGCTGTGTAAATGTGAATGGTTCCAAAAATGTGTCAAAAGTGTCCGAAGTGTCCGCCGCAATGTCGCAGTCACGAAAAAAAAATCGCAGATCCCCGCCATTACTAGTAAAAAAAAAAAAAAAAAAAAAATTCAATAAATCTATCCCCTATTTTGTAGACGCTATAACTTTTGCGCAAACCGATCAATATACGCTTATTGCGATTTTTTTTACCAAAAATATGTAGAAGAATACGTATCGGCCTAAACTGAGGAAAAAAATAGTTTTTTTTAAAAAAAAATTGGATATTTATTATAGCAAAAAGTAAAAAATATTGTGTTTTTTTTTCAAAATTGTCGCTCTTCTTTTGTTTATAGCGCAAAAAATAAAAACCGCAGGGGCAATCAAATACCACCAAAAGAAAGCTCTATTTGTGGGGAAAAAAAGGACGTCAATTTTGTTTGGGTGTAACGTCGCACGACCGCGCAATTGTTAGTTAAAGCGACGCAGTGCCGAATCGCAAAAAGTGCTCTGGTAAGGAAGGGTGTTTAAAAGCCCTGTATTGAAGTGGTTAAATAGCATTGATTGCTGTATAAATGACAATGGTCCTAAAAATGTGTCAAAAATGTCCGATGTGTCCGCCATAATGTCGCAGTCACAATAAAAATCGCTGATCGCCGCCATTACTAGTAAAAAAAAAAATATTAATAAAAATGCTATAAAAATATCCCCTATTTTGTAAACGCTATAACTTTTGCGCAAACCAATCAATAATCGCTAATTGCGATTTTTTTTACCAAAAATATGTAGAAGAATACGTATCGGCCTAAACTGAGGGAAAAAAATTATTTTTTATATATTTTTTGGGGATATTTATTATAGCAAAAAGCAAAAAATATTGCATTTTTTTCAAAATTGTCGCTCTATTTTTGTTTATAGCGCAAAAAATAAAAACCGCAGGGGCGATCAAATACCACCAAAAGAAAGCTCTATTTGTGGGAAAAAAAGGACGCCAATTTTGTTTTGGAGCCACGTCGCACGACCGCGCAATTATCAGTTAAAGCAACGCAGTGCCGAATCGCAAAAAAGGGCCTGGTCCTTTGGCTGCCAATTGGTCCGGGGCTGAAGTGGTTAATGAGTGTTAAGAAAGACCAGTTCACCCCAGCAGTTCAACTGCTTTTTAACTTTATGTAGATGCTGGACAGTTCAATTTATTTTTGCTGTCTGTATCACAACGGCGAACATTCCTTTCACTTCCTGTTCTATAAAAACATCAGAAAATGTCCCTGTCTGAGCCATTAGAAGAGGAGACAGCGACAAGTCAACATCAGAAGAAGAAGAAGCAGTTTTTTCGGCGTAGGGATTCCCCTTTAAATCCATACCAGGTGACGGGGCGAGTGGCGGCATTCACTTCCTTCGCTAGTCCCGTCTACCTGGAGTCACGTTCTAAATCAGGGGTCTCCAAACTTTTCAACATGAGGGCCACATTGTAGATTTTACAAGTATTCGGGGGCCAAAAAAAAAAATCAGTTATGTATAAAATACAACATGAATGAATAAAATTTAAATGTATATATTTTACATGGATCATTTTTGTAATCAGTAGTGTCTCCAGCAATATCCCCATCAGTAGGGGTGCAATGGATCAAAAAACTCACATCACAGTCACGCATCGGATCATTTTTCGGAACAGCAAATAATTGATATTGGCAGAGTATGGCTGGGTATTGGCAGAGTATTGGCAGAGTATGGCTGGGTATTGCAGAGTATTGGCAGAGTATTGTCTGGGTATTGCAGAGTATTGTCTGGGTATTGCAGAGTATTGGCTGGGTATTGGCAGGGTATTGCAGAGTATTGGCAGAGTATTGGCTGGGTATTGCAGAGTATTGGCTGGGTATTGGCTGGGTATTGGCAGAGTATTGGATGGGTATTGCAGAGTATTGGCAGGGTATTGGCAGAGTATTGCAGAGTATTGGATGGGTATTGCAGAGTATTGGCAGAGTATTGGATGGGTATTGCAGACTATTGGCTGGGTATTGCAGAGTATTAGCAGAGTATTAGCAGAGTATTGGCTGGGTATTGCAGAGTATTAGCAGAGTATTGGCTGGGTATGGCAGAGTATTGGCTGGGTATTGCAGAGTATTGGCTGGGTATGGCAGAGTATTGGCTGGGTATTGCAGAGTATTAGCAGAGTATTGGCTGGGTATGGCAGAGTATTGGCTGGGTATTGCAGAGTATTAGCAGAGTATTGGCTGGGTATGGCAGAGTATTGGCTGGGTATGGCAGAGTATTGGCTGGGTATTGCAGAGTATTATCAGAGTATTGGCTGGGTATTGCAGAGTATTAGCAGAGTATTGGCTGGGTATGGCAGAGTATTGGCTGGGTATGGCAGAGTATTGGCTGGGTATTGCAGAGTATTGGCTGGGTATTGCAGAGTATTGGCTGGGTATTGCAGAGTATTGGCTGGGTATGGCAGAGTATTGGCTGGGTATTGCAGAGTATTAGCAGAGTATTGGCTGGGTATGGCAGAGTATTGGCTGGGTATTGCAGAGTATTAGCAGAGTATTGGCTGGGTATTGCAGAGTATTGGCTGGGTATTGCAGAGTATTAGCAGAGTATTGGCTGGGTATTGCAGAGTATTAGCAGAGTATTGGCTGGGTATGGCAGAGTATTGGCTGGGTATGGCAGAGTATTGGCTGGGTATGGCAGAGTATTGGCTGGGTATGGCAGAGTATTGGCTGGGTATTGCAGAGTATAAGCAGAGTATTGGCTGGGTATGGCAGAGTATTGGCTGGGTATTGCAGAGTATTGGCTGGGTATGGCAGAGTATTAGCAGAGTATTGGCTGGGTATTGCAGAGTATTAGCAGAGTATTGGCTGGGTATTGCAGAGTATTAGCAGAGTATTAGCAGAGTATTGGCTGGGTATGGCAGAGTATTGGCTGGGTATTGCAGAGTATTGGCTGGGTATGGCAGAGTATTAGCAGAGTATTGGCTGGGTATTGCAGAGTATTAGCAGAGTATTAGCAGAGTATTGGCTGGGTATTGCAGAGTATTAGCAGAGTATTGGCTGGGTATGGCAGAGTATTGGCTGGGTATGGCAGAGTATTGGCTGGGTATGGCAGAGTATTGGCTGGGTATGGCAGAGTATTGGCTGGGTATTGCAGAGTATAAGCAGAGTATTGGCTGGGTATGGCAGAGTATTGGCTGGGTATTGCAGAGTATTGGCTGGGTATGGCAGAGTATTAGCAGAGTATTGGCTGGGTATTGCAGAGTATTAGCAGAGTATTGGCTGGGTATTGCAGAGTATTAGCAGAGTATTGGCTGGGTATTGCAGAGTATTAGCAGAGTATTGGCTGGGTATTGCAGAGTATTAGCAGAGTATTGGCTGGGTATGGCAGAGTATTGGCTGGGTATGGCAGAGTATTGGCTGGGTATGGCAGAGTATTGGCTGGGTATGGCAGAGTATTGGCTGGGTATGGCAGAGTATTGGCTGGGTATGGCAGAGTATTGGCTGGGTATTGCAGAGTATAAGCAGAGTATTGGCTGGGTATGGCAGAGTATTGGCTGGGTATTGCAGAGTATTGGCTGGGTATGGCAGAGTATTAGCAGAGTATTGGCTGGGTATTGCAGAGTATTAGCAGAGTATTGGCTGGGTATTGCAGAGTATTAGCAGAGTATTGGCTGGGTATTGCAGAGTATTAGCAGAGTATTGGCTGGGTATTGCAGAGTATTAGCAGAGTATTGGCTGGGTATGGCAGAGTATTGGCTGGGTATGGCAGAGTATTGGCTGGGTATGGCAGAGTATTGGCAGCCATCAGTGTCCCCATCAGCAACACACACACACACACACACACACACACACACACACACACACCTCTGTACGAGCCAACTTCTGCTGCAAACAGGACAGTGGAAAGGTGGGGCAGCCTTCAACCTCTTCCCTCCCTCCACCCATCGGCAACACACACACCTCCATACAGCCGTCTTCAGCTCACAACTCCCGCCCGCTGTTTGTATTAACGATCCTTCAGCGTGTGAAGCAGCGGGCGGGAGACACGAGATGAAGACGGAGACGGCTGTACGGAGGTGTGTGTGTGAAGAGGGGAGGTGCCGCGCTAGTGAGGTCACTGGTTGCTGGGACATCAGTGGTCCCAGCAGCCAATCATAAGCACGTCGTGCAGCATGGTGTGCTGCTTTGTATTGCCGGACCTGGCAGCTGCGGCGGGCCGGTTTAAACACACAAGCGGGCCGGATTTGGCCCGCGGGCCGGGGTTTGGAGACCCCTGTTCTAAATGAACGGACTTTCCTCCGTGTGTGGGCAAGTCCGTTCATTTCAAAAGTCCTGCGGACTTTCGCCAAAACTCCAGCGGATTGTCCGCCGGGAAAAGTCCGGGCGTGTGTGGGCAAGTCCACACGTTCGGAAAGTCCGCCGGACCTCCGCTGGAAAGTCCGGCGAACTAAGTCCGCCGGACAATCCGGCCAAAAAGTCTGATCGGCTTTAGAAGATTTTCCCTCTATTCCTATTCTGGTGACAACTCAAAATGTTACATTTCCCATCAGTCCCAGTGACAATGGTTATCAGCACAAATAGAGAGAGTGAATTTCCCCAGTGGGGGACTCATACAGAAGGAATGACCTAAGTTCAAACCCTTCTGTAGTGCTACCCCCATAGGAGCTGCTGGAAAGGAAGGGTCCTCTGTTTTTGGGCTTGACCTTCTTAAGAACCTCAACCCTTCTGACACACCAGGTTGCGCATACAAACATACATTATCATAGAAAAATCTAAAAAAAAAAAATACTTAGTACCCAATAGTAGTGCTCTATCAAAGGAACACCTATTTTTGGAAACTTTTTCGTATTCTATGGTATGTATACAAAACAATATATTGGTTAATATATATAAAAGACAATTGATAATCATTAAAGCGTTATATATGCTGCATAGGATGTGCGGTGACAGGAATGTCTAGTGAAGTCAATTTACATATACATGGTTCCCTACCTCCAATATCATAGGGGTCATGAGCATGGCCAGGCTTCTAGATAGAGGTGCCGATGGTTGCACTGGAGCACCCCCCAGAAAAACGGGACCCGCGCAGGGACGTACCCAGCGACCACCACCAGAAATCGTGGCTGGGAAATTGTAGGGGGAGAGAGAAATCCTATTCCTTTTCCAATGAAATGTTTATAGGGCCTGTGGGGTACAAATGTACTTATTAACCACGATTGTATTCAGATAAACCATAATCATGCGTACGGTAGGCAAGTAGTGTGACCATGCCCAGTGTCAATTGTCAGGCTTTACCTACCTCTACGAAATATGAATGAACAGGATATGAATAGACAACTCTTACTATACAAACCTAGACGGGCCAAGACCCAGGAGAGCACAAGAGTAGTTACTAAATACAACCGACAACATAAAAAGGTACGCAACATATATAAAAAATTTTGGTATTTATTGTCCACTGATGAAAAAATATCCAAGTATATTAAACCATACCCAGAGATTACATACAAAAGATCACGTTCATTACGTGACACCTTGGTAAGCAGTCATTATTCGAGTGATCAGAACGATAAAAAACAAGCTCCAGGTACATACAAATGCGGCAAATGTAAATTTTGCCGCTTCATCTTGGAGGGCAAAAACATAGACCTGCCAGATGGTAGAACATGGACTCCAAAACATCGCACTAATTGCCAATCAGTAGGATCAGTATATTTGATGAAATGCCTATGTGGAGCATTCTATGTGGGAAAAACAAAACGCCCCCTATTCTGTCGCATGAGAGATCATGTATCACTAATCTGTAAACGTAAAATGGAGACACCAATTAGCCGTCATGTAGGCTTATATCACAATTTTGATCTTAAATTTATTGGTTTCTATAGCCTTGAGCACCTCCCCCAACAGGAACGAGGGGGTGACTTAGACAAAAAACTTTTACAGATCGAAACTAGATGGATCTATTTGTTGAGGGCTACCCGGCATCCGGGCCTCAACGAAGGAATCAGTTTTAAACCTTTCCTTTAAATGTGTGGTCTTTTAAGCCTTACCTTCGGCTTCTCACTCCCTCGCCAGTTGTGGTCCTCCTTCCCTCCTTCCCTCCCTTTCTCTTCCCTTCCCCAATCCCCTTCCTCCCCTTCCCCATCCCTTCCCTTCCCATGTTTTCCCTCCCTTTTCCCGCCCCCCTCTCCCTATCAGCACTAGTAGTTGAGCACCGCTAGGCCTCATACGTGGGCCATATAGGGCCCGAATCTGGCCTCGATTTGTGTGTGCTGAGACGTGCTTGTTCTTGTAACATTTCGCCCCCCCTTACGTGGGGGTGAAAGTGCTAATCAATATGTTTATTGTCTTGTAAATATGTCCATTTTTTGAGCTGAAAAATTATATGTCTAATAATAATTCCACAATAAAAATAATAAGGATTATATGCTGCGGTGAATGTGCGTATGCAGGGTGCCCTTTGGTTATTCTTTTGCTTTTTCTTTTTCTTTGCTTGTTTCTTTGTCACTTTCTTTCTCTTATTTCCATCCTTCTCTACAAGCTCATATCGGTCCCGATGGACCTTGCACTGGCGCGGGCCCCGGGGGATAATGCATGGGGAATGCCCTGTATGGCGATCGCCCCAGGGTTTTGGGGAATTGTATGGACCGCTCCGGTGGCGTGGCGTGGTTGGTTATGTCCACCCTAGGGTGGTCTTCTGCCCGCCACGCCTCCGAGTCGGGGATCGGCCGCCAGCCCTGATCCGGCCACCAAGTTTGAGGTCTCCACCTACGGGACCCTGTCATGCCCTATCAGCTGACAGCACAGCTTGGCTACTGTCAGCAGGGCATGTCAGGTCAGTCCCACTTGAACTGTGTACCGGAAGGAGTTCCTCACAAGAACACTCCGGTCACCTGGTCTGGGATAGGCGCCGTCTGATCTCCGTGCTACGTCCGCGTGACGCCAGCGCGGCGTGACGTCACACGCCGTGCGCATTTGGCGCCACGGGGGGAGACTATTTAAACCCAGTCTGACGCTGTGTCAGACTGAGGTGGACGTGAGGCTCGGGACGCTCTGGGAACGATCTCAAACAGGTAGATTGACTCAACTAAACTTTTTGATTGGTGGACATTTTGCCCACCGTAAATTATAGGAAACCATTACAATTATCCTTAATGTCTTTTTCATAGGCATCGGATGACTTATCTAGCCCCTGCTGAGGGGCAGTATATGGGTTGACCAGCCATCAAATATGATACGCTCTGACGCCATATATACTTTATGATAAGGTAGGGGATCATAACCCCTCTATCTTTTGGGGATCCATGAAATGTACTGGATATGGTTCCTATACATTTTTTATTGGGGTCTCTTTTCTTTTGCTTTGCTATTTTTCAGAAATTGATCCAGCAGTTCCCGCTCGCTTTCCCCCATTCGGTTTTTGCTGTCTGGGGGGCTGACCGACCCGAGCCTCTTACAATACAGATTTTTACCTGCTTTCGTAGAGGTAGGTAAAGCCTGACAATTGACACTGGGCATGGTCACACTACTTGCCTACCGTACGCATGATTATGGTTTATCTGAATACAATCGTGGTTAATAAGTACATTTGTACCCCACAGGCCCTATAAACATTTCATTGGAAAAGGAATAGGATTTCTCTCTCCCCCTACAATTTCCCAGCCACGATTTCTGGTGGTGGTCGCTGGGTACGTCCCTGCGCGGGTCCCGTTTTTCTGGGGGGTGCTCCAGTGCAACCATCGGCACCTCTATCTAGAAGCCTGGCCATGCTCATGACCCCTATGATATTGGAGGTAGGGAACCATGTATATGTAAATTGACTTCACTAGACATTCCTGTCACCGCACATCCTATGCAGCATATATAACGCTTTAATGATTATCAATTGTCTTTTATATATATTAACCAATATATTGTTTTGTATACATACCATAGAATACGAAAAAGTTTCCAAAAAATCCTCGTCCATCTGTAAACAGGCAACAAACCAGGAAGTAAAGGAAAACGTAATATACTGTCACCCAATATGGTTGGTAACTATGCAAGCATAAAATGGATTAACAATGGTAATATTAAAATTTTGCATACAAAGTGATCAACAGTAAGGACTAGGCATACAATGACATTTTGCCGTCCAAATTAGCATAGACATCAGAAAAGCCACCTCAAGTGCAGCCGTGGGCAGTAGTAAAGTTTAATCTACCAAGTGCTGGAACTATACTGCCAGAGTGCATTAATTGCGGCGATGCTAGTCCTAGACAGACTGAGTATACATTGTACAAAAGAATAGGAGGATAGTAGCAGAGGGTAGCAGAAGAACAAAAGAATAATTGTTATGGGAGGAGCAATCCTTTTAGAGGATAACACACGCATATGTATTTGAGCTTTGGGGTGCACGCCCTAATGCAATAGGCTGGGCATACCTATGCTGCCACCAATGTAAGACTCACGTTGATAGCAGCAGAGTTATTTAAAAACAACCAGGAGTGCGTGAACACTTGCCTAGCCAAGCCAGCTTTCTGAAGGAAACTATTTGGGCAACTGTAAACCCACTGGCTCATTTCCACAACCACCGGAATATACCCTATGCCCCCCTCACCCGCCATATATATCCTGGGCTCCGCTGTCCCACTTGTGGGCCTAGGACATACATGGCAGGTGACTCAATGTAGAGCAGAGGAAGCTTGGATAACATCCATTTGTTGATTGTCCCTCTGGTGGATGAACCTGGAAGCGATGTGTATTGCATCAATTCCAGGTTCAGAACTGTCATTCCCTGTCTGCTGCAGCTAATTTGAGCACTATCTTTACTTGATTAGTTGCAAGGGAGACATAAGGGGTCTATTAGATCAGTGATGTTTCATCAAGAAGGCCCCATCTTGTCCATTATGCTCTTACTATGTGATAGCAGTAAAGTTATGTGAAAAAAAGTGTAAAAAATGAAAGTTTCTCACAATCACACACATACAAGTGTAAACGCTTGTGCCTTGTAAATCTACGAATGAAGCCACAGTTGTGCTATATAAATTAAGTATCACGAAGCACACCAAAGTGAGAGCAATAATTTTTGGGCCATCAGTCACAGTTAACTCTAAACTGATGACCTGTAAAGGCCTTTAAATTTTCCAATGGACAATTCTAGCTACTGAAGTTTGCATCTGTTTCACAGGCACATGCATTTTTCAGGTTTGGTATGTTTGGTTTCTATTTAATAGACTACCTATTTTTTTTTTGATAAAATATGAGGTTTTTATTGTGTTTGTGTGCATTAAAATAAACTTGGTTGCATTTCTATTCTATGGATTCGAAAAACATTTGTGCTGTCATGTGACCTAAAAAATTGCAACTATCACCATCTCCAGAGTCCCTGCTTTTGTCATAAAATCTTCATTTTAACATGCATGCAAAAATTAGATAACATCCCCCATCATATCCACATGTTCATTAGCCTTGTGTTTCTACCCAACCAGGGAAAGCCAAAAGGCTCCTAGAGAAGAGAACCAAGCACAGTTTATCCAGCAAATACTGCTAAATTAGTGAGAATGCACTGCTAACAACTGCCATGTTGGTGAGATTGAACTAAGTAGTAAATGTGTTGTTGCATTGAGAAAGAGTTTCTGTGACAGCTTTCAGTCCAGCGGTTGTGTCTGGTTACTCCAGTCGCACTGTCCTTGAAGAACCTAGGTAGCTAAAGTCAGTGAGAGCAGAGGTTGGGGGCAGTAAGTTTTGGCAGAATGGTAAGGTGTAGTTACCTTAAAACTGGTCATATGGGAAAGGTTTATATACCATGAATACATACTTTTGTGGCTAAGGACCAGCAATGGCTCCATTCCCAGCAAGAACTTCTGATGCTGTCTTGTGAGTCTGAATACAAAGCTGCGTGATCCTGTACATTCCCAGGTGGTAACAGTTGTCTTCACTCTAAAGGAGATGGCCTGTCCCATGAGGTGCTCTGTGGCTTTGAAACAAGGAATCATCTGCTAGACCAATGTGAATTCTTGAAGGCAGTCAAGCAAGAGCAATTTTCTGCTTGTTAGTGACAGCAGCCAGTCCGACTTATCAGAGCGTGAGGGAAACGGTTCAGGCTGCACCTGGAAGGAATAATTAGAATCAAACTTCACCCTAAACCACATTTAAATACCAATGAACCTACAAAATACGGAAGTCTGAAAAATCCCAGCTTGGTGGAGCAATTTTGTCAATGTTATTAAAACGGGGTCAAAGAGCTTCTCATTAATTAATCTTGTTACGGTCAACTTCTGGATCCTTCAGCTGCTCCTATTGGGAAAGCAAAACCAAGGTGATCCTGACATGAATGTGCTTGTAGACAGCCTAAATGAGGCGCGCTAATTAATTGGTGAGCGGTAAAGTAAAAGCTGATTTGATGGCATTTCTCATTAGCACAATACGAATAAGCACATTTTGTTAGTTTCCCATATTGCCATTTTTTTGTACTTTATTCATTACGATTCCTGTGACTTCATCTCAGTATGGTAGAACATGAGAAAATGTACTTTACTATTTACTATAACTAGCTAATGGGCAACTGAAAAGATACATTATCTCACAAAAGTGAGTACACTCCTCACATTTTTGTAAATATTTTATTTTATCTTTTCATGTGACAACACTGAAGAAATTACACTTTGCTACAATGTAGAGTAGTGAGTGTACAGCTTGTATAACAGTGTAAATTTGCTGTCCCCTCAAAATAACTCAACACACAGCCATTATTGTCTAAACCACTGGTAACAAAAGTGAGTACACCCCTCTTGGGCATGGAGTTCACCAGAGCTTCACAGGTTGCCACTGGAGTCCTCTTCCACTCCTTCATGACGACATCAGGAAGATTGTGGCTGTTAGAGACCTTGAGCTCCTCCACCTTCCATTTGAGGATGCCCCAAAAATGCTCAATAGGGTTTAGGTCTGGAGACCTGCTTGGACAGTCCACCTTTACCCTCAGTTTCTTTAGCAAGGCAGTGGTTGTCTTGGAGGTGTGTTTTGGGTCATTATCATGTTGGAATACTGCCCTGCGGCCCAGTCTCCAAAGGGAGGGGATCATGCTCTGCTTCAGTATGTCACAGTACATGTTGGTATTCATGGTTCCCTCAATGAACTGTAGCTCCCCAGTGCCGGCAGCACTCATGCAGCCCCAGACCATAACACTCCCACCACCATGCTGTAGGCAAGACAGACTTGTCTTTGTACTCCTCACCTGGTTACCGGCACACACGCTTGACACCATCTGAACCAAATAAGTTTATCTTGATCTCCTCAGACCACAGGACATGGTTCCAGTAATCCATGTCCTTAGTCTGCTTGTCTTCAGCAAAGTGTTTGCTTGTTGTTGGGCTTTCTTGTGCATCATCTTTAGAAGAGGCTTTCTTCTGGGACGACAGCCATGCAGACCAATTTGATGCAGTGTGTGGCGTATGGTCTGAGCCCTGACAGGCTGACCCCCCACCCATTCAACCTCTGTAGCAATGCTGGCAGCACTCATATGTCTATTTCCCTCATAAGACAACCTCTGGATATGATGCTGAGAACGTGCACTCAACTTATTTGGTCAACCATGGCGAGGCCTGTTCTGAGTGGAACCTGTCTTGTTAAACTGCTGTATGGTTTTGGCCACCATGCTGCAGCCCAGTTTCAGGGTCTTGGCAATCTTCTTATAGCCTAGGCCATCTTTATGTAGAGCGACAATTCTTTTTTTCAGATCCTCAGAGAGTTCTTTGCCATGAGGTGCCATGTTGAACTTCCAGTGACCAGTATGAGAGAGTAAGAGCGGTAACACCAAATTTAATACACCTGCTCCCCATTCACACCTGAGACCTTGTAACACTGATGCCCCGTACACGCGGTCGGATTTTCCGATGGAAAATGTCCTATCGGACCATGTTGTCGGAAATTCCGACCGTGTGTGGGCTCCATCTGACTTTTTCAGTTGGAATTTCCGACGGAAAATGTTTGAGATCCTGCTCTCAAATTTTCTGACAACAAAGTACTATCGGACTTTTTCCGATCGTGTGTAGCGAATTCCGACGGACAAAGTGCCACGCATGCTCAGATTACACGACCAAGGCTATTGGCTACTAGCCTCTATGTAGTCCCGTCGTACACAACAAGGGTCACCACGTTCAGGATGATCGGATTTTCCGACAACTTTGTCCGACCGTGTTTATGCAACACCAGTGTCGGAAAAATTCCGACGGATATTGTGGTTGAAATTTCCGACCGTGTGTACGGGGCATAACAAGTCACATGACACCGGGGAGGGAAAATGGCTAATTGGGCCCAATTTGGACATTTTCACTTAGGAGTATACTCACTTGTGTTGCCAGCAGTTTAGACATTAATGGCTGTGTGTTGAGTTATTTTGAGGGGACAGCAAATTCACACTGTTATACAAGCTGTACACTCACTACTTTACATTGTAGCAAAGTGTAATTTCTTCAGTCACATGAAAAGATAGAATAAAATATTTACAAAAATGTGCGGGGTGTACTCACTTTTGTGAGATACTGTACATGTATAGCTGAAACCAAATATAATAGAAGTGTACCTACCAAAAAAGTAGAGTGGCACCACTCTTCCAAACCTGCAATTTCACATCAGTGGTCTTCCCCATGCCTACTTATACAGTTAATCTAGGCATTGTTATACAGTGACAAAGGATCAATTTTTTTAAATACTTTTTTGACACCAAATGCCCATCAGAGAAAAGAAAACCTTCTGCCTGCATTCGCTTATAAATTCTCCCTACCAAATCACATTTGCTGGGTTTTAACAAACGACTGGACTTCTTCATGGTAAAATCCTGGTCTCTGCCATGTTTACTATGCAGTCAAGGAAAGACCCTTTACTTTTTAAGCAACCCTTCCGCTACTTTTGCAAAACTAAAACCTCATGATTACTATATGCTATGTAAACTAACTACGCTTACATGTCCTATTGCCCAGGCAATCATGCAATGCATAAATCTATCTATTGGTGATAGAGGGTGGCGGTGCCGTGCACCCTTATGGATGCAACACCATTGGTCATTAGTACAGTGACAGTGCATTTCTTTTAGCATTGATCTGTATTGGTGTCACTGGTCCCAAAAAAAGTGTCACTTGGTGTCCGATTTGTCCACCACAATGTCGCAGTCCCACTAAAAATTGCTGATCGCCGCCAATACTAGTAAAAAAAAAAAAAAAAATTCATAAATATGTCTTGTAGTTTGTAGACGCTATAACGTTTGCACAAACCAATCAATATACTCTTATTGGAATTTTTTTACCAAAAATATGTAGCAGGATACATATTGACCTAAATTTATGAAGAAATTAGATTTTTAAAAATTTTTTATTGGGTATCTTTTATAGCAGAAAGTAAAAAAAAAATATATATATATTTAATTTTTTTCAAAATTGGCTGTCTTTTTCTGTTTATAGCACAAAAAATAAAAACCGCAGAGGTGATCAAATACCACAGAAAGAAAGCTCTATTTGTTTGGAAAAAAAGTACATACATTTTATTTGGGTACAGTGTCACACTGAATAATTGTCAGTTAAAGTAAATCCTTGTACACATGATCAGATGTTCGGACGACCGTTTGTCCGTTTTTTGTTGCATATTAGTCTCATGTCAAAAGTGAAGAGGTTACTCACCATATTAAAATTCTCGTACGACATAATACAACTTCAGAAGTGACGTAATGTGTTGAATAGTTTTGTATGTATTCTTTTGTTTCTGAGTATGCGTAGTCTTGCTCTTACGATTTGCACATCCAGCTTTTGTCAGACGAAAAACCGGAATCGGCTGCACCATACTAACGATCTGAAAATCGGCAGATCGTTCGTCAGACAAAATTTTACTTTTGATTTTCGCATCCTGTGTGCTGTATTGCAAAAAATGACCTGGTCAGGAAGGGGGGTAAACCTTCTGGAGCTGAAGTGGTTAAACTGTAGAAATATGCCAAGTCAGTGCAGTACCTACATCATATGTATTAATACAAAAGAAAAAAGGTGACTAAAATACCAGTCAAAGGGAAGCTGCTTTCACAGGACACACGTGGTATATAAAATACAACTAAGTTAAATTAAGTACATACAAAATATCTTTATACTTGTCAAATATTGAATGAAAATGGTATAAAAAAAATCACACACATATATATCCTTCTTCCACCAATAAAAAAGACAACATTGTCATTGGGGAGATTTCCATTCACTTCCTGTCCCATAGCCAAAACAGGAAGTGAGAGGAAATCCCTACAAATTAAACCCCCGCCCCCAGGTCACCAGAATCAGTGCCTCCATTGGAAGATTTCCCTCTATTATTTTTCTGGGGACAACCCAAAATTTGGGATTTTCTTCTACTTTTAATGTTAACAGTAAACAGGACAAATGGAGAGGATGAATCTCCCTAATGGGGGCACAGACAGCAATACAAACCTGACAGGAGGTCTAATCCCTCTCCACTCCAACCAAAACAAAAACAAAAAAAGTTTTGCTTTTACTTATTCTTTAATCACTTAAAGCAGAGTTCTGACTAAAAAATACTGCAGCTGCTGACTTTTAATAATTGGACACTTACCTGTCCCAGGGTCCAGCGATTCAGGGGATCAAAGCCCCACTCATCTCCCCCTCTGCTCGGCGGCGCCAGTATTGTAACTGTGGGCCCCCGGCTGTAGCTTCACAGGCGTGAGTGGCGCTGTGCGCCATAATTGGCCGTGCAATCATCTGGGACCTGTGACGTGTCCCAGATGATTGACAAGAGGGAGGGGGCAGAGCTGATCTCCCTTCCTGCACCGAGGGAAGTGATGTCAAGAGCCCAGGCGCTGAAGGAGGCAGACTACGAGGGACCCCCTAGCAACAGGCATTTAGGGTTTTTTTTTTTTTTTTTTTTTATGCACATAAATTACATTTTTTTTTTGGGTGGAACTCCACTTTAAGGACCGAGCCTCTTTTTGACACTTGTTCTTTACAAGTTAAAATCTGTTTTGTTTGCTAGAAAATTACTTAGAACCCCCAAACATTATATATTTTTTTCATTGCAATACTTTACGTCACACTGTATTTGCGCAGTGGTTTTACAAGCACATTTTTTTGGGAAAAAATACACTTTTTTGACTTAAAAAATAAGACAACAGTAAAGTTAGCCCAATTTTCTTTTTATATTGTGAAACATAATGTTACACCGAGTAAATTGATACCCAACATGTCATGCTTCAAAATTGCACCCGCTCATAGAATGGAGACAAACTTTGACCCTTAAAAATCTTGCGCGATCTTGGCGGGACAGGGTGCTTTAAATTATTAAATTTTTTTAATTATTTATTTTACTTTTTATTTTTACACTGTCCTTTTAAAAAAAAAAATTTGGATCACTTTTATTCCTATTACAATGAATGTAAACGTACCCTTGTAATAGAAAAAAAGCATTACAGGACCCCTTAAATGTGAGATCTGGGGTCAAAAAGACCTCAGATCTCATATTTACATTTAAATGCAATAAAAAAAAAAAAATAATAATAATAAACAAATTCCCCTTTAAGACCATTGGGCGGAAGTGACGTTTGATGTTGCTTCAGCCATCTAATGTTATGGAGCCGAGTGGGGGGCCATCTTTCCCTCACTCGGCTCCAGGTCTATCAGGGAAGAGGACGCGATTGTCTGCCGCTGCCGACGGCTCTGGTAAGCGGTGGAGATGACCGGAGCGCAGGGCCCTCCCCCACCCCCAATAAAAGTGATCTAATGGTGAATCCGCCGCAGAGACCGTTGCTGAAAATACCAGGGTTATGTAAGCTAACTATAAATATATAAAAATCTTGTGAGCTACCCTAAGATAACCCAAGGCTACATATAGCTTCAGGTGTGATAAAAACAATTTGTATAAAAGTGAACAAAGTGCCAATTCACAACTGCTAAGCATTAATCACAATCCCATAATTTGTGAGAAAATATATAAAAAATAAAGAAAATGCAGCGCTATGTGATAATAACCTATCATAAACAATATCATCAAAGATGCTAGAAAGAAGAAAAAATATATAACAAAACAAAGCATGTGTATCAAGGAAGTTCACAGTGAAAAAATATTTGTATTAGTATCAAGTGTCCAAAAAACTTTTTTCTCAATTGTCTTCAAGTCCACATAAATTGAAGTGTATATATACAATGATGTCCCATAAAGTGACTCTTGTGATGAAAAACCTGGTTAAAAGAGGGTGACTTATCAATAAAATGTTATTTGAAAAAAAGAGGGTGACTTCACACACGCGCTCCCTCCCTGTGTGACTGTGCTCACCTCAAGTAGTGTATGTCAGTAGCTTGCTCAAATGAACATGAGACTGTCTCCTCCACTGTCCTGGCCCCTCCCCTATGCGTGACGACACAGGGCTAGTCACGTGTCTTTCTCAGGGGGATCAGATCCCCCTTTTTGGAAATCTTGAAACAAATTTCAGCATGTATACATATTTTTTTTCTGTCTACTTGTAAGGCAAATCAAATACAATATCTATTTTGTGTCCTTATATTTACTGTTTTAGATTATCATTGTTATGATTCCTCTACCTATTCCTCTACCTCTCATTCTCCTTTCACTGTACTGTATGGTCTGCTGTTTAATCCATCCAGATCATCAAGTGCTGGAACAAAGCAGGGCAGGGGTCTGATTTAATCAGATGCTAATAAGCTCTCTAGCTAACACTTGTCTAGTAATCAGACCCTGTCTGCTGACTGAAGATGTTTTTGTTCCATGCAGCTGAGATTACCTATAATCCACTGGCCCCCAGACCTCGCCCATCCAAGACAGGGGTAAAATAAACATCAGAATTTGAATTCTAAAGCTGTAGTGCTAGAGCGAGTGTCGAGCTAGTGTAGGAGTAGCAGCACAGTTCACCAGCTCAACGTCGGTTGAGTTGATATTTAAAGAGGCCCAGAACTCTGGAAGATGTTCTCAAAAAAGACTTGTCACCAATATTGCCTGTGGTCTCCCTGCAGCTGATCGTTTCCCCATTACTGACTTACCATGTCTTATTCTGCACTCTGTAGAGCTATCTTGACAGGAGTCTTCTTCATGATCAAACAGCAGCAGACATCCAAAAATTACAGATCCACAGAATGAGTAAAGCCGAAGCAGGGTGTCAGGGAACTTCCACACCAAGCAGGTGAATCCCGGATCCAATATGCGCATTTGCGCACCTTTTTCTAACATATATGCACATCGGCGCACGGATGTGTGCATTGGTGTACGGATGTTGTCAGGGTTTCCGTCCGCTGCGCACTCTAGTGCGCAGGCGCACGGGTCCGGCTCCCCGGCTCATAGCCAGTGACAGCGAGATGATGCAGCGGCGCACGCGCACTCGCGTTCCCGCCAAGCGGCGCGCGTGCATGCGCAGTAGCGCGGCATCTCCTCATGTGACCTCAGCGGCCCTATAAAAGGAGGGCCTCTGTGCCCAGACAGACGCTGGTTCGTCTGACAGCTACTACCTGTTGTACCCTGTACTTGACCCTTGAAGATTGTCTTACCTGTTGCCAAACCCGGATCGTCCTGACTACTCTGCCTTCTCCTTGACCTTGACCTTCGGCTCGCCTATTGGATCTGTTACCTTCTCCTGCACTTGACCCTCGGCCTGTATCCTGGACTCTCCTCTCCGCTGCTTGTGCTCTGCCTGTGCTTGACCCCCAGCCTGCCTTGGACTTTCCTGCTTATAGATACCTTGCTCTGTTACCTTGTACCTGACCCACCAGTGTTTGACCCTCGGCCTGTATCCAGCTAACCTGTCTGTGTTTGATCTCCAGCCTGCTTGCTGTGCTTCTAACAGGTGATCTGTGGACCCACTATCCAGTTCCAGTCTACCCTTCACTGCAACACCTGAGCCCACGCCTGGTCACCATCCCACCGGTGGCTTGTGCCTCTTGGTGCCAACCGTCCCTGTGTCACCTTCATGACAGTGGGCACCGAGTCGCAAGGGCAACCGCTCTCGGCATCTTGGCCTCTGTGAGTACCTAGTTCATGACAGTACGAACCAGCCATGACAGAGGCCAACAGAGCTGGTTCTCCGTTGGAGATGCTATGCCAGCAGGTGTCTGCCCTCATGGAAGCAGTACAGAAGCTACAGGACGGCTATGCCCAAGTGGATACTCGTCTCCAGCAACTGGCCACGGCCACACCCCCAGCAAGTTCAGCGTCCGGGTCTACTAGTGGAACCTCCGCACCTCAGGCCCAACCTCCACCTGCCATAATGATGGCCGTGCCCGAACCCAAAGTACCAATACCAGAGCGATTTTCGGGCGATCGCAGGAAGTTCAGGTCCTTCAAAAATGCTTGTTCTCTGTACCTTGCCTTGCAACCCCGAACCTTCTCCTCAGAAATTGTCAAAGTCGGGTTCATTATCTCCCTATTATCTGAAGAACCCCAGTCTTGGGCTCACGGCCTCATGGAACAAAGGAATCCTCTCCTCAACACCGTTGATTCGTTCTTTGAAGCCATGGGTCAACTCTATGATGACCCCTAACGTAAGGCCACGGCTGAGGCCACTCTGCATACCCTCTTCCAGGGTAAACGGCCTGTGGAGGACTATACGGCGGAATTCCGCAAATGGTCTGCCGATACTACCTGGAATGAGGCAGCCCTCCTCTACCAGTATCGACTGGGACTAAGGGAGAGTCTGAAGGACGAGTTAGCCCGGGTTGAGCCCCCTACTTCTCTGGAAGAGCTAATCCAAGTAGCCACCAAGCTGGATCGACGTATGCGGGAACGTCGCTCAGAACGGGTACAAGGGTCCCGACCAATATGGGTCCCCCCAAGGATGCCAGCTGCTTATCCAACCGCCCCATCCGGTCCCTCGGCTTCAGAAGGGGAGCCAATGCAACTAGGCCTAGTTCGTCCCCGCCTTACCCAGGAAGAGCGGCAACGAAGACGGAGATCCAATCTATGCCTCTATTGCGGGGGTCCAGGACACTTCCTCCTGAATTGTCCCATCCGGCCTAGTAAGTTGTCACCTCAGCCTTTCATGAACTGTCAAGCCATTAGCCGGACACAGACTTACGTGACTCTCTCTGTTTCCCTACAGCTGGCGGGAAGGAAGATTCGGCTACCGGCCGTGATTGATTCAGGTGCTTGCAGCTGCTTCCTGGATATCTCTACCGCCAAGGAATGGCATATTCCCTGCTTCAACAAAACAAACCCCCTATTGGTTCATTTGGCTGATGGGTCCCTTCCACAATCTGGCCCAGTAACTCAGGAGATTTCACCTATCCTCTCCACCACAGATTCCGGCCACCAAGAATTCCTACGATTTGATCTCATATCTTCCCCGATGTTCCCCATCATTCTTGGACTTCCTTGGCTGCAGGCTCATGATCCCCAAATTCACTGGGACCGGAAGGAAGTCTCCTTCTCATCACCATATTGTCACCAACACTGCATCTCTCCAACTTCCAGCTCCATCCTAACAGTTATCCCAGCACCAGAAAACCTTCAGCACATTCCTCCGGTCTATCAGGACTTTAAAGATGTCTTTGACAAAAAGAAGGCCGACCACCTACCACCACATCGGGCTTATGACTGCCCCATCGAATTGCTCACAGGCTCCGCAATTCCCTTTGGGCGCATATTTCCTCTATCAGAAACTGAGCTAAAGGCCCTCAAGGCCTATATTGATGAAAATCTTGAAAAAGGCTTTATTCGGCCATCTACCTCTCCAGCTGGTGCTGGTATTTTCTTCGTTGGAAAAAAGGATGGCTCACTCAGGCCCTGCATTGATTATAGGGAACTTAATAAAATTACTATCAAAAACCGATATCCTCTACCACTTATCCCTGAACTCTTCCAGCGGTTCCGGTCAGCCAAAGTTTTCTCTAAACTGGATTTAAGGGGTGCCTACAACCTTGTCAGAATCCGTGCAGGGGATCAGTGGAAGACAGCCTTCAGATCTCGCTTTGGCCACTATGAATACTTGGTGATGCCATTCGGCCTATGCAATGCTCCAGCCACTTTTCAGCACCTGGTGAACGACATTTTTAGAAAACACCTGGATGACTTTTTAGTTGTATACCTAGACGACATCCTCGTTTTTTCAGCTACTCTGGAGTTGCATCGGGAACACGTCAGGAAGGTCCTCACCATCCTCAGAGCCCACCAGCTCTATCTTAAAGCTGAGAAATGCGAATTTGAAAGATCCACGGTACAATTTCTGGGGTTTATCATCTCCACCAAAGGCACCTCCATGGACCCACAAAAGGTCAAGGCAGTGGTAGACTGGCCACCTCCGAAAGACAAAAAAGCTGTACAAAGGTTCATCGGTTTTGCTAATTTTTACAGGAGGTTCATCGCCGGATTCTCTGCCATTGTGGCCCCAATTACTCACCTGACCCGCTTACACGGCCGTTTCCAGTGGTCCCAGGAAGCCCAGGAAGCTTTTGTCAAATTGAAGACTCTCTTCATGTCTGCCCCTATCTTACGGCATCCAGATCCACTGCTACCCTTTGTTCTAGAAGTAGACGCCTCAGAGTCCGCCACGGGTGCCATTCTTTCCCAACGACACGGGCCAAAGACCCTTTTACATCCAGTGGCCTTCGCCTCCCGGAAACTCAATCCAGCCGAAAAGAACTATGATGTTGGCGACCGGGAGCTGTTGGCCATTAAAACCGTACTGGAGGAGTGGAGATACCTCCTCGAAGGAGCAGTTCATCCAATCACCATTTTTACAGACCACAAGAACCTCGAGTACCTCCGCACTGCCCAACGGTTAAGACCCCGTCAAGCCCGTTGGGCACTCTTCTTCTCAAGGTTTACATTTCATATTTCCTACCGGCCAGGGTCGAAGAACGGCAAGGCAGACGCACTATCTCGCATCTCCCCGGAGTCCTCCCAGGTATCAGAACCTAGCACCATTCTTACCCCTCAGAACTTTCTACTGCTCATACCCCCTGACCTGTCCTCCACTCTATACACTTCTTCAGCTCACTGTAAAGACCCCATTCTGGACACCCTAGAAAGACGCGAAAATCTATTTTGGCTCCAAAACAAGATCTTTGTCCCTACAGAAGTAAGACCTGTAGTCCTGAGAACTCTCCATGATCATAAACTGGCTGGTCACTTTGGGGTACGGAAAACAGCAGAACGTATCTCTCGCACCTTTTGGTGGCCAGGCTGGAAAAAGGATTGCCAAAGATACGTGTCTTCCTGTATTATATGTCAGCGAAACAAGGGTCCTAAAACAAAGCCATGGGGGCTATTGAGGCCTCTACCCATCCCGGAACGACCATGGGCTGACATTTCGATGGATTTCATCGTGGAACTGCCTCCATCGGAAGGCTTCTCTACCATTCTAGTGGTAGTGGACCGGCTGTCCAAAATGAGCCATTTCTTGCCCATGATTGGCACTCCCTCTGCCCTGGAGACCGCCAACATTTTCGTCAAGGAGATTGTTAGACTCCATGGGGTACCCAAGAGCATTGTCTCGGACAGGGGTCCACAGTTCACCTCAAAATTTTGGAAAGAGCTTTGTAAAACCTTGGATATCAACATTTGCCTTTCATCTGCCTACCACCCACAAAGTAATGGACAAACTGAACGAACTAATCAAACACTTGAACAATACTTACGTTGCTTCTGTTCCTCCGCACAAGACGACTGTTCCTCTCTGTTATCTTACGCAGAATTTGCATATAATAACTCTTCTCACTCAGCCACGAATCAAACTCCGTTTTGGGCTAACTTTGGGTTCCACCCATCTTTTCTCCCTAATGTTCTCTCTGAATCACTGGTTCCCGCTGTACAGGAACGGATAAGTTGCATTCAAACCAACTTCAAAAAACTTCAGGACACCATGCAACAGGCCCAGGAAGGATATAAAAAATACCATAACAAGGGGAGGAAGGAGAACCCCCCATTCAAGATTGGAGAGAAGGTATGGCTGGCAACTACCCATCTTAAGATTGCGTGCCCCGCACGGAAGTTGGGTCCCAAGTTTATTGGCCCATTTGAAATCAAAAAGATGGTAAATCCTGTAGCTTTTGAACTTGCCTTACCTAGGACCTACAGAATACACCCAGTATTTCATGCCTCCCTGCTGAGACCCTTGGTCCCCAGTCCTTTTCCAGACAGAGAAGAACCTCCTCCTCCACCTGTCACAATTGATGGAGTAGAGGAATACGAGGTGGAGTCATTACTTGGCTGCAGGAAGGTGGGTCGTCAGCTACAATTTTTGGTAAAGTGGAAGGGCTATCCACCAGAGGATAATTCCTGGGAGCCATCCAGAAACTTCCACGCCCCAAGATTAATCAAGATCTTTCGACAAGAACACCCTGAATTGATGAAGAGCCTGGGCGTCCGTTGACCGCCCCTCGGGGGGGGGGCACTGTCAGGGTTTCCGTCCGCTGCGCACTCTAGTGCGCAGGCGCACGGGTCCGGCTCCCCGGCTCATAGCCAGTGAAAGCGAGATGATGCAGTGGCACACGCGCACTCGCGTTCCCGCCAAGCGGCGCGCGCGCATGCGGCATCTCCTCATGTGACCTCAGCGGCCCTATAAAAGGAGGGCCTCTGTGCCCAGACAGACGCTGGTTCGTCTGACAGCTACTACCTGTTGTATCCTGTACTTGACCCTTGAAGATTGTCTTACCTGTTGCCAAACCCGGATCGTCCTGACTACTCTGCCTTCTCCTTGACCTTGACCTTCGGCTCGCCTATTGGATCTGTTACCTTCTCCTGCACTTGACCCTCGGCCTGTATCCTGGACTCTCCTCTCCGCTGCTTGTGCTCTGCCTGTGCTTGACCCCCAGCCTGCCTTGGACTTTCCTGCTTATAGATACCTTGCTCTGTTACCTTGTACCTGACCCACCAGTGTTTGACCCTCGGCCTGTATCCAGCTAACCTGTCTGTGTTTGATCCCCAGCCTGCTTGCTGTGCTTCTAACAGGTGATCAGTGGACCCACTATCCAGTTCCAGTCTACCCTTCACTGCAACACCTGAGCCCACGCCTGGTCACCATCCCACCGGTGGCTTGTGCCTCTTGGTGCCAACCGTCCCTGTGTCACCTTCAGGGCAGTGGGCGCCGAGTCGCAAGGGCAACCGCTCTCGGCATCTTGGCCTCGGTGAGTACCTAGTTCATGACAGATGTGTGCATCGGCACATTTTTGTGGAACGGACATGCGCACTGTGCACGTTCTTGTGCGCATGCGTGCATGCCGGCGAATCACGGCGCACGGCGCCCTATTTAAACGAGCAGCCACTTAGCATCAGTGATAATAACCTTAATTATGATAATATCATAAACAATATCATCAAAGACTTCACCTGATCTTGAACACCCGGCTCTTCCTGACTACTCTCTTGGATCACCCCTGCAACCTTGCCTGCCTTGTTTACCTTCACCGAACCCGGCTTGAACCTCTGACTTCGGCTTTGTCTCTTGATTCTGTACTTCGCTGCCTGACCTGTTGCCGACCTCTGCCTGTCCCCGACTACGAGCCTGCCTGCCGTCTGTGTACTTCTCTGCCAGCCCGTTGCCAACTCTTGCTTGTTCCTGACCTGCTATCTACCTGCCTACAGGCACCTGCACCCTTCCGCTGCCCTAGCAGTTCCTGTCTCCACCTCCAGGGGTGCTAGGACCGGGACCGTGCAATAGGCCGCCCTCGTCATTTTTGACTCCGCTGTAAGGTACGTGACAGTACAATCCAGCCACATGGAGTCCGAAAGGGGGGCCTCAGCTATGGAAGCACTGTGCCAACAAATTGCAAACCTTACCCAGGCTGTCCAGGGCCTACAAGATGGGTATCAACGGCTAAAACAACGTGTAGAGTCTCTCTCCGAGCACCTCAACTCAACCAACAGTTCCGGCACCTGCATCTTCCTCTCCAGCATCCATACCTACAGTAGTGTTGCCACCCCCCGAACCACGGGTTCCTGCTCCCGAGAAGTTTGCTGGAGACCGCAGCAAGTTCCGTGCCTTCAGGAATGCTTGTCGGTTGTACTTCCTACTGCAACCCCGCACCTTCTCCCTGGACAGCACCAAGGTGGGGTTCATCGTTTCCTTGCTCCAGGGGGAGCCCCAGACCTGGGCTCACCACCTCCTTGAACAAGCCAGTCCTCTCCTGAATACCATGGACTCTTTCTTTAATGAGTTGGCCAAACTCTACGACGACCCCCAACGTACTACCACAGCCGAGACTAGCCTTCATGCCCTTCAGCAAGGCCGCAGACCTGTGGAGGATTACGTAACGGATTTCAAATGGTGGAGTTCCGATACACAATGGAACGACGCCGTTCTCCGTTTTCAATTCCGACTAGGACTATCGGAAGCTCAAACCATGTCTTATTCTGCACTCTGTAGAGCTATCTTGACAGGAGTCTTCTTAATGATCAAACAGCAGCAGACATCCAAAAATTACAGATCCACAGAATGAATAAAGCCGAAGCAGGGTGTCAGGGAACTTCCACACCAAGCAGGTAAATCCCGGATCCAATATGCGCATCAAAGATGAGTTAGCCCGAGTTGGGGTTCCTGATTCCTTGGAAGAATTGATCCAGTTATCCATTCAGATTGATCGCAGGATAAGGGAACGACGATCCGAAAGAACCAGCCAGTACCGGCCTGTATGGATGCTGCCTAAAGTCCCAGTTCTGAGCAGTCTACCCACTCCTGCACCTCCACCACCTTCTGCCTTCACCGAGAGTCTGGAGCCTATGCAGATATGTCTCCTCCGTGCACCATTAATGCCGGAAGAAAAGCAGCGCCACCGCCTAAATAATCTTTGTCTCTACTGCGGAGGAGCCGGCCACTATGCTAACCAGTGCCCCAACAAGACTCGTAAGTCCAGCTCCCCTTCTCCTCACGATCCCTATTTATTGACTCTGTCAAAGTCTGCTCACATTGCCATTCCTGTTTCCCTACAGCTTCCAGAAAAGATACTTCAGGTTCAAGCCATAATTGACTCCGGTGCCTGTAGCTGCTTTGTTGACCACACCTTTGCGCTGAAAGATCACATCCCCCTACTACCTAAGCAACAAGAACTATCCATACGGCTGGCGGATGGTTCTAACATCAAGTCTGGACCCGTTACCCAGGAGACACAACCCTTGCCTGAAGACATCCTGCCGAACCACCAAAAGCTGCTTTGCTTAGATGTGATCTCTTCACCATTTTTTCCAATTATTTTGGGGATGCCGTGGTTACAAGCCCACAACCCTCAAATTGACTGGACTTCCGGCAAAGTGGTCCTCCAGTCCTCCTACTGCCTTCACAACTGCCTTAAAACTCTCCCCCACACAACCCCAGTCATTGGCTGCCTAAAACCTGCATCCAAATCTCAAGACCTTGTTCCACCTGTATACCACAACTTCTTGGATGTTTTTGACAAGCAAAGGGCAGACACCCTTCCCCCTCACCGGGCCTACGATTGCCCAATTGAACTCCTACCCGGGGCAGAGATTCCTTTCGGGAGAATTTTTCCTCTTTCAGAGCCTGAACTGCTGGTCCTGAAGGACTACATCAATGAAAATCTTAAAAAGGGGTTCATCCGGCACTCGTCCTCCCCTAGCCGGGGCCGGGATATTCTTCGTTGAGAAGAAGGATCATTCACTTCGTCCATGTGTGGACTATAGAGAATTAAACCAGATCACTGTCAAAAATCGATATTCTCTCCCGTTAATCCTGGAGCTACTCTAGAGACTCTGGTCCGCAAAAATATTTACCAAGCTGGACTTACGAGGGGCTTACAATTTAATCAGGATCAGAAAAGAAGACGAGTGGAAAACAGCTTTCCGGACACGTTTTGGCCACTTCGAGTACCTCGTGATGCCCTTCGGCTTATGCAATGCATCGGCAACCTTCCAGCATTTTGTTAACAACATCTTCAGGGATCTCCTAGACCTGTTCATGATCGTGTACCTGGATGACATTCTGATCTTCTCTGCATCCTTGGAATTACATCGTGACCATGTGAAACAAGTCCTCCTCAGGTTAAGACAAAATGGACTTTACACCAAAGCCGAGAAGTGTGAATTCGAACAGCAGACCATCCACTTCTTGGGGTTTGTGATCTCAACCGGGGGTGTGGCAATGGATCCCGAGAAAGTCTTAGCTATAATGTCCTGGCCACCCCCAACTGATAAGAAAGGAGTGCAGCGCTTTATCGGTTTTGCTAACTTTTACAGAAAATTCATTAAAGACTTCTCTGGCATCATCACACCCATCACCCTCCTTACCAAGAAACAGAACCGTTTTCAGTGGACTGAGGCAGCTCAGGCTGCATTTGATAAATTAACCACTTCCCGACCGCCCCATGTACATATACGTCAACAGAATGGCACGTACAGGCAAAAGGACGTACCTGTACGTGCCATTCTTCAGGCGGTTGGGGGGTCCGAACGGACCCCCCTCCGCCGGCGGGGACGGTCCGGATCGTGTCAGGAGTGATGCGGGAAGAGGGGACGGCCAGTGGTTTCTGGCCACCCCCTCGCGATTGCTCCTGGCGAATCACATTCTCCCTTGCCTGTGTAATTGTAAACACAGGCAAGGGGAAGTGACGTCACGCTCCTCGTGTCAGTCTTTCTGACCGGGACGCCGATCGGAGAAGACGCAGAAGTAACTGCACAACACTACACTGACACCAGTCACACATAGGCACACAATCCACCCCCCTGTCACCCCCAGATCACCCCCCAGATCACCCCCTGCCCCCCCAGTCACAGTGTCACTGATTGCAGTGATCATTTATTTACTGATCACTGCATTTAGTGTCAGTGTGACTGTAATAATTGTCAGGGCAGTTAGTTTTAGGCCCCTTTAGGTCTAAGGTAGCCCCCTACCCCCCCCCCCCCCCCCCAATAAAGGTTTAACCCCTTGATTGCCCCCTAGGTAACCCTTTCACCCCCTTTTGCCAGTGTCACAAAGCGATCGTTTTTCTGATCGCTCTATTAGTGTCACTGGTGTCGCTAGGTAGCCAGTTTTCAGGTACCCCCATATATTACCTAATAAAGGTTTTAACCCCCTGATTGCCCCTAGTTAACCCTTTCACCAGTGATCACCGTATTACTGTTACGGGTGACGCTGGTTAGATAGTTTGTTTTTTATACTGTCAGGGCACCCGCCATTTATTACCCAATAACGGTTTAACCCCCTGATCGCCCGGCGGGTGATATCAATTAGGTTTTAGGGTCAAATAAGGTCTGCGTCGCCCCAGGTTAGTGCCAGCACCGCAAACACCCACGCGCAAAGCATACACCTCCCTTAGTGGTATAGTATCTGAACAGATCAATATCTGATCTGATCAGATCTATACTAGCGTCCCAGCAGTTTAGGGTTCCAAAAAACGCATTGTTAGCGGGATCAGCCCAGATACCTGCTAGCACCTGCGTTTTCCCCCTCCGCCCAGCCCAGCCCAGCCCACCCAAGTGCAGTATCGATCGATCACTGTCACTTACAAAACACTAAGCACACATAACTGCAGCGTTCGCAGAGTCAGGCCTGATCCCTGCGATCGCTAACAGTTTTTTTGGTAGCGTTTTGATTCAGTCGCCAGCAGGCTAGGAGCTTTTTTTCCTGTGAATCTCACTAGTGTACTACTAAATTTAGAGCCCAAAATGGCAAATCGCAAGTACACTAGTGAACAGGCCTACTTGTTTCTGAGTATGTCAGATAGTGAAGAGGAGGTCACTCATCTGTCAGAATCAGGCTCAGAATACGACCCAGTAGACGACAGCGGCTCCATGACAGATAGCTCTGGCGACGGAGATGAGGTCCCTGCTAAGGTCAGGCGTACCCGATCCCGATCTTCTGCTGTTGTTGAGGTGCAGGAACCGCAGGTCTCTCGTATGGAGCAGAGAAGTACTAGCGCCGCTATTCCTTCTGGTGAACTGGCAAGCACCAGCGGCCTAGTACACCCTGGACGTAGTCAAACCAGCACTGCAGTAACACTTGGTGACGTGGCGAGTCCCATAAGTGCAGTTCAAGCTGGCGAGGTGGCAAGCACAAGTAGTGTCCCGCTGCCACCAAGAAGAAGACAAAGGCAGGCCCGTCGATCACATAGTGTCCTTCCTGCAGAATTCGCCAATCCTGATTGGGTGCCCACCACTTCTGCAGGACCCGTACTTCCCCCATTCACTGGCCAACCCGGTATTCAGGTGGAAACAGCTGATTTTAAGCCATCCGATTTTTTATCGCTGTTTTTCACGGAAGATCTCTATAGATCTATTGTGGACCAAAGTAATATATACGCTGGTCAATACATCGCCGCTAATCCCCAAGTGCCTTCCCTTGCCAGAGATTGGAAACCAATTACGGTTTCCGAATTTAAGTCCTTTCTGGGCCTTTCCCTCAACATGGGCATGCATAAATTCCCGACGCTGAGGTCTTATTGGTCCACCCTCGCGCTCCACCATATGCCCGTGTTCTCTCGCTCCATGTCCAGGGCACGATACGAACAGATCTTGCGGTTCATGCACTTCAGTGACAATGAACTCTGTCGTCCTCGTGGAGACCCTGAATTTGATCGGCTCTACAAAATTCGGCCCCTCATAAACCACTTCAACCAACGTTTTGCAGCCTTGTTTAGTCCCAATCAAGTTGTCTGCGTTGACGAGTCCCTGATTAAGTTTTCTGGCCGCTTGTCTTTCAAACAGTTCCTTCCCAGCAAGCGTGCCAGATACGGGGTCAAGCTCTACAAGCTCTGTGACAGGGCAACAGGCTATACGTGGAGCTTTTCGGTTTATGAGGGAAAAGATAGTCACGTAGAGCCGGAGAACTGTCCAGATTACATAGGGAGCGCTGGCAAGATAGTGTGGAACTTGGTGTCACCCTTATTCGGAAAGGGGTACCACTTGTACGTGGACAATTATTACACGAGCGTGCCACTGTTTAGTCACTTGTTTGATCATCAGATTGGAGCATGTGGCACCGTGCGACCTAATCGCCGGGGCTTTCCCCAGCGGCTTGTAGATTCCCCTCTTAGGCTGGGGGAGAGAGCCTGCTTGAAGTGTAATAACTTGCTCGCTATGAAGTGGAGGGATAATAGGAATGTTTTCGTTCTTACCTCCCTTCATGCAGACACGACAGTCCAAATTCGTACGGCGGCTGGTGTTGTGACGAAACCCCTCTGTGTCCACGAGTATAACCTTAATATGGGAGGGGTGGACCTCAACGACCAGTTGTTGGCGCCGTACCTAGTTGTCCGTAAGGCTAGACGCTGGTACAAAAAAGTGTCTATTTATTTGTTCCAATTGGCTTTTCTGAATGCTCATGTGCTATACGGAGCTTCAGGCGGGAGGTTACCCTTCCTTGAATTACAGGAAGAGGTTCTCACAGACCTTCTGTTTCCAGACGGTTCTGCACCTCACCATTCCGAACCAAATGCAGTTAGCCGGCTGTATGAGAGGCATTATCCTTATGTCCTCCCGAGTACCCCTACCCAACGAGCCCCCCAAAAAAGATGTCGTGTCTGTACCAAGCGCGGATGTAGGCGTGACACCTGTTATTATTGTCCACGCTGTCCTGACAATCCTGGTCTCTGCGTTGGTGAATGTTTTGAACGCTACCACTCACTAGTGAGGTATTAGTGTAGGGTACAGCATTTCACAGGCTAGGATACACTTTCACAGGGTCTCAAGAATGCCATCGCATTTTGAGACCCGACCGTTAGTTAAAATTATAGTTACAGGGTCTCAAGAATGCCATCGCATTTTGAGACCCGACCGTTACAGTTAAAATTATAGTTATAGTTTAAAAAAAAAAGTGTAAAAAATAAAAAAAAAGTACAAAAAAAAAACCCCCAAAAAATATAAACTAAAAAAACCAAAAATAGTTGTCTCTCTCTCTCTCTCTCTCTCTCTCTCTCTCTCTCTCTCTCTCTCTCTCTATCTGTCTCTCTCTCTCTCTCTCTCTCTCTCTCTCTCTCTCTCTCTCTCTCTCTCTCTCTCTCTCTCTCTCTCTCTCTCTCTCTCTCTCTCTCTCTCTCTCTCTCTCTCCTCTTTTTCTCTCTCTCTCTCTCCTCTTTTTCTCTCTCTCTCTCTCCTTTTTCTCTCTCTCTCTCTCTCTTTTCTCTCTCTCTCTCTCCTCTTTTTCTCTCTCTCTCTCTCTCTCTCTCTCTCTCTTTTTTATTCTATTCTGCAATGTTTTATCATGATTGCTTTTCAGGTATGTAATTTTGTTTACTGTGTTTTATTGTTAACCATTTTTTTGTTTTCAGGTGCGCCATTCAGTTGCAGTTTAGGCACCGGTTGCGTTAACAAAATGTTTTATTTTTTACTATGTTTTTTTTTTTGGTATTTGCTTTGCAGGTATGGTATGGTAAGGTCTTACTGTTATACTGTAATGTTACTTTGTTTTAATGTTAACCATTATTTGCTTAGCAGGTACGCCATTCAGTTGCAGCGTGGATTTATTTATCTTGACAGCAACAGCGTTTGCTCCCACGATACATAAAGCCGCGACTCCAACGCTGTAGGAGGTGATTTCACCACCACAGTTAAAAAAAAAAAGCATATATGCCGAAGCATGGGGGCAGCAGAGGGCGGAGGAGCAATTTTGCTCCTAATGCCACGTACATATGGTCGAAAAAAGTGGGTGGATGAAGGGAGGCATTCTAATGGTGGGCATACCCACCGCACCATTGGGAAAGCATTTTATCACACCGATCTTGGTGTGGTCAGATGCTTTGAGGGCAGAGGAAAGATCTAGGGTCTAATAGACCCTTTTTTCAAAAAAAGAGTACCTGTCACTGCCTATTGCTATCATAGGGGATATTTACATTCCCTGCGATAACAATAAAAATGATAACTAAGAAAAAAAAAATGGAAGGAACAGTTTAAAAATAAAATAAAAAAGCTAAATAAAAAGAAAAACTAAAAAAAAAATAAAAAAAGCACCCCTGCCCCCCCTTCTCTTGCGCAAAGGCGAACACAAGCGTTGGTCTGGCGTCATATGTAAACAGCAATTGCACCATGCATGTGAGGTATCACCGCGAAGGTCAGATCGAGGGCAGTAATTTTAGCAGTAGACCTCCTCCGTGAATCTAATGTGGTAACCTGTAAAGGCTTTTAAAAATGTATGTAGTTTGTCGCCACTGCGTGTTTGTGCGCAATTTTAAAGCATGTCGTGTTTGGTATCCATGTACTCGGCCTAAGATCATATTTTTAATTTCATCAAAAATTTGAGCAATATAGTGTGTTTTAGTGCATTAAAATAAAAAAAAGTGTATTTTTTCCACAAAAAATGCGTTTGAAAAATCGCTGCGCAAATACTGTGTGGAAAAAAAAAATGCAACACCCACCATTTTAATCTGTAGGGCCTTTGCTTTAACAATATATATAGTGTTTGGGGGTTCAACGTAATTTTCTTGCAAAAAAAAAAATATGTTTTCATGTAAACAAAAAGTGTCAGAAAGGGCTTTATCTTCAAGTGGTTAGAAGAGTGGGTGACGTGTGACATAGGCTTCTAAATGTTGTGCATAAAATGCCAGAACAGTTCAAACCCCCCCCAAATGACCCCATTTTGTAAAGTAGACACCCCAAGCTATTTGCTGAGAGCAATGTTGAGCCCATTAAATATTTTTTTTTTTTGGTCCCAAGAGATTGAATAATGAAAAAAAAAATAATAATATTTTTTTTTTACAAAAATTTGTCACTAAATGATATATTGCTCAAACATGCCATGGGCATATGTGGTAATACACCCCAAAATACATTCTGTTGCTTCTCCTGAGTACGGGGATACCACATGTGTGAGACTTTTTGGGAGCTTAGCTGCGTACGGGACCCCAAAATCCAAGCACCGCCTTCAGGCTTTCTAAGGGTGTAATTTTTTTATTTCACTCCTCACTGCCAATCACAGTTTCGGAGGCCATGGAATGCCCAGATGGCACAAACCACCCCCAAATGACCCCATTTTGGAAAGTAGACACCCCAAGCTATTTGCTGAGAGGTATGGTGAGTATTTTGCAGATCTCGCTTTTTGTCACAAAGTTTTGAAAATTGAAAAAAAAAATTTTTTTTTCTTTACTTTCTTCATTTTCAAAAACACATGAGAGCTGTAAAATACTCAACATGCCTCTCAACAAATAGCTTGGGGTGTCTACTTTCCAAAATGGGGTCATTTGGGGGGGTTTTGTGCTATTTTGGCATTTTATGGCCTTCGAAACTGTGATAGGTAGTGAGGAGTGAAATCAAAAATTTGCACCCTTAGAAATGCTGAAGGTGGTGCTTGGGTTTCGGGGCCCCGTACGCGGCTAGGCTCCCAAAAAGTCCCACACATGTGGTATCCCCATACTCAGGAGAAGCAGCAAAATGTATTTTGGGGTGCAATTCCACATATAACCATGGCATGTGTGAGCAATATATCATTTAGTGACAACTTTTTGAATACATTTTTTTTATTTATTTTTTTTGTCTTTATTCAATCACTTGGGACTAAAAAAAAAATATTCAATGGGCTCAACATGCCTCTCAGCAAATAGCTTGGGGTGTCTACTTTCCAAAATGGGGTAATTTGGGGGGGTTTTGTGCCATCTTGGCATTTTATGGTCTTCAAAACTGTGATAGGTAGTGATAGGTAGTGAGGAGTGAAATCAAAAATTTATGCCCTTAGAAATCCTGAAAGCGGTGCTTGGTTTTCGGGGTCCCGTATGCGGATAGGCTCCCAAAAAGTCCCACACATGTGGTATCCCCATACTCAGGAGAAACAGCAGAATGTATTTTGGGGTGTAATTCCACATATGCCCATGGCATGTGTGGGCAATATATCATTTAGTGACAACTTTGGGCAAAAAAAAAAAAGTTTGTAATATTCCCGCAACTTGTGGCAAAATATAAAATATTCCATGTACTCATCATGCCTCTCAGCAAAAAGCTTGGGGTGTCTACTTTCCAAAATGGGGTCATTTGGGGGGTTTTTGTGCTATTTTGGCATTTTATGGCCTTCGAAACTGTGATAGGTAGTGAGGAGTGAAATCAAAAATTTGCACCCTTAGAAATGCTGAAGGCGGTGCTTGGGTTTCGGGGCCCCGTGCGCGGCTAGGCTCCAAAAAAGTCCCACACATGTGGTATCCCCATACTCAGGAGAAGCAGCAAAATGTATTTTGGGGTGCAATTCCACATATAACCATGGCATGTGTGAGCAATATATCATTTAGTGACAACTTTTTGAATACATTTTTTTTTTGTCTTTATTCAATCACTTGGGCCAAAAAAAAAAATATTCAATGGGCTCAACATGCCTCTCAGCAAATAGCTTGGGGTGTCTACTTTCCAAAATGGGTCATTTGGGGGGGTTTTGTGCCATCTTGGCATTTTATGGCCTTCAAAACTGTGATAGGTAGTGATAGGTAGTGAGGAGTGAAATCAAAAATTTATGCCCTTAGAAATCCTGAAGGCGGTGCTTGGTTTTCGGGGTCCCGTATGCGGATAGGCTCCCAAAAAGTCCCACACATGTGGTATCCCCATACTCAGGAGAAGCAGCAGAATGTATTTTGGGGTGTAATTCCACATATGCCCATGGCATGTGTGGGCAATATATCATTTAGTGACAACTTTGGGCAAAAAAAAAAAAAGTTTGTAATATTCCCGCAACTTGTGGCAAAATATAAAATATTCCATGTACTCAACATGCCTCTCAGCAAATAGCTTGGGGTGTCTACTTTCCAAAATGGGGTCATTTGGGGGGGGGGGTTTGTGCTATTTTGGCATTTTATGGCCTTCGAAACTGTGATAGGTAGTGAGGAGTGAAATCAAAAATTTGCACCCTTAGAAACCCTGAAGGCGTTGATTGGGTTTCGGGGCCCCGTGCGCGGCTAGGCTCCAAAAAAGTCCCACACATATGGTATCCCCATACTCGGGAGAAGCAGCAAAATGTATTTTGGGGTGCATCTCCACATATAACCATGGCATGTGTGAGCAATATATCATTTAGTGACAACTTTATGAAAACATTTATTTTTATTTTTTTTTTGTCTTTATTCAATCACTTGGGACTAAAAAAAAAAAATATTCAATGGGCTCAACATGCCTCTCAGCAAATAGCTTGGGGTGTCTACTTTCCAAAATGGGGTCATTTGGGGGGGTTTTGTACTTCCCTGCCATTTTAGCACCTCAAGAAATGAGATAGGCAGTCATAAATTAAAAGCGGTGTAAATGCCAGAAAATGTACTCTAGTTTGTAGACGCTATAACTTTTGCGCAAACCAATAAATATACGCTTATTGGCATTTTTTTTTACTAAAGACATGTGGCTGAATACATTTTGGCCCAAATGTTTGACTAAAATTGAGTTTATTGGATTTTTCTTACAACAAAAAGTAGAAAATATCTTTTTTTTTTCAAAATTTGCGGTCTTTTTCCGTTTATAGCGCAAAAAATAAAAATCACAGAGGCAATCAAATACCATCAAAAGAAAGCTCTATTTGTGGGAAGAAAAGGACGCAAATTTCGTTTGGTTACAACATTGCATGACCGCGCAATTACCAGTTAAAGCAGTGCAGTGCAAAATTGAAAAAAGACCTCTGGTCCTTTGGCTGCCAAATGGTCCGGGGCTGAAGTGGTTAAAAAACCTCTTTACCTCCAATTTTGAAGCATCCCGACCCTGCCCTTCCTTACATCTTGGAAGTAGATGCCTCAGAAAATGCCGTTGGAGCCATTCTGTCCCAGCGCCAATGACCTAAATCTTTAATGCATCCTGTGGCTTTCTTTTCGAAGAAGTTGGGGCCATCGGAGAGGAATTTTGATGTAGGCGACGTGAACTGTTGGCAATCAAAACGGCCTTGGAAGAATGGCGACATCTTTTGGAGGGAGCAGCACACCCAATACTGATCTTCACGGATCATAAAAATTTAGAACACCTTAGAACCGCCAAGCGTCTTAGACCCAGACAAGCAAGATGGGCTCTTTTTTTTTTTCTCGTTTTAATTTCCACATTACCTATCGGCCCGGGTCCAAAAACGTAAAACCCGATGCACTCTCCAGGATGTTCACCGAAGTCGAAGACCCACCCCAACCAGACACCATCCTGCAGGCTGGAAATTTTTTGCTAACCCAACCCGACTTAATGTCACAGATCCGCCAAGCTTCTAGGGGAATCTCCCCACCTCCAGATACACTCCTGCAAGAAAAGGAAGGACTCTATTGGCGAAATAACAACATTTTTATACCCCTGGATCTACGCACTATAATCTTGCAGGCATGCCATGACTACCCTTTGGCTGGCCATTTCGGGGGATTAAAGACCATGGACCTAGTCCAAAGACACTTTTGGTGGCCTAACCTAGCGAGGGATTGCAGGAAGTATGTTGGTTCGTGCTCAATCTGCCTCAGAAACAAGAGTAGCAAAGCATGGGGCCTGCTCCAACCTTTGTCCATTCCTGAAAGACCCTGGGATAAAATCGCCATGGATTTTATTGTGGAGCTTCCCCCTTCGGAAGGATTTTCATCCATCTTTGTGGTGGTTGACCGCCTCTCCAAGATGGCGCACTTTATCCCAATGAAAGGGACCCCATCAGCGACAGAAACTGCCAAAGTTTTCATTAAGGAGATAATCAGACTGCACGGAATTCCTAGTGACATTGTATCTGACCGCGGAGTGCAGTTCACTTCTAAATTTTGGAAAGCACTATGCGAAGCCTTAGGTATCAAGATCAGTTTCTCTTCAGCCTACCACCCTCAGACTAACGGGCAGACAGAGCGTACTAATCAGATGCTAGAACAATACTTGCGCTGCTTCTCCTCCTTTACCCAGGAAGATTGGGCCTCATTACTGCCTTTGGCAGAATTTGCATTTAACAATTCCACCCATGCCACCACCAATCAATCCCCTTTCTTTTCCAATTATGGGTTTCATCCTTGTTTTCTGCCAACGTTAATTCCGGATTCCCCTTTGCCATCGGTCCAGGACAGACTAGACTTCCTCGCCACTAATAATCAGTTGCTGAGAGAGACCATCACCAAAGCACAAAGGGACAATAAAATGTTTTTTTGAAAAGGAGAAGAGGGGACCTGGACTTAAAACCTGGCGATCTGGTATGGCTTTCAACCATGAACCTAAAGATGGCCTGCCCATCAAAGAAATTGGGACCTAGATATTTGGGACCCTTTCCGATCAAAAGGAAAATTAACCCAGTGGCATATGAACTCAAACTCCCAGATTCTTTTAAAATACACCCTGTGTTTCATACCTCCCTACTGAAACCCGATGTGGCAAATTCCTTTGCAGGTCGTGAAGTGGGACCCCCAGAAGCTATAGTGGTGGATGGAGAAGAGGAGTTTGAGATTGAGGCCATTGTAGACTGCAGGAGAAGGCAGGGACAAAATCAATACCTGATTAAATGTAAAGGGTTTGGCCCGGGGGAAAACTCCTGGGAGCCCGAGACAAACCTTTCACCGCTCCCATCCGGAAAAGTTGGCTCAGATGGGCATCTGGAGGCTGCCCCTAAGGAGGGGGCAATGTCAGGGAACCTCCGCACCAAGCAGGTGAATCCCGGATCCAATATGCGCATTTGCGCACCTTTTTCTAACATATATGCGGCGCACGGATGTGCGCATCGGCACATTTTTGTGGAACGGACATGCGCACTGTGCACGTTCTTGTGCGCATGCCGGCGAATCACGGCGCACGGCACCCTATTTAAACGAGCAGCCACTTAGCATCAGTGCTGGATTGTCTCAGCTTGTCCCTGCATACCTTGCTGTTGCCTTGTCGGACTTTTTTTTTTTGAAAAATCTGTTTATTGAAATTTTAATATGCATAACATACAACATATGATGTGTCCGCAAGACAACATCCAAAAACTGGCCGAGGCCAACTGTCTAACATAGACCAACTAACTAAAACTTCCCCCTGCCCCCCCTCCCTCCCACCCCACCCCCCAGTCACATCTCGACTATGAAACGGAGTCCTATATCAATTTATACAGGCATGTGTTTGCCTTGTCGGACTTCACCTGATCTTGAACACCCGGCTCTTCCTGACTACTCTCTTGGATTACCCCTGCAACCTTGTCTGCCTTGTTTACCTGCACCGACCCTGGCTTGAACCTCTGACTTCGGCTTTGTCTCCTGATTCTGTACTTCGCTGCCTGACCTGTTGCCGACCTCTGCCTGTCCCCGACCACGAGCCTGCCTGCCGTCTGTGTACTTCTCTGCCAGCCCGTTGCCAACTCCTGCTTGTTCCTGACCTGCTATCTACCTGCCTACAGGCACCTGCACCCTTCCGCTGCCCTAGCAGTTCCTGTCTTCACCTCCAGGGGTGCTAGGACCGGGACCGTGCAAGAGGCCACCCTCATCATTTCGGACTCCGGTGTAAGGTACGTGACACAGGGAGAGTTTTCCACTGCAGGTCCTCAAGTACAGTCTCCTCTCCAGCAAAGAAAACTGATCAATATACTTTTGACATCATCCTATTTTTACTTTAAACTAGATTTATTCGGTAATATTGAAGATGTATCATGGCCAGGGGCGGGCTGGGTCGGGGTGCAGGGATGCAATTTCCCCCTGGGCTGCTTTGATATGCTGTGGCAAAGGCTGCTGTGTCGTCATCTTAAAACTGCACATGCACAGATCTTGAGCTGGCCGAATCCAGTACTGTGAGCCAGCGATGTCTTCTTTTCAGGGCTGACAGTCTGTGTTACAGAGCACAGCACAGCCCCGCCCAGCCCTGCCCTCCTCCACATGAATGGCTGGCAGAGGCTGGACCTGCTCTCTCTTTCCCCGTCCACACTCCATGCAGCCTGTGTGCTCTCTGTGAAGAGGATGTGTGGGCGGGAAAGTTCAATCTGAGCAGTCGGCTCTAATCAGTGAGGCTCCTGGGACCGTCCAAGTAAGGCCCCTTTCACACTGGGGAGGGAGCCGCGGCGACGGTAAAGCAGCGCTATATTTAGCGCTGCTTTACCACCGTTTTAGCCGCGGTATTCGGCCGCTAGCTGTGCGGTTTTAACCCCCGGCCGAAAAAGGGTTAAAATCCCCCGCAAAGCGCCGCCGTAGTGACGCTTTGCGGCAGTATTGCTGCGGTATTACCGCAGTGTCCCATTGAAATCAATGGGTAGGAGCGGTGAATACACCCCTCCTATACCGCTCCAAAGATGCTGCTAGCAGGACTTTTTTTACCGTCCTGCTAGCGCACCGCTCCAGTGTGAAAGCCCGCCGGCTTTCACACTGGAGTGAATGGGGCCGGTTTTTTCAGGCGGTGTACATGCGCTATTTTTAGCGCTGTACCGCCTGAAAACCGCCCCAGTGTGAAAGGGGCCTTAGTGAGCTCCTCCTCCCTCCCCCTCTCTGCAGCTAAAGAGTTTTTTTTTCTAGCAGCCTGTGCAATACCTTTCCCTCCTAGGGGGTATGATGTGGGCTCACACTGACATGCTGTGGTTTGGCTGCAGTGCTGGTGTACTGGCAGTCTTCCTGGATGTTGCCCCTGGTCCCATAGAGGTTGCACACTTTTACTGCATGTTTTGCACAAAACGTCCTGCATGCTGCATCTTTGGTGCACTTTCAGAAAAGTGTGAGCCCAAATGCTTTTATTCACTTGCAGCAGGCACTGCCATTTGACAGGCAGTGAGGAGTTGACATCACATTTCATCCCTGCCCGTTTTAACCCCCTAAATGCCAATCTGTGCAGGTAATGGCACGGTTCACTTTAAACTCCACCTTATTTCCATTACTCTCTGTAGGTATTAGATGTGCTCTCACCTTATTGTTTGTACATCTAAGGGTACTTTCACACTGGGGCGGTAGTGGTAAAGCGCTGCTTGTTTTAGCAGCGCTAGCAGGGCGCTTTTAAAACCGCCCGTTTTGCATTCAATTTAATGGGCAAAGCACCTCTCCCAAACTGCCCCAATAATGCTGCTTGCAGGACTTTTCAGAATGTCCTGCAAGCGCACCACCCCAGGGTGAGAGCACTCAGGCTTTCACCCTGGGGTGGCATGAGAGGCGCTTTACAGGTGCTATTTTTAGCTCTAAAATGCCTGTAAAGCGCCTCATTGTGAAAGTACCCTAAAGAGAGTTCTGGAAATAAGGTGGAGTTCAAAGTGAATTTCTACACTTAAGTGGAGCACACCTTTCAGAAGATTTGAGGATATTATTAAACCCAGAGACTGGTGGACTTAGGCCACCATAGACAGATTGAAATTCTGACGGTTCAGCAGAAATTTCAATCTATCTATGTGCAGATTGGTTGTACAGAATTTGACTCTGACTCAGCTGACCTCAGTACAACCAGCTTTCCTTTTTATTTTTTAGCGATCACTGCTGGCTGCTATAGCTATATGCTATAGCTGCCGGCAGTGATCACTGTATTCTGATGGCTTGAAAACTTTCACCTCAGAGCACATACCGACACACGGCTCTTACGGAAGCTTGGTAATTCAAGTGCCGGGCTTCCCTAGCATTACACCTTTGGGGCTGTGACCAAGTCTGGGTGAGAGCTGGGATATGACATTACTTATCTCATATCCCTGCCACTCCTAAACCTGCTCCACTGCAGCACCAGGCCTACGATGTCCTTAATCTGGCCGGTGCTCCAACGTGCGCCTACATGTGCTTTTCTCACTACCCGCAATTGACACAGGAGGAGCCTGCACCCTGGTGAATCTGGTGGTCATGCCGTGGAGACATCAGGACTTGCGTGTTTAGCCTGCTGCGCACACTGTGACTCTCGGCTACTCTGCTTGCTTGGCTTGCACAGGGTGTGGTGCTCACTTACCAGATAAGCTCCACAGGTAGCGCTTAGTGTGGCGGCAGTGACAGCACAGTCTTTAGTCTTCATCTTACTGCAGTCTCATTGGTCTGTGTACTCTGGGTGTGGGGAAGGGGCAAGCTCTTTTTCTCAGTCTCTCTGGGGGCAATCATGCAGTCTCCCTGAGAGACTGCTCCACTCTCTGAGAGACTGCTCCGCTTCACAGTGCCTGCACAGAAACTGACCGCTTCACAGTGCCTGCAGAGAGAGAGAGACCGCTTCACAGTGCCTGCAGAGAGAGAGAGACCGCTTCACAGTGCCTGCAGAGAGAGCGAGACTGCTTCACAATGCCTGCACAGAGAGAGAGACCGCTTCACAGTGCCTGCACAGAGAGAGAGAGAGACCGCTTCACGGTGCCTGCACAGAGAAAGAGACCGCTTCACAGTGCCTGCACAGAGAGAGACTGGTTCACACAGCGGGCAATGTGGAGCAGTCTCTCTCTCTCTCTCTGTGCAGGCAGTGTGGAGCGGTCTCTCTCTCTGTGCAGGCAGATTTCTGGCCTATGGATTGTTTACATTCCTATGGAGAATGCACTTTTTTGCCTTCCAAAAATGAACGCAGCATCAAGGTGAACGTGATTTGAATATTTTTTCTGTCTTATTTCTCCATAGTTCTGTTATCTATTAATTGTGGAAAGTTGTGGATTAATCACTAGAGGGAGTGGGGGCCCATTGCAAATATTCCTTCGCTCTATTACCAATTGTAATGATAACATAGTGGCACAACATCGGTTGCCACATGTACTGTACATGTATATAATTACACCCTGCACATATGGGTTTAAAGACAAGCTAGACTGCTGCACTTTGCATGAGAATCTTCCCCAGGGAATGTGGTGGAATTTCACTTTGCAAAGAAAATCCAATCCCTTGCAAGGACAATAAAAAAAAAAAACGAATTTTTGCTTGCACATGACTGGATGATGGAAGTTAGCAGAGCTGCACAGCATTTAGGCCGGTTTCACACACAGCGATATATTTAGCGTTGCTTTACCGTCGTTTTAGCCGCGGTATTCGGCCGCTAGCGGGCAACCCCCGCTAGCGGCCGAAAAAGGGTTAAAAGTGGCACTTTGCCGGCGGTATTACCGCGGTATCCCCGCGGTGTCCCATTGATTTCAATGGGTAGGAGCGGTATAGGAGCGGTGAATACACCGCTCCTTCACCGCTCCAAATATGCTGCTAGCAGGACTTTTTTTTTACCATCCTGCTAGCGCACCGCTCCAGTGTGAAAGTCCTCCGGCTTTCACACTGGAGTTTAAGGACCCGCTTTTTTCAGGCACATTACAGGCGCTATTTTTAGCGCTGTAGCCCCTGAAAAAAGCTTAGGTGTGCAAGGGGCCTTACTAAGCTTTGAGGGTGATTGCAAACTGAACAGTTTATTTGCCTTTAGTAAATAGATCCCATAGACACAAGGTTTTTAAGACATTAAAGCTGAGTTCCACCCACAATTTTCACTCCTCACCATGCAGCAAATAACCTGTTTGTAGAGCTAGCTAACACCAAAAAGCACAATACCTCAAGACTGATTTATATAATAAAAAAGTGTAGCGCTCTACTTCTTATATTGATGAAATCAAAATGTAAAAATATATGCACCAAAAAACATTACTAAAAAAGCTTTGGGGCCAGTTGTACCATTGATGCGCATGAGAATAGTCCCAGTCAAGCCTGCAGACCACAATAAGGCTACTAGATGGCTGTTTGGCCAGTTCCTAAATGGCTCAGTCTCTCTAATAGCTGATAGTAAATCTCCACAGCAGCCACCAACCAGTTCAGCACCGCAGGGCAGCAGCTACAGAGAGCAGCTAGAGTCAGTGTTTCTCTCACTTGCCATTCTTACCCAAGAACCTGGATACACAATCTTCTGAGGAAATCCATACCTCCCAACTTTTTGAGATGGAAATGAGGGACACCTATCAGCAAAAGTATGCAGGCACAGCACACACCCCTTGCCATGCCCCTTAAAGGGGAATTGTACAAAAAAACAAGATTGGTTAAACCCACAAGTGCTTTTTTTTTTACCACTACTATTCCTTTTTATTGGCTTTTGGAATTTACAAAAGCAGCTATTTAAAAATCAGATGAAACTTTTAGCCCTGGAAAACACTTTTTGATAGATAAAAAGTGCATTTTATATACATCTATATAGATCAGATGAAAATGAGGGACAAATGTGGAGCAATGAGGGACAGAGGGACATTACTCCAAATCAGGGACAGTCCCTCAAAATCAGGGACAGTTGGGAGCTATGGAAATCCCACTGGGATGCAAAGCTTCAGGCAGGGATCGTCCATGACATCAGCACGCTACTGGGAGGAGTTGTCTGCAAAGCTTTTGGTGAACTTGGTGAAGGGCTGCGCTGATTGCAGTGAGACCAGGCGGTGGAGTAAATACACAGGTGTCATTACTTGCAAAATTACAAGTTCTGTTTAGTTTAGTTCTGTTCATTTTCAAGCAGAGAGATGTCTTCCTAAAAGGAGATTTTAGTGCATGTGACGGAGGACCTGGCTATAATATCTATATGATAGCAAGTGTTCATTGACCTTTATATACAGTATATAGGGGTCAAATTCACATTTTGTGCACATGTGTGGTGATCACAGGGTGACAATGAATGAAGAGCACTTTGGATAACTATTTATGAAAAATGTAACCACTTGTCGACCAGCCGCCGTCCTTATACTGCGGCAAGTCGGCAAGATCCCGCGAGCCGTATTAGGTATACGTCGGCTCCTTTAAGCGGATAGCAGGCACGCGCATGTCGATGGAGGGTGGGTGCCGATGCTCATGACTGACGGCCACAAGCGACCGTGGGCACGAGAGGCAGAACAGGGGCATGATTGCCCCCTAGTGTTAGCCCATTCCCTGCCAGTGACATTTGTACAGTAATCAGTGCATTTTTATAGCACTGATCGCTGTATAAATGCCAATGATCCCAAAAATGTGTCAAAAGTTTTTGTAAACAAACCTCTCCCCGCGCTTCCTACTCTGCCTGTCATTGATTGGCTGTTCCCGGTTATCGGGAAAGCCGATCAATGACGTCAGACATCAGCCCCGCCCCCTAATGTAAAAAAAAACACACACGTCACAGCCCATAACCCCTCCCCCTAGTGGTTAACCCCTTCACTACAACTGTCATTTATACAGGAATCAATGCATTTAAATAGCATTGATTGCTGTATAAATGACAATGGTCCCAAAAATGGGTCAAAAATGTCCGATGTGTCTGCCATAATGTCGCAGTCACAATAAAAATCGCTGATCGTCGCCATTACTAGTAAAAAAAAAATATTAATAAAAATGCTATAAAACTATCCCCTATTTTGTAAATGCTATAACTTTTGCGCAAACCAATCAATAATCGCTAATTGCGATTTTTTTTACCAAAAATATGTAGAAGAATACGTATCGGCCTAAACTGAGGAAAAAAAAAAAATGTTTTATATATATTTTTTGGGGATATTTATTATAGCAAAAAGCAAAAAATATTGCATTGTTTTCAAAATTGTCGCTCTATTTTTGTTTATAGCGCAAAAAATAAAAACCGCAGGGGCGATCAAATACCACCAAAAGAAAGGTCTATTTGTGGGAAAAAAAGGACGCCAATTTTGTTTTGGAGCCACGTCGCACGACCGCGCAATTGTCAGTTAAAGCGACGCAGTGCCGAATCGCAAAAAGGGGCCTGGTCCTTTGGCTGCCAATTGGTCCGGGGCTGAAGTGGTTAACATTTTAACTTCATCACTATCAGAAGTTGAGCGCTACACTTTTTTTCTTGTAAAAAAGGGTTTTATTGGAAATACACATCGACAGAATAGTACAAAAACAGTGGTGGACACATAGCGGACTAACAGGTATAAAACTGCAGGTTTCAGGAAGGTTAATCTGAAGTCCAAAAAATTTGAGCCAGCCCTTATAAGTCCGAGGGCGAGCATAGGTGACCTGCAAAAGGATGTCCGCACCTCGTGAGTCCTGGTAAAGTGACATTATGTTGATCCAGAATTATATACTGGCTGTCACTCTAGGTCATATGTGAAACACATGGCGAGATGATGTTATAACACATAGTGTTACAAAAGAAAAACAAACTAAACAGATTACATAAAAGAGGGTGCACTACACTTTTTTTATGATCTAAATTAAAAGGGCTGTACATTTCCTTTAAATAGCCAATAAATAGAAGGTATGTTGAGATAAATTTGGCAGTGTATTGTGGCCTCTTAAACTGTAATTTAGGTCTGAATAGTGCTGACACTTAACAGTTAAACCTTACATTTATAATAGTTCTCGTTAAGACATGAAAGAACCATACTGGCTGCTGTGCAATAATGAATATTAAATGCATTTTTAATCTGAGATGAACTGCAGTGTCTCGGGTCAGTGCCCTGGTCTAGCCTTAGAGGTGAAAGGTCAGAACAAAGACAGAGCAAATTCCATACTGAGTTTCTTCCATCAGTTCTGTATGTATGAGGTCCTTACTAATAGGATAAGATAGGTGCCTGATCTGGCTGTTTTTTTGACAGATCAGGCTACAAAATCAGGAATGCAGTAATCTTGCCAGATAGTGGATACAGCTGATCTGGCTAATTAGGAAGCCTGGCATACTCATTTATGTGCTCTAGATAAGCGGTGCTGGCTGGAAATCACTAAGGCTGGTTTCACACTGGGGCGGTAGGGGCGGCGGCGGTAAAGCAGCGCTATATTTAGCGCTGCCTTACCGGCGTTTTAGCCGCGGTATGCGGCCGCTAGCGGGGTGGTTTTAACCCCCGCTAGTGGCCGAAAAAGGGTTAAACCCCCCCCACAAAGCGCCGTTGCAGCGGCGCTTTGCCGGCGGTATTACTGCGGTATCCCCGCGGTGTCCCATTGTTTTCAATGGGTAGGAGCGGTATAGGAGCGGTGAATACACTGCTTCTTCACCGCTCCAAAGATGCTGCTAGTAGGACTTTTTTTACCGTCCTGCTAGCGCACCGCTCCAGTGTGAAAGCCCTCCGGCTTTCACACTGGAATTAAAGGACCCCCTTTTTTCAGGCGCTATACAGGCGCTATTTTTAGCGATGTAGCGCCTGAAAAACATTTCAGTGTGAAAGGGGCATAACAGTAATACTTAGTACCAAATAGTTGTTCTATATCAAAGGAAACCAGCACCACACCAGGAAGTAAATGCAAACTTAATATATTATCAGCCAATTTGGTTGGTAAGTAGGCAAGCATAAAATAGATTAACAATGGTAATAACCCAATTTGGAATACAAAGTGATTAACAGTAAGGACTAGGTATAAGATGACATTTGGCATCCAGATCAACATAAACGGTAACAAGGCCACCTCACGTGCAGTAGTGAGTAGTTGTAAAGTTTAACCTAATGAGTTCTGAAACTATACTGCCAGAGCACAATAATGATGGCAATGCTAGTCCTAGACAGACTGGGATTTTGTACTATCCAAAAGAAAAGGAGGATGGTAGCAGAGGGGGCAGGGGAACATAGTGGGAATAGTTATTACGAAAGGGGTAGTCCTTTGAGAAGTTCTTATGGCAGCTATCGTTGGGGCCCTTTAAGAACATCAGTGCAACCCTACACTCCCCTGACGGCATCCTACCAATAGACACCCCACTACAGAAAGTCTCCCAGTTTAAGTACTTAGGGGTGGTTATTCACAAGGACATTACTCAATTTATTCCCCTTAATCTCGCCCCGGCAGTTACCCAACTGACCAGGAGGTGCGCAGGGTGGAAATCCCTGCCCCTTACACCAGTAGGGAGGGTCAATTTAATAAAAATGCAATAAAAGTAATAATAAATAAATTGACAACAAAAAGGTGTGTAAATATAGAAACCAATGGTGAAGTGATCCATAGATTAGCACTCCATAATAATCCAGCCTGGGAACACTCAAGACTAAGTGTAATACCAGAGGGAAAGCTGATGGGGCTAATCACTTTTGCGAGTTGATGCAGGAAACTATGTGTGGTAAATTGGAATAGGGTGAAGTGATCCATAGATTAGCACTACATAATAATCCAGCCTGGGAACACTCAAGACTAAGTGTAATACCTAAATACAATCAATACATGTGATACATATAAGTGAATTATCTATACGTGATACATATAAGTGAATTATCTATACGCGATAACAGCAATAACCATAAATTAAAATAATTGAAAAAAAAATACATAACATGAGCCACATAAGGGGATGTGTGAACCCCGTGGTAAAAGATATACATATGTATGTGTATATATACACGTGAAAAGTCCTCCCCGGGTTGGGTGCTCCAAAAGGTATACAAAAAAGAAAAAAGGGAAAATATATATACAAATGTTCAGTGATCAGTGACTTTAGTGACTTCGCTGTTGTAGATAAGGTGACTTCGTGCTGCCCATATGGTCCCACACTCACCGGAAACTACCACCCCTGCAGGGGTAAAAGGTATAAATGGAGATCCGTCAGTGGTCCCTCTCCCAGAAATGGATCGATATCCCACTCCTTCGTATCCACGGGGGCGATCACAGGATCTAGTTACCAGCGTCAGCACTCCATTCTCCAGGAAATTCAGAAAAAATGTCCCTCCATGGCAAAAATTAAAAAGAAAGATAGGGGACTCATAGCGCAAAATGTAAAAACAAATTATACTTTATTAAAAAAAAGCAAAAAAAAAAAAAAATGTAAAACAAAAATAAGGTTAAAAAAGTATAACAGAGTCCCGGCGGGCTAGTATAGGGCTTTAAAGCCTGGATGCCCTCTATTAAAGATAGTGCACAGTGGCCGCTTGCGTCCCAGCAGCGTTCCAGGCCTCCTGCGCTAACCGGAAGTGAGGTAAGTACGCTTTACGTACGTTTCGTCATGTGACTTTGTCAAAAGCGATACCATCTCACTCCACTTCCTGCTATTTAAACCACACGGAGATACTTGGCACGTCCCATATGCAAATTACTTAGGCTAAGCACCCTATCAGGACCCTCCCGCATAGTGGATATCCCTCCCCACGTAAACTCCTAGGGGAGTGGTAAGCGAGTAAGGGTGAAGTGCACAGCTAAATTGGATTAGCTTATAAGGCCCCAATCAGTAAGGCAATAGCCTCATATCTCCGCAGGTTTTTACACAAATACTGGAAATCCCAGCTTGGCACAAAAATGTTGCATAAAAGGTTTATTACATAGCATACCAAGCAGCCAGCTGCCTGGTCTCAACGACAGCACTCCATTGCTATATAAACAAAATATTGCACAGTGGGAAACCTATTCCACTCTGTTGCACTCCCTCATTGGTGCAAAGCCAGCTACTACCTAGTAAAACTAGTTGCAGTGGCCTTCACTTACACAGAAATGGGCGGGTGCCCTGGGGCAGCCCGTGGGTTAACAGTCCCACTATGTATAATGAGAGAACTCGTTAAGGAGGACAGTGAGTGTTAAGTAAAATCATAAAGGTATGGAAGTGATTATATATGAGAGAAGGGGACGGTGATCTCATGTCAAGAAAGTTAATTTTAGCTATACAATGGATCCATAGTGTACTTGCTGATAAATATGAACCACCAGAAGATGGAATATATAGTGTATTTTCTATATTATGCCGATCGCATATCAGGCTATGGTGAGAGATCAAAGGTGTATATATGTAATGTATAGGTTTATATATACCAATGATAAGATTTATACAAGGCAGGGTCCCTACACGGTACTGTGGTGGGTTAGGCAGCTGGCTCGCTGGTTTACATAAACGTAGCCCTGGACATAAGTCAAACCCAGCTATTACCCTGTAAAACTTAGGGGCCTTTAACCAGGCAGTAATCGATAAACCTGATAATCTGAGAATCTGTGAGTGATGGCATATATCCCCCCATTCTTTAAATGGAGGAGGGTGAGTGAAGGGAGGGGGAAGGAAATATTAAGAATATACCACAAATAGATGTGGGAAATGATAGTAAGTGAAACAGACATCTCCATAAAACTAAGAAAATATATCTACCAGTAATAGCTCCAGTGAGGATACCGGAGCATAAATTGGAAAGCTATACCCTGTAGCATTTGGGCCCCAAGTATGTAAGAGTGGGACAGGGGACCCTTTGATCCATACATCAGTAGCCCTACAAATGGAGTGTAGGGAGGTACGTAAATATCGTGAGGATACATCGGGGGAAGTGGACAGTTCCACTGAGCTAGACACCCCGCAATCGAGAAAAAATCTATATAAAAATACGATGGAAACAAGATAAGATATCAACATATGGGCCTGAAAGGGACATCAGGGGTTGGCTAAAAAGCAGTTGAGGTCGATATCTAGGTTGAGGCCCCTAGGGGCAAGTGACCCCAACCTATATATCCAGCTAGTCTCGTTCCTTGAGATGAGGGTGCACTTGTTACCCCCTCTCCAATGGTCGTCTATATGATCAATACCATAAAATATAATGCCCGAAGGGTCTCTACGGTGCACTTCATCGAAGTGCCTTGAGAGATTGTGTTTTGGATACCCTTTGCGGATGTTGTTAATGTGTTCTCTAATCCTTATAAATAGGGGCCGGGTGGTCCTCCCTATATACTGCAAGTGACAAGGACACTCTATGACATATGTCACATGCGTGCTGTGACAGGTTATCAGCTGCTTGATTGGATACTCTTTATGGTCTACTGTGGACTTGAATGTCTCTCGTTTCCTGGGCTGTCTTCTGGTGACTCTACATGGTAGGCATCGTTGGCATCTGTAGAATCCCTTCATTTGTTCAAATATTTTAGTTCGTTTTGGGGGGTCGATGACATTATGTACAATATGCGTTCGAAGATTGGGTGCTCTTCTGTAAATGAATCGCGGCTTGTTCGGGAGAATTTTGGATAGGGTACGGTCCTCTTTGAGGATAGGCCAATACTTGGTGATGATTTTTTCAACCTGCCTGTACTGATTGTTGAAACCTGTTATAAAGGTAGTTTTCATTTCGTCATCCTTTATCTTTTGTTTATTTACAAGTAGGGATCTCCTATCTGTACCTCCAATGTCTGCTTTCAGTTTCATCAGTTTGTCTCGTTGGTATCCTTTCTCTTCAAACCGCTGAATTAAGATTTCTGATTGCACCTCATAGTCTTCAAGTTTCTGACAGTTCCTCCGAATCCTCAAAAGCTGGCCCTTGGGGATGTTATGCTTCCATTTGGGGTGGTGGCAGCTTGAGATTGGGATATACCCATTCCTGTCTGTACTTTTGAAAAAAGTGCGTGTACATAAACCATCACCCTCTTTGAAGATCTCCAGGTCTAGGTATTCTACTCTTTGGTAGTCCCACTTCCCTGTGAAGGTGATGCCATACATGTTGATGTTTAGATCAGCAAGGAATTTGGTAAGAGTGTCAGGGGTTCCATCCCATAGGATGATCAGGTCATCTATGTACCTCCGGTACAGCCTGATTTCGGGGATGTTCTTGGAATAGACATGCTCTTCCTCCCACATATCCATGAAAAGGTTTGCTACACTTGGAGCGTAGCGAGCCCCCATAGCAACCCCTTTTGTTTGTACGTAATACTCTTTCCCATACCAGAAATAATTGCATTCCATCGCTAATTTAAGCCCCTCAAGGATATAGTTGATTTGTAGTTGCTTCATGTTGGTATTTTCATGAAGCGCTTTCTCTACACCTGATATCCCATCTCGTTGTACTATGCTGGTATAGAGTGAGTTGACGTCTACTGTCACAAGTATCCAGTTTGCAGCTCCCCTGATGTCTTGCAGTTCCTGTATAAGCTGCAAACTGTCTCTTAAGTGTGATCTCCCCTGCTTCACCAGTGGTTTCAAGAACGTGTCAAGATATTCACCTAATCTGGAGAATATGGAATTGATCCCACTGATGATAGGTCTTCCAGGGGGTTTTACTATTCTTTTATGGATCTTAGGTGTATAATAAATGACCGGAGTTTTTGTGGAATTTGAGACTAGGTATGCTGATTCCTTATTATTAAGGATGCCGGTCTTCTTTCCCTTCTTCACATATGCGATCAGTTTTGTTTCAAATTTCTTTTTGGGGTTCCCCTTTAGTTTCTTATAAGTGTTTTCAACTGCAAGAATGTTGCCCATCTCCTCTTTGTACTCTTCTTTGCTCAGTATGACCAACCCTCCCCCCTTGTCTGCTGGTCTGATGATGACTTCATGCCGTTTACTGAGATCTTTAATTGCTTTCCATATGTTCTTACTCTTTCTGTTTACCTTACTCTCCATGTGTCTCAGGTCATCTTCAACCATTTTTTGAAAGGCTCCTAGGCACTGACTCCCTGGAGTCTTAGGATTGAAGGTGGAATTATTCTTCAAATTAGATTGGGCATATTCTGGGGTATCCTTAGTTCTGGTATCAGTGTTCAGGGCAAAGTGCTTTCTCAGATTAAGCTTTCTCATAAACTTTTGGAGGTCTATATACACCTCAAATTTATCCAAGTTCTTGTCCGGGGCAAATTTAAGCCCCAGGTCAAGAACTCTCAATTCCTCAGTGGTAAACTCAATATCGGTTAGGTTAAAGATGCCTTTCCCTAGTGTTCCCGTCTTCTTTTTCTTCCTGCCAGCTCTCCTTCCTCTTGCCTTCCTCCTCTTTCCTGGTTTCTCATTGCTGTTCCAGTATCTCTTCCCTGACCCTGGTTCCAGCTGTTGCTGGTGTTCAGTCTTCCTCCAGTTCTCTCGTTCATAGGTGGTTCTGGATACTCCCTTGTATGGTGTTGGCCACCTCTCTGCGTGCCCCCTCTGTTTCCGTTCAGGTTTCTCCACCCAGTATTCCTGTAGGGGACTCGAGCTTTCCATCTGCCAGGTGGTCTGTCTCTTGGCCCACCTCTCCAAAAATCCCCATCTTCTCTCCCATAGTTCCTACGTGGCGAGTAAGGTCTCGGTGAGTAGTCCCTCCTCAGAGGTGAGTACCTATTCCGTGTGGGGGCATTGTATCTATTGATATTAGGGGTATTAATGGCTCCGGTATCTTCATAATTTACCCGTCGATGTTCTGATCTTCTGGGGTTCCCGCTAGGCCCCCCCATTCTCTCCCCATTCCTAAAATTAGAATTGGGTGGTGGGGTCCCCAATAAACCCAGCATTCTTGTGCCAATTGCGTCTTCAGGTGTATCATCCATCAAGGAGTTGTCTAATTCTTCCTGTTGGACTACATTAGACTCCCCAATCGTAGATTGCCATTTATAAACAGACATATTTCTGTAATCAAGGACATCTCTTCTAAATTTTTTCTGTTTTTTAGTTTGAATTTCATTATCATATTTTTTAATGTTTTCCTGTAGTTCTCTCTCTTTTTCTTTGTATTCATTTTGATGGGCAAATGGTGCTAGCATTGATTTAATCTCGGCTAAGTTAGTTTCTATCCCTTTAAGTTTAAATTTTCTTCTCTGCACGATCTTCTGCAGCAGCTCGCCCTCACATGTGTTAAAAAAGTTATACCAGGTCTCCATGAGGCCAGGGTCATCAATGCTATCATTAGGATGAACATCCCACCTCAACCTTCTAGGTGTCATCTTTTCTCTGATATAAGTTTCAAGGGTGGCAATATCCCACCATACCCTTAGCTGTTTCTCCATAGTGTGTTTTAGCTGCTTCGTAAGCCCATGCATGTCCTGTGTGTTGGTAACCTGCTCCTGGCTAAACACACCCCCCAGGTCAATCTGCCTGTTGGTCATGTAGCCAAAGATGTCCATAGCTGCAGACACAAGTCACACCCTAGGGTGATCAGAAATAAATTTAAGATAAATAGTCCGCGCTTAGGATAGAAGTAGAGGTATGCAGCCTCCCCTGAATGGACTCCCTAGGGAACCAGTGATAAAGTAAAAGTAATGAAGGGATGGTGGCGCTCCCTAGTAAGAAAATGTGTACGTGACCACACTACCTAACACACTTAATAAGCTAAACTCCTTGATGGATGATACACCTGAAGACGCAATTGGCACAAGAATGCTGGGTTTATTGGGGACCCCACCACCCAATTCTAATTTTAGGAATGGGGAGAGAATGGGGGGGCCTAGCGGGAACCCCAGAAGATCAGAACATCGACGGGTAAATTATGAAGATACCGGAGCCATTAATACCCCTAATATCAATAGATACAATGCCCCCACACGGAATAGGTACTCACCTCTGAGGAGGGACTACTCACCGAGACCTTACTCGCCACGTAGGAACTATGGGAGAGAAGATGGGGATTTTTGGAGAGGTGGGCCAAGAGACAGACCACCTGGCAGATGGAAAGCTCGAGTCCCCTACAGGAATACTGGGTGGAGAAACCTGAACGGAAACAGAGGGGGCACGCAGAGAGGTGGCCAACACCATACAAGGGAGTATCCAGAACCACCTATGAACGAGAGAACTGGAGGAAGACTGAACACCAGCAACAGCTGGAACCAGGGTCAGGGAAGAGATACTGGAACAGCAATGAGAAACCAGGAAAGAGGAGGAAGGCAAGAGGAAGGAGAGCTGGCAGGAAGAAAAAGAAGACGGGAACACTAGGGAAAGGCATCTTTAACCTAACCGATATTGAGTTTACCACTGAGGAATTGAGAGTTCTTGACCTGGGGCTTAAATTTGCCCCGGACAAGAACTTGGATAAATTTGAGGTGTATATAGACCTCCAAAAGTTTATGAGAAAGCTTAATCTGAGAAAGCACTTTGCCCTGAACACTGATACCAGAACTAAGGATACCCCAGAATATGCCCAATCTAATTTGAAGAATAATTCCACCTTCAATCCTAAGACTCCAGGGAGTCAGTGCCTAGGAGCCTTTCAAAAAATGGTTGAAGATGACCTGAGACACATGGAGAGTAAGGTAAACAGAAAGAGTAAGAACATATGGAAAGCAATTAAAGATCTCAGTAAACGGCATGAAGTCATCATCAGACCAGCAGACAAGGGGGGAGGGCTGGTCATACTGAGCAAAGAAGAGTACAAAGAGGAGATGGGCAACATTCTTGCAGTTGAAAACACTTATAAGAAACTAAAGGGGAACCCCAAAAAGAAATTTGAAACAAAACTGATCGCATATGTGAAGAAGGGAAAGAAGACCGGCATCCTTAATAATAAGGAATCAGCATACCTAGTCTCAAATTCCACAAAAACTCCGGTCATTTATTATACACCTAAGATCCATAAAAGAATAGTAAAACCCCCTGGAAGACCTATCATCAGTGGGATCAATTCCATATTCTCCAGATTAGGTGAATATCTTGACACGTTCTTGAAACCACTGGTGAAGCAGGGGAGATCACACTTAAGAGACAGTTTGCAGCTTATACAGGAACTGCAAGACATCAGGGGAGCTGCAAACTGGATACTTGTGACAGTAGACGTCAACTCACTCTATACCAGCATAGTACAACGAGATGGGATATCAGGTGTAGAGAAAGCGCTTCATGAAAATACCAACATGAAGCAACTACAAATCAACTATATCCTTGAGGGGCTTAAATTAGCGATGGAATGCAATTATTTCTGGTATGGGAAAGAGTATTACGTACAAACAAAAGGGGTTGCTATGGGGGCTCGCTACGCTCCAAGTGTAGCAAACCTTTTCATGGATATGTGGGAGGAAGAGCATGTCTATTCCAAGAACATCCCCGAAATCAGGCTGTACCGGAGGTACATAGATGACCTGATCATCCTATGGGATGGAACCCCTGACACTCTTACCAAATTCCTTGCTGATCTAAACATCAACATGTATGGCATCACCTTCACAGGGAAGTGGGACTACCAAAGAGTAGAATACCTAGACCTGGAGATCTTCAAAGAGGGTGATGGTTTATGTACACGCACTTTTTTCAAAAGTACAGACAGGAATGGGTATATCCCAATCTCAAGCTGCCACCACCCCAAATGGAAGAATAACATCCCCAAGGGCCAGCTTTTGAGGATTCGGAGGAACTGTCAGAAACTTGAAGACTATGAGGTGCAATCAGAAATCTTAATTCAGCGGTTTGAAGAGAAAGGATACCAACGAGACAAACTGATGAAACTGAAAGCAGACATTGGAGGTATAGATAGGAGATCCCTACTTGTAAATAAACAAAAGATAAAGGATGACGAAATGAAAACTACCTTTATAACAGGTTTCAACAATCAGTACAGGCAGGTTGAAAAAATCATCACCAAGTATTGGCCTATCCTCAAAGAGGACCGTACCCTATCCAAAATTCTCCCGAACAAGCCGCGATTCATTTACAGAAGAGCACCCAATCTTCGAACGCATATTGTACATAATGTCATCGACCCCCCAAAACGAACTAAAATATTTGAACAAATGAAGGGATTCTACAGATGCCAACGATGCCTACCATGTAGAGTCACCAGAAGACAGCCCAGGAAACGAGAGACATTCAAGTCCACAGTAGACCATAAAGAGTATCCAATCAAGCAGCTGATAACCTGTCACAGCACGCATGTGACATATGTCATAGAGTGTCCTTGTCACTTGCAGTATATAGGGAGGACCACCCGGCCCCTATTTATAAGGATTAGAGAACACATTAACAACATCCGGAAAGGGTATCCAAAACACAATCTCTCAAGGCACTTCGATGAAGTGCACCGTAGAGACCCTTCGGGCATTATATTTTATGGCATTGATCATATAGACGACCATTGGAGAGGGGGTAACAAGTGCACCCTCATCTCAAGGAACGAGACTAGCTGGATATATAGGTTGGGGTCACTTGCCCCTAGGGGCCTCAACCTAGATATCGACCTCAACTGCTTTTTAGCCAACCCCTGATGTCCCTTTCAGGCCCATATGTTGATATCTTATCTTGTTTCCATCGTATTTTTATATAGATTTTTTCTCGATTGCGGGGTGTCTAGCTCAGTGGAACTGTCCACTTCCCCCGATGTATCCTCACGATATTTACGTACCTCCCTACACTCCATTTGTAGGGCTACTGATGTATGGATCAAAGGGTCCCCTGCCCCACTCTTACATACTTGGGGCCCAAATGCTACAGGGTATAGCTTTCCAATTTATGCTCCGGTATCCTCACTGGAGCTATTACTGGTAGATATATTTTCTTAGTTTTATGGAGATGTCTGTTTCACTTACTATCATTTCCCACATCTATTTGTGGTATATTCTTAATATTTCCTTCCCCCTCCCTTCACTCACCCTCCTCCATTTAAAGAATGGGGGGATATATGCCATCACTCACAGATTCTCAGATTATCAGGTTTATCGATTACTGCCTGGTTAAAGGCCCCTAAGTTTTACAGGGTAATAGCTGGGTTTGACTTATGTCCAGGGCTACGTTTATGTAAACCAGCGAGCCAGCTGCCTAACCCACCACAGTACCGTGTAGGGACCCTGCCTTGTATAAATCTTATCATTGGTATATATAAACCTATACATTACATATATACACCTTTGATCTCTCACCATAGCCTGATATGCGATCGGCATAATATAGAAAATATACTATATATTCCATCTTCTGGTGGTTCATATTTATCAGCAAGTACACTATGGATCCATTGTATAGCTAAAATTAACTTTCTTGACATGAGATCACCGTCCCCTTCTCTCATATATAATCACTTCCATACCTTTATGATTTTACTTAACACTCACTGTCCTCCTTAACGAGTTCTCTCATTATACATAGTGGGACTGTTAACCCACGGGCTGCCCCAGGGCACCCGCCCATTTCTGTGTAAGTGAAGGCCACTGCAACTAGTTTTACTAGGTAGTAGCTGGCTTTGCACCAATGAGGGAGTGCAACAGAGTGGAATAGGTTTCCCACTGTGCAATATTTTGTTTATATAGCAATGGAGTGCTGTCGTTGAGACCAGGCAGTTGGCTGCTTGGTATGCTATGTAATAAACCTTTTATGCAACATTTTTGTGCCAAGCTGGGATTTCCAGTATTTGTGTAAAAACCTGCGGAGATATGAGGCTATTGCCTTACTGATTGGGGCCTTATAAGCTAATCCAATTTAGCTGTGCACTTCACCCTTACTCGCTTACCACTCCCCTAGGAGTTTACGTGGGGAGGGATATCCACTATGCGGGAGGGTCCTGATAGGGTGCTTAGCCTAAGTAATTTGCATATGGGACGTGCCAAGTATCTCCGTGTGGTTTAAATAGCAGGAAGTGGAGTGAGATGGTATCGCTTTTGACAAAGTCACATGACGAAACGTACGTAAAGCGTACTTACCTCACTTCCGGTTAGCGCAGGAGGCCTGGAACGCTGCTGGGACGCAAGCGGCCACTGTGCACTATCTTTAATAGAGGGCATCCAGGCTTTAAAGCCCTATACTAGCCCGCCGGGACTCTGTTATACTTTTTTAACCTTATTTTTGTTTTACATTTTTTTTTTTTTTGCTTTATTTTAATAAAGTATAATTTGTTTTTACATTTTGCGCTATGAGTCCCCTATCTTTCTTTTTAATTTTTGCCATGGAGGGACATTTTTTCTGAATTTCCTGGAGAATGGAGTGCTGACGCTGGTAACTAGATCCTGTGATCGCCCCCGTGGATACGAAGGAGTGGGATATCGATCCATTTCTGGGAGAGGGACCACTGACGGATCTCCATTTATACCTTTTACCCCTGCAGGGGTGGTAGTTTCCGGTGAGTGTGGGACCATATGGGCAGCACGAAGTCACCTTATCTACAACAGCGAAGTCACTAAAGTCACTGATCACTGAACATTTGTATATATATTTTCCCTTTTTTCTTTTTTGTATACCTTTTGGAGCACCCAACCCGGGGAGGACTTTTCACGTGTATATATACACATACATATGTATATCTTTTACCACGGGGTTCACACATCCCCTTATGTGGCTCATGTTATGTATTTTTTTTCAATTATTTTAATTTATGGTTATTGCTGTTATCACGTATAGATAATTCACTTATATGTATCACATGTATTGATTGTATTTAGGATGGTGTGAGATGGTAGTAGGTGGATACACCCTATTCCAATTTACCACACATAGTTTCCTGCATCAACTTAAGTGATTAGCCCCATCAGCTTTCCCTCTGGTATTACACTTAGTCTTGAGTGTTCCCAGGCTGGATTATTATGGAGTGCTAATCTATGGATCACTTCACCATTGGTTTCTATATTTACACACCTTTTTGTTGTCAATTTATTTATTATTACTTTTAGCTTATTAAGTGTGTTAGGTAGTGTGGTCACGTACACATTTTCTTACTAGGGAGCGCCACCATCCCTTCATTACTTTTACTTTATCACTGGTTCCCTAGGGAGTCCATTCAGGGGAGGCTGCATACCTCTACTTCTATCCTAAGCGCGGACTATTTATCTTAAATTTATTTCTGATCACCCTAGGGTGTGACTTGTGTCTGCAGCTATGGACATCTTTGGCTACATGACCAACAGGCAGATTGACCTGGGGGGTGTGTTTAGCCAGGAGCAGGTTACCAACACACAGGACATGCATGGGCTTACGAAGCAGCTAAAACACACTATGGAGAAACAGCTAAGGGTATGGTGGGATATTGCCACCCTTGAAACTTATATCAGAGAAAAGATGACACCTAGAAGGTTGAGGTGGGATGTTCATCCTAATGATAGCATTGATGACCCTGGCCTCATGGAGACCTGGTATAACTTTTTTAACACATGTGAGGGCGAGCTGCTGCAGAAGATCGTGCAGAGAAGAAAATTTAAACTTAAAGGGATAGAAACTAACTTAGCCGAGATTAAATCAATGCTAGCACCATTTGCCCATCAAAATGAATACAAAGAAAAAGAGAGAGAACTACAGGAAAACATTAAAAAATATGATAATGAAATTCAAACTAAAAAACAGAAAAAATTTAGAAGAGATGTCCTTGATTACAGAAATATGTCTGTTTATAAATGGCAATCTACGATTGGGGAGTCTAATGTAGTCCAACAGGAAGAATTAGACAACTCCTTGATGGATGATACACCTGAAGACGCAATTGGCACAAGAATGCTGGGTTTATTGGGGACCCCACCACCCAATTCTAATTTTAGGAATGGGGAGAGAATGGGGGGGCCTAGCGGGAACCCCAGAAGATCAGAACATCGACGGGTAAATTATGAAGATACCGGAGCCATTAATACCCCTAATATCAATAGATACAATGCCCCCACACGGAATAGGTACTCACCTCTGAGGAGGGACTACTCACCGAGACCTTACTCGCCACGTAGGAACTATGGGAGAGAAGATGGGGATTTTTGGAGAGGTGGGCCAAGAGACAGACCACCTGGCAGATGGAAAGCTCGAGTCCCCTACAGGAATACTGGGTGGAGAAACCTGAACGGAAACAGAGGGGGCACGCAGAGAGGTGGCCAACACCATACAAGGGAGTATCCAGAACCACCTATGAACGAGAGAACTGGAGGAAGACTGAACACCAGCAACAGCTGGAACCAGGGTCAGGGAAGAGATACTGGAACAGCAATGAGAAACCAGGAAAGAGGAGGAAGGCAAGAGGAAGGAGAGCTGGCAGGAAGAAAAAGAAGACGGGAACACTAGGGAAAGGCATCTTTAACCTAACCGATATTGAGTTTACCACTGAGGAATTGAGAGTTCTTGACCTGGGGCTTAAATTTGCCCCGGACAAGAACTTGGATAAATTTGAGGTGTATATAGACCTCCAAAAGTTTATGAGAAAGCTTAATCTGAGAAAGCACTTTGCCCTGAACACTGATACCAGAACTAAGGATACCCCAGAATATGCCCAATCTAATTTGAAGAATAATTCCACCTTCAATCCTAAGACTCCAGGGAGTCAGTGCCTAGGAGCCTTTCAAAAAATGGTTGAAGATGACCTGAGACACATGGAGAGTAAGGTAAACAGAAAGAGTAAGAACATATGGAAAGCAATTAAAGATCTCAGTAAACGGCATGAAGTCATCATCAGACCAGCAGACAAGGGGGGAGGGTTGGTCATACTGAGCAAAGAAGAGTACAAAGAGGAGATGGGCAACATTCTTGCAGTTGAAAACACTTATAAGAAACTAAAGGGGAACCCCAAAAAGAAATTTGAAACAAAACTGATCGCATATGTGAAGAAGGGAAAGAAGACCGGCATCCTTAATAATAAGGAATCAGCATACCTAGTCTCAAATTCCACAAAAACTCCGGTCATTTATTATACACCTAAGATCCATAAAAGAATAGTAAAACCCCCTGGAAGACCTATCATCAGTGGGATCAATTCCATATTCTCCAGATTAGGTGAATATCTTGACACGTTCTTGAAACCACTGGTGAAGCAGGGGAGATCACACTTAAGAGACAGTTTGCAGCTTATACAGGAACTGCAAGACATCAGGGGAGCTGCAAACTGGATACTTGTGACAGTAGACGTCAACTCACTCTATACCAGCATAGTACAACGAGATGGGATATCAGGTGTAGAGAAAGCGCTTCATGAAAATACCAACATGAAGCAACTACAAATCAACTATATCCTTGAGGGGCTTAAATTAGCGATGGAATGCAATTATTTCTGGTATGGGAAAGAGTATTACGTACAAACAAAAGGGGTTGCTATGGGGGCTCGCTACGCTCCAAGTGTAGCAAACCTTTTCATGGATATGTGGGAGGAAGAGCATGTCTATTCCAAGAACATCCCCGAAATCAGGCTGTACCGGAGGTACATAGATGACCTGATCATCCTATGGGATGGAACCCCTGACACTCTTACCAAATTCCTTGCTGATCTAAACATCAACATGTATGGCATCACCTTCACAGGGAAGTGGGACTACCAAAGAGTAGAATACCTAGACCTGGAGATCTTCAAAGAGGGTGATGGTTTATGTACACGCACTTTTTTCAAAAGTACAGACAGGAATGGGTATATCCCAATCTCAAGCTGCCACCACCCCAAATGGAAGAATAACATCCCCAAGGGCCAGCTTTTGAGGATTCGGAGGAACTGTCAGAAACTTGAAGACTATGAGGTGCAATCAGAAATCTTAATTCAGCGGTTTGAAGAGAAAGGATACCAACGAGACAAACTGATGAAACTGAAAGCAGACATTGGAGGTATAGATAGGAGATCCCTACTTGTAAATAAACAAAAGATAAAGGATGACGAAATGAAAACTACCTTTATAACAGGTTTCAACAATCAGTACAGGCAGGTTGAAAAAATCATCACCAAGTATTGGCCTATCCTCAAAGAGGACCGTACCCTATCCAAAATTCTCCCGAACAAGCCGCGATTCATTTACAGAAGAGCACCCAATCTTCGAACGCATATTGTACATAATGTCATCGACCCCCCAAAACGAACTAAAATATTTGAACAAATGAAGGGATTCTACAGATGCCAACGATGCCTACCATGTAGAGTCACCAGAAGACAGCCCAGGAAACGAGAGACATTCAAGTCCACAGTAGACCATAAAGAGTATCCAATCAAGCAGCTGATAACCTGTCACAGCACGCATGTGACATATGTCATAGAGTGTCCTTGTCACTTGCAGTATATAGGGAGGACCACCCGGCCCCTATTTATAAGGATTAGAGAACACATTAACAACATCCGGAAAGGGTATCCAAAACACAATCTCTCAAGGCACTTCGATGAAGTGCACCGTAGAGACCCTTCGGGCATTATATTTTATGGCATTGATCATATAGACGACCATTGGAGAGGGGGTAACAAGTGCACCCTCATCTCGAGGAACGAGACTAGCTGGATATATAGGTTGGGGTCACTTGCCCCTAGGGGCCTCAACCTAGATATCGACCTCAACTGCTTTTTAGCCAACCCCTGATGTCCCTTTCAGGCCCATATGTTGATATCTTATCTTGTTTCCATCGTATTTTTATATAGATTTTTTCTCGATTGCGGGGTGTCTAGCTCAGTGGAACTGTCCACTTCCCCCGATGTATCCTCACGATATTTACGTACCTCCCTACACTCCATTTGTAGGGCTACTGATGTATGGATCAAAGGGTCCCCTGCCCCACTCTTACATACTTGGGGCCCAAATGCTACAGGGTATAGCTTTCCAATTTATGCTCCGGTATCCTCACTGGAGCTATTACTGGTAGATATATTTTCTTAGTTTTATGGAGATGTCTGTTTCACTTACTATCATTTCCCACATCTATTTGTGGTATATTCTTAATATTTCCTTCCCCCTCCCTTCACTCACCCTCCTCCATTTAAAGAATGGGGGGATATATGCCATCACTCACAGATTCTCAGATTATCAGGTTTATCGATTACTGCCTGGTTAAAGGCCCCTAAGTTTTACAGGGTAATAGCTGGGTTTGACTTATGTCCAGGGCTACGTTTATGTAAACCAGCGAGCCAGCTGCCTAACCCACCACAGTACCGTGTAGGGACCCTGCCTTGTATAAATCTTATCATTGGTATATATAAACCTATACATATATACACCTTTGATCTCTCACCATAGCCTGATATGCGATCGGCATAATATAGAAAATATACTATATATTCCATCTTCTGGTGGTTCATATTTATCAGCAAGTACACTATGGATCCATTGTATAGCTAAAATTAACTTTCTTGACATGAGATCACCGTCCCCTTCTCTCATATATAATCACTTCCATACCTTTATGATTTTACTTAACACTCACTGTCCTCCTTAACGAGTTCTCTCATTATACATAGTGGGACTGTTAACCCACGGGCTGCCCCAGGGCACCCGCCCATTTCTGTGTAAGTGAAGGCCACTGCAACTAGTTTTACTAGGTAGTAGCTGGCTTTGCACCAATGAGGGAGTGCAACAGAGTGGAATAGGTTTCCCACTGTGCAATATTTTGTTTATATAGCACTGGAGTGCTGTCGTTGAGACCAGGCAGTTGGCTGCTTGGTATGCTATGTAATAAACCTTTTATGCAACATTTTTGTGCCAAGCTGGGATTTCCAGTATTTGTGTAAAAACCTGCGGAGATATGAGGCTACTGCCTTACTGATTGGGGCCTTATAAGCTAATCCAATTTAGCTGTGCACTTCACCCTTACTCGCATACCACTCCCCTAGGAGTTTACGTGGGGAGGGATATCCACTATGCGGGAGGGTCCTGATAGGGTGCTTAGCCTAAGTAATTTGCATATGGGACGTGCCAAGTATCTCCGTGTGGTTTAAATAGCAGGAAGTGGAGTGAGATGGTATCGCTTTTGACAAAGTCACATGACGAAACGTACGTAAAGCGTACTTACCTCACTTCCGGTTAGCGCAGGAGGCCTGGAACGCTGCTGGGACGCAAGCGGCCACTGTGCACTATCTTTAATAGAGGGCATCCAGGCTTTAAAGCCCTATACTAGCCCGCCGGGACTCTGTTATACTTTTTTAACCTTATTTTTGTTTTACATTTTTTTTTTTTGCTTTATTTTAATAAAGTATAATTTGTTTTTACATTTTGCGCTATGAGTCCCCTATCTTTCTTTTTAATTTTTGCCATGGAGGGACATTTTTTCTGAATTTCCTGGAGAATGGAGTGCTGACGCTGGTAACTAGATCCTGTGATCGCCCCCGTGGATACGAAGGAGTGGGATATCGATCCATTTCTGGGAGAGGGACCACTGACGGATCTCCATTTATACCTTTTACCCCTGCAGGGGTGGTAGTTTCCGGTGAGTGTGGGACCATATGGGCAGCACGAAGTCACCTTATCTACAACAGCGAAGTCACTAAAGTCACTGATCACTGAACATTTGTATATATATTTTCCCTTTTTTCTTTTTTGTATACCTTTTGGAGCACCCAACCCGGGGAGGACTTTTCACGTGTATATATACACATACATATGTATATCTTTTACCACGGGGTTCACACATCCCCTTATGTGGCTCATGTTATGTATTTTTTTTCAATTATTTTAATTTATGGTTATTGCTGTTATCACGTATAGATAATTCACTTATATGTATCACATGTATTGATTGTATTTAGGATGGTGTGAGATGGTAGTAGGTGGATACACCCTATTCCAATTTACCACACATAGTTTTCTGCATCAACTTAAGTGATTAGCCCCATCAGCTTTCCCTCTGGTATTACACTTAGTCTTGAGTGTTCCCAGGCTGGATTATTATGGAGTGCTAATCTATGGATCACTTCACCATTGGTTTCTATATTTACACACCTTTTTGTTGTCAATTTATTTATTATTACTTTTAGCTTATTAAGTGTGTTAGGTAGTGTGGTCACGTACACATTTTCTTACTAGGGAGCGCCACCATCCCTTCATTACTTTTACTTTATCACTGGTTCCCTAGGGAGTCCATTCAGGGGAGGCTGCATACCTCTACTTCTATCCTAAGCGCGGACTATTTATCTTAAATTTAAAAAGGGATAAAGCAGTGCCCAACCACATGTTTTTCCGCTACTTACAACTTCGCCACGCCTTCCGATCACAATTCACAAAACCAATTACTGTAGCGAGTAACAGGATAGAAAGGATTTTGCTTAGTGGGGAAGACAGGACAACATTATCCTCACTCTACAGTGAGTTGGCCGGGCTTGACACCTCCAAGGTTACTCAACTGTTCAACAAATGGCAGGCAGATGTGCCGTCCCTGGCGGATGATGATTGGGAGGAGGGGATCCAACAATACCTTCCTCTCATGGTCTCGGCGAGGGATAGGTTCATCCAGCTAAAATTTATACACCGGGTGTACTACACCCCAGAGAGACTGGCAAGGATTTACCCCTCTTGTAGCCCGTTGTGTCCTAAGTGCGCCACTGAAACAGGCACTTTCCTACATGTAACGTGGTCCTGCCGTCTGGTTCAGTCCTTCTGGGATGAGGTCCTGAGGGACATCAACGTTATTGGCAGGCTCCATGTCCCAAGGGATCCAATTCACCTGCTGCTGGGAATTGTGGATACACTTGCTGCCAAACATTCGAAGAAACTGTTTGTCTTCTATTCGGCGTTTTACGCCAGGAAGGCAATACTCATGAAATGGAAGGACCCCTCTCCACCAACAATCCAACAATGGCGATCCTTGGTGGACGCGGCCCTCCCTATGTACAAACTTACATATGCGGGACGTAACTGTCCCCAAAAATTTGAAAAAATATGGGGGGCCTGGGTGGAATGGAGGAACCTGTGTCTGGACTAACAAGATGAATCTGTGGAATAAATAGTGACACCTCCTACATGTTGCACTTAAATACCTAGCCCTGAGTGCTGTGACACACGACCGTAGTCGATAAACCAAGAAACTGTAAGGTTTGATAATTGATGTGCTATAGTGACATTTTGGAATGGTAGACGAGCTGAATATTGTAACATATTTGTTCTACTGCATAATGACTAAGATGTACCACTGTACAGGTTGTTTTTCATGTTTGTTTCATCAAAAATCAATAAAAACTTCTGTTAAAAAAAAGAACATCAGTGCAATTAACACCAGTCCCAATTATCCTGCATGCAGTATAGGTACAGTAAAGTCTTGGCACAGGTGCAAGGTAGATGTGTTTCAGATGCAGTAAAGGTTCAGTGTAATGCAGTATAGGGTTGTTATAGGTGCAGTCCAGGTTTTGAATAACTGAGGTATAGAGGCAGTATGGGTGTCATATGGCTTGGGTACATTTGGTGGCCTGCTCTGAGTGGCTCAGTCCCTGCTATTATTATCAGCAATGGGCAAGTAGCCCTCTTACCAGTCACAGGATGCTGTGGTGATCTTTTGTTGTAGAAGGGAAGGGCCCCCATGGTCCTGGAAGTCTCAGCTCAAACCCAGAAAACACAGTGCGGTATGGTGTATGTAGCCGCAGCTACATACAGTTTATACTGCAAATCCAGCTGCCTCACTTGTTAGCGAGGGACATAGTTTGTTAGGGCCAAGCTGGCCCAAACAAACTTTGTAAAGTATGTCAAACGATGGAGTTGAGCTTTAATATGTGATGAGCCTGATTTTAACTGTCACAGCGTAAGTTGCCATTTGTCTTTTTAGCACAATAAATATGTCAATATACTACATTCAGATTGCACCCTGCTGTTCTTATTTATCTGTTCTTCTAGAGATACTTCAGTCTCTTCAGAGGTGCTGCATCTGGTAAACTGAGATTAGTGGGAAGTTATCCTGAATGCTCCAATATGGCCTGTAATTATATAAATACACATGTGTGTAGCCATATTTACTCATTACATATGCAGGTTCTGCTTCTTACTTTCCATTGTGACACATTTGTGTTTAATCCACCTTCTCATATTGCAAACCTAATTTTAAAACAATGCACTCCCCATGCAGGTGATATCTTATTCTAGCAGTGAAAGGAGAGAGGGGCAGAGCTTTTGCACTGTTAATTAAAAAACACTATATTTTCCTTTCAAGCAACAAATGCAGTACTATAGTTCTTAACCTTAAAGTGTTACTAAACCCAGGACCCTGCATTTACTATATCTGGTCTCCCACAGTACACAGAACATGGAAATTCAATTATTTTAGTAAATATAAACTGCTAAATATCTTTTTTCATCAGCAGTATATGGCAGTCTTGTGACTTTTATCAGTGTCTGGTTAAAGCTTGTAGAAGGAGTTTTTTTCTTCTACTCTGACTGTTCTACGAGGATCCAGGACCCCTGACCCTCTGTCTGGACAGTGCAGATTGGCCCTGTGCTGATCACATGCACTCTCCCAAGAAAAGAAAAACTCTCTAGAAATACACACCAAACTGAGCATGTCCATCCGGACTCCAGTAACTCTGTATTATCCGGACATGTTTTGGAGTTAGCGGAAGAAGAGGAGGATCTGTGCATACAGGATCAAACAGCCTTTTTTTATGCAATGCAGAGGATTAATCCCTTGGGTTCCACAGTAAATATAACAAGCATGCTTTACTGCATATACGTTGATTTTAGACTGTATGGATTTAAAGTGCAGTTCCTGTGGATTAATTAGTGCTCAACAGCGGGGTTTGTTTTTCACATTTTTTGGACAGGGGTAAATGAGGGGCCCTCCTCTGCATCTCTTTTTCTCCCCCTCCCTAAATGAATTGAATTAGTGTGAGGCCAGGAACATGTCCACTTCTGATCACTTAATTATGTGTGCAGTATAAATATTGTACAATCACAAACATAGCTGTTGTGAACTGACATTGTCATCTACCACTCCACTACATATTCTAGGATTTCTTATGAGCTTTTGTTATTGTAGTGGAGTGCCCATTTACTCACCATGCTCAGATAGAGGTGCAGGCCCCTTTAATTCCATTTCCCACAACTCCCCTGGTAAAAGGACACATCCAGGGAGTATAAATTCCTCATCTTCTCTTCTTCAGCAGTTTACAGAGACCACATCTAATGAGGCAGCGGTAGCTGGGCAAGTGATCTGCCACCAGGTGGGAGGACCACTACTAACAGAACCAACAAATGGGCAGCAGGGCCAGAGCTTAATGGCATATAGATTCTCCAGGAGACCCGGCTACTGTAGGGAGCCCCTCACTGATTGCTACCAGAGCATTTTGTTTCCTGTGGGGTGGCTCTTTGTTTTTGGGCCTGGAACCACTTCAGCTGCTCACCTGTGTTACCAGAGCTACCCTGGACTTCACTAAGAGGCACATTGTTGTAGCGGCCATAACCCTTGATGGGGCGGCCTTGAAAATTGGGCTTACCGGTTACCTCTGCTTGGCTTTGTCCTCCAGGTCCAGATGTTCGCAGAGTTAGTACCCAAAGATTTAGCACGCTGACACCATAAAAGTCCTTTTGAAAGGTTTTTATTTGCAGGGATAACATCCAACAGACACAGTCTCATGTGGGAACAGAGGGCAAGGGTGAATGAAAACTCAGGCACCTTGAACTGCTAAGTATACAAAAGTCTCTATTTGCCAACCCAGAGAGTAGCCACTCGCAGCTGGGCACTTCCAAGCTGAACAAATCTCTAGCCAGAGATTATTGCAGTCAGCACTTGAATATCGAAATTTGCACAGTCTTTTTTTTTTTAAACATATGTTTATTGATATTTTCACGATACACTCATCAAAACAGTTGACAGGTATGGCATACAAAAATCCAACTTATCTAATATACAATGGCATTGAACAAGCCTTAGTAGTAATATAAGTGAGGGGGAGGGCAGGAGAGGTAGAAAAATGAGAAAAAAAAAAAGGGGGGGGGGCCTTTACCTGCGTGTAACCAAAGGAAATCAGTTTAAGTTTACATAGAACCAGTGGTCGATTCGAGTATAGAACAAGAAACCCTCAGGAGTGGAAGCTTTCGCGATCAAATCAGTATCAGGCTGAGAAAAAAAAACAGTAAGCAAAAGAGAGAGAATAAAATACAGTCGTATGATCCTTATCTCAAAGTTCCAAGTAGGTGAAGGACGTCCTTCCGAGGTCATTGGTATGCCATGAGAGGAGTATGTGGCTGTTGAGGACAAGAGGTGGTATGTGTGGTCGGTAATTTAAGTTTCCCCAGCGTGTTAGTAAGGTCATGCTTTAAATACCATTCAGTGTACCGAAATGGGTGGATGATAGAGAAAATGTCCTCCGCGTGGAATGTGTACTCTATGTACTTTCTCCATCTGGTAAAAAAGCGGGCGGTAGATCGGAAGTGTAGAACGATGGTGTCCAATTTTTCCATGTGGAATAAGGAGAGTAGGGCTCGCTTTACACCTTGTATGCCAGGTGGAGTCAAGTCAATCCAATGGTTCATGATAGTCCTGCGAGCTGCCAGTAGATGCACAGTCTTTAACCTAGACTCAAAGCGGTACTCAGAAACAAACAGGAACCTTTCCTCAGTACCTGGAACGTTATCCATCTCCTTGTCAGTATTGGGGAAGCGTGGATTCTTTAGTGTCCTCGACAACCCAGCAACCAGGCACTTCTCAGAATGCCAGCTTATTGGCCCTCCTCCGAAGAGTCCTCCCCCGGTCGCTTATACGAGCTGCGATGCCCCTCCAATTTGAGAGCGCACCCGGACGCCTTGAATCCTCCCTCAGTTACTGCGCACTCTGGAACAGATGGATCCTTTGTCTCAGACCAAACGGGTCTATGGGGCCTGTCAAACCAAGCATGTTGCGGGCGGCACACACTCCCCTGATCCCTCGTGGGGCTACCCCGGTCCAGATCCAGGAAACAGGCAGCTCTGGCCTAACGAACCCCGAACACGTGACTCCAGCATCTTAAGTACCCTTCCCCAGACTTCTCAGCGGGGCCAAACGCACCCACTGATTGGCTCAGAGGAATGCCGGTACCCAAACCGTCCAACCAGGCCTGGTTCTGAGCCTGTCATGTGTACCCCATCACACACATGATCAGGCAGAACCCTAACACAGACCAGTCAAACTGATGCCAAAGCTTCCCTATCCAATCAGCTCTCAGAACCCTTTTACTGTTCTGAGAAACAAAAATAACTAAATTTACAATAGCAGACACCTAAGAAAGGTGTCACCACTACATTGTCTATGAGAATAAGCACACATTTTTGTTCTGAACTGTTTTACTGAAGTATTAATTCTCAGCTAGATTATCTGTCCTTATAAGGTCTGACGTTATAGAAGCCGAGAGATTCTGAGTAAAAAATGCAATTTATGTTCCCTTAAGACCTTGTGTATACATGAGTACAGGGGTGTATACATGCATAAAATTCTTGTATGTACTTGTATATGTGCATAAATTACTGCAGTCAAACATTAAATGTGCTTTTTTTTAAAAGCATCTTTGCATTACAGATCTTTTGGCAGCTTTGACCACTGTCCCATAAACAACAATGCTATTGTTTTCAGGTGGCTATATGACTACAAACAGCATTTTTTTTTTTTACCCCTGTGCAAGAAACGTTATAAAGAATATGCTATGCAGCCACGGGTTACCCTGAGTCACACAGACATTGCTGTGAAGAGACCATGTTTGTGCAGCTTTCTTTTTTTTTTTTTAATTCCTTTATTTCAAAGTAAACTGCATAACAAAAATAGAACAGAGAACATATCCAACAACTTTACAACATGAGTGGTAAGACAGGCAGTTAGAAGATGCGACAGTATGCAGGCAAAATTTGGCGGGTCAACTGAGCCTACTTTTTACCTAGGAAACAGTATAATGAGATACAGTGCTAAGGCAACATCACATGGTACCGGATCGCATAGGCTACTCGTTCAATGTTCTTCCCTGCTTATGGGCGGTCGTACATCCGTTGGATAAGACAGTCACTGGCCTGAGTGAGCTTTTACTTTATTTGTGGGTATATTAATACGATCATCTATACGCCCCACACCTGAGCCACCTTCCGGTCTCGTTATTTACAGGTTTTATTCAGTATCTTCCTATGGGCTCCTGTGTGGGTGGCAACTAGAGAGAGGGTGAAGTAATGCTTATGGGGAGGGGGGTGGGGGGGTAGATATTGAGGATGAGAGGAGCAGGAAAGAGGGAAGAGGGGGAGATGCAGGGGGGGGGGGGAAGGAGAGGGGAGAGAAAACAGGGTTTGAGAGGGCTTCCCGCAAGGCGGCAAAGTGTGTAGAGAAAGGCCCGTGGAGCAAGCAAATTAAGAGGAAGATGGTGTCCTCTGCCCGGGGGGCGGCGGCAGGAAAGTCTGCCTGTGGGGTCCAGGGCTGTGCGCCATTTCTTGGAGATATTCCTCTGTGTATATGAAATACTGCCAGGGTCTCCAGGTCTCACGGAAGGCCTCCTCCCTATCGTACAGAGTGGCTGAGAGGTCCTCCATGTCTCTCAATTCATTAATTTTCGCGAACCAGAGGGGCCTTGCCGGTGGGTTCTCCGATCTCCAGCACAGCGGGATGCATGCCTTAGCCGCATTCAAAAGTTGAATGGTCAGAGACTTTTTGTATTTTTTAATGGTTCGTTCTGTCATGTGCAGCAGACAGGCCGCCGGGTTCCCCTCTAGGGAGACATCTGTCAAGTGTCTGATGGTGTCAGTCACCCCTCGCCAAAAAGGGGTAAGTTTGGGGCAGGACCAGAATATGTGCAGCATCGTGCCAGCTTCAGTCCCGCAACGCCAGAAGCGGTCTGAAACCTGTGGAAATATACGGTGCAGAGTAGTAGGTACTCTGTACCAGCGGGTGGTAATTTTATAGCAAGTCTCTTGGACTCTGGTGGCGATTGACACCTTCTGTGCGAAGTGCAGCATTTTTTGTCTCTGTTCGCCCGTAAAGTGCATATTGAGTTCCGTCTCCCACTTAGTTATGAAGGGGGGTGCAGATCCCTCTATTGATTGGGTTAGAGAAGAGTAGATGAGCGAAAGACAATGGCGTTCTGGCTCCCCACAATGGCAAATGCGCTCCAATTCTGTGAGTGGACGAGAGATGCCCGGTTTCCGCAGGCAACTGGGCAAGAAATTCCGGAGCTGCATACCGCTCCAGAAGTCTAAGGGGGGGTCCGCTGCCAATGCCCCTGCTTCTAAGGTGAGTCGGCCATCCGATCCTATAAAATCGCACAAGCGTAGTCTGGTGCCCGTCGCTAAGCGTTGGAGAGTGGGGCTCTGTAGGCCCGGGACAAATTCTGGGTTGCCCAGCACTGACACCATAGGCGGGGGTGTAGGTGACATATTGGAGTGCTTGAAGGCATCCCTTGCCACCGACAGGGTGCTTCCCAGCGTGGGGTGATCCACCAATTCCTTTGGCAGGGGGGCCGCGATCCACGGCTGGCTCCCGAGCGTGCCCTCTGAGTCTTCCCCCTCCAAGGTTACCCAGTGTTTCGCCTCGGCATGACAATGCCAGTCCACTACCCTGGTGAGGTGAACCGCCCTGTAGTAGGCCTTCATATCCGGGAGGCCAAGCCCACCGTCACTTTTTGCCCTGTGCAGGAACTGCAGTCTTATGCGTGGCTTGCGGTGCGACCATATGAAGCCCCTAAACATGGCTTCCAGACATTTAAAGAAGGTTGGGGGCAGACGGATGGGCAACGCCTGCATTACGTAAAGGACCTTTGGTAGTAGGGTCATCTTGTGAGCATTACAGCGTCCGAACCACGTCAAGGTGAGTGTATGCCAGCGCAGGAGGTCCACCTTAAGACGGTCGAGCATTGGTGCGAAATTAGCCTCGTATAGGCCTTTGGTGTCTGAGGTGATGTCCACCCCAAGATATCGAATGCGGTCTTTCGCCCATTTCAGAGGGAAGGTTTGTCTCAGACGCCGTACAATGTAATTTCCTACTGTTATGTTCAGGATGGAGGACTTTGTCAAATTAATTTGAAAGAGAAAGAGGGTGCCGTATATTTGCAGAGATTGAAGTAAGTTGGGGAGTGACGTAAGAGGTTCTGTGGCGAAGAAGATTAAGTCATCTGCAAACGCGGCCACCTTGTGGCTTCCCGAGGGTTTGGGGTAGCCCACGATGCCTGCATCCGCCCAGATGTGGCACAGGAGCGGCTCCAATGAAAGGATGAAGATTAATGGTGATAGAGGGCACCCTTGGCGTGTGCCATTGCGTATGCGGAAGAAGTCAGATCTTGTCTCGTTAACTTTAATCGATGCCGTCGGGTTAGCGTATAGGGACAGGATCCAGGTCAGCATGGAAGGTTTCAGACCTATGTGTTCCAAGGTGGCCCGGATAAATGACCAATCAACGCGATCGAACGCCTTCTCCGCATCAGTGGACAGCAGGAGAAGGGCTCGATCGGATGTCTTGGCAGCATGAAGTAGATTGAGCACCCGGATAGTGTTGTCTCTGGGCTCTCTCATCTGAACAAAGCCTGCCTGGTCCCTATGGATGAGGTTGGGGATATGTGGGAGTAGCCTGTTTGCTAGGATTCTGGCGAAAAGCTTTAAGTCTGTGTTTAATAGAGCGATAGGGCGGAAATTCCCACACTGTGAGAGGTCCTACCCCTCCTTCGGGATGAGGGAGATGTAGGCTCTCAAGGAGTCCTCTGGGAAGGAATTCCCTTCTGTAATGGAGTTAAGGGCGGAGACCAGCGGTTGCGCTAGAGTGTCAAAGAAAGTTTTGTAGTAAGCTGGGGGTTAAGCCGCCAGGGCCCGGTGCTTTCTTGGGTTTGGAAGAGGCTAGAGCCTCGCTCAGCTCCGTAATTGTAATCGGCTCCTCCATCTCCTCCTGCACAGTTCCAGGCAGTAAGGGCATGCCCGACTCTGCTATGTACGACCGAGGGGTTAATGAGTCTTCCCCCGATGGGTCTGTAGTGTGTGGCTTCTCTAAGTTGTAGAGACCTTTGTAGTAGGAATGAAATTCCTTGGCGATGTCTGAGGAGACATGCAGCTGTTGGTCAGACGGCGTTAGAATGTGGGGAATATATGTCTTAGTACGTGGGCCCCGTAGGGCCCTCGCCAGCAACGTACCAGGTTTGTTCGAGAATTCATACATGGTACGCCGTGCCCATGCCAACTTCTGTTTCGTCTTGTGGAACAGTATACCATGTAGTTCCTCTGGGGCCTTAAGAAGGTCCTGGAATGTGGCCTGGGCTAAACTCGCCTTGTGCTTACTTTCTAATCTATGGATCAATGCTAAGAGTTCTTCTGTGCGACGGTTTCTTTTGCGCTTAAGTCGAGCTCCTATCCGGATCAGCGTGCCCCTGATGACCGCCTTGTTGGCCTCCCACATCACCAGGGGGTTGGCAACCGACTCCCTATTAAGGGAGAAATACTCACGCAGAGCAGTCAGGATCTCCGTGCGAGTGTCCTCTGATTGAAGCAGAGATTCGTTCAGGGTCCATGATGGTGGGGATCGGGATTCCGTCCCCAGCTGTAATACCAGGTTAACTGGTGCATGGTCTGAAAATGACATGACATCTATGGACGTTGACACTACTCTAGACAGGTCTTTGTGGGACAGTAAAGGGTAGTCCAGCCGTGAATAGGTGTGGTGTACCTGCGAGAAGAACGTGTAGTCACGTTCCTGTGCCTGAAGCAGCCGCCATGGGTCTATCAAGTGTAGTGCATGTATGTCCGACTTCATTGGCGAGGGTAACTAACACCCCAGACACCTTCCCTTTTAGCAGGATAAAACGGCCAAGCGGGTCTGCCTTCTGTGCTATGAACGACCAGGGTACTGATTTTGCCAATAAAATACTCACCCCTTTGGACTTGGAGATCGGGGACACACTATGGTATGCCAGCGGGAAGGCCCCATTGGTCAGCCTAGGTGTGCAGTCTGCAAGAAAGTGTGTTTCTTGCAGGAACGCCACCTGTGTGTTGCCTTTGCGCAGGTTTGTCAAGAGCTGCGATCGCTTTTCAGGAGTGTTCAGGCCACGGACATTGAGGGAGGTGATCTTGAGGAGACCCATAGTAATACTCGGAGTTCCCACGTGGAGAAATGAAATCCCCCCGCTGCAGAGGATCAGAAAGGCGGAGGAAGCGTGGAGGTTAAAATAGGATAGTACAGTAGTAGTTAGAGGGAGCAAGGGAGGGAGAAGAAAGAGGGGGGAAGGATAAGGAGAAGGAGGGAACGGTTTCTGAGGACCCCTCGTGGGCACTATATGTGTCCACACAGGGATCTACCCTATTGGGGGGTGGATGAAGCGAGAAGAACTATTGTTTCTCTCTCCTCTTTCCCTCTCCGAGGGAGGAGAAAGAGAACAGGGAAGGGCAATCAGCCAAAAACAACAAAAAACATTTTTTTTTATCTTTATAAAAATGGAATATAAATCTCAATAGAAATGGAGTTGCAAGGGCACATAGCCCAGGAGAACATTGATTATTTTTTTTTTTTAATCAAAACTTTTTTTTTATTTATAGATTGCTCATACAAAACAAAATTCTTTTCAACATTTCACATTTTGATCAGTACAATCTTGGTATACAGAATATTCAGTTTCAGTACAATCAGAGCAATAACAGGGTACCATGTAGGTAAACATTTATACATTATCTCCCCCCCTTTCCCAAAAACATTGATTATTAACGCAAACATAGTATAAACATAACATGAGTACCAGCAGCACAAACCCTTTACCTTCCACCCACATACCTAGCCTACATAACAATAAAGATCGTGTGAGCATCAAACCTCAGAGGCGAGTAACCTCAGCCTCACTGGAGTCACTTAACATCCCCTCTGGGATGTCTGTAACCCTCCCACGTCCCAGCCTAATAATGACCTGGAGCTGGCCCATCAATCATTGTGTCTAGGTTTCAGGCTTGGGAGACTGGAGGTCACGGTTATCGCTAATCGCTATGGAGGAGCCGTGCAGATGAGCCTGGCTCACCCATGATCCCAGGACAACCCACCCTCCACCCTCCCGTGAGTACAGGCAAAAGGAGAGAAAGAGAGAAAACTGATTATGGTGAGGTGGCGGGTGTATGACTGCCCCGTGACCGACTGAGCGTGTGTCCTTAAACTGCATGAGTGGGGTGTAAGTACAGGGCCAGCCCCTAACTAAGCTTGCCTAGATGGCTATGTACCCAACATCCCGGTTACCCAACATCATCCCCCCCGGAGGCATACAGAGTGCCTTGTTATACTTCCCCAGGTATCACATTGCCAATCCCCCTCAAACCTTAGTTCAATGGGGCTTCTGCTTCCCCTAGTCGTGAGTCTGTGGGTGAGTTCCTGCGAGATGCCAAAGTCTGTTGGGTACATAGGGTCGGCTCACAGTCTACGTTTGCCGGCTGTGCATGGCTCGAACAAAACAAAGTGTTCCGGTGGTAGGTAGGTTGGTGTGCATTAATCAAGGTACCTTACTAGTCTCTAGGAGGGGGAAGACACTCAGTCCTCTGAAGACATCGGATAGGGTCTAAAGGTCTCACGGCTGGTGGCTCTCGAGCGTGGTCGGCGGGTCCGCTGCGATCTGGGGGGTGGTGGTCCTGCGGTCTCCTGTGAAAGCAGGAAGTCGAACCAGTTGGGCACCGTGATCGCCGGCTTGTTGAGGAAATCAAATAGGCTCGGAAGTTGGTCTGGTGTGCGAAGTTGAAATTCCGTTCCTCTCCTCCGCACAATCAGGTGGAAGGGATGCCCCCATCTATAGGTGGCTTCAGCTTGTCGGATCACTTCTAACAAGGGGCGCATGAGTCCCCGCATGGCCCTCGTTTGCCTTGAGATGTCTGGGTAAATCCGGATAGGTGCACCGTCGAAGTCTATAGTGCCCCGTTCCCAGGCTAGGCGCATGATCTCTTCCTTGATGGTAAAGAAATGGACTCTGCAGAGGGCGTCTCGCGGGGGATCTGTTGCCGGAGAGTCTCGTGCAGCTGAGGGTGCCGCTCTGGGACCCGGGATCCGGTGCACTCTATCCAACTCCAGGTCTGCTGTAGGCGGCTTCCCCAGTAACTGGTTCAGGAGGGCCACAACCGTGGCACGGAGGTCTGGGCCAGCGGTAGCCTCCGGAATGCCTCGGAGGCGCAGGTTGTTCCTCCTGCTCCTGTTTTCGCCGTCGTCCAACTTCAATTGCATCTCAATCAGCTGATGTCGGAAGGCCTGCTGCCCTGCTTCGAGGGACGCAATGCGCGTTTCAGTCGTGGAGCTGGAGGCTTCTAGCACGGTGACCCTCTCCTCTACAATGTCCACCTGTTGGCGTAGGTCATGTAGCTCTCTGGATAGTGCATTTACTATGGAGGCCGCCATCTCCTGCAGGTCCTGTTTGGATGGCAGGCCCGCAACAATGTCCTGTAAAGCTCCCTCCTGGTCGCCATCAGGCCCCCCTTGAAAGACAGGACTCAGCGGCAGTTCGGCGTTGGGGAGTGGGGGTGTCAGGATGGGAGAGGGGACCCTATCACTCCGAGAGTGTTGCGAGGCATTGGGCGCTGCAGCCACCGATGAACCTTTCCCTGGCTGGGTAACTGTGTTGGCGTATGAGACACGCGGCGGCGCCATTTTAGCTGGTGCGGCGGGGACGGGGCACTGTGCGGCCTGAGAAAGTAATGTGCGATTCCGGGACCCCTCGAGTCCCCCGTGTTCAGCGGGTGTTTGCGCTCCCCTGGCATGTACTTATTTGCGTTTCCTGGCTGGCTATCTGGCTGTTCTCCTGGCTATGGCCTGCAGAGCTCCATGCTGAGTGTCCTCACTCTGCCATTGCTAAGCCACGTCACCGTACATCAAGTTTTGGGAGGATAGGATTAGCCTTGTGTCCTGAGAGGTGGCAGAGTGTCCCTGAGGTAGCAAGATGGCCGCTGCTCTCCACAGGTAGGCCGCAGCCGCAGACTTTCCTAAGGGATGTCTGCCGGGTGGGTGAGTTTTGTTTTAGCAAGGCCAGTAAACTGTTGGGCAAGCAGCTACCTCTGGGGAACTTGACTGTAGAGAATATAAGCAGTTAGGTACTCACTGTGCCCTGGAGAAGTAACTGCAGCCAATCCTATAAGTCAGGTCTAGTTGCTCTGCTGCTGGGTGAAGCAAGATGGCCGCTACACCTGAATGTGGAGACAAGGCCTCGACTGGCCCCAGGGCTGTTGTTGGCACTAAAGTCCCCCTGGTCTGCAGTCCGGGATCCCTCTTCAGTGGGCAGGGTACTTTGGGAGGTCAGTGGGACTGGAATCCGGAACGGGAGGGGAGATGGAGAGGCTTCTGAAGAGGCCCGGGTGTAGCAATATGGCCGCCGTCTGCCTCCCTGAGGCGCTGGTCACTGCAGGCCCCCTCCAGCAGACGTCCAACTGTCCTTGCACCGGCCTCCCTGGTTCAGGGGGCCGTCGGATGGGTACCTGTGTCGGGTTGTCTTGCCCCGTGGATCGCTGTACCCGAGCGCGGAGGATGTAGCTGCCTCGTAGGCCCCAAGATGGCGACGGCACAGTCGTGGATGGGAGCCAGCCGCGGCCCGGATAGCTAAGCGGTCGGCCGTCCGGGACCCTCAATACAGGTACCAGTCTCTTTAGCAGACACCCAGGGGTTGGGATTTAATGGCGTCCCTAGGGGGGGGCCAGAGGGGGCCCTGACCCCCCCAAAATTATGCTGTGCCCCACCATGTGCCCCCCCAAAAAAATAAAAAATAAATATTTTTTTTTTTTTTTACACAAAAAGGCAATGTCTTTTTGTTTGCATTCGTAGCGGATGTGCCACATCTTACTCAGGCCGCTGCTGGAGTAACACAGTCTCTATTGAGAGGGGGAGTATTCTTCTAGCCTGGACGCGTGGGTAAGTGTGTGCACTGCAGTACACTGTAATCACTGAACTGCATTATCTCCATCTCTTCTCTCCACCATCTGTCCCTCCCCTCTCCTGTTCTTTCAAGACCTTCACAACTTACTTTCACTTTCAGTTGGGCAGGTAATAGACTAAGCAAATTTCTTTCCTGCATCCACAGAGTGCAGGAAAGAAACTTGCATGATTCCCCCATCAACGCAGACAGTGGTGACAAGGGGAATATCCTTCCTGCCCAGCAATTGTATTCTCCCAACAAACAGTCATTATCACTAGTGGCTATAGCAACCACTAGTGATAATCATAAGAGTATCTGGCAGGCTGGTTGTTCCCAATTTGATCGATCAACTTGGTACATTTAGCCTGCTCATTAATGGTTCAAACCTCAGCCAGTTCCTGATGAACCAGCTGAGATTTAAACTGCCTATGGCTGGTCTTAGCACTTAGGCACTTAGCACTTAGGCAACCCCACTTTTTTAATTTAACTAGTAGGTTGCATTAAAAAAAAAAAAGAAATGATCCAATTCTCCCATCTACACATTATAGGTGGATGGGGGAATCCTTGCAGTGTGGACCAGTGAACTACCAGGGTTGCTGTCCTGTCCTGGCTATTCACAGCGCTGGTCTCTGTCTCCATGGCAGCGGCAGCACGTTGGAACCCAGTGCTGGTTACTTTATGGGGCTAATGTACAGGAGAGCCAGCACAATTTGTTGTTAGAGATGGGCAGGGCATGTTCAAAATCCAACATGCCCGACCCCGCCAGGAAGCCCACACTGCACAGCGCTAATCACAGGCAGTGAGACATTTCCCGGTCCGCAGCTGCACAGATCAGAAATGTCTCACTGCCTGTGATTAGCTGTGTGCAGTGTCGGCTTCCTGGTGGGATCGGGCATGTGGGATTTCAAACACACCCGAGCCCATCTCTAATGGTTGTAGACAGTTGACCTCCCTGCAGGTTGCTTAGCAGCAGTGCAGCCTTCTCTGACATGCTGATCGTGATGCAATCCAGGTGATGCTCCTAGTCAAATCCTAGTGTTAAATATCATAGTGATTTTATTGATCAAAGCCCACACCTTACAGGCATAGAGCCCACATGGCTGCTGAACATACGGTGGATGTGGTTGCACTCTTGATGCTAATAAATACTGTGTTTATTAGATCTGACTTGGAGCATCACCTGGATCACATCCCAAACAGCATGTCAACAGAGAAGGTTATACAGCATTACTGCTGCTAGGTGACCAGCTGGGGGCTCGGCTCTCTACAACCAATAGTGCCAGCCTTCCCCTGCATGCACCCATAATGTCACCAGCCCTAGGTCCTAATAGACTGCTGCCACTGCCAAGGAGACAGATGCCAGACCAGCACTGTCAATAGCAGGGGCAGGACAGCAAGAGGAGGCTGGGGAACACCACAGTGGCAGAACACCAAGGCCCGGAGGCAAGACAACCTTTGCAAACCTGATAGTTCTCCCACTGCTTTGGACCCTTATATTTTCTTGGTATGCTGGTGACATATATCTCTTGTTTTCTGCCACCCTGGGGATCATAGTAAAATTGCATTTTATAGTTGCCCCCCTACTTTTGTCCCTGTCCCCCCATGTGCCCCCCCTAAATATGAAAGCTGGAGACGCCACTGGTTGGGATGTCAAATTATATGGCCTTTAACGGGAGTGCTGGCTCGGAATGGCGCTGGATTATAGCAGTCCCAGCGGAGCTCCACAGTGGGACGTCCTTCTCCTCTCGCTTCCGGTCAAGCCCCCCGTTTGTGCAGCTTTCATATGTTACTGAATATCCATGAAGTTTCTCTTGAAATTAACTTTTCATGAGATAAATATGGGAACTAACATTCCTGACCTCCTTCTCAAATTCAGTTTTCTTGGCCATATTGAACTACATTACCATTCCTCCCAACTTTTTGAGATGGGAGCGGGGGACACCTATTAGCAAAAGTATGTAGGCATAGGACACACCCCCTTAAAGGAGAATTATACATAAAAAAATGATTAGTTAAACCCACAAGTGCTTTTTTTTACCACTTCTATTCCTTTATATTGGCTTTTGATATTTACAAATGCAGCAATTTAGAAATTGGATGACAGGTTTAGCACTGGGAAACATTTTTTTGAAAGATAAAAAATGAATTTTATATACAACTGTATGGATCAAGCGAAAATGAGGGACATTGAGGAGGAAAGAGGAATAGAAGGACTTTCTTCCAAATCAGCGACAGTCAAAATCAGGGACAATTGGGAGATTTGCATTACTTCTAAATCACTGACCTAGGATGAGCATACATGAGGACCCATTCACACTAGCCCACACTCCAAAATTCTGCTGCCTGCACATCAGAGTGGTTTAGTATGTGGGCACCAGTGTTTTAAGCTGCAGAGTCATGCTGCAGGGGGTGATGTAATGCAAGTTTTATATCATTACACAACTCTTTTTTTTGAGTAAACTTTATGTGAAGTGCACAAAGTGACACTTTATTCATGTCACTGCACAGCAGGGCAGTGACATGCAGGGCCACCCAGAGCAATGTGATATTATGCAAATATCTTTCATACTATTGCACAGCTTTGGAACGCAGAACACCTCTGCATTCTGGTGCGAATATGACACACAGAAAACAATAGTCACTAGGCATAGCCATTGCATTTACCTGCGTTTATCAATGTAAAAAAAAAATGCAGGTAACTGCACATAGTGTGAACAGGCCCCAAATTGAGTCAGTTTTCTTTTTGTACTAAAAAGGCCACTGACTCATTTTCTTTAAAAACCAGGGCATCAAGATGACAGCCAGGTATTTGGATTTCTTTGAGATACTCACATGTCACATGTAGCCAGACCCTGAATGGGGCACTCGTTTCCTCTATGGTAAACATTTCTCTTTTCCCCTCCCTAAATCAGGACTATTCCAAACAAGCTTAATATCTAACACACACCATGTTCAGATGAAGCCAAAGCTAATTTTTAATGTTCCCTTTAAATGAAACTCATGTCTCCCTTAGCTTATATGCATGTGAAAACTAGGTGTGAAAATCAAAGAGTTAAAAAAAAAAACATGAATTTATAAATATGCAAATAGCTGATTGACTGGTGTAACTTTGATGGCTTCTGGCAGAGAGGAATGGATTATTTTAGATTTATTAATTTAGTCTTTTTCCTCAAAGCTTTATTTAAAGGCAAAACGCAGCACTGGAAGAACCAGTTTGCTTAATTTCAGACATTACAGTCCACCAATGGCAGAAAGAAAAGAAGGCGGCTGTGTGTTACTCGAGTTGTAGAGAATCTTGTGAAGTACTTGAGCCACAGAGAGTCCTTTACCACCTAATTTCCCATTGCTGGATTTACTCTTAAGAGATGTCCATGCAGGGTAAACTTCGGCAATGTAAAAATAGTCAAATATTATATTATATTATATTCAACAATTATATTATATTGGAGCATTAGCTTGAGAAGCTCCCCTAGTTCTCAAAACTACAGCACATATGGCCCGCAACAAAATTTTATCCAGCCCGTAGCTGATGATTTTATCTGTCCTACAGCTCATGAACACAGTCTCTGTCTCTCCCCCTCCCCACAGCTGGGGTGCACAGCCATCAAAGGAGCATTCTAATGGTGACACTCATGTAAGGGGGGAATCTGATTAGGGCACTGATGTAAGGGGGGACTCTGATGGGGGTACTGATGTAAGGGTGGACTCTGATGGGGCACTGATGTAAAGGGGACTCCACCCAGACTGGAATTAACTATTATAAACTGTTAGGAAGGGACTAATAGGCAGAGTAGATAGGCTGACTCTGAGTTCTAGTGCTACACCAAATGTCCTGCCAGTGAGAAGTCCTATTCCAGGCTGGTCAGATAACAGTTGGAGGATACCCTTGTGACTCCTGGTCCTGTCTTCAGGTCTCTAACACAAAGACAGATGCGGCATCATCCTTAGGGGTCCCTGTGTGACAGACCTAACCAAGATAGAGGCTTCTAGAGAGAACTAGGAGCAAGCCTCTTACCCACTGATTATGGACCCTGGGTTTTAAGGGAACAATACACTTTGTGAGGTGTATGCCAAGGGACCCTTGAAGTAATGTTACTTTGGATTGAAGTCCATGTCCCCCCAAGACACACAGACTTTGGGAACCCTGTATAGGGCCTATATGCCATATTGGAAATAATGACTGCTTCACACTGTTGGGACTCATAGCAGATGATGATGTCATCAGCCAGCCACCTGTCTTGGACTGTCTGCTATAATGTGTATTGTAGTTAGGGAGCTAGGAGACGAAAAAGCTGCCCTGAAAGGTCATATTTCTGAGTCACCTAGTCTGTAAATGATTAGTTAATTAGCTCATGTTAATTTAGGTTTCTGGTTACAGGTGTATTGAAATGCCCCGTACACACGGTCGGATTTTCCGACGGAAAATGTCCTATCAGACAATGTTGTCGTAAATTCCGACCGTGTGTAGGCTCCATCGGATTTTCCGACGGACAAAGTTTTATCTCCTGCTCTCAAATTTTCCGACAACAAAGTCCGATCAGACTTTTTCCGATCGTGTGTAGCGAATTCCGAGGGACAAAGTGCCACGCATACTCAGATCAAATTACAAGACCAAAGCTATTGGCTACTAGCCTCTACGTAGTTCCGTTGTACGCAACGAACATCACCACGTTTAGAATGATCGGATTTTCCGACAACTTTGTCCGACCGTGTGTATGCAACACCAGTGTCGGACAAAATCCGTTGGAAAAAATCATACGGATTTTGTGGTCGGAATTTCCGACCGTGTGTATGGGGCATTAGAGTAATATGAGCAGGAGACGGGAACCTACTACTCAAATGTTTAAAAGACTGTGTTCTGTTTTCTAATAAATAGTTCATATTCAGCAGCCAAAACAAGTACTGTCTAGTTCTTGGTTGTCAGCGGTTTGGAATATCTGATATCTATATTCAGACTGGAGGAAGCGGTATATGAAGGAAGCACTCAAGCAGGGTGCAGGACGTTTCATTACATTGGTGGCAAGCAGTGGGATGCTTCCTGAAGTCTGGGATCACCGGGATCCAAGATCAGGATAGCAGACTTTAGTCACCCCAGCGGAGATATGGATCTTGCATCACAGTTCCCGGGGCTGCTGTGGATCATCCTTTCAGCATACTCAAGGACTTTGTCTGCGGATGAATACCTGGAGCTCAGGCAGCACATTCGGTTAGGACTCTGGATTGGAGACCTTCAGGTCGCTGGTATGCAACAGGGCAAGTGCTTTCCAACCCCAGAGCAACGGGTCAGTGAATAACGGGCATTGAGGATGGCATTTCTGGAAGAGCGGCTCCAGGAGCAATGGGTGACTGAGTTGGACAGGCTGATACAGCAGGAGATAGAGCTGGACAATCAGTATCAGGCTCTTCAATGGCACACAGAGCAGGAATATTTAGGGGAGACAACAGAATGCTCTCCGGAAGCATATGACTTTGGCTGGCCCTGGATTGCTGTGGGAGAGCCTTGCAGATCGTTTTGTGTTTGGCAATGAAGGGGAACCTACCCTTGAGGACCTGCAAGAATACAGAGAATGTTAAAGAAAAAAACTGCGCTGTTTTAAACACTTCACACTAGCTGTAACTCAAAGTGAAATACGCACAAATATAAATAAAAAACATAAGGAGCTGCGCTTAAACATATTAAAAAAAAACGTGCAATTGAATAAGATCAATCAGTCCGATCAAATTGTGAAACAAATCACAAAGGATGACTACAAACAAGGCACATAAAAAGTTAGCATTAATGATAAATAAATGAATCCACAGTCCTTGAAACTTCCAAAGAAAGGAAATGTTTGATAAGACACCAAGTGATACAATCTTCAGTGACTTCTTATAAGACAACATGAATCCACCACCACATAGAGTGCAAGCTTACCAGCTGCACAAGCTGTCTCAGCTTGTGGCTAATACCCAGCCAGGGCCTTTGATCTTCCCAGCACCTCCGGTGACCGATAAGCCAAATGTTCCTGGAGACTTGGAGTATATGCAATGGTCAGCAGCCAGCCACAAGAATGACCTCGGTATGAGTATCATACCAGTAGAAAAAAAATAGAAGAGAGTCGCCATCGGTAAAACCGGGTGGTATTTTATTATATTAAAATCCCTTCATCTGGATATGCCAAAATCCTTGCTTGTTCAGGCTGAAGTAATGGAATTTACCAGAGTAGTATGAAGGATCTGAGCCACCAAACATAATCTCACCTCCCGGGCTTGATTGAGTACCTCTCCTTTTTGCAGTGTTCTGCTAGATCTGTGACTCCATTTCACATGTGTTGCTGGGCTTCACACTCATCTCTGCAATGTTTTGCTAGATCTGTGACTCCATTTCACATGTGTTGCTGGGCTTCTAGCCCAGCAACACATGTGAAATGGAGTCACAGATCTAGCAGAATACTGCAAAAAGGAGGAGTGTGAAGCCCAGCAACACATGTTTTGTTCTATAAAGCTGTTCTATAAAGCTGGTATTATTTCTATACTGGTGGGCATCTTTATGCCATTTTTTCGTAACCGCCCTGAAATAGGGCTACACCTCTCTGATGTAATCGGAAGACAGCTGTCTCTTTCAGGTTCTTGAAGCTGGCCTAATGATGGTGCACACCTGGGCCCTTCGTCCTTCAGCGATGCATGCCTCAGCTGATACATCTTGGGATATGTGATGTAAATACCCTACAGAAGCATACTGATGTCCAGGGGCGGCCTGTCCATTAAGGGCGCACGGGCATGGGTGTTTTATAATAATTTTCCAAATAGGGTGGGCTTGGGGCGCAGAGAGTGCGAACGGAGCCCATCCAGGTGTGTTACAATAGCGAATGAATGTTCACTATTGTAGCACTGATCCTCCTCCCAGCCAATCAGGAAGCGGGTATTGAGACTCGTCACCCGATTGGCTGAAAGGTCAGGCGATCCCATTGGATGCCTAAGAGGAGGGGAGGAGACGCACGACCGTCATGATGGAGGAAAGGACACAGGAGCCGCTCCCCGATTCCCAATGCCCGCTGGGTGATGCCTGCTGCCCGCCACCTAGATGGGTTAAGTGCCAGATCGACTGGCAGAGGAGTGAGCGGGAGTGGGGTGGGTGGTTGTTTTTCCACACCCCAAAAAAATAAAACACCAGCCGCCACTGCTGATGTCATTCTTACCTAGGTGAGAATGGAGACAGGGGATGGGGTGGACCATAAAAAGAAAAGACAATAATTAATTAAAAATAAAGTGTTTTTTTTTGTTTTTTTAATTAGGGAGAGGGAGGAAAAATGGGGCAAAGGGGTATATTGGAGTCATGGTATGTTTTGAAGAAAGCAGTGCTGGTGGTCACAGATTTAATACACCATGAAAATAGAGCTGTGTACACAGTGGCAAGCAGAGTAAAGAGCGCTGGGCACAGCAGTAAAGGGTGGGATCCAATGAACTGTCCTAGCTATTCTAATGAGGGTCTGATGGATTGAGACCGAAGCACAGAAATTTGCTTGGCGAGCTAATCTTGACTCCTGGAGGATTGCCTGTCACAGACGCACAGCTCCTTGTGCCTTTGCAGGCAGGAATTAATCATGAGATTGTAAAACAAGGGAGGAGGTCACCAATGGGGGGCTGGACATTACTCCTAACTCAGCAATCAACACAGCGCTGAACAATGTGAATACCAATAGGGCACACCTAAAATCTTAAGGTGGCCATTCTTCCAGTGTCCTGCCATAGTGGTGCTCAAACAGCTGCATTAGTCTCCCAGAGTAGGTGTTACAAGAGGCTCAAAGTGTTATCCAATTTTCTGTTTATCTCTGTTGACGATTTGTGCCTCATCTATGCTTTATGTTTCAGCTATTCCTTGACTGCCTGAAAAAGCATATTTTTTTTGCAAATATTTTATTTAAACCAGGAATAGGCAGGTCCAGAACATCACATCACATCAATAATATATAGACATTGACACAATCAATTATAAGGCAAACAATATGTCCTTTTCGTTAGTCCATGCTGAAGATCCATACACGTCAAGGATACATTACAGGGAATATAACCAGTATGTAGTCATCTTCTCTGCACATAGTTTAACCACTTCAGCCCCGGAAGATTTGGCTGCTCAATGACCAGGCCATTTTTTGCGATACAGCGCTTTAACTGACAATTGCGTGGTCGTGCGACGCTGTACCCAAACAAAATTGACGTCCTTTTTTTTTTTCCACAAATAAAGCTTTCTTTTGGTGGTATTTGATCACCTTTGTGGTTTTTATTTTTTGGCGCTATAAACAAAAGAAGAGCGACAATTTTGAAAAAACAATATCTTTTACATTTTGTTATAATAAATATCCCAAATTAAAAAAATAAATAAAATTTTTTCCTCAGTTTAGGCCTTTTTGCAATAAGGGTATATTGATTGGTTTGCGCAAATGTTATAGCATCTACAAAATAGGGGATAGATTGATGGCATTTTTATAATTTTTTTTTTTATCAGTAATGGCGGCGATCAGCGATTTTTATCGGAACTGCGATATTGCGGCGGACAAACCGTACACTTTTGACACATTTTTGGGACCAGTGACATTTAGACAGCGATCAATGCTATAAAAATGCACTGATTACTGTATAAATGACACTGGCATGGAAGGGGTTAACACTGGGGGGTCGATCAAGGTGTTAACTGTGTTCCCTAGGTGTGTTCTAACTGTAGGGGAGATGGGACTGACTAGGGGAAGAGAAAGATTGGTGTTATACCTTAGTATGAACACACGATCTCTCTCTTCTCCCCTGAGAGAACCGGGATTGGTGTGTTTACACACACACTTCCCCGCTCTCGTTCTGTAATGGGTAATCGTGTGTGCCCAGCCGTCATCGTGCCCGCCGGGCACTCGGAGTCCATCATCACCCGATCTCCCATAGGCGAGAGCGGCGCTCTGACAGGTTCGTCCCTGCACAGAGTGCAGAGACGGACCTGTCATCTTCCTGCTCAGCACTGATCCGCCCCGTGTGAAAGAGCCCTTAGTCTGTTTCCCAGTTCCTCAGGTAAGGTAAAGATGGCTGTTTGGTAGGTGTGATCAGTAGGTTATAGGTTTTGGAAAGAACCCTTGATATAGCGTTCCTTCATTGGAACAGTATTCCCCAAAAATGGTCATATTGCGCCTGAATTCCAGAGGGTTTGGCAGAGATTGTAGATAATGATGTAGTTGAAGGACTCTCCAAAAGGTTAGGTGGAAAGGTCCTGAGTCTTCCATTAGGGATAGAAGCATATATTAATAGAAATAATATTTATGGACATTAAAGACATGTGCCAGCACTCTCCATTCTGGGTGAGACTGGACGTGGTGACCTCAGTGACTAGGCCACTGTGGCATGTAAATCTCTTCTGGCTGATGCTGTTTCCAGTCCTGGATGTGATTCCGGATGCATTGACGGAGTTCCTCCAATTTAACAGGGGATACGCTATTGTGGTTGTTGTGTGGGATCCCGTCAAGGCATTCCTGAGGGGTTGTCTTCTCCGGGAGATTACAGGCATTAAGTGGAGGTCAGTGGCATGGGAAGCTAGCGTGCACACGAACTGCAAAATAGAGAACAGGCACCCTACACAACTGAACCGAGATGCTTGGACTGAGGCTCAATCACTGTATAATTCAATAGTACTGTCTGCGGCTGAGAAGAGGAGATACTTTCTCCAACAGGGGTATTTTGAAGAGGGTGAGAATACTGGGCATTTACTAGCCTTGGTGGCCAGGAAACAAAGGCATACTTCCTCTATTTTAGCTATAAGGTCAATATCAGGGGACATGCATACCCTTAATTCTGATATACTACATGTCTTCCACCACTTCTATATGGAAGTTTACACCTCAAAGATTAATACTACTTCTGATGATTTGATGACATTTTTACAGGACTGCCCCTTTCCCCGAGGCTCTGCAGTTGATAGGGAGGTGTTATTACCATTGAGGAATTGACAGAGGCTTTGGCAGGGGCCCGAAGCATAAATCTCCGGGGGCAGATGGTATCCTGGTGGAGGTTTATTCTAGATATGGCGGTATCCTCCTTCCATCACTTATGCAAGCCCTGTCTGAGGCAGCGGAGACGGGACATCTGCCAGCTAGCATGCAAGAGGCCATTAGTGTGGTGTCCCCTAAACCGGGAAAGGACATGCTTCTCCCGGATTCATATTGCCCATTTACCTACTGAACTTGGATGTCAAGCTCCTTGCTAGAGTACTGGCTACTACTTTCTAAGGTAGTTGGAGGGTTGGTGCACAGAGATCAGTCTGGGTTCATCCCTACCAGGTCCACAGCCAATAATATTAGAAGATTGTTCTTAAACTTGCAGACATCCGTGGATAATCCTGGGGGTAGGGCCATTCTGTCCTTGGATGCTGCCAAGGCTTTTGATAGTGTTGAATGGCCATACCTCTGGGAGATCCTGGCTTGCTTTGGCTGGGGCGAGCAATTCATAAATTTGGTAAAGGTCCTTTACTCAGCACCCAGGGCCAGGCTGCATATTAATAATAGTCTCTCTCTCCCGTTGTCATTATAAAGGGGCACCCGTCAAGGGTGTCCGTTATCCCCTTTATTGTTCGCCCTGGAGGTGGAGCCATTGGCAATATTGATACGCAACTCACCTGACATTGTAGGGTTTCGTAGAGGTCCTTTAGAGGACAAAGTGTCTCTTTATGTCGAGGCTGCTCTGCTATACTCAGGGGACACCAATACCTCCTTACAAAAGGTAATTGAGACCATTACAAAATTTGGGGAATTCTCCAGTTTTTCTATTGGTCGAAATCTGTCCTCATGCCCCTAGACCCACTAACTAGGCCCCTGCCTCTGGGAGCCAGACAAATCACTGTTGCCAATCCTTTTAAATATCTAGGTGTAGTTGTGTCCCCAGACCCTACTAGTTATCTTCAATTAAATCTAAGCCCATTATTGCATAGACAAAGGGAGAAATGCCTGTAAACTTCCCCTTTCGGTAGTGGGGAGGGTGAACTTAATTAAAATGGTCTGGGCCCCACAACTCTTGTATATCTTCCAAAATTATCCTATGTGGATTTCCAATTAGTGGTTTAGATGAGTGGACACACAGATGCAAGATCTCATTTGGAAACGGAGGAGGGTTAGGATCAGTTTGTACACTTTACAATATGGAAAGAATAAGGTGCGACTTGCTGTTCCTTACTCTAAACTATACTTTTTATCTTCACAAATGCAGCAATTAGCAGGATGGGGCCTGGATAATAATGATGACCCCATAGTACATTTGGTGACCCGGTCCTGCGCAACATTAAAAGATGGCTCACATATGGAGATGGATCTGCCTAGCCTACCCCAGTCCTCCCTGACGGCAGATCTCCTTAGAAGGGTATGGAAGGCAACCCAGTACTATTTTCTTCTAGCCAGGATCATGCTGCACTATAATGTAGAGCTCGATGGGTGACAGACATTGGAGATATTGACTGAGACCAGTGGGATATGGCCTTAGAGTCGATTCTAGACGTTTCTATCTCAGTATCAGTAGTGTCTCATAGGTTACCACAGCTATATATATTGCACAGAGCCCGAGAGAGTGTACGCCTAGGGTTTGAAAGACTCCCCTATATGCCCAAAGTGTAAAGTTCAGCAAGGAGATTTCATACATATGATCTGGAGATGCCCGAAGCGTAATCGCTATTGGACCGAGATCACAGTACCCATACCTCTAACTCCATTAGTGTGCCTATTAGGTGCAATTGATGAGAAAATGTACCAGAAGGGGATGTATATTATGATTACTAGACTACTGTAACTGGCTAGAAAACTCATAGCTTGTTATTGGATGGCTTCTACAGTACCTTCTGGGAAACAATGGTTCGCTTATGTTAATTCCCTTCTTCTCAGGGAACAACTGGCCTATCGGCATAGAAATGCTGTGTCCAAATTTAACCTTATCTGGCAGCCTTGGTTAGATGACCCTAGCCTTGCCCCACCATGGTTAGTGATGGATAGGTTATTGAGACTTTAGCCCACTAGGAGTCGTAAGTGGGGGATAAGTTGAAGGAGAGAAGAGAATACTATTGTGTGTTCTAACTTTGTTTTGTTAAGTACTTAGTTTATGATGTTTTCTTTTAGTTCAAAAAAAAAAGAAGCTTCCTACTGATGCTATAGAAGTGCTAGTTTTCTACTATCTGTTATGTCATTGTGAATGTTAATCTATATGATGTGACTCATTGATGCTTAATCCGTATGCTGATGGATAGTTTTGAACACCTGATATGACTATAACTATGCGCAATTGTACAGTCACTTTATGCAACAACAAATAAAAATGTTTTGATTTAAAAAAAAAAAAAAAAGACATGTACCATGACCCATATTTAGTGTCCATACTACCCATGACACACATGTGATTAGGCTTTTTTATATAGGCTTACATTTTTGTCACCATCACTGCACTGATGAAGCCTAGAAACTGAAATAGTACTAGCCACAGGCCTGCCATGAAAAATTTTCATTTACCTACAACTTCTTGCTTATTGTCCTGTCTTTCCAAGGGCGCATCCCCTGAAGTCTCCCACCCTGTAGTTTGCACTATAGTAAAAGCACTGATCTGGTGCCTACATGACCACAACCAGCAGTACTTTGTTGAGGTGGAGATGATACTATGCACAAGTCACTGTTCTATATCATCAGAAGCTCTATAAACCCAGTTGTAGAGGTATTCACTTTAAAGCATGCCATGATCTTTTACCCATAATTCTACAGTATATCCTTTTTAGGATATTTACCAACATTTTTTGTAATCATAACTGCAAATAAAAGTCAGGATTCAAGATGTGCTTGGCTTTCATATATACAGCTTTTCATTTTCTATTCTATATTGTGCACAGTAAGGAAGCATGGCTGCCTTTTAACTGATCTATGAAAAGTCTTGTGACTCCCCTCTGTTGCACCTGTCACCTAAACCATTGGAGGAATGCTCTTATGTCTGCAGGCTCTTACCAATGTCTCCACAAACCTTGGCAGTGTAGTCTTACAGGTGAGGTGATGGCCTGGGTTGATCTTTCAATCTCTAGTGTTTCTTCTCATTATAGGCTAGCACTTTTATTTCCATGCCCTCCATAGACACATCTTCCCAATGTGAACATGCAATTTTGAGTAATTATCTTTCATTGGGTGTGTGTGTAGGTAGTTTTTAGTATATCTATATCCAACAATACATCAACAACTTACCAGAAAAGGAAATATTGGGAGGGGTTGCTTTGGGGTGGGGGGGGGGGGGGGGCTCTGCCATAGGCAATGCTTTAAAAGCCTTTATAGGTTACCACTTTATATCTACAGAGGAGGTCTAGAGCTAGAATTGCTGTCCATGATCTGACACTTGCGGCAATACCTCACATGTGTGGGGCCATCACTGTTTGTGTGCATGCGGGACAGACGTTAATAAAAAAAAAAAAAATTTAATTATTAATTTATTTTATTTATTTTTACACTGTTGCTTTACATTTTTATTAATCACTTTTATTGCTGTCACAAGGAATGTAAACACTCTTGAGACAGCAATAGACATGTGGCAGATACTCTTTATTGAGGGATCTGGGGTCAAAGGGACCCCAAATCCCTCCTTTGCACTTGAAAGCATTCAAAACGCCAAGAGCAGCGTTTATGAATACTTTTGATTTTCCAAAAATGCTGCTGTTGAGAGCCAGGTAAACCGCAAGTGATGTCCTGTGATAGCTTCTGGGTTACCATAGCGGAGACCTGATCAGCGCCGATTCCAGATTTTTACTGGTCTCCGGCCAGTCGGCAGATGTGCTGGCTAGTAGCTTGGGTCTCCTGGTGGGATGGGAGAGCCTGAGAGAGCTGCGAGAGGCAGGGGGATGTCCCCTCCGGCTGCTTGTAATAACAATTGTGTGGCTAGTTAGCCACTCTGATTGCTATTACAAGAGAGCAGACCGTTGGCTCTAAACAAACGGTACCAGGGCAGACATCATCCCGGTACAACCACTTGAATTCAAATGACGTACCAGGTGCGTGATTTGTCGGCAAGTGGTTAAAGTCTTTAAAATTAAGTCTTTTAAATGTACACATCCCCCATTCTAGGATGACAACGGTATTCCTGTTTAGGGGGCAGCTCAGGGAGCGTGCTCACCCAAGTATTGGATGCTTGGAAAGGCAACTTACTGACAGGTTAAAAAAAAAAGAAGAAGAAGAAAGAAAAAAAAAAAAAGAAAAAATTGAAAACAGTGACACTAATTTAAATACTGCAATGTATACTAGTATTTTTGGATTTTTAGACACTTTGATCCCGCTGGATGCTTTCTGACGTACGATCTGGCCCCCTGTACCACCTTTAGGGGTTGTTGCCAAAGTGAGTACCATTCTGATGGCACTCAACTAGCTTTAGATATTTTATTAATTCCCCATTATTGCACGATTATCTGTAAAAACCTGCACCGTTACCTTAAAACATCCGCCGTTTGTTGCCTTTTGTAAAAGTTCTGGGAAATTTTTCTGCATCAATAATATATAGACAAAGCATCTCTGTGCCAGCATCAAGCCTCAGGCTGTTCTAGAATTATGCAAGGCCTGTCAGTAACCCCACATTCTGCGGGAGAAGGGGAGATACAGAGAAAAGAAGGCTGGGAAAATGATCATTAATTTTTTTCTCTCTAATTTGCATTTTTCGTGTTGAATAATGGATCGGCTCGGTCTATTTTTCCTCCTCTTTCTTATGCCTGTAATAGATCAGCTTGTCTGGCTAGGCGGCACAGTATTTCGGGGCATCAATGTGGCGAGTAAGCTGGACAGGGCACAGGAGGAACACATTAACCTGTTGGGGATTGGAGGAGCGTTCGGTGCGCTAAACATGGAAAAAAATGTATTCCATCCTATGCCCTGCCTTGTGATCTTAACAGGAGGAACACATTAACCTGTTGGGGACTGGAGGAGCGTTCGGTGCTCTAAACATGGAAAAAAATGTATTCCATCTTATGCCCTGCCTTGTGATCTTAAGGGTTCTCTGTGATGTGGTAGTCATAATGATGGTAATTTTTTTATTTCTATGGCCACTGTGCTGAGCACTGGTAATTTAAAAATTGACAACCACCCCAATTTATAACTAGGATTAGAGTAAGGTGCACATGCAAGAGTTTTGCAAAGAGTCCATAAAACAAAATGTATTTTTTAGCACACTTACCAGCTAGCCCCAAATAAAACAAATTACACAATTTGCATTAGCAACAGGTTTTAGTTTAAACGGCAGTTGCAAATGTATGTGGAAGCCACACTGCTTCCTAAAAGCTCCTCTGTATAGTGCAGTCCTAACGCTAATCTATGAGATCCTCCATAGTGGAGCCCATTTAGCAATAGATATATTGAGGACAGGTATACATGAATGGAGCCTATTCCTCTGTAAAGGAGCAGGGACACACCAGAAGCCACATAGAGCACACAGATCCAGCAAGCTAAACAAAAATGACAATTGGTTTAATTTATAACTAGCTTTAAGAGAAAGATGGAAGACCTTTGCATGGAGAACAGTTATACGGTCACTGTCAAGAGCACTTCTAATAGACCTTATTTACGACCTTGGGGTTGTGTTGTATAATACAATAACAATTACAGCTCCCAACAGTCTTATATGAGTTAAAAAGACATTCTTTAACATCTGCACTATAGACAAAAGCAGATGCATATAATACCATTAGATTTACAGACTTCCGTAAACTTTAACAAGTGCACAAGAGAGACACAACAAAAATACAATACGCTGAGGACACAAGCACACTTGATGGGGACAGGGGCTTCTTCCCCACATCCCTGGCCCAGTGAACATGAGGGTCTGCCGAGGGAGGGGAGGATGGGGGGTCGCCTTATCAGATTCTAAAAGCCACCTTTCGAATAAGGTGGCCTCCAGCTATTCACCCCCCATTGTACCCTTTATTACTCATTCACTACAAATTACTAAATAAACATACTAAGGCCTTAAAAAGGTGATTACATCGGCTCTATATCAGTGGACATTTTTGGACATCAAGGACAAGGGTCTGGTATAGATATTTAGGGGGAATCCCACATTTTTTTTTTTTGGTGCTAGGTTCCCCTTTAACATCCTTTAATTAAAATTAAAACTTGTTGGCTTTTGTCTGATGCTCCCATAAGATAGATATGATAGATATGTCGGATATTATCACCTGCCAAATCATGGCTTTTGTGGTTGTCTATAGTTTTTATCACATAAATCTCCTTGTGCTGCTCTACAAGCCTGACAGAATTGTCAATGTCGATCCAGCCAGACGTTTATTTGACAGAAAATATGAACTACTTGTTCAAGGCACACACCTCTCTCCAAAAAGACACCTCTTTCTCTCCAAGATGGCTAACTCTATAGAGTGGTACAAAAGTCATTTGACATTTAGTTTTTATTTTAGTTATGTTACATTTATGTGTGTTTTACATGTGTCATGTGCATTGTGAAAAAATGCAGACATGCTGCATTTTTACACAGCTCTTCACTCCACGCCTCTCTGCTCAGCTGTGGTGTGAACAGAGCACAAAGAGAACAACTGTTTTCTATGTTCCCTTGCAGAGACCTGTGTTCATCAGGTACTGAAAAACACGGTCTCTGCATATGATGTCTGGTGAGCCAAGCTTTGAGACTAAATATTTTTTTTTTCTTTAAAGTATAGTGGCCTGTTTAAAAACACCTGTTCAGCACTATGGACAGCTCCAAATGCACATTTTCTAGGAAACACATTGCTCATACTGTATATTTACTGCTGAAACCTGCATACATTAAGTTCCTGCAAATGTAAAATTAGTTAACAGTAGACAAGTGTATAATTTACTAACAGCACATTTGCCAAGTATTTGCCCCAATATTACAAATATCTGTGAATATGCAATGTTCCATAGCAAATCCAGCAGGGCTAATATGAACTGGAGATTAGACAGGGAGCTGCGCTATACTATACTAATATTAAACGTGATAATCATAAACTGTGAACATATAAGTGAATATGTGTAATATATGAACCCAATGTCTTAGTGTGGTTGTAAATACCGATGATTAACTTAGACAGAGCGTACACAGATATCAACAGTACCGTCAATGCAAAAAACAAATCTCCAAATTAATAAACCAGAAAACACTTATTCTCAGTGACACAAAAGTGCTTATATGAAAAAAACAGAAAAAACAAAAAGAAATACACTAATACAGTCTATGTATGCTATATATCCATAGCTGGTAAAGTCCTATTTGAAAAAGTTCCAAGGATGATTGTAACAAATAACTCAAAAATCCTCCATGTGATAGACGTGATTAGCAATTTCACAGCATGCTTGTGAAGTGAGTGAACCACCACCAGAAGTATACGATGCCTGCTTACCAGAGCTAGGTGGTCCCTTGTTATAGGGGACCCCTATGCACAGATGGCCTTAACCCCAGCCAGGGATCGCGATTCTGGAAAATCTTTATCCTGCACTGTATGTTGATAACTAGGAGGTAAGCCAGCTCACAAGCACCTCGATAACAGGATCAGCAGAGATATAGCATATAGCGGTACCGGAGGGAGAGATGAAGCGCTCACATAGCATAAAATCCTTGGTATATTTATTATAATAAAAGAAGACAAATGGACACTTACAGTGTTGACGATATTAGAAAGCAGCAGAGTAATGCGAGCCGGCCGGTCTCGCTCAGCAGCCCGTGGTTCCGGGACTACAACGTAAGTGCGGTGACGTCAGAGCGTCGCTCCTCCTCCCTACGCGTTTCGTCACAGATAGGACGTCGTCTCGGGGCACGGGCGGCGCTCTGACGCACCGCACTTTATACCACAACAAAGAGCCAAGCCTCGATTTGAATCCCGGGCGGCAAAACGGCGATCGCCATCTTGGTTGTGGGTAAACCATGCAAATCAATGCCAGCAACAATGGAAAGATAGTTAAAACGTATAAAGTTCCCTAAAAACTGTATCATTCAGTAATTGCTTACTAAAATCTAAAACGGACTCTCATAATATAGTAAGAACATCTCCGCTAATAAATTTGAAGAAGGGAAAATATTATTCTGGAAACATACCGTAAATCAGGCCATGGTCATGCATATTCCAAAAGGACGCACCTAATGGCATAATTTGATGGAAGTTATAATACAGGACATTAATTAAAATTGTGACTGTAAATATCCCATGTGGAAGCGTTAAAGCAAACGCTAAAGGTAACTTGGCAAAGGTAAAAAGTGGCGCAATGTCAGTGCCGCGTCACCAATGACATCCCAGCACGGAAAGATGTGCGCTAATCTCAATGTTAGCACCAAACTTGATGGGGATTAAAATACAGAACATTGGTTGAAATTATGGCTGTAAATATCCCATGTGCAGATATTAAGACAAACACTAATGGTGACTTAGCAAAAGTTAGGAATGGCGCAATGTCGGTGGACGTCACAAATGACATCCCAGCATGGTGAAATATGCGCCAATCTAAGTAATAACACCAAACTAGAAGGGGTGAAAATTGTTGAGGGGGGTGCTGTAAGGAAACTAATAAATTATTGTTCCCCCATAAATTAGTACCTTAACATCAATATCATAATTTATATTATGCTATATTTATATTGTATGTCGGATATTTCTAGTGACCAGATGACAGTCACATAAAGGGTATTGACTAGAGAGATAATGAATGTCTCTCGAATCTGTGGCCAGAGAGCAAGCTCTAACTACACAGAATCACATAGCTTATATTGTCTTAGCTTGAATTTTTTAGACCGCTCAAAGGTATGTACATGTGATAGTCATACCTAGCACTTCTATCTGGCAGTTCGCTGGATTGGCGAATACTAGATAGGGTCTATAGGTCACCTGGGAGAATATCCTAAATTTGGGCCTTTCTGCTACCAGAGATCCAAACCAGGCTCGTATATCTAATGATGTAGGGTTAACAATCTTCAGATCAACATACATAGCTATGAAGCAGAAAGTGAAGAGTAATATGAATAAATGTAATAAAATAGGAAATATGAACTGACCTTTATACATACAGGTATAAAAAAAGAATATTAGGTTTTCCCTCACCTCCTTTTCTGGTGACAGTCCTACATTTTATAAATAAAAGACTGATAGTGGTTCTGACCCCTCACAACGGCATCCAAAACGAAAAAAAATCTCAAAACCTGTACAGTAACTGCACTTAGGGTCCGTATAAGGCCCATTCAGACTTAGTTGCATTGACATTGACACAATGCATTACTGCCCATGCTGTGTTAAGGCATACTATTTATTTGGCTGGGTAAAACTCTTAGCACAGTAGACAATGTACCTGACACATTTTGTTACTAAGCACTCCCCAGCGTACACTATGCATTGTGGTGTTCTGCAGCGTAGGTTTGTCGTCCTCTACTTCAATAGTGCATTGGGGCATTCAAAATGCATTTTGCTCATTTATGCGCATAGCAGTAATGCTTGGTGAAACATGCACTTTACTGTGCATTGCCCCAGCATGTTAAGGGTCACGTTTCGTGGGTTTGTTTTAAGCATTGAGTTTTAGGGCTTGGTTGATGAGAAGTTTAAATGTTAAGGCACTAGGGTTATAGGGAATTAGTAAAGGGCCAGTTCAAGGTTAAAGGTGGTGTGGCGGCTCACTTTATTTATGTTTTTGTTTGTTTTTTTTTGTTTTGTTTTTTTACACCAAGAACTAACATACTAGGAATACCTTTTAGCCCAGAATATTTATGTAAAGAACATATCCGCCACACTACCAGTCATGTGGCCCATGAACAAACCACACTCTAAAAATGATTGGTTAAATATACTGCTGACTTTATTTGCTGCATTCATTTTGTTTTAAATTCAAAGGCTGAATGAAACGTTTTCTGTCCTGTAATCCATGACAAGCCCAACCTTACCTGGATCAGTGAATGTTATTTATTATTTCAGCTTAATTTGCAAATATATTCTATGCTTCTATATGGTATGGTATAAACCTCTATGGCAATTTTTTGCATTGAAAAAAAATAAAACAATACTTGACTTTTCTGCCTTATATTTTGCACATTTTCAAACCTTTATCAAGTTTGGAGCCAAACAGGACTTCTAATAGTTAAATAGTACATGTGGTTTGCTGCCATTTAGCAGGCTATGCTGCCCACTGCTGGTCAATGTAAAACCTGCAACATAAGAGTTTTGAAACAATTCTACTATACACATCTACATAAAACACATGATATTGTTTTAAAATATTTTTTTTTCTGTGTGAACATGCATCTATTATTTTAAGAAGTACAGCTCAAAGTGGAACTTAACTCAAAAAGTGAAGATTTCCTATGCTTTAGGGGAAATGTTTTAATGTTGTGTGTCTAAGCAGTAGCCTGAAATATCTACCTTTTGTCTGGACTTTTGAATGCTCCCATAAAGCCTCCCAGCCTCCCATCTAAAGTACTCATAGCTGCAGTCATACACCTGCCTCATCCACGCACAGTTTAGAGTTAATAGACCTGCATCGTACGTGATGACACTTAGGTCCCACAGCCTGGATTTTTGCATCCTCTTCGGCTTCCCCTAGGTCTAATGAGCATTTTCTATTGCATAGGAAACTAATGAGTTTGTTCAGTGAAAATGGAGATGTTGAGCAGTCATAGGAAGATGAACAGTGCACTTAGCAAATAAGAATAGATGCCAAGAATCACTTAGGCCCCATTCACACCCCAGCGTTTTGTAGCTTGAAGTTTGAAGCTTCAAAACGCTGAAGGAGAAAAAAATTAATTATTCTCTATAGAGTTGGTTCACATCTCCACTCCAAGTCACCTAAAGCCAAACGCCTGAAGCTCAAAAAAGTTCTGGAGTTCTGAGCAATTTTGGCACGTTTTTATACCCATAGAGATGCGTGTTTTTGTGTGCATTTGCGAGTTTTTTTTGCCTGTTTGTGTGCGATTTTCTGCTCAAATTAAAAATTGTAAAGCATAAAATAGCAATAATATTTGAATAAATAAATGTAAACTAAATTCACAAATAACTAAAGATCATCATAAATTAATAATATGTAATAATACATAAATAAATGATGATAACCCTAAACAATATTAAATACATTTTTATAAATAATAATAATAAAGACCCAAACAAAAAAACTAACAAATAATAATAATTTGTTTATTTATTTTGAGTTAGAATGTTTCGTTTTAGTTCAATTTATTATTATTGATTTTATTTTAAGGGTTAGGGGTTAATTATTTATTTACTATTACTTAATATTAATGTATTGAATTTATTTATGATGACTTTTTTTATTTGTGTATTTATTTTACATTTATTTATTATTAGTAGTATTACCAGTAGTATAAACACCCTAACCCTAACAACAACAACAAAAAACCCTATGTCAGGAAGCTGTTTCAGCTAATACTAATTCTCATACAGCTAATGCTAATTCTTCTGCAGCTAATTCAAATTCTTCTGCAGCTAATGCTCATTCCTATACAGATAATGCTCGTGGACGTTTACCAGCACACAGGCTAATATCCAATGTGCACTGGCATGTAGGCACCTCCTGACCACCCTGTCATCTTACCGTGTAAGACTCTGCCTCACCTTGGCTACGTCCCTGACTGTGGCAGTCACTTGCTATCAAGCAACTTAACTGCACAGCCTACTCCTGGCCTCAACAGGATTCTAGAACCCCCCTGGGTTCACCCATTTTCTCACAGACCTCCAGACTTCCTCCAGCCATCCTGGACCCGCTAACTGCCTCGGTTTTCTTGGCTTCCAAGACCCTTTCTTGGTCACCCAAGCCCACGTAACTCCCGTTTTTCTAAGTCATTTGGCAAGAAGTCCCCTACATCAGGGATGTAGTCTCTGAAAAGCACCACCAGCTCTGCTGACAGGGGGTTGTCGCCACATGGCAGCCACTGTAACTCTAACTCCCATTCCTACTCCACCTGCAACTTTCACCAGACCAATATTGAATGGGCTGTGTGCACCTGGGCATACACCCTGCTGGTGTTTCACAAAGTCCAGACACCAGGTAGGAGATCTCTTCCCTCCCAGAGTGCTTTGAAATCTCCAAACTACAGAGCCACATCTGGACATATCAAAATCCGGAAAGATCTTCAAAAGCAGTTTCCTCCGCTCAAAGTTAACACTTCATAGTCCTGCACTCTGCAATCATGCAAACCCTGTGTACTTTTCCTGACCATTTACATCAGCAGTCCCCAACCTTTCTGCAATGGCTGGTGTTAGCGCTTCAATCATCACGACACCATGGCTGATATGATGTCAGCATGATTGAAGCGCATTCTTTTTATTATTACATTGTAATATGCAATGAAATAGTTCCACCCACCATAATGCAGAATCAGTGGGAGCCCTGAGTGTGCCACTTGCCAGTGTCGCCTGCCACCAGATGCAGCGTGTGATTTGCCACCGTCGCCAGCCACCAGACCCAGCGTGTCACTTGCCACCATTGCCTGCCTTCAGATGCAGCATGTCACTTGCAATTGTTGCTTGTCACCAAATGCAGCTTGTTACTTGCCATCATTGCCTGCCACCAGATGCAGTGTGTCACTTGCCACTGTCGCCTGCCACCAGATGCAGCTTGTCACTTGCCACCGTCGCCTGCCACCAGATGTAGCGTGTCACTTGCCAACTTCACCTGCCACTGGATGCAGCATGTCACTTGCCACCAATAAGTCCAATATATTGTGTTTCAAGCTTACTTTATATCACTGGAAATGCCTATGACTGATTATCACTGGTTTAGGCATCACAGTGATGTTATATTTAAAGTGTCTTTTGTTGTTCATTATTTATATATTCCACACAATGTATTTGTTTCTAATGATGTATAGGACCTCACGTGTAGTGTGCTCTTAGTGTGTCATATTATACATTATCAGTGTGTTTTACTGTGCAGTACTAGTGGGGAGCGCTGTACCACATATCTAATTTTTATCACTGCTTACAATCAATTAGAACACTAGCAGGTATTCAACAGCAGACCCATACACATTTTATTCACTTGGTTTTCTTTTTTTATCGTACATCATAGGACACAGAGCCTTAAGTATTTACTTAGTGGGTTATAGCTGCCTTCAAGTGTTGACACTGGCACACCCAATACAGGAAGTTGACTCCCCTATATAACCCCTCCTCCTTCCAGGAGTACTTCAGTTTTTTTGCCAGTGTCTAAAGGTGTTGGCACGAGTGAAGATGTGCTCTGCAGAGCTCCAGGAGGGATCCATGCTGGATTTAAAAAGCCTCCACAACCGGATCCACTGCAGCTCCAGGATGGTAACCGGGCCTAGGGATACATGTTATGTTTTGTCATGTTATGTTTAACCAGTTCCCAACCGGCCCATAGCCAAATGACGGCTACAGGGCGGTTGGATAACTCTGGGAGGGCATACAGTGATATCCTCCCAGAATCCCGCTCTCACGCACCCCTTGGGGCGCGCACCTGAGAACATCCATGACTGCTGGGTCCACAGGACCCGGTGCATCACGAATCACGATAAACTCCTGCTGATCGTGAATGAGGGAGCGATCATTTGTCAACAAACCATCATGTCATGACGCCAGTTCCTTCCTCCCCTCTCTGTACCAATCGGTATAGTGGAGGGGAGAGATCGGTGTCAGCAGCGCTGTGGGCAGGATCTGTAGTGCCCACAGCGCTGCTCTGTGACAACTGCAGTCACATCCACCGATCCATCCATCCATGCTCAGCCATCCCTCCATACTCTGCCATACCCTGCCAATACTCTGCAATACTCTGCCATACCCTGCCAATACTCTGCAATACTCTGCCATACCCTGCCAATACTCTGCGATACCCTGCCAATACTCTGCAATACCCAGCCATACCCTGCAATACCCTGCAATACTCTGCCATACCCTGCAATACCCTGCAATACTCTGCCATACCCAGCCAATACTCTGCAATACCCAGCCATACTCTGCAATACCCAACCGTACTCTGCAATACTCTGCTGTACCCTGCAATACTCTGCCATACCCTGCCATAACCTGCAATACTCTGCAATACCCAGCCATACCCTGCAATACCCAGCCATACCCTGCAATACCCTGCCATACCCTGCCATACTCTGCAATACTCTGGCTGGGTATTGCAGAGTATGGCTGGGTATCACTGAGTGTTGCAGAGTATGGCTGGGTATTGCAGAGTATGGCTGGGTATCACCGAGTATTGTAGAGTATGGCTGGGTATTGCAGAGTATTGCAGAGTATGGCTGCATACCCAGCCATACTCAGCCATACTCTGCAATACCCAGCCATACTCTGCAACACTCAGTGATACCCAGCCATACTCTGCCATACCCAGCCATACTCTGCCATACCCAACCATACTCTGCAATACCCAGCCATACTCTGCAATACTTGGTGATACCCAGCCATACTCTGCAATACTCAGTGATACTCAGCCATGCTCGGCCTTACCCAGCCATGCTCAGCCGTACTCGGCCTCTGTATGTGGCCAGGCTGTGGAAGTCTCACATATGTGGTATTACCGTACTCAGGAGGAGTAGGAGAATCTATGTTGGGGTGTCATTTTTGGTATATAAATGCTATGTGTTAGAAATATTGTATAAATGAACAACTTTGTGTTAAAAAAAAAGAAGCATTTTAACCGCTTCCATATGACGTCCTTGACTTTGTGCGGGGATATCTGAATGATGGGTACGCTACAAGTGGAGGGGAGAGATCGGTGTCAGCAGCGCTGTGGGCTGGATCTGTAGTGCCCACAGCGCTGCTCTGTGACAACTGCAGTCACATCCACCGATCCATCCATCCATGCTCAGCCATCCCTCCATACTCTACAATACTCTGCCATACCCTGCCATTAGAGCTGCACGATTCTGGGAAAACTGAGAATCGCAATTCTTTTGCTTAGAATGAACATCACGATTCTCAAAAAATAGACTCTGGGTAGCTGACTGTGGTAATATTCATAATATGGTTACGGTAGCACTACCAAGCGGACTCAGACAGACTGTGGTGGGTAATATTCATTAAAATATAGGATATCAGTGTATATAGATTGTGAATGAGATCAGAGTATATAGATCTGGGAATGAGATCAGTGTATATAGATTGGGAGATCAGTGTATATAATTGTGGATGAGATCAGAGTATATAGATCAGGATATCAGTGTATATAGATTGTGGATGAGATCAGAGTATATAGATTGTGGATGAGATCAGAGTATATAGATTGGGAGATCAGTGTATATAGATTGGGAATGATATCAGAGTATATAGAGATTGATAGATGTGGGTAGAACATTCAGGAAGTGGATATTTGTGGGGACATTGCCATGGGTTATCACTGCTCCCAGGAAATCAGGAGCTCTTCATAGGACTATGACCTGTCTATCTGCACTGTTACACTACAATGATGACTGTTTGTATGCTGCTTTGTCCAGGGACGGACTCCATACAATGATTGTAATAATAATAATAATAATAATAATAAGACATTGTGCAGCACACCTGTCACCCCCCCCCCCCCCCCGGTCACCCGGTACTCGGCTCACCTGTTAATCTTCTGGGCAAAGACTTGTGACGCAGAACGTACCGGCTGGAGGGGACTGTTCAGTGTTGTGTCCGTTCATTTAGCACGTGACTTCAGGTAGACGGAGCTAGCGAAGGCAGTGAATGCCGCCGCGCTAGCCCCGTCACCTGGCATGGATTTAAAGGGAATCCCCCAAATCCATCTCAGACCCTTATCCGAGCACGCAGCCCGGCAGGCCAGGAAAGGGGTGGGGAGCGAGCGCCCCCCCCCCCCCTCCTGAGCCATACCAACAACATGGGGGGTGATCTGGGGAAAGGGGGGCCGTGCGCCCCCCCACCCCAAAGCACCTTGTCCCATGTTGATGAGGACAAGGGCCTCTTCCCGACAACCCTGGCCGTTGGTTGTCGGGGTCTGCGGGCGGGGGGCTTATCGGAATCTGGGAGCCCCCTTTTATAAGGGGGCCCCCAGATCCCGGCCCCCCGCCCTATGTGAATGAGAATCAGAAGAAGAAGAAGGCGGCGCGGAAAACGACGACCGCGGCAAGAACAGAAGAGACCCCGGAAGACCCCCGAAGGCGGATCGAGACCCCCAGACGACGGCGTAGACGACGAAGAAGGTAGCTGACCTCCTCTGCTCGGTAAAAGAGCTAGGTAAATGGCGGAGGAGTCCGGCGAGAAGACCCCCCAAGACGGAAGAAGACCCCCGGAGCAGTGCAATAAAATATTTTTTCAAAATTGTGTGTTTTTTTTCTTTACATTTTACACCTTAGGTGAATGGGTAGGGGTACATCGTACCCCATACTCATTCACATAGGGTGGGGGGCCGGGATCTGGGGGCCCCCTTATAAAAGGGGGCTCCCAGATTCCGATAAGCCCCCCGCCCGCAGACCCCGACAACCAACGGCCAGGGTTGTCGGGAAGAGGCCCTTGTCCTCATCAACATGGGGACAAGGTGCTTTGGGGTGGGGGGGCGCACGGCCCCCCTTTGCCCAGGGCACCCCCCATGTTGAGGGCACGCGGCCTGGTATTGTTCAGGAGGGGGGGCGCTCTCTCGTCCCCACCCCTTTCCTGGCCTGCCGGGCTGCGTGCCCGGATAAGGGTCTGAGATGGATTTGGGGGGGGACCCCCACACCGTTTTTTTGGCGTGGGGATTCCCTTTAAATCCATGCCAGGTGACGGGGCTAGCGCGGCGGCATTCACTGCCTTCGCTAGCCCCGTCTACCTGCAGTTACATTCTAAATGAACAGACTGCTCCGTGTGTGGGCAAGTCTGTTCATTTTCAAAAGTCCCGGGGACTTTTTCCCGCGGATTGTCCGCCGGAGAAGTCCGGGCGTGTGTGGGCAAGTCACACGCTCGGAAGTCCGGGCGTGTGTGGGCAAGTCCCCCCTCGGAAAGTCCGGCGGATTGTCCGCCGGACTAGGTCCGGCGGACAAAGTCCGAACGTGTGTACGCGGCATTAGAGTACCTTTGCTTTTTGTGCTTTGCACTATAGCTTCAAGGCTTACTACTAAGGCACCAAAACCACCCCCAGGCGCTGGAAACTCCAGACAGAGATACCTGACATGGCAAGCCAGGGTGAATCATTGGAAGCAATTGGTGGTACAACTGCTTCTCACACTTCAGGCCCTGTATACGTGACTGAAGATGCATTTTCCTCTGCCCTGCAGGGCTTAGAAGGAAGATTAGCGGCTTTAATCGCATCCTCCATTAAAGGGGATAATAAGGGTGCTAGATCCCTCTCTCCCATTCCAAATCCCTTACCAGGGGAATAGTGGGGACAGGATGAGGTATTACCCTCAAACGATCAGGAAAAACAAACTGGTAACTCCTCTGCGGAGGAAACAACAGTTGAAGTTTCAGCTTCACAATCTGAGGTACAAATCCTTATGGACATGGTTTGCTCCACTTTCATATATTACATGCGTCGTAAAAACAAGATAAAGTCCAGATAAAGTCCAGGTGAGGACTCAATGGTGAGGGTGACCCAGGGAAAGTGAAAAATTATAATATAATGGAAAATCCAAATCAATTAAGTGAAGCACTGTAGTCAGCGGATCCCTGTGGCTGATTCTAGAGCGCGGAAAGGCTGGACAGGGATATCTTATACAACTTGATAGATGGTATGGAGAGATTAAATACTCTTACCGCAAAAGTTGGATACAACTGCCATACGACATTGTATCATGTAGGCTTGTGCGCTAAACCTCTTGCGCTGGAGGGTACCGGATCAGGCAAGCAGAAACCAAATAACAGACAGCACGACCGATAAGCCTCGTACAACCAAGCTGAGAGATCCCAAACGGTCCACTCGATAAAATCCCAAAGACAAGGGAAAGGGTACAAAACAAAAAACAGAAGCGACTCCGATGGTGCAGGTCAAAAAGGTAAATAAAATTTATTCACATTATGCATGTGACAGTAAAATCTTGAGAATAAAAATGTAAAAGGATCAGCAATGTGAGAAACACGAGATAGCTGGCCCAAATAGCGGGCCAGCTATCTCGTGTTTCTCACATTGCTGATCCTTTGGATTTTATCGAGTGGACCATTTGGGATCTCTCAGCTTGGTTGTACGAGGCTTATCGGTCGTGCTGTCTGTTATTTGGTTTCTGCTTGCCTGATCCGGTACCCTCCAGCGCAAGAGGTTTAGCGCACAAGCCTACATGATACAATGTCGTATGGCAGTTGTATCCAACTTTTGCGGTAAGAGTACTTAATCTCTTCATACCATCTATCAAGTTGTAAAGGATTTCCCTGTCCAGCCTTTCCACGCTCTAGAATCAGCCACAGGGATCCGCTGACTACAGTGCTTCACTTGATTGATTTGGATTTTCCATTATATTATAATTTTTCACTTTCCCTGGGTCACCCTCACCATTGAGTCCTCACCTGGACTTTATCTGGACTTTATCTTGTTTTTACGACACATGTAATATATAATGGCCACCCTCACTGTTGAGTCCTTATCTGGACTTTATTTTTTTTTTTTTTTTTTGTTTCATAAATATTTAGTTTTTCACGTCACATGTAATTCACAAGTGTCGTTATTCACTTTTTTGTTTTTATTTTGTATCTACACATCATATGTGTTTTTCATTTGTATGGTATTCACTTTTAACGTATTGTGTTTACTCTAGCGCTACATTTTTTATACTTACTAGTTCCATACAAGACTGTTGCAAAACAGAATCCTCTCTGCTTGGAACAAGATGATCCAAGCTTTGGACTTGCGGCTGTCCCCAAGAGTGTCTCAAAGCCTCAGTCGGTGGTTACGAAGCCAGAGTTTGCTGAAGGGGAAATCCTTCAGACCAATAATCTGGAAAGTAGTAACGACAGATGCCAGCCTCTCAGGCTGGGGAGCAGTACTAGAGGAGACGACTGTCCAGGGACAGAGGTCAAAACTCGAAAGAGCCCTGGCCATCAACATCCTAGAGATTCAGGCAGTGTATCTGGCTCTGAAAACCTGGACCTCCAGGTTAAAGAATTGTCCAGTCCGGATTCAATCCGACAATGCCACTGCTGTGGCCTATATCAATCACCAAGGGGGCACCAAGAGTCTTTCAGCTCAGAGAGAGGTGAACCATATCCTAACTTGGGCAGAAAGGAATGTCCCATCCCTATCAGCAGTTTTCATTCCCGGAGTAGAAAATTGGCAGGCGGACTATATAAGTTGTTTAACCTTGCTGTTGCAAGCACACGTACCTGTCTTTTTATATATGCCCTGATGTCTTTTTTATTGATGTAAGTAGATCATATGCAAATAACATTTTGATTTTATCTTGCGGGCTTCACTATTGGTTGTTTCCTTCCTTTACCTCGTGGGAGATCCCTTTAGCTCATTCCATCTACCTGGATCCGTGATTCCTGTTATTTTACAAACTTACTGGAGAAGTCTGGATCCGGTCTTCATTTGTCGCTTTGATCAAGTCTCACCCACCTCCGGCACCTTTGGTAACATTGCTTATTTACAACTTGGTTCTGGTAAGCAGATCGAGATTACAAGATTCTGGATTGTTCCTCTTGTTGTTCATTTTGTGCACTGAACTTTGGTGGAATTTCTTCACATTACCAAATTTGTCGTTGGTTGACTTTATCGATTATATTTTTGAGATGGATTTTGATTGTTTTGGATAAATTCCAATCCTTTTCTGAACACATAATTTAAGCGCTACACTTTGGATTTTGGACTATATAAGTTGCCAGCAGTTATTTCCATGGGAATGGTCTCTTCCCCCCGAAGTGTTTCGGGCTGTTTGCCAAAGATGAGGGACTCCGGACATAGATCTTCTAGCATCCAGATTCAACATGAAGTTAATCAACTTTGTGTCCAGAACAAGGGATCCACTCGCATATGGAACAGATGCGCTGGTAACTCCGTGGGATCAGTTTTCACTGATCGACGCTTTTCCCCGATTCAGTTGCTGCCTCAACTTCTTTGCAGGATCAAGCTGGAAAGAAAGCCAGTAATTTTGGTAGCACCAGCATGGCCCAGAAGGTCATGGTACGCAGAGATCGTAAAGATGGCAGTGGAGGGTCCTTGGCCTCTCCCACTAAGACCAGACCTGCTATCGCAGGGGCCGATATTCCATCCTACTGTACGAATGCTAAATTTAACGGCTTGGCTATTGAAACCCACATTCTGAAGAAGCGTGGGCTTTCCAGGTCTGTTATCTCAACTTTAATCAATGCAAGGAAACCAGTTTCCAGAGCTGTATATTATAGAATAGGGATGGGCCCGGTGCTCGATTCGAACCCACGTTCGAATCGAGCACCGGGCGTTCGCTCGCTCGGCGAGCCCAGAACTATTTGGGCCATTCGCATCACATTCGTGTGATGCGAGCGGCCCGCAATGCATTGCGGCCGGCGCAGTGCATTGCTGGCTGATGATTGGCCAAGCATGCACTGTGACCCCTCATGCTTGGCCAATCACAGCGCCGGAAACTAGGAGAGCAATAATTGGCTACAGGCAGGACGCCTGTAGCCAATTAAAGCTCAGGGGCTTTAGTACACGCCCCACCATATAAAAGGCCGCCACGCCGTCGGCCCAGGGCACATGTGTTCCGGCTTCTGGAAGAGCAGTCTTGTGATTGATCTTCTTCTTTGCTTGATTGCTATTCTTCTTTGCTAAACCATTGCTACCATTCATTCAATTCATCATTACTGATCATTCATTGCTGCTGATTGCACAGAGTGTGATATTAGCTGCTGCTGGGGATTAGTCTGGTGTGTGCGTGCTGTTAGTACAGCATTGCAGTAGCATCAATCGCAGTGCTGTTAGAACAGCATTGCACCCCAACTTCTGTCCCAACCTTCTGTCCCATCCCAGGCAGGGATTTATAGGAGCCATATTGTGTTTGTGGCAGCACACATAGGACCTATATTTTCTTGTCAGCAGCACAAATAGTACCTATAGTGTGTTTGTGTCAGCACCCATAGGACTTATAGTGTGTTTGTGGCAGCACACATAGGACCTATATTTTCTTGTCAGCAGCACACATAGTACCTATAGTGTGTTTGTGTCAGAACCCATAGGACTTATAGTGTGTTTGTGGCAGCACACATACGACCTATATTTTCTTGTCAGCAGCACACATAGTACCTAGAGTGTGTTTGTGTCAGCACCCATAGGACTTATAGTGTGTTTGTGGCAGCACACATAGGACCTATATTTCCTTTTCAGCAGCACACATAGTACCTATAGTGTGTTTGTGTCAGCACCCATAGGACTTATAGTGTGTTTGTGGCAGCACACATAGGACCTATATTTCCTTTTCAGCAGCACACATAGTACCTATAGTGTGTTTGTGTCAGCACCCATAGGACTTATAGTGTGTTTGTGGCAGCACACATAGGACCTATATTTTCTTGTCAGCAGCACACATAGTACCTATAGTGTGTTTGTGTCAGCACCCGTAGGACTTATAGTGTGTTTGTGGCAGCACACATAGGACCTATATTTTCTTGTCAGCAGCACACATAGTACCTATAGTGTGTTTGTGTCAGCACCCATAGGACTTATAGTGTGTTTGTGGCAGCACACATAGGACCTATATTTCCTTTTCAGCAGCACACATAGTACCTAGAGTGTGTTTGTGTCAGCACCCATAGGACTTATAGTGTGTTTGTGGCAGCACACATAGGACCTATATTTCCTTTTCAGCAGCACACATAGTACCTATAGTGTGTTTGTGTCAGCACCCATAGGACTTATAGTGTGTTTGTGGCAGCACACATAGGACCTATATTTCCTTTTCAGCAGCACATAAAGTACCTATAGTGTGTTTGTGTCAGCACCCATAGGACTTATAGTGTGTTTGTGGCAGCACACATAGGACTTATATTTCCTTTTCAGCAGCACACATAGTACCTATAGTGTGTTTGTGTCAGCACCCATAGGACTTATAGTGTGTTTGTGGCAGCACACATAGGACCTATATTTTCTTGTCAGCAGCACACATAGTACCTATAGTGTGTTTGTGTCAGCACCCATAGGACTTATAGTGTGTTTGTGGCAGCACACATAGGACCTATATTTTCTTGTCAGCAGCACACATAGTACCTATAGTGTGTTTGTGTCAGCACCCATAGGACTTATAGTGTGTTTGTGGCAGCACACATAGGACCTATATTTTCTTGTCAGCAGCACACATAGTACCTATAGTGTGTTTGTGTCAGCACCCATAGGACTTATAGTGTGTTTGTGGCAGCACACATAGGACCTATATTTTCTTGTCAGCAGCACACATAGTACCTAGAGTGTGTTTGTGTCAGCACCCATAGGACTTATAGTGTGTTTGTGGCAGCACACATAGGACCTATATTTCCTTTTCAGCAGCACACATAGTACCTATAGTGTGTTTGTGTCAGCACCCATAGGACTTATAGTGTGTTTGTGGCAGCACACATAGGACCTATATTTCCTTTTCAGCAGCACACATAGTACCTATAGCGTGTTTGTGTCAGCACCCATAGGACTTATAGTGTGTTTGTGGCAGCACACATAGGACCTATATTTTCTTGTCAGCAGCACACATAGTACCTATAGTGTGTTTGTGTCAGCACCCATAGGACTTTTAGTGTGTTTGTGGCAGCACACATAGGACCTATATTTCCTTTTCAGCAGCACACATAGTACCTATAGTGTGTTTGTGTCAGCACCCATAGGACTTATAGTGTTTTTGTGGCAGCACACATAGGACCTATATTTCCTTTTCAGCAGCACATAAAGTACCTATAGTGTGTTTGTGTCAGCACCCATAGGACTTATAGTGTGTTTGTGGCAGCACACATAGGACCTATATTTCCTTTTCAGCAGCACACATAGTACCTATAGTGTGTTTGTGTCAGCACCCATAGGACTTATAGTGTGTTTGTGGCAGCACACATAGGACCTATATTTTCTTGTCAGCAGCACACATAGTACCTATAGTGTGTTTGTGTCAGCACCCATAGGACTTATAGTGTGTTTGTGGCAGCACACATAGGACCTATATTTTCTTGTCAGCAGCACACATAGTACCTAGAGTGTGTTTGTGTCAGCACCCATAGGACTTATAGTGTGTTTGTGGCAGCACACATAGGACCTATATTTCCTTTTCAGCAGCACACATAGTACCTATAGTGTGTTTGTGTCAGCACCCATAGGACTTATAGTGTGTTTGTGGCAGCACACATAGGACCTATATTTCCTTTTCAGCAGCACACATAGTACCTATAGTGTGTTTGTGTCAGCACCCATAGGACTTATAGTGTGTTTGTGGCAGCACACATAGGACCTATATTTTCTTGTCAGCAGCACACATAGTACCTATAGTGTGTTTGTGTCAGCACCCATAGGACTTATAGTGTGTTTGTGGCAGCACACATAGGACCTATATTTTCTTGTCAGCAGCACACATAGTACCTAGAGTGTGTTTGTGTCAGCACCCATAGGACTTATAGTGTGTTTGTGGCAGCACACATAGGACCTATATTTCCTTTTCAGCAGCACACATAGTACCTATAGTGTGTTTGTGTCAGCACCCATAGGACTTATAGTGTGTTTGTGGCAGCACACATAGGACCTATATTTCCTTTTCAGCAGCACACATAGTACCTATAGCGTGTTTGTGTCAGCACCGATAGGACTTATAGTGTGTTTGTGGCAGCACACATAGGACCTATATTTTCTTGTCAGCAGCACACATAGTACCTATAGTGTGTTTGTGTCAGCACCCATAGGACTTTTAGTGTGTTTGTGGCAGCACACATAGGACCTATATTTCCTTTTCAGCAGCACACATAGTACCTATAGTGTGTTTGTGTCAGCACCCATAGGACTTATAGTGTTTTTGTGGCAGCACACATAGGACCTATATTTCCTTTTCAGCAGCACATAAAGTACCTATAGTGTGTTTGTGTCAGCACCCATAGGACTTATAGTGTGTTTGTGGCAGCACACATAGGACCTATATTTCCTTTTCAGCAGCACACATAGTACCTATAGTGTGTTTGTGTCAGCACCCATAGGACTTATAGTGTGTTTGTGGCAGCACACATAGGACCTATATTTTCTTGTCAGCAGCACACATAGTACCTATAGTGTGTTTGTGTCAGCACCCATAGGACTTATAGTGTGTTTGTGGCAGCACACATAGGACCTATATTTTCTTGTCAGCAGCACACATAGTACCTAGAGTGTGTTTGTGTCAGCACCCATAGGACTTATAGTGTGTTTGTGGCAGCACACATAGGACCTATATTTCCTTTTCAGCAGCACACATAGTACCTATAGTGTGTTTGTGTCAGCACCCATAGGACTTATAGTGTGTTTGTGGCAGCACACATAGGACCTATATTTCCTTTTCAGCAGCACACATAGTACCTATAGTGTGTTTGTGTCAGCACCCATAGGACTTATAGTGTGTTTGTGGCAGCACACATAGGACCTATATTTTCTTGTCAGCAGCACACATAGTACCTATAGTGTGTTTGTGTCAGCACCCGTAGGACTTATAGTGTGTTTGTGGCAGCACACATAGGACCTATATTTTCTTGTCAGCAGCACACATAGTACCTATAGTGTGTTTGTGTCAGCACCCATAGGACTTATAGTGTGTTTGTGGCAGCACACATAGGACCTATATTTCCTTTTCAGCAGCACACATAGTACCTAGAGTGTGTTTGTGTCAGCACCCATAGGACTTATAGTGTGTTTGTGGCAGCACACATAGGACCTATATTTCCTTTTCAGCAGCACACATAGTACCTATAGTGTGTTTGTGTCAGCACCCATAGGACTTATAGTGTGTTTGTGGCAGCACACATAGGACCTATATTTCCTTTTCAGCAGCACATAAAGTACCTATAGTGTGTTTGTGTCAGCACCCATAGGACTTATAGTGTGTTTGTGGCAGCACACATAGGACTTATATTTCCTTTTCAGCAGCACACATAGTACCTATAGTGTGTTTGTGTCAGCACCCATAGGACTTATAGTGTGTTTGTGGCAGCACACATAGGACCTATATTTTCTTGTCAGCAGCACACATAGTACCTATAGTGTGTTTGTGTCAGCACCCATAGGACTTATAGTGTGTTTGTGGCAGCACACATAGGACCTATATTTTCTTGTCAGCAGCACACATAGTACCTATAGTGTGTTTGTGTCAGCACCCATAGGACTTATAGTGTGTTTGTGGCAGCACACATAGGACCTATATTTTCTTGTCAGCAGCACACATAGTACCTATAGTGTGTTTGTGTCAGCACCCATAGGACTTATAGTGTGTTTGTGGCAGCACACATAGGACCTATATTTTCTTGTCAGCAGCACACATAGTACCTAGAGTGTGTTTGTGTCAGCACCCATAGGACTTATAGTGTGTTTGTGGCAGCACACATAGGACCTATATTTCCTTTTCAGCAGCACACATAGTACCTATAGTGTGTTTGTGTCAGCACCCATAGGACTTATAGTGTGTTTGTGGCAGCACACATAGGACCTATATTTCCTTTTCAGCAGCACACATAGTACCTATAGTGTGTTTGTGTCAGCACCCATAGGACTTATAGTGTGTTTGTGGCAGCACACATAGGACCTATATTTTCTTGTCAGCAGCACACATAGTACCTATAGTGTGTTTGTGTCAGCACCCATAGGACTTTTAGTGTGTTTGTGGCAGCACACATAGGACCTATATTTCCTTTTCAGCAGCACACATAGTACCTATAGTGTGTTTGTGTCAGCACCCATAGGACTTATAGTGTTTTTGTGGCAGCACACATAGGACCTATATTTCCTTTTCAGCAGCACATAAAGTACCTATAGTGTGTTTGTGTCAGCACCCATAGGACTTATAGTGTGTTTGTGGCAGCACACATAGGACCTATATTTCCTTTTCAGCAGCACACATAGTACCTATAGTGTGTTTGTGTCAGCACCCATAGGACTTAAAGTGTGTTTGTGGCAGCACACATAGGACCTATATTTTCTTGTCAGCAGCACACATAGTACCTATAGTGTGTTTGTGTCAGCACCCATAGGACTTATAGTGTGTTTGTGGCAGCACACATAGGACCTATATTTTCTTGTTAGCAGCACACATAGTACCTATAGTGTGTTTGTGTCAGCACCCATAGGACTTATAGTGTGTTTGTGGCAGCACACATAGGACCTATATTTCCTTTCAGCAGCACACATAGTACCTATAGTGGGTTTGTGTCAGCACCAATAGGACTTATAGTGTGTTTGTGGCAGCACACATAGGACCTATATTTCCTTTTCAGCAGCACACATAGTACCTATAGTGTGTTTGTGTCAGCACCCATAGGACTTATAGTGTGTTTGTGGCAACACACATAGGAGCTCTATTTTTTATACAATATACACTAACGACTACAATGGCTGGAAGACCGCCAAGGAGAGGCAGACCGTCCCGAGGCAAGAACACAGGGCAAGCAGGCTCTGTTTCTAGAGACAACAGTGCTGGTCGTGGACGTGGTCGTGCATCGTCATCAGCACGTGGCCATGGGACACGCTTGTCTTTGTTTTCGGCAGCTGGACATGTTGAGCCGCATCATGCCGAAGGCTTGGTAGAATGGATGACCAAGCCCTCCTCATCCTCCTCATCCTCTCTCACCCAGGCTCAGGGTACTGGCAGAGCAGCTGCCAACGCGTACTCAATGGCATCATCAGCCACCCCTTCCCTAGACCCACCATGTCCTCCTGAGGAGCCCCTCAAACTGTTTGAGCACAGTGTTGGGTACATGCTCCAGGAGGATGCCCAACGATTCGAAGGCTCGGATGATGATACCCAGCTTGAGGAAGGCAGTAGTGTGCGCGCAGAAAGAGGGGATGCTGAAGGACAGCAATCTGGCAGTAATGTTCCACCAGCTGCAGCTTACTGCCAGGTTTGCTCTAGTGGTGAAGAGGGAGGGGATGATGAGGTCACTGACTCCACGTGGGTGCCTGAAGGGAGAGAGGAGGAGGAGGAGGATGCGGCGGCACATGTCCAACGAGGCAGGATGCCCCCTGGAGGCCAGCTAGAGGCCAGCACAGCAACTGAATCACACCGCAGAGCTCCACCTGTGCAGGGCGCTGCCTCTGCACGTTATCACAAAAGATCTTTGGTGTGGGCCTTTTTTGAGACCAGTGCATCAGATCGCACCACTGCTATTTGCAATATTTGTCTCAAGCGTATCTCGCGTGGCCAAACCATCAGCCGCTTGGGCACCACAAGCATGAGCAGACATATGTCGACCTGCCATGCAGCTCGTTGGCAAGCGCACATTAAAGACCCACACCAAAGAACAAAGCGGACCTCTTCTTGCTCCTCATCAGCTGGGATCTCCATCCCCACTATATCTTCAGTCCTCTCTGAAAGCTGCTCTGAGAGGACTGAAGGTGTAGAATTAGGTGTGTCACAACCAAGTACTAGCAGTACACCGACGTCCGATTGTAGCAGGCAAATTTCCCTGCCCCAGCTGCTGGACCGTCGAAAGAAGTATACTCCCAGCCATCCACATGCCCAGCGGTTGAATGCTAGCTTGGCTAAATTGCTAGCACTTCAACTGCTGCCTTTTCAGTTGGTAGACTCGGCCCCCTTCCGTGAGTTTGTTCAATGTGCGGTTCCTCAGTGGCAGGTTCCCAAACGCCACTTTTTCTCACAGAAGGCGATTCCGTCTCTCTACCGGCATGTGGAAGGCAATGTCCATGCCTCGCTGGACAGGGCGGTCAGCGGTAAGGTGCATATTACCGCTGACTCATGGTCCAGCAGGCATGGACAGGGACGTTATCTGTCTTTTACGGCCCATTGGGTCACTCTATTGGCAGCTGGGAGGGATGCAGGACAAGGTGCAGTAGTGTTGGAGGTTGTTCCGCCACCACGCCTCCAAAATGCTACTACTGGTTGTGACACACCTCTCTCCTCCACCCCCTCCTCTTCTTCTTCCTCCATGGCCTCTTCGAGTGCTCTGTCCTCGGAACCAGCGGTGCTCCGTAGGCGTACAAGGGTCTACGCGAGTACGCAGGCAAAAAGATGCCATGCCGTGCTTGCGCTGGTGTGTTTGGGGGACAGGAGCCACACTGGGGCAGAGGTTCTGGCAGCTCTGCAGGGCAGGCCGAGAGGTGGTTGACGCCATGCCAGCTTAAGCCAGGAATGGTGGTTTCTGACAATGGCACCAACCTCCTCTCCGCCCTGCGACAGGGGCAGCTCACCCATGTGCCCTGTATGGCTCACGTCCTCAACCTGGTGGTGCAGCGGTTCTTGGGCAGGTACCCAGGCTTACAGAATGTCCTGAGGCAGGCCAGGAAAGTCAGTGTGCATTTCCGCCGATCTTATAATGCCAGTGCTCGGCTGGCTGAGCTGCAAAAGGAGCTGAACCTGCCCAAGAACCGCCTAATATGTGACATGCCCACCAGGTGGAACTCAACGTTGGCCATGCTGCAGCGACTGCACACACAGCAGAGGGCCATCAATGAGTACCTTTGCGACTACGGCACCAGGACAGGGTCAGGGGAGCTTGGCTTTTTTTCCCCATGCCAGTGGAGCATGATCAGGGATGCATGCACTGTCCTGTCACCATTTGAGGAGGCCACGAGGATGGTGAGCAGTGACAGTGCATGCATCAGTGACACTGTACCTCTTGTCCACCTGTTGGAGCATACGCTGCGTGGGATAATGGACAGGGCACTTGAGGCAGAACAGAGGCAGGAAGAGGGGGACTTCCTTGCCTCTCAAAGCCCCCTTTATCCAGACAGTGTTCCTTCTGTCCCACCCATCACACAGGAAGAGGAGGAGGAGGATTGTGTGAGCATGGAGGTGGAGCCTGGCACTCAGCATGAGCATCAGCAGCAGCAGTCTTTTAGGGATGATGTACAGTCCCAACAAACCAGTGGACTTGTACGTGGCTGGGAGGAGGAGGCTGGCGATCATGTCGTCCTCAGTGACCCAGAAAACTCCGGACCGAATGCCTCAGCTAACCTACGTTGCATGGCCTCCCTGATCCTGCAAAGCCTGCGGAAGGATCCTCGTATTCTTCGGATCAAGGAGAGGGACCATTACTGGCTGGCCACTCTCCTTGATCCACAGTACAAGGGTAAGGTTGCGGACCTTATCTTGCCGTCGCAGAGGGAGCAGAGGATGAGACATCTCAGGGAGGCCTTGCAGAAAGGTCTGTGCAACGCGTTCCCAGAAACTGGGAGGTTACAAACTCCTGGTCCTGGACGACGAGTTGCTGAGGCTTCGGTCAGTAGCAGAAGGAGCGGTGGGGAAGGTGGACGTCTGACCGATGCGTTCAGACAATTTTTTAGTCCGCAGCCCCAAGGTATGATCGGTTCCAGCAACCATCGCCAGCGCCTGATATACATGGTGCAGGAATACCTAGGGGCAAGGTCAGACTTGGACACCTTTCCCACCGAAAATTCTCTGGCTTACTGGACACAGTATGCAATTGAGCCACTGGCCTGTCCTGCATCCAGCGTTCTTTCCGAACGCACATTCAGTGCTGCTGGAGGATTTGTCACTGATCACAGGGTGCGCCTGTCCACCGACTCGGTTGATCGACTGACCTTCATAAAAATGAATCAGTCTTGGATCACCACCAGCTACCAGGCACCTGAAGCGGATATAACTGATGTCACATCCCTTCAAGACTGCCTATGCTGATGCTGAGTGACTGTCGTGTTATGTTCACTGACTATCCTCCTTCTCCTCCTCAATGATCCATTCCTTGATAGCTTGGAAGAACATTTTTGTTTCTGGGTGCCACCACACCAGTGCCTAAGGCACAATTTTTCAGCCCCTGTATAACAGGGGCGTGTAATTACAATTTTTAAAAAAAATGCTTCGCAACAGGTGTGACTGCTGTGCTCAAAGTACAGTATCTGTGAGGGGTTGCAGTGTTGTGGCACCAGCACCAATGCCTAAGGCACAATTTTTCAGCCCCTGTTTAACAGGGGCGTGTAATTACAATTTTTTAAGCAATGCTTCGCAACACGTCTGACTGCTGTGCTCCAAGTACAGTATCTGTGAGGGGTTGCAGTGTTGTGGCACCAGCACCAGTGCCTAAGGCACAATTTTTCAGCCCCTGTTGGGGCGTGTAATTTCAATTTTTAGTCAATGCTTTGCAACAGGTCTCATTGCTGTGCTCAGAGTACAGTATCTGTGAGGGGTTGCAGTGTTGTGGCACCAGCACCAATGCCTAAGGCACAATTTTTCAGCCCCTGTTTAACAGGGGCGTGTAATTAAAAATTTTTAAGCAATGCTTCGCAACACGTCTGACTGCTGTGCTCCAAGTACAGTATATGTGAGGGGTTGCAGTGTTGTGAGACCAGCACCAGTGCCTAAGGCACAATTTTTCAGCCCTGTTCAGCAGGTGCATGCAATTACAAATCTTGATCTAATAACTCACAGCAGGGTCCATTCCTGTGCCCACCAAGAGTAACTGTGAGGGCTTACAGTCTTGTGGCAACACCGTCCACCACCACCACCACCAAAGGCCCAATTTTTCTGCCCTGTTCAACAGGTGCATGCAATTACAAATCTTGATCTAATAACTCACAGCAGGGTCCATTCCTGTGCCCACCAAGAGTAACTGTGAGGGCTTACAGTCTTGTGGCAACACCATCCACCACCACCACCACCAAAGGCCCAATTTTTCTGCCCTGTTCAACAGGTGCATGCCATTACAAATCTTGATCTAATAACTCACAGCAGGGCCCATTCCTGCGCCCACCAAGAGTAACTGTGAGGGCTTACAGTCCTGTGGCAACACCGTCCACCACCACCACCAAAGGCCCAATTTTTCTGCCCTGTTCAACAGGTGCATGCAATTACAAATCTTGATCTAATAACTCACAGCAGGGCCCATTCCTGCGCCCACCAAGAGTAACTGTGAGGGCTTACAGTCCTGTGGCAACACCGTCCACCACCACCACCAAAGGCCCAATTTTTCTGCCCTGTTCAACAGGTGCATGCAATTACAAATCTTGATCTAATAACTCACAGCAGGGCCCATTCCTGCGCCCACCAAGAGTAACTGTGAGGGCTTACAGTCCTGTGGCAACACCGTCCACCACCACCACCAAAGGCCCAATTTTTCTGCCCTGTTCAACAGGTGCATGCAATTACAAATCTTGATCTAATAACTCACAGCAGGGCCCATTCCTGCACCCACCAAGAGTAACTGTGAGGGCTTACAGTCTTGTGGCAACACCGTCCACCACCACCACCACCACCACCAAAGGCCCAATTTTTCTGCCCTGTTCAACAGGTGCATGCAATTACAAATCTTGATCTAATAACTCACAGCAGGGCCCATTCCTGCACCCACCAAGAGTAACTGTGAGGGCTTACAGTCCTGTGGCAACACCGTCCACCACCACCACCACCAAAGGCCCAATTTTTCTGCCCTGTTCAACAGGTGCATGCAATTACAAATCTTGATCTAATAACTCACAGCAGGGTCCATTCCTGTGCCCACCAAGAGTAACTGTGAGGGCTTACAGTCTTGTGGCAACACCGTCCACCCCCACCACCACCAAAGGCCCAATTTTTCTGCCCTGTTCAACAGGTGCATGCAATTACAAATCTTGATCTAATAACTCACAGCAGGGCCCATTCCTGCACCCACCAAGAGTAACTGTGAGGGCTTACAGTCCTGTGGCAACACCGTCCACCACCACCACCAAAGGCCCAATTTTTCTGCCCTGTTCGACAGGTGCATGCAATTACAAATCTTGATCTAATAACTCACAGCAGGGCCCATTCCTGCGCCCACCAAGAGTAACTGTGAGGGCTTACAGTCCTGTGGCAACACCGTCCACCACCACCACCACCAAAGGCCCAATTTTTCTGCCCTGTTCAACAGGTGCATGCAATTACAAATCTTGATCTAATAACTCACAGCAGGGTCCATTCCTGTGCCCACCAAGAGTAACTGTGAGGGCTTACAGTCCTGTGGCAACACCGTCCACCACCACCACCACCAAAGGCCCAATTTTTCTGCCCTGTTCAACAGGTGCATGCAATTACAAATCTTGATCTAATAACTCACAGCAGGGCCCATTCCTGCACCCACCAAGAGTAACTGTGAGGGCTTACAGTCCTGTGGCAACACCGTCCACCACCACCACCAAAGGCCCAATTTTTCTGCCCTGTTCGACAGGTGCATGCAATTACAAATCTTGATCTAATAACTCACAGCAGGGCCCATTCCTGCGCCCACCAAGAGTAACTGTGAGGGCTTACAGTCCTGTGGCAACACCGTCCACCACCACCACCACCAAAGGCCCAATTTTTCTGCCCTGTTCAACAGGTGCATGCAATTACAAATCTTGATCTAATAACTCACAGCAGGGTCCATTCCTGTGCCCACCAAGAGTAACTGTGAGGGCTTACAGTCTTGTGGCAACACCGTCCACCCCCACCACCACCAAAGGCCCAATTTTTCTGCCCTGTTCAACAGGTGCATGCAATTACAAATCTTGATCTAATAACTCACAGCAGGGTCCATTCCTGTGCCCACCAAGAGTAACTGTGAGGGCTTACAGTCTTGTGGCAACACCGTCCATCACCACCACCACCAAAGGCCCAATTTCTCTGCCCTGTTCAACAGGTGCATGCAATTGCAAATCTTGATCTAATAACTCACAGCAGGGCCCATTCCTGTGCCCACCAAGAGTAACTGTGAGGGCTTACAGTCTTGTGGCTACACCAACATCTAATGGGGCAAATTTCTGCAGAGTATATACGGCAGGCCCCTACTTTCAGGCCCCTAAGTGAGAGGAAATCTACCCCTAGGAAGGGAAATTCGATCCTGTTAGATTTAATTTGGGAAAAAGGTATCTCCTCTCTACTGATGCTTTATCACCAATCCTTGTTTCAATTAAAACCCCACTTTTCCAAAAACATTTGTCATTGGGACGGAAAGTGAGGTGAAATGTTCTGAACAGATGTGCAAAGACAGCAAATGTTACAGGGGTGATAACCCCTCCCTATGTTCTCCAAAAAGCTTAAAAATAGATTTTTTGCGGATGGAGCTACACTTCATAATGTACCTGTTCAGATTCTACTTAAGAACAAACCTACAGTCCGTGTCTTGTTTGCACCGCCTGTATACTGCTGTTCAGAGTATATAGGGTTGTAGGTATAGGGTTTTATTTTGGGTGCGGGGTCCCCCTTAATATCCATACAAGACCCAAAGGGGCTGGGGTGGGGGGGGGGGTGATGGGGTAGCCATGCCATTTTTAGCAAGGATTTTCAGCCATATGGCCAGGAAAAGACATGACATTAAAGCCGCAGTGGTTTTAAATGGCTTATTTTTTTCATTTACAAATGTCATTTTGTGCAGGGACAGTTCTAAACACGGGAAACACATGCCACTTCACAGGCATACTTTAGACACCCCCCAGGTACCATATTTAAAGGAAAATTTCACTTTTTTTTTTTCACTTTATGCATCATTAAAATGACTGCTCCCGAAAAAACGTTAGTTTTTCAAAGTTCTTTTTGCATTGATATATGTCCCCTGGGGCAGGACCCGGGTCCCCAAACCTGTTTTATGACATTAACATGCATATTGGCCGTTGTAATTAGCAATTTTGATTTCGAACGTTCGCGTCCATTGTAACGAATAGGGTTCGAAAATTCACGCAAACTTTCGGTCCGTTCGAAGGTTCTGGTGCGAACCGAACCCGGGGGTGTTCGGCTCATCCCTATTATAGAGTTTGGAAAGCTTATGTTTCCTGGTGTGGATACAAGGGTTGGCACCCTCAGAGATATATTATAGGCAGAATCCTTGCCTTTCTACAATTGGGCGTAGAGATGAAGTTGGCCCTAAGTACTATTAAGGGCCAAGTCTCAGCCTTATCGGTTTTATTTCAAAGACCGCTTGCTACGCATTCTTTAGTCCGGGGTTTTATGCAAGGGGTAATGCGGATTAATCCGCCAGTTAAATCACCTTTAACCCCTTGGGACTTGAATTTAGTTTTGTCAGTGTTACAAAAAAACGCCATTTGAACCATTACAGCATGTTCCCTTAGTCCTTCTGACTAGGAAGCTGATATTTTTGGTTGCTATATCCTCAGCAAGGAGGGTTTCAGAATTGGCTGCTCTTTCTAGTAAATAGCCATATTTGATTATTCATGAAGACAGAGTGGTGTTACGCCCTCATCCAGGCTTTTTGGCAAAAGTGGTTTCAGGCTTTCATCTGAATGAGGATATTGTCCTGCCATCGTTTTCCACAAAACCATGTTCCAGGGAAGAAAAATCACTACATTGTCTTGATGTAGTTAGAGCAGTGAAAATCTATTTAAAGAAAACTGCTCAGATTCGTAAAATAGATGTCTTATTTATTCTTCCAGAAGGTCCTAAAAAAGGACAGGCAGCGTCAAAATCCACTGTTGCTAAGTGGATTCGGCAAGTTATAATTCAAACTTATGATTTAAGGGATACGATTCCCCCTATTCAAGTTAAGGCGCACTCTACCAGAGCGATTAGTGCTTCTTGGGCAGTGCGTCACCAGGCCTCTTTTGCTCAGATCAGCAAGGCCACAACTTGGTTTTCGGTCCATACATTCACAATTTTACCAAGTGGATGTAAGAAGGAATGAGGATATAGCCTTCGGGCGCAGTGTGCTGCAGGCAGCAGTATAAGTCCTCAAGGTCTGGGGGTGCCTACGGGTTGTGTCACCCTCCCCTCAAGTAGCATTGCTATGGGATGTCCCACTAAGTAAATACTTAAGGCTCTGTGTCCTATGATGTACGATAAAGAAAATAGTATTTTTCTAACAGCTTACCTGTAAAATCCTTTTCTTGGTGTACATCATAGGACACAGAGGTCCCGCCCCTCTTCTTTTATGGGGTTTAAGTATATTGCTTGGCTACAAAAACTGAGGTACTCTTGGAAGGAGGAGGGGTTATATAGGGGAGTCAACTTCCTGTATTGGGAGTGCCAGTGTCAACACCTGAAGGTAGCTATAACCCACTAAGTAAATACTTAAGGCTCTGTGTCCTATGATGTACTCCAAGAAAAGGATTTTACAGGTAAGCTGTTATAAAAATCCTATTTTTACACTATCAATACATTTCCTTTACGATATCCATTTTTGTGCACATAGTAGCACAGGGGATTAGGCATTTCTTCAGATGCAGCTTGTTACTTTAAGGCCAATTTGTAAGTGCACTGCAGTAAAAACACTTACATGTATTCTCTCGCAGCCTCTCCCCAGCGGTATGGCATTTGGAGCATCCTGCATTCAAGAGTGGGGAAAACGGCACATGCGCAGTAGCTATACTGCCATCCTATGACAGTTGGAAGGCAGAACAGCTGTGATGCGAGGCGGGCAGGGAGAGATGATGTCATCTCTCTGCTCGGCCGCCACGCCTCTTTTAGTTCAGCCGTCGTGCCCCGGCTGTAAATAGGGCACAGACCGGTACTGTTCCGCACGCCGGGGGTTGGGGACCCCTGATTTACATAGTGGCAGGGTCTCACATTGTCACAGTACACACAGGGTAAGCAAAGACACTGAGAATAATACCCACCATACAAAACAAAATAAGTGGTTTGTGAAGCATCTGTGCATACAGAATAATTACTAATAGTGAGAATTACACCCAGCTTACAGGACAAGTGAATCATTACTAGGCAGCGTAATGGACATACATGCAGAAATAAAACAGATACTGAGAATTACACTCAGAATACAGAACAAGACTACTTTATGCTCCATGCAGTATCCAGTGCCCATGCCTAAAGACTGTCCATTCCACATTCTAATATATATGTACCGTATTTTCCGGCGTATAAGACGACCTTTTATACTTAAAAAAATCCCCCAAATGTCGGGGGTCGTCTTATACGCCGGTATATGGATGTCAGCATGGATGTCCGCATTAATGTCCGCGCTGAGCCAATCACGGCAAGCGATGTATTCTTTTAATGAATACAAAGCCTGCACGGATTGGCTTTCAGAGTCAGAGAGGCGCGGGCTGATGATGTTCCAACCTCTGCCAATCATGGCGAGCGATGTATTCTATTAATGAATACAAAGCCTGCTCGGATTGGCAGAGGTTGTAATATCATCAGCCCGCGCCTCTCTGAATCTCAAAGCCAATCCGTGCAGGCTTTGTATTCATTAATAGAATACATCGCTTGCCGTGATTGGCTCAGCGCGGTACACTGTAATACTGTATACAGTACCGGTATGTTACTAAATGCGGCTACCCCTCGGCTCCTCGCCATTCAACACTGGAGCTTTAAATGGAAACACCCGACCCTCCATCTGGCACCCGACCCTCCATCTAGCACCCGATCCTCCATCTGGCACCGGACCCTCCATCTGGCACCGGACCCTCCATCAGGCATCTGACCCTACATCAGGTATTTACCACCACAGCACTGCTTCACAAAGCTTGTAATTAAATTGCACTTATTGCTGCTTCAGTATGTTAGTCAGACTAGTCGGAAGGAGGTCGTCTTATACTGTGAGTATATGTTAAAACCAACGTTTTAGCTGGACAATTAGGGGGTCGCCTTATACGCCCAGTCGCCTTATACGCCGGCAAATACGTATATTTTCACCGAAATATGGACAATGTCCAGTACTGAGTAGATGGATTCCTAATATGGGAGGACTCTATGTTAACTATAGCTCCACCCCCGCAGGTGCTGCTGGTGTGTGGTTTCTCTACTCCTGCACAACCAGGCAACAAGCAATTTCCACTTGCACCCAGACACAAGGAACGGTCTTTGAGCTTGGTTTTATTGTGATAACTTGGATGTGTAGAGGGGCTAGTGGATGCCCAACTTGACTAAAACAATGCACAGGGACAACTTCCTCCCTATGTACAAAATCCTGGCCTGTCCCCCTTTCTGGACACTGTCAGTCTTTAGTGATCAAAAGCGAAAGGCCCTTGAGGACTAGGAACTATCAGTCCCCTTAGAAAATAGCACATTATGTTATAAGCTGCATGCAGGAGTATCTCCTCTCCTCTGTAGAACTGCTCCCAGCTCTACTGCCTGCAGGAACCACCAGCCCTCCTGGCTGCTTGTTCACCAGCTCCAAAGATCTCCCAGGACAAGGGATAGAAAGGGTTAGGCACAGCGCTGTCCTACTAAAAGCTTGTGACAGTCTCTCCCCTTGTGAATCCCTGGGTGTGCTGATGTACTCACTCTGTCCTCTTTGCTCCCTGCTGCTCCTAAGACAAGATTTCTTTCAAACCACACTGCTGTCAGGATCTTCCCAAGCCAGTCCGAGCCCAGCCTCAAGGCAGAGCCCCCCCCATCCCCAGACCCAGGAGTCCCTCGTAGACCACCGACAGACTCCTTTTTCCACCTGACTCTCCTGCTGGCATAGCTCTTTTGTATTTAAGAGCTGACCTAGCCACCCTGCCAGGACATTCTGCCTGGGATATGGCCAAGTTCCTGCAAGTATGCAGATAAGTACCTCCTAGCCTCTGCCCACTAACTAGAAGTTTATCCAAACATCTAGATGCAGTGAGCCATCCAGCCTGACCTGCAGTAACCCTGATTCAATTTCTGACTCACAAACTAACCATGAATCATAACATAAATGTGCCTACACTAGCACTGGTAGCACACTGGAGAGTGCTACATAACCATTACAAAACTTCTTCAAGTCCCTAATCTCAGTCCTTCCTCCAATACCAGACCCATACTGCACAACATTTCTTGGATATAATACCTCTTCTTCTCACCACAAATGTTAACCAGCTGTGACAACTTTACTACTAATATTGTTTCTTTTTTTTTTTTTTTTTTTTTAATACCCCTCTATGGTTGCCTGAATTGCAAAACTTTTACCACTTGGTGGCACTTGATGGCAACTAATAGTTTGTGTGTGTCTTGCTCGGCAAACTTTCCACTCATTATCATTTGCTCTGGTTTATGATTAAAACTAACACCAATTGGGGGGAGTGAGTCGGGTGAGTTGGAACATGTGCTCCCGAACCTAGCATTCGTTAGGATGCAAAGTTTACCTGCAAGTTGGCTCAATGGGCAGGGAGGGCAAAGTTGGGACTTTGTTCTGTGTGCCATTGAGGAGGTGTTGATTGAGCCAGCCTTTTACAGAACATGCCTGCTGACCTTGTTATCTTACTTAACGGAGATCTATGGTTACAGTATACACTTTAATTTTATACCATCAGCATAGCAGTAGCAATACAAACGATAGTTATTTATGACAATGCAATATAAGCTTACTTTAAAAATCTTCTTTCCTGACAGACTCCATGGCAGCCAACATCTGGGTTTAGTCCCGCCTCCACTACCCTATAGGACGCTACTCTCATAAATCTTTGCTCCCTGCCAGAGGCCGTGTTCTTTTTTTGTCCTCCTCCGAAGGACCTAGTTTGTGTCTTTCTACCTGAAGATTGTCGTTTTTCTCCTGCGATAAGGACTGGCCGAGCGACTCTGAGTCGCACGTTTCCAATAAGCTCTAGCTACTAGCGGAGTATGGAAGGGGCATATGGAAGAGGCGCTGAAGAGGTGTGTTCCTGGTCACTGACAGGCAAAACCGCATTCTGGTCATTATCCTAGCTACTAGCAGGTGACTGTCACCCTACAAGTCAGGCAAGTATGTTTTGACTTACCTTCGGCCAGGTGATCGTTCGCAGGAGTGGTGAGTGGTCTCTGTGCTTGTCCATGGCAGCCATTTTTGTTTATATTTGGCATCTGTTTTTGTTTCCTGTGTCCCCACACATCGTTTGTGCGGTGTGTCTGGCTAGCATGGCGGCTTGTTCCTTCTGCGTTCCAGCCGCCGAGCCTCTTACTCGTTCGCTACGTGGCCGTTCTACGCTAATACATGGCATCCCAACATGAGCAGTCAAGCGCCTCGAGGCGATTCAGTTCGCAGTTGCAGCGCTATACAAATCATTCATTCATTCATTCATTCATTCATTCATTCATTCATTCATGCGCAAGGCCAGTGCGAGAACATGGCTTGGTTTTGGACCTGCCTCTAGTTTTGGACTTTTTTTTCTCATCTTGATAAGCCACTTTCCATCAGAGAGCTTACTCTCTTAAAACTGCCTTTTTAGTGGCCGTCACCTCGGCGAAGAGGGTATCCGAAATTCAGGTTCTAGGGGCCAAAGAACCTTTCCTAACCTTTTTTCCAGACAGGGTGATCCTGGTTCCAATGTTAGGGTCAAACCCTAAGGTCACCTCAATTTTTCATGAGAACCAAGAAATCTCACTCCCCACCTTCAGGTCCACTGGAATCTCAGATGTTCACCCTCTTGATGTTGGTGGCTCCTTAAAGCAATACTTGGAAGTTACAGCCCCATTTTGCCAGTCGGATTATCTGTTCGTCCTGTTCTATGGGTTAGATCTATTGCTGCATGGATAGTACAAGCGATTCAGTGGGCATATAAAGAGAAGGGCTTGGCTCCTCCTCAGGCGGCGACAGCACACTCAACCAGAAGTCTTTCCACTTCGTGGGCAGCCTCGTGCCATGTGGCTCCTGAAGTGATCTGCAGATCGGCATCTTGGTCGTCGATCCATACCTTCATGACTCACTATTGTGTTGAGCCAGCGACTCTATCCTCTGTTGATTTTGGTGTTAAAGTTTTGTCAGTTGACGGTGTCAAATAAATCTTTGTTCAGCATTTTGCCCACCCGGGTGTGTACGGCAAGTTATTTCCCACACGTTGGCTGCCATGGAGTCTGTCAGGAAAACGGAAAATTCCTATCAAAATACTTACCGTAATTTTCCTTTCCTGATGGACTCCATGGCAGCAGGAGTTCCCTCCCAAATGGCTGGAGTAGGATAGTTACCGAACACGGCCTCTGGCAGGGAGCAAAGATTTATGGGAGTAGCGTCCTATAGGGTAGTGGAGGCGGGACTAAACCCACACGTTGGCTGCCATTGAGTCCATCAGGAAAGGAAAATTACGGTAAGTATTTTGATAGGAATTTTCCGTTTTCATGTTGTAAGTGTTGCTTGTCTGCTGACCATCTCTTTCCACAACTTCCTGTACTCCCTGGATGCTTTGCAACTTCTCTTCCATTTCTAATTACTACATATCCCATGGTACCTTACTGCCTGTAAGCTCTGATTCGTGTACTGACTCCACCTCCTGAAACTCCTTCTCTCAACAACTCTGTAGTTCAGAAGGCAGGTTCTATGAAATGTGTGACACAGCAGTGCATATCTACATGGCATAATGAATACTGTACATGTCAGAGACAGAATTCAAGGAAGTAAATGTGTGAGGATCTTCACAAAGTAAGTTTACAAACTTCAAGATTATTCAGAGTAATAGGAGTAGGCTACAAGTAACTGCAATGCGAAAATTAATATATGATTTTAAATTTTGATCATGGAGACTCTTTAACGACAAGAGTGATGAAAAAACTTTTGACCTGGAATGTCCAACCAAATTAAAGGAATTAAACGCCATGTAATAATTTTTCAAGAGACACACCTGGTTGGTTTTAAAGTTATGGCTCTCAAAAGGCCATCAATAGCACACAGCATTCATGCCAACTACTACTCCTTCTAAGGAATTTATATTCTTATATTCAAAACTTTCCAATTGAAGGTTAGGCTGGCTTCACACTGGGGCGGTGCGGGGCGGCGACGGTAAAGCAGCGCTATATTTAGCGCTGCTTTACCATCGTTTTACCCGCGGTATGCGGCCGCTAGCGGGGTGGTTTTAACCCCCGCTAGCGGCCGCAAAAGGGTTAAAAACCTCCGCAAAGCGCCGCTGCAGCGGCGGTTTGCGGGCGGTATCCCCGCGGTTTCCCATTGATTCCAATGGGAAGGAGCGGTATAGGAGCGGTGAACACACCGCTCCTTCACCGCTCCAAAGATGCTGCTAGCAGGACTTTTGTTGCGGTCCTGCTAGCGCACCGCTCCAGTGTGAAAGCCCGCCGGCTTTCACACTGGAGTGAATGGGGCCGGTTTTTTCAGGCGGTATACAGGCGCTATTTTTAGCGCCGTACCGCCTGAAAACCGCCCCAGTGTGAAAGGGGCCTTACTGAGGTGAGAACAGTTGTTAAGTCTTTTGGTCTCCAAGTACTTTGGACAACACTACACAAAAGGTGCATGTCCACCATATATGGAGGAAAGTCCCTGTTTCCTTTTCACATCTCCAACATTGATCTGATACTGTCGGAAATATTCTATGAAGCAGTTCTGGGGTTTTATACCATCTCGTTTTAATTTTATATCCATTTTCCTGAGTGTTCACATTGAGAGACCCCTTGTGAATGAATAGGTAAACGCGGTCCCAGTCAGCATCTTCAATCTCTCTGCCCAGCACGAGTCCCCAGAATGCATGGTCTGAATGTAGTACAGAGTAAGGTTCTCCAAACATGGAAGCATAGAGTGCTGAGATTACATGATTCTGGGGAGCTGAGCACAGGGATTCGAACACAGTGGGTGTTTTCTTGTAGCTTTCCCTTCTTCCCGGGTCATCTAGAAAATGGTTCAGCTGGATGTATGACCAGAAAGGAAATGATTTGGTGTTAGACATTGCTGCTAGATCTTGTTGTTACACAAACTTGCCCCTATAGAAGAAATGTTTTGGAAGCATCTCCGTATAAGGCCATTCCTGTGCTAGACAGGTGTTAGCTAACCCTGGGGGAAAGTCAGGGTTACCCCTGATAGGGGTAATTGGGCACTCCGAGGTCGAAAGCGCATGTGTTTTAGAGGCCCTATTGAATTCATGGAGGGTTACCCCAATGAGGGGGTGTGAGTGGAGATGAGGACTTGTGGGCTTCTTGGAGAACCAGGGGAGTAGGCGAAGATCATATCCAATCTTTGTAACGGGCGTGGATCTTCCAGTCTACAACCCTAGTCGTATGTACCACCCAATAATAACGCAGTAAGTCAGGGAGGCCAATTCCGCCCTTAGCTTTGGGTAGGACTAATTTCGCCCATCCTATGCGTGCTTGTTTGAAACCCCAAAGGAAAGATATACACATCTTCTTGTAGGCTGCAAAGAAAGTTGGTGGTAGGTGTATTTGTATAATTTGCATTTTATATAATATGCGGGGGAGGACTGTCATTTTCAGAGCAGAGGCCCGTCCGAACCAAGATAGGGTAGGGACATCCGATCTTTGTAAATCTTGTTGTAAGCTTTTTAGTTCAGATGACATTTTTTTTTCATAAAGGGTATCTAGCTTTACTGGGAAGTTGAATACCAAGATAAGTGATGGCATCTGCTTTCCATTTAAAGGGAAAATTTGATTGTCACTGCCATACTAGATTGTTTGGTAGGGAGATGTTCAGTGCGAACCCTATCGAACGCCTTCTCCGCATCTATTGCTAGGAAGAACCCTTCTCGCTGGGTAGAAGTCAGCCAGTGATGTAAGTTCAGGGGCTTAATGGTATTGTCCCTGGCTTCCCTACCCAGGACAAAGCCTACTTGATCCCTTCCTACCCATGCTGGAACATGATATGATAAGCGGGTTGCCAGGATTTTCGAGAAGAGCTTTACATCAACATTCAGAAGTGAGATTGGCCGATAACCAGTCACATCAGTGGGGTCTTTATTGTCTTTGGGAATCACTGTAATGTATGCCTCTAGTAAGGTGTCTGAGGGGCAAAGGGGCAGTGGACAGTGTGTTAAAAGCTTTGAGAAAGCGTGGGGCTAAAAGTTCTGTGTAGCATTTTTAATATTGCACCGTGAAGCCATCTGGGCCTGGGCTTTTGCCCGGCTTCATGGTCTTCAGGGCTGCTTCCCATTTCTCAGAGGACAAGGGTGCTTCTAGCTCAGCACGGTCGCTGTCCGACAATGCTCGCGGACTGAATTTGCTCAGAAACTCCTGTATTAAGTTAGAGCGAGCCTTGTCCTCTGTAGGGCTACGGATAGTGTCATTGAGGTTTTACAGTTTGCTATAAAAGCGAAGAAATTGTTGTGCAATGTCCTAATTTTTTGTGTGGGATTTCCCTAATTGATCAGTCACATGGTAAACTGTGGAGGCAAGTGTGCGTTTCTGTATGCACCTGACCAGTAGCTTCCCAGGTTTGTTGCCTTGCTCGTAAAACTTTGCCGGTCTGACTTGCACGTCTGCCCACCATTTACTACCCGATGTGTAAACACATGAGTAACCATTGGTCAGAGGACCTAGGTAAGAAGAGATGTAAGTGAGAAAAAGTATAGGGAACAAGAAAAGGAAGACAGAATAACTGGGACATACCTGGAATCTCGCATCCAACACCACCTCTCACATCCCGTCCTGAGTGCCACAGCAAATTATGATAAGTAGCTGAAAGAAAAAGACCCCCCCCCCCCCCTTAGGTGGCTAGGTTAGGTCTCTGTTCTCACTTGTGGAGTCTGAGGACGTCGCTTAAGGGATGGCTCTGCCAGTTCCAGTAGGGCCACGTCCAAACTAGAGGACACTTGTCCTGGGTCAGAGACATATGCTATCCAAACTGACCAAGTGCTAGAGAAGCAGTCCCGGACACCCCTGCAGGTGTCAATCCAGTCCTTTGCTTCCCTTATTTCACTCACCTTATGCCTCCATTCCTCCCTGCCAGGGATTTGTGTTTGTTTCCAGTATATGGGAAGCAGCCGCTTAGCTGCATTCAATAGGTGAGGCAATACACTCTTCCTATATTGGCTAACTGGCATGGGAGGAATGTGCAAGAGGAAATGAATCGGGGAGGACGTCCAGACCCATGATGTCCTTAATCTGGGACTGAATGTCCTCCCAATAGGGTCTAATCACCGGACGGTCCCACCAGATATGCAGGAGTGTAACCCTGTGACCACAGCCCCTCCAGTACTGGTCCGAAAAGGATGGGTAAATTTGTGCTAAGTCCGTTGGTACGCGGCACCAACGCGACAGACTCTTATAATTAGTTTCCTGGGTTTTGGAGTCAATAGAGCTGGATCGGGTAAATTGGTAGAGGTGGGCCAATTGGGTTGGGGTGAAAACAAGCCCCAAGTCTCATTCCCAGGACCTGATGCATGTAGGCTTAGCTGTGGAAGTGGCAGAGCCTATCAAATAGTAGAGTTCGGAAACCATATGCGGAATAGGTTCCTCTGCTATAAAGAGGCTTTCAAAGAGCGTAAGGGTGGAGATATCCTGTATAGAGTGTCTACGTGTCTCAAAAAAGTGGTGCAGTTGCCTATTGTCAGGTCACCTGAGACCAGGTGACAGGTGCACTCAGTAGGAGTCAGAAGTGCACCGCTAGGTAGTGGACCTTAGGACTGACTGCTGCGGATTGTACCCAGGGAGATTCAGGACACAGGTCTACTGGATCACTAACACAGATCCCAGTGGGAGCTAGAGCATAGATTCCCCATGGCGCAGAGTCTAAGAGCCAGCAGGTGATCGCCAGAGCCTCTAGTGGTGAGGATGGACTTCGCTGCAGTCTGGCTCCAGGTCGCGGCCCCCAGGGTCTCACAGCTCATGCTCACAGTAGACTACAGGAGAAGGAAGCAGCAGGCTGGAACGACAAGGATAGTAAGGGGATAAGGCAGAGGTCAGGGCAACTAGCAGACAGGAACAACAGAGTACACGCCAAAGGTTCAGGGTCACAGGCAGACAGGGATGGTCGGGGACATGCCGAAGGGTCAAGGTCACAAGCAGACAGGAATCGTTGAGAACACGCCAAGGTCGGTAACAGAGACAAACATAAGGCACACGACAAGAAGCAGGAACCAGGAAGCTGAACACACAATGGATACACAATGGTTGATCAGCACCACTGGCTTGCAGTGCACAGGTTAATATAGGTTCCCCTGATAGGGCCTGGGGTGGAGCCATGCTTAGAGGAGAGGTTATAAAAACCACCAGGTGAGAGTGGCTGGCCTCTTAGTCTGAACACATGAGGAGAGGTAAGCAAACAGGGGAAGATTACTGCATAACCATGACACCTATACCTCCAGAAGTCCATAGAGAAACTCCCGTGTCGGTCCCATAGGGTCTCCGAGGGAAATAGTTTACCATTCTGCAGAAGTTTACCACAGCTGGCATTACTATCATCCACCCAGGGGCTGACAAAAAGCCACCTGTTCCCTAGGAGGGAACCATAGAAACCCCCCATCAGGGCCAATGGGGACACAGGGGGTTCCAGGGCCAGTTTAAAGTTGAGGCAATCCCAGGCTGCTAGACCATGCGTCTTCAATGGAGAGGTAATATCCGACAACCACCTGTGTTTCCAAGCCAACCACAGGGCATAAGACAGGTTTCTACCTGCCATGTATTTCTCCAGGGAGACCTAGAGTTTGGATTGAGTGTGGAAGCACCAGTTGAGTATCATCTGGAGGACAACTGCCGTATAATACCTTTGAATGTCTGGTAGGCCTAGACCTCCTGCAATTCTTGGGCGGCTCAGCACTCTAAGCGCAATTCTTGGTCTCAGATTATTCCAGACAAAGCCCGATAGCATGCTGGACATTTGGGTGAAAAAACCTCTAGGCAAGGGGACAGGTATCATCTGCATGTAAAACAGTATTCGTGGGAGGATATTCACTTTTACAATGTTGATTCATCCTAACCAGGTGAAGGCAGTCTTAGTCCAGTGAGCTAAATCCTTTTTCACTATTGCCATCAAGGGGGGTAATTGGCTGCATATAAGGTTTTGAATCTATCTGTCAGCTGAATGGCCAAATATTTTAGGGATGACTTAGCCCAGGTGAATGGGAAGGCTGCTTGTAATCTGCTGACCAGGGAGGGTGACAGCTTAATAGGGAGTATCTCAGATTATGTGTAATTCATTTTAAAGTTAGAAAGTGTCCCAAAATGTTGGAATTCTCGCATCAGGTTAGGCAATGAGATCAGGGGGTCCGTGAGGTGGAATAACACATCATCGCCATACGGCGAGAGCTTGTGCTCTGTATTACCAACCGTCAGTCCTTTGATATCTATGCTCGCCCTCACTGTGTAGAAAGGGTTCAAGCCACAGGGTGAAAAGAATGAGTGAGAGTGGGCACCCCTGTCTCGTGTCATTTCTGATCGAGAATCTGGGGGAGAGGAGTCCATTGACCTTGACCTGACCACCCGGGTCAGAATACAAGGCCATGATCCATGTCAGCATATGCATTCGTAGTCTCAGGATCTCTAAAACTGCGTGCAGATAAGTCGACCCGGTCAAACGCTTTTTCCGCATTGGTGGACAAGATCAGGTAGGGAGGGGAGTCCAGGGAGATACGTGCCCAGTGGCTAAATTGTATTGCCCTGATGGAGTTGTCTCTAGCCTGCTGACCCGCGATGAACCTTGTCTGGTCTGGGTGAACAATAAGTGGAACCAGGTGTTTCAGTCTGTTCGCAAGAATTTTCGCAAAAATCTTAATATCCACATTAAGAAGGGATATAGATCGGTAACTTTGGGGCATAGTGGGGTCCTTCCCGTCTTTGGGGATCATTGAGATATGAGCCAACAGTTCCTCTGTAGGGATTGCGGTGCCTTCTGCTATAGAGTTGAAATAACCACACATAGATTCTAACAACAGGGGTAGGAATAACCTATAGTATGCCTTGGTGAACCCATCAGGGCCAGGGATCCTCCCATTAGGCAAGCCTTCTTCGTTGACTCTATCTCAGTAGGGGTAATGGGGGACTGCACTGCTCGTCAGTCAACGGGGAAGGCCAGAAGCGGTCATGTAAGCTAGAATGGCAGTCAGTTTCGCTCCCTGAGCATCTGGGGTCTGATCGGAGCCTAAGTTATAAAGGTTAGCATAATAATCACGAAACCCAGAGGCAATTTGAGAGGACCTGACAGAGCTCATCAGAGGATTGGCGCCACTTATGTACATACATCAGTGCACATTTATTCCTCAGAGCTCTTGCCAGCATTCGGGCACATTTATTGCCGTGCTCATAATATTTATGCGACATGTAACATAATTGTTTACATGCCTGTCGATCTAGTAAGCGTAGGAATAGTTCTCTCAATTCAGTTAGTTTCGTCAGAGCCTCTGGGTCTCCGTCATGTTGATGCTGAAGTTCCGCCTGTTGGAGGGCCTGAAGTACCCTGTTGAAGTCACCTTGACAGGATTTCTTGAGCTTGGAGCCCAAAGAGATCAGTTTGCCCATCACCACCACCTTATGACCCTCCCAGTTGATCCCCTTACTCATACCTTCTGTGTTGTTCTCTTTAAAGTAATGGGTCAGGACATTCATGACTCCAGCAGGGATTCATTCAGTCATCACGACCAGGCCTTATGGGTACCCAGCAGCAAGGCTAGTGTGGCCGTCACTGGGGCATGATCAGAAATAGTTATATTCCCGATGGAGGAAGCCTGCAGCAGCTCTAGATTCAGATGGTCCACACAGAGAAGATCTATACGGGTATATACATCATGTACCTTCAAGTAGTAGCTGTAGTCCCTGTCTGAGGGGTGAAGCACTCGCCAGCTGTTTTTTCAGACAGTTAGTCTGTAGGGATCTTTGAAAGTATTTTAAGAAGGCGTGGGAGTGAGAGGGACGCCGGTGTGACGTGTCAAGCAATGGGCCTGGACTAACGTTAATTTTGCCCCCTATAATCAGAGAGCCCTCTCTGAAGTCTAGAGTTTTGTCTATAAAGGTAAGTTGGTTGGTATTGGGGTGTAGATGGTAGCAAATGTGAACCGCGATAGTCCCCTTTAAGATGACGTACCGACCCTGAGGATCTACCCTGTTACTTGGAAGGAGCAAGACTTGTGTATAGCAATAGCCGTGCCCCTGGATTTTGCGATGACGAGTTGCTCAAGAACCACTGATTATATAGGGGAGTAGGCAGCTTGGGCATCGACTGGGGGGTGAAGTGTGTCTCCTGCAAGAAAATCACCTGGTCCCCCAACCACTTCAGTTCCCACCACAACTTGCTATGCTTGCATGGAGAACAGAGACCACGTACATTGTAGGAAGTTACCTTAAGAGACGCCATAGGGAATCCGTGGAACAGGTGAGTCGTATGCTACGATGGGAGGCAAGGCGTGGGAGGTGGAGCAGGAGGAAGTTCCTGTGAAGAGGTATGGAGCAAGAGAAAGGAAACGAGGGGGAGAGAAGAAGAAGCAGTTAGAAACATCAGAACAGACATAAAAAAACATAACACGTGTCTATGGTAACAGTACCACATCATGAAATACCTAGAAGGCAGGTGTCGGGAACACCCCCGTTAAGGAGAAGCCCCTGGAACCCGACCCCATATCCCAAAAGGGAAATATACCTAGTAAGGTACGGCCTACTTGGAGAACGTGGACCAACATGAGAGGGAAGGTTGTGAGGTTCAGCCCCTGTCCACCACCGCCCCTCAGGAGAACACTTTGGCATAACTGAGGGGTTCTCAGTTATGCCAATCTGGCATCTGTGGGGCATCCTCAAACGGAAGGTGGAGGAGAGCAAGGTCTCTAACATCCACAATCTTCGTGATGTCCTCATGGAGGAGTGGAAGAGGACTCCAGTGGCAACCTGTGAAGCTCTGGTGAACTCCATGCCCAAGAGGGTTAAGGCAGTGCTGGAAAATAATGGTGGCCACACAAAATATTGACACTTTGGGCCTAATTTGTAAATTTTCACTTAGGGGTGTAATTACTTTTGTTTCCAGCGGTTTGGACATTAATGGCTCTGTGTTGAGTTATTTTGAGGGGAAAACATTTACACTGTTATACAAGCCGTACACTCACTACATTACATTGTAGCAAAGTGTAATTTCTTCAGTGTTGTCACATGAAAAGATAAAATATTTACAAAAATGTGGGGGGGTGTACTCACTTTCGTGAGATACTACGGTGTATATATATATATATATATATATATATATATATATATATATTTTTTTAGCAGAGACCCTAGAAAATAAAATGGCAATTGTTGCAATTTATGCAAAAACAATGGCAGACAGTGGCACTAGACTGATGAAAATAGGTAAAAATTAACAACTGGAAAAAAAAAATTATATATATATATATATATATATATATATATATATATATATATATATATAAAAAAACTCATATACATGTTAACAGTCTGTAAAATTAGCCCATGAAAATTATTTGATCAGCACTTGAAGGCAGCACCCTTAGAGTGAAGCAGTGGACTTTGTAGGTAAAGCAGGAAACAGAGGGGCGCCAGACTAAGTGCAGCATTAAAATCGTAAGCTTAATAGTAAAATCTAACTATGGGCCTATGGGAGACCAAGTGTGTCTGGGATAACAATCCGTTCGCAGCTCACCTGTTCTTCTATGGGCGCTATATAGATGACATAATCATCATTTGAGATGGCCCCATCCATCCTGTATGGGAATTTGTCTCACATTGCAATTCCATCAACTTTGGACTTTCCTTCACCTCAGAGATAAAAACCACCTCTCTCTGCTTTCTAGATTTACAATTTTACCAGCCATTTTACCATTTTACCAGCTGCCATCACCCAAGATGGGTCAAAAATGTCCCAAAGAGCCAATTCTGCTGTTTACGGCATAATTGTACAAGGCTAGAGGATTACAACATACAAAGTGTCTCTTTGAAACAAAAATGTGTTGATAAAGGTTATCAGACATCATCGGTCAAACCTATATGTTCTGTAATACTGAGGATATCACTAAATCAAAACCATGATTACCAGAAAATACAGGAGTAAGATTCATTACACAATATCATAACAAACACTGGAAAATGGAGAGTGTGTTCAAAAGACACTGGTCTATATTACAGCAGGATCCCCATCTTAAAACTACCATCTCCATGGCTCCCCAATTTGCTTACAGGAAGGCACCTAACATAAAAGAAAATTTTGCCCCTGGAATCCATCTCAGATACATATTCCCCAGCAGAGCGGTTTCAAAGGTTGTGCCAACGGGAAACATACTGGATTTTCACCCTTGATACATTGACACCTAGAGGAATGAACAAGGAGATTGACTGTCATTTAATAGTGCTGATAAGATCTCCTTGATCAAATCCTAGTGGATTATCCGGTTACTGTAAACCAATCACCTAATGTTCCCATTGGCTGATAGAGTCCCTTCCCTCTCTGAATATGCTGGAATTTAGGATAACGGGACACACACACATATATATATATATTTACACATGTATATATATTTTTTATGTTTTTTATGATTTTTTATATATATTTTTTATGTTATTGTCAGCCCTAAAAAATTCCACTCGCCTGCTCGCATTTTGCAAGTGGATTTTGAGGGCTGGCTGGGAGCGGAGGGGGGGGGGCGAGCCCTGCCGGCAGCCCGGGTTGTATGGGAGCGATCGTAGGAGAAGAGAGAGTCCTGGCACTTTGATAGACAGATCACCCGTCCCAGGATTGGATGCGTGATCGGTGGTGATGGATTGATTCTTGCTAATGCTGTACAGATGTTCCTGGAATCTGTCCCTTAGTCATCTCGTGGTACGTCTTATGTATTGCATATTGCACAATCTGCATGTAATAATATATATAACGTACCGAGTGTTGAAATTCGGCAAGGCAAGTGGCTATTTTTGGCAGCCATTATTGCCACCTTTTTTTCTATTGAAAAAACGCAGATAAGGGGAGGAGGGACTATGATGAAGAAGAGGGAGTTATAGGTAAGAGTGGAAGATAGATATGTTAGACCGCACGGGGCTGAGTGGGCGGCGGGGGAGAAATACAGGGGCTACATGGGAGAGGACAGTGAGGGTGGGGAAGAGAGGGGTGGATGTAAACTCCTTTTTTCTTTTTGTTTCTCTTTTTTTTTTTTTTTTTTTTTTTTTTTTTATAAGATTGCCCAAAAGGAAAATAACAAGGAATATAGGAAATGTATAATATGAATAAGCAATATTAGACTGATCATTAAATGTGGGATTTATTTATGTTGGATATTTGAGGTGGGTTTAAGAGGTGAAAATAATAATATAATCATTCAGAGGGATCTATAGAAGTATTCAAATTTAAGAGAAGTGCAGCCGCTGGGGGCCTGCTGCGAGCTCCTGGCATGCTCGGGGACACACCCCCACATTGATCGCTCCTCCTCTGAGTAGAGGACAAGTCGGGGACGATCGAGAAACAGGAGAACCCTGTTTCTTTCTCTTTGTTTTTTGTCTGTTTTTTTTTTTTTTTTCTCCTCTTCTTCTCCTCTATGAAGGGGTACACGCTGGTATAGGAAGGCCGCATCAGGGTTGTTTTACCCCCGAGAGTAGTGGATACTGTTTTTTTTTTTTTTTTCTCTCTTTTTTTTTTTTTTCTTTCTCTCTCGTCTCTCCCCTCACTGGCCTCTTCCCCTCCCCCCCCCACCCCCCCCCCCCATGGGATCCCGCCTCCAAGTCCCGGAGGGGGGAGGGGGAAGGAAAGACAAAAAGGGGAGGAAAAAGGAAAAAATTACTAGAAAATGTCTAAAATAAAGTTTACCTCGTATAATGTGAAGGGACTAAATATCCCGGAAAAACGGATCAGACTACTTGCCGAATTGAGAAGATTAAAAACACATGTAGCTTTTTTACAGGAAACACATTTTAGTGGGAAAAAAATACCGAATTTGGGAGATTACGGTTTCACCAGTGTATACCATGGGACATCCCAGAATTCTAAATCAAATGGAGTGGCCATTCTGATACATAAGCAGACTCCATGGAAAGAATTAAAAGTAATAAAGGATGAGGTGGGGCGTCTTTTGATTGTGAAAGGCCTAATAGGACAACAAAAGGTTACACTGGTGAACTTGTATCTCCCAAATACTGACCAGATCAATTATCTAGAGACTAGCACTCAGGAAATACATAGACATAAGGAAGGTATGCTAATTATGGGTGGAGACCTAAACACGGTATTAGACCCCCTTATGGATACATCAAGAGGAGCTTCCCACATGGCATACACAAAAATAAGAAAGATTAAAAAATTACTTTTTGATGATATGCAGCTGGTGGATGCATGGAGGATACTGAACAGCCAAGAAAGAGACTATACGTTTTTCTCTGCGAAGCACAAGACATATACCCGCATTGATTATGTTTTTGTCTCGCAGACAGGACTGACGTCCTTGACTAAGGCCGACATAGGCTCCTTTTCTCTGTCTGACCATGCACCTACCAGTTGCGAAATGGACTTGGGGCAAGTAGAATACCGGGAATGGCAGTGGAAGATGAACGAATCATTATTGAAGGATAAGGAATACAAAAAAACATTAGACTGCGAATTGGATTTTTTTTTTCAAACTAATGAATCGGAAGAAATAACGCCATTTGGCATTTGGGAGACGCATAAATGTGTTATGAGAGGAGTTTTTATCTCCTTAGGAGCCCATAGGAAAAAGAAGCTGAACGAACAAATAGAAGCCCTACTTAAAGACATTAGAGAAGCAGAAATGGTTCATAAAAGATCCCAGGCACAGAATATAGAGGATAAATTAAATGTTTTAAGGGGTGACTTAAATTCCCTGCTGATTGAGCAAGCTAAAGCTAAAATAAAGCGAAACAGACAAACAATGTACGAGTATGGGAACAAGCCGAGTAGAATGTTAGCGAAAGCACTAAAACAACCCAACGCAAGGAGACAAATAATGGGTATTAAATCGCAAACTGGTGAGATACTGAACTCCTCAGTGAAAATAGCGCAGGCCTTTAAAAATTACTATGAGGGCCTATACCAGCTGGAGGGAGCGGGAAAGGGAGGAAAAAGCAAAGAAAAGGAGGAGTTAGCTAGAGAATATCTCCACTCATCAGGAATGCCCAAACTTACAGAAGAAGTTTTGAAGAAACTTGACAAGCCAATAACGGCAGAGGAGTTTAAGAAAGTTCTGACTTCCCTACCCTTAGGTAAAGCACCAGGTCCTGATGGGTACCCCCTTTCATATTATAAAGTGTTTGAAGAGAAGTTAGTCACAAGGTTCTTAGCAGCATTTAACTCACTACAGGAAGGATATAAAATACCAGAGGAGACATTACTAGCCCATATTGCAGTTATCCCGAAGGAGGGGAAAGACCCATCTCAGTGTTCCAGCTACCGGCCAATATCATTACTAAATGTGGACCTAAAAATTTTCTCCAAAATAATAGCTAACAGACTGGTTGAATATATCCCAGTACTTATTCATCCCGACCAAGTTGGGTTCACCCCAGGGAGGGAAGGAAGGGAGAATACACAAAGAGCAATAAATGCAATATACTGGTCCCAAAGTCAACATAAACCCTTAACAATAATCTCAGCAGATGCAGAAAAAGCTTTTGATAGGGTGGATTGGCTGTATCTGCGGGCTACATTACAACATATTGGCCTAGGGGAGGGAATGCTGAGATGGTTTGAGAACCTGTATTCGGTACCAACTGCTAGAGTAAAGGTAAACGACAGACTCTCGGACTCTCTTAGAATTCAAAATGGAACTCGCCAGGGTTGCCCACTATCTCCCCTTATTTTTGTCCTCACAATGGAACCATTCCTAAGGAAAATACGTTTAAATCGTGATATTAGAGGCATAAATACAGACACTGAGGAACATAAACTAGCTGCCTTTGCCGATGACCTGATTTTTTTTATATCCTCTCCAGCCATATCCCTGCCTCCCCTCTTGGGGGAGCTACGGAAATTTGGGGATATAGCAAATTTTAAAGTGAATTATAACAAATCAGAAGCCATGGGACTAGAAATGAGTGAGCCCTTAACCCACCAGATAACTTCTCAATTTAAATTTAGATGGACAGACTCACACATTGACTACTTAGGGACTAAGATACCTATAATCTTAAACAGGATATTTGAACTAAACTACGCCCCAATGTTAAAACAAATAAGGTCAGATTTGAAAAGGTGGGATAAAGAAATCTTTACGTGGTTTGGGAGGACGAATATAATTAAAATGAATGTAATGCCAAGGCTCCTATACCTATTTCAAACTATGCCAGTAAAGATCCCCCAAAGCTTTATGAAAGAATTGCGGTCAGGATTCCTGAGTTTTATATGGGCTGGAAAGCCTGCAAGACTACGAAGATCTATTCTGACCCTTCCTAAAGAGAAAGGTGGCATTGGATTTCCAGATCCATGTAAGTATCAGGAAGCCACACATCTAGTTAGAATAAAGGAGTGGTGTTCTAAAAAAAAGAAGCCATGGGTAAATATGGAACAAACTTTATGTAAAGCCCCCTTGGAGGGATTGGCATGGATGGCTGGAAAGGATATTCCAATGATAGTCAAAAAACACCCACTGATCGGGGCAACTCTAAATATAAGCAAAAAGATTTTTAATAAAAACAAGATTTCAAGTGAACCAAGCCCTATGCTACCTATATTAGGTACATATGACTTTGAGCCAGGGCTATCGGATCAAAAATTCTCCGATTTGAGAAATAGGGGGATAAATAGGATTATACATTTCTCAAAAGAAGGAAAAATAATGACAAGAGGGGAGATAGAAAACCAACTTACTCCAGAACTAGACTACTTTAGAGCAATGCAGTTGGGGGCTTACATTCTTTCAAAAAGTAAAGAATACCCCATAATTCGAGGTTTGTCTGAGTTTGAGCAGATTTGTCTTGATGGTGAAACTTTGAGACACCCCTTATCATATTTTTATGAGATGATTACAAGACATGAAGCACCCGAAAAGTTAAGCTATATATGTGCCTGGGAAAAAGAGCTGAAGGTTACGTTCTCCCAAAAACAAAAACAAAAAATACTGAGATCTGTGCATAAAACATCAATAGCAAGTAGATTCCAGGAGGGGGGGTATAAGATTCTCACCCGGTGGTATAGAACCCCAAGTATGTTACATGACATATTCCCACAGACCCCGAGTACATGTTGGCGATGCGGGGAAACAGATGGCACAATGCTGCACATTTTCTGGGAATGTGACAAAATTAGAGAATACTGGAAGATGGTGGAGGAAACAGTAAAGCAAATTACAGGGGTGTCTCTTGGAGACAACCCGGTTGCATTTCTACTAAATGATGTTCCAATGTCGGTGGAAAAATACAAAAAATCATTACTAAAACATCTTCTCACAGCGGCGAGAGCCTGTATTCCTGCTATTTGGAAAAAGGACGTACCTCCTACGAGGGCACAATGGTGGGCCAAAGTGGGAGAAATTCAACAAATGGAAAACTTGACAATGACTATAAGAGATCAGGAGGAGAGATACGAGGCCACATGGGCACCCTATTTCTTATATAGGGGGGAGATGGGTGGGGGTGGGATCGCGTGACGCCTGGGGGGGGGAGAGACGAGAGCGGAATTTTTTTTTTTTTTTTTTTTCTCTTTTTTGCTTTGATATGAAGGGGAAACCCCCTTCTTTTTTTATTTTTTTATTTTTTTTTTTTTTCTTTCCTGGGAGGGTAACAGGGGGATTAGAGGTAATTCCAAAAGAACAGTGGATGTTAATCATAAGTTAGTGATATGTCTTTGGTAGTTGTGATGTTAGAAAAGGAGCTAAATGTAAAAGATGTATTGTTTAAAAATTGTTAAAATAAAGAGTTTAAAAAAAAAAAAAAAAAAAAAAAAAAACGCAGATAAAACCATTTTCGGACAATAATTTTCTGCAGCCGATATATCAGTGCATCCCTAGTTTGTACATTTGATGTATGCATTGTTATTAATCGTGTATAAAGTTTGTATGCCACGCTATGCTGCCAACTTTAGAATCAATCCCACTCTTCCACTTAGCTAAGGTTCTGGTCCTCTTTTTTTCCAAATGTTTGGGAGGACCATTTCTCATAACCCCCCGCAAAAGAGGGCTACGCATACTTATGGTAACTTTCCTTTCCAGACTGTACAACTAAAGGCATAACTTTTTTTTAGAGTGTGTTTCTTGCTCTTTGTGCCCCCATTAGGGAGATTCACGCATCTATATTTTTCCTGGTGGCCCTTATCACCAAGAATAAAAGAGAAAGAAATTGCCAAATTTTGGGTTGTCACCAGAACAGAAATAGTTAGGAAATCTTACAATTGGGACACTAATTCTGACCCTGGTGACAACCAATGTTTCACTCCTTTTGGAGGGATTTACTTTCACTTCCTGTTTTGACTATGGGACAAAAAGTAAAGCGAAATCTTCCCGATGGGGGGGAAAACCCTGACAGAGGGTATAACCCTTCCTTACTCTATCCGAAATGTAAAAAAAAACGTTTTGCTATATAACTCCATGCCTCCCAGTTTGTTGAGTAGGCTAGTTACAGAATGCATGGCCTGGATCAGCCTTAAAGGGTAACTCCATTTTTGTGGGGGGGGGGGGGATAGCAAATAAAGAAAAAAAATATTAGAAAAAAAATATTATAGAATGTACATTTGGGACACAAGTCATATTGTAAATAAATGTTATTAAAAATTACCTTTCCTTTTCAATCTGCAGCTCTGTAATGTTATGAAAATGCAATATGGCTACCTTGAGGCATTCTGTACGCAGAATGTCTACAGAACACCCCCCAGAAACATCTTTTCCTGCTTGTGTGATTGGATCACCAATTTTCCCAGAAGTCTGCACTAAGATAGAAGTCATATATCAGGCATCCCCTGCAACAAACATGTCATTTTTGGTGTTGTAAAGGAGTTGTAAAGGCAGAAGGTTTTTTATGTTCAATAAGTTTTTATTGAGCATTATATCAAACAGAGCAGGCAAAATTTTCCATACATACAACTTTGCAGAAATGCAATAGAGGTTATACTGTCTAACGCGGTTAAACTATAGGTGTTACTTGCGTGTCACATAACATTAAAGAAGATCAAGATATACAGAACATTTCAGTCAACATGTCTCATCTTTACTCTTGCATGTTAAGCAACCTGCCTAGACTATCTGTAATAAGCGGTGAGTATCTCCTTGCTCAATAATAAAGAAAATACTAACTAACAGAGAAAATTAATGAACAAAACTTGTATGGTAATTAGGAATGCTGCTGTAATATTGATCTTTGATCTTGCATGTAAGAACTATTACTGAAGTGCAGTACAAGAGAGTACAAAGGAGATTTTCAGATGGGAAAAAGGAGGAGAAGAGAAGAAGAAAAAGGAAGCAATTCAGCTAATCTGCCATGAGCTCTCCACATCTTCTGAAGCATACCTTTTCATCCTGGAATATCTATATAGGTCACCCAGGGGTCCAATGTAGAATTGAACCTAGCTGCCGTGTCAGTCAGGGAGCTCAACATTTTCTCCTGGGCCATTATCCAGGATATTTTCAGCTTAACTGCCGAAAAAAGGACCTTTGTTTGTTTCCTCGCTCTTGCTATGGTCAATTTAGCACCCAAAAAGATAAAGAAGATTAAGTCCCTGGTAGCTCTATTGGTGTCGGGTAAATGCTCATTGAGCAGGGCTATAGAGGGGTTTTTGGGGATTTAGTATCCTGTTACCTTGCGGATCATATGGAAGATTCTGTTCCAAAATCCCCTCAGTTTCGGGCATTCCCAACAGAGGTGGATCCTTGATCCTGATGATGCACAGTCTCTGAAGCAGAGAGGTGAGGAGGAAGGAAACATTTTGGCTAATCTAGTTGGGACTAAGTACCATCTGGTAATCACTTTGAGGTTCGCCTCTATAAGAGCCATATTTTGTATGTCTCTATAGGCTTGCAAAAAGTTTTTATTCCAGGTCTCAATATTCCAGTTGACTTGGATTTCGTTATCCCATGCATGTAAGGTAGTTTGGTGCTATCTGTGGCCAGTGAAAGGTAAATAATCGAAATACCCCCTCTCTGCTCTGTGGCTTGGCCACACCATTGTTCATATGTCGTTAGTCTTGGGGGGTTCTGATTTGTTCTTCCATTTAATTTAAGAAATTCAATTTCTAATTTTGCCATGGAATTTTCGTAGGTGATCTGGGCTGCCCTGTGCAAAACTACTGCACAGAGGAGGTATGTATAACATGTTTGTTCCTTTTTTATTTTTTTTTATTTATTTTTTTTAAACAAGACTTTACAATCACTTTAACCACTTCAGCCCCGAAAGATTTGGCTGCTCAATGACCAGGCCATTTTTTGCGATACGGCACTGCGTCACTTTAACTGACAATTGCACGGTCGTGCGACATTGTACCCAAACAAAATTGTCCTTTTTTTCCCACAAGTAGAGCTTTCTTTTGGTGGTATTTGATTGCCTTTGCGGTTTAAATTTTTTGCGCTATAAACAAAAGAAGAGCGAGAATTTGGAAAAAACACAATATCTTTAACTTTTTGCTATAATAAATATCCCACATTTTTTATCAAAAAATATATTTTTTTCCTCAGTTTTGGCCGATATGTATTCTTCTACATATTTTTGGTAAACAAAATTGCAATAAGCGTATATTGATTGGTTTGCACAAAAGTTATAGCGTCTACAAAATAGGGGATAGATTTATGGAATCTTTTTTATTATTTAGTTTTACTAGTAATTGCGGTAATCTGCAGTGATTTTTATCCGGACTGCAATATTGCGGGGAACACATCGGACACTTTAGACACTTTTGACACATTTTTGGAACCATTGACAATGATACAGAGATCAGTGCTATAAAAATGCACTGATTACTGTATAAATGTCACTGGCAGGGAAGGGGTTAACACTAGGGGGCGATCAAGGGATTAAGTATGTTATCTAGATGTGCTGTAACTGAAGGGGGGAGGGAACTGACTAGGGGAGAAGAGAGAGATCGGTGTTTATACATAGTATGAACATACAATCTCTCTCTCCTCCCCTGAGAGAACCGGGATCTGTGTGTTCACCCACACAGATCTCGGTTCTCGCTCTGTCACCAGCGATCGCAGCGGGCACTCGCATCGGCCCCCTAGTAGCCAAAAGGCGAAGCAACGTAAGCTAATGTCGTTTCGCCCAGCCATGCCATTCTTTTGCAGTAAAACTGCAGCTGCTGGTTGGCAAGCGGTTAAGGGATGCAGATCCAGCAGCATTCCTCATTAGAGGCCTGATTATCTATTATTTTGGCATAAGCAAACATGTTATCTGTCACCCTCCATGTTTCTGAAGCCTTACAAAAACATATTTCACACTAAACTATTACAAATCAGTATGTAAGCTACTGTAATTTGCATGTGTGTGTGTGTGTGTGTATATATATATATATATATATATATATATATATATATATATAAAATTTGTGTTTATACAGTATAAGACCACATCGGTTGCTACTCCTGTCAGCAGGGGAGGGCTGGCAGCCTTAGGCCTGGGGGGCAAGTTCAGTCAAGTGGCCCATTGAACCACCGAATCAGCCCACCATCCATCTACACCACATTCCCTGTACAGAGAGAGAGGGAGACTGCTCCATATTGCCCCAGAGAGAGAGAGACTGCTTGACATTGCCTGCAGAGAGAGAGAGAGACAGCTTCACACTGCCTGCACAAAAAGAGACCGCTTCACACTGCCTGCACAAAAAGAGACCGCTTCACACTGCCTGCACAGAGAAGGAGAGACCGCTTCACACTGCCTGCACAGAGAAGGAGAGACCGCTTCACACTGCCTGCACAGAGAAGGAGAGACCACTTCACACTGCCTGCAGAGAGAGAGAGAGACCGCTTCACACTGCCTGCAGAGAGAGAGAGAGAGACCGCTTCACACTGCCTGCAGAGAGAGAGAGAGAGAGAGACCGCTTCATACTGCCTGCACAGAGAAGGAGAGACCGCTTCACACTGCCTGCAGAGAGAGAGAGACCGCTTCACACTGCCTGCAGAGGGAGAGAGAGACCGCTTCACACTGCCTGCAGAGAGAGAGAGAGAGAGAGACCGCTTCACACTGCCTGCACAGAGAAGGAGAGACCGCTTCACACTGCCTGCAGAGAGAGAGAGACCGCTTCACACTGCCTGCAGAGGGAGAGAGAGACCGCTTCACACTGCCTGCAGAGAGAGAGAGAGAGAGACCGCATCACACTGCCTGCAGAGAGAGAGACCGCTTCACACTGCCTGCAGAGATAGATACCGCTTCACACTGCCTGCAGAGAGAGAGACCGCTTCACACTGCCTGCAGAGAGAGAGACCGCTTCACACTGCCTGCAGAGAGAGAGACCGCTTCACACTGCCTGCACAAAGATAGAGAGAGACCACTTCACACTGCCTGCACACAGAGATAGAGACCGTTTCACACTGCATGCAGAGAGAGAGACTACTTAACACTGCCTGCAGAGAGAGAGACCGCTTCACACTGCCTGCAGAGAGAGAGACCGCTTCACACTGCCTGCAGAGAGAGAGACCGCTTCACACTGCCTGCAGAGAGAGAGACCACTTCACACTGCCTGCAGAGAGAGAGACCGCTTCACACTGCCCACACGGAGAGAGACAGACAGCTTCAAATTGCCTGCACAGAGAGAGAGAGGGAGACCGCTTCACACTGCCTGCACAGAGAGAGAGAGAGATCGCTTCACACTGCCTGCAAAGAGAGAGAGACCACTTCACACTGCCTGCACAGAGAGAGAGACCACTTCACACTGCCTGCACAGAGAGAGAGACCACTTCACACTGCCTGCACAGAGAGAGATACCACTTCAAACTGCCTGCACAGAAAGAGACCGCTTCACACTGCCTGCACAGAGAAGGAGAGACCGCTTCACACTGCCTGCACAGAGAAGGAGAGACCGCTTCACACTGCCTGCAGAGAGAGAGAGAGACCGCTTCACACTGCCTGCAGAGAGAGAGAGAGACCGCTTCACACTGCCTGCAGAGAGAGAGAGAGAGACCGCTTCACACTGCCTGCACAGAGATCGAGAGACCGCTTCACACTGCCTGCAGAGAGAGAGAGACCGCTTCACACTGCCTGCAGAGTGAGAGAGAGACCGCTTCACACTGCCTGCAGAGAGAGAGAGAGAGAGAGAGAGAGAGAGACCGCTTCACACTGCCTGCACAGAGAAGGAGAGACCGCTTCACACTGCCTGCAGAGAGAGAGAGACCGCTTCACACTGCCTGCAGAGGGAGAGAGAGACCGCTTCACACTGCCTGCAGAGAGAGAGAGAGAGAGAGACCGCATCACACTGCCTGCAGAGAGAGAGACCGCTTCACACTGCCTGCAGAGAGAGAGACCGCTTCACACTGCCTGCAGAGAGAGAGACCGCTTCACACTGCCTGCAGAGAGAGAGACCGCTTCACACTGCCTGCACAAAGATAGAGAGAGACCACTTCACACTGCCTGCACACAGAGAGAGAGACCGTTTCACACTGCATGCAGAGAGAGAGACTACTTAACACTGCCTGCAGAGAAAGAGACCGCTTCACACTGCCTGCAGAGAGAGAGACCGCTTCACACTGCCTGCAGAGAGAGAGACCACTTCACACTGCCTGCAGAGAGAGAGACCGCTTCACACTGCCCACACAGAGAGAGACAGACAGCTTCAAATTGCCTGCACAGAGAGAGAGAGGGAGACCGCTTCACACTGCCTGCACAGAGAGAGAGAGAGATCGCTTCACACTGCCTGCACAGAGAGAGAGACCACTTCACACTGCCTGCACAGAGAGAGAGACCACTTCACACTGCCTGCACAGAGAGAGAGACCACTTCACACTGCCTGCACAGAGAGAGAGACCACTTCAAACTGCCTGCACAGAAAGAGACCGCTTCACACTGCCTGCACAGAGAGAGACCGCTTCACACTGCCTGCACAGAGAGAGACCACTTCACACTGCCTGCAGAGAGAGAGACCGCTTCACACTGCCTGCAGAGAGAGAGACCGCTTCACACTGCTTGCAGAGAGAGAGACCGCTTCACACTGCCTGCACAAAGATAGAGAGACCGTTTCACACTGCATGCAGAGAGAGAGACTACTTAACACTGCCTGCAGAGAGAGAGACTGCTTAACACTGCCTGCAGAGAGAGAGAGAGAGAGAGAGACTGCTTCACACTGCCTGCACAGAGAGAGAGAGAGAGACTGCTTCACACTGCCTGCAGAGAGAGAGACTGCTTCACACTGCCTGCAGAGAGAGAGACCGCTTCACACTGCCTGCAGAGAGAGAGAGAGAGAGAGAGAGAGAGAGTCTGCTTCACACTGCCTGCAGAGAGAGAGAGAGAGAGTCTGCTTCACAGTGCCTGCACAAAGATTGAGAGAGACCACTTCACACTGCCTGCAGAGAGAGAGACCATTTCACACTGCCTGTAGAGAGAGACCGTTTCACACTGCCTGCACAGAGATAGAGATAGACCGCTTCACACTGCCTGCAGAGAGAGAGACTGCTTCACACTGCCTGCAGAGAGAGACTGCTTAACACTGCCTGCAGAGAGAGAGACCGCTTCACACTGCCTGCAGAGAGAGAGACTGATTCACACTGCCTGCAGAGAGAGAGACCGCTTCACACTGCCTGTAGAGAGAGACCGCTTCACACTGCCTGCACAGAGATAGAGAGAGATCGCTTCACACTGCCTGCACAGAGAGAGACCGCTTCACACTGCCTGCACAGAGAGAGACCGCTTCACACTGCCTGCACAGAGAGAGACCGCTTCACACTGCCTGCAGAGAGAGAGACCGCTTCACACTGCCTGCAGAGAGAGAGACCGCTTCACACTGCCTGCAGAGAGAGAGACCGCTTCACACTGCCTGCAGAGAGAGAGAGAGACCACTTCACACTGCCTGCAGAGAGAGAGAGACCACTTCACACTGCCTGCAGAGAGAGAGACCGCTTCTCACTGCCTGCAGAGAGAGAGAGACCGCTTCACACTGCCTGCAGAGAGAGAGAGAGAGAGAGTAATTCACAGTGCCTGCACAGAGAGAGACCGCCACTAAAACGAGCAGCACTTTACCACTACCGCCCCAGTGTGAAAGTACCCTTAGGTATTAGATGTGCGAACAAAAAGGTGAGAGCCCATCTAATACCTTTCGGGGGTTAAAACAGGCAGGGATTAAATGTGATATCAACTCCTCACTGCCTGTCAAATGCCTCTGAAAAGTGACCTGAGCATGGATCACTTTTCAGAGGAGTGGCAGTGCCTGCTACAAGTGAATACAAGCCTTTGGGCTCACACTGATGTGCTGCAGTTTGGCTGCAGTGCGGGTGTACTGGCGGGTTTCACAGTCCCTCAGACTTCTTTTAGGTTACACATTTTTGCTGCATTTTCTGAAAGTGCACCAAAGATGCAGCATGCAGGACGTTTTGTGCACTTTCAGAACATGCAGTAAATGTGCAACCTCTATGGGGCCAGGGGCAACATGCAGGAAGACTGCCAGTACATCAGCACTGCAGCCAAACTGCAGCATGCCAGTGTGAGCCCCACATCATACCACCTAGGAGGGCAAGGTACTGCACAGACTGCTAAAAAAAAAAAAAAACTCTTTGGCTGCAGAGAGGGGGAGGGAGGAGGAGCTCACTTACTTGGATGGTCCCAGACTCCCAGGAGGCTCACTGTATTCCAGCCGACTGCTCAGAGAGCAGGTCCAGCCTCTGCCAGCCATTCATGTGGAGGAGGGAGGGGCTGCTCCCACAATGCAGCTAGCCAATCGGCGGCCGGCCAGACAGTACTACATCTCACACAAGGCATTGCAGCATCAAGCTAGCCAATCGGCGGCCGGCCAGACAGTACTACATCTCCCACAAGGCATTGCAGCATCCAGCTAGCCAATCGGCGGCCGCCAAGGCCGACATCCATTAAAAAAAAAAAAAAAAAAATGACAAACAGCCAGCAGCCGTTTTAAATAATGTAGGCACCGGCCTGGGGGGAAATTTCCACCCTGCCCCCCGGCCCAGCCCGCCCCTGCCTGTCAGCTAAGAACAGGAAACTGAGGCTACAATTCGCACAGGTTCACCAAAATTTGACAATAGAAAATTGGAAAAACGTTGCCTGGTCTGATGAGTCTCGATTTCAGCTGCGACATTCAGATGGTAGGGTCAGAATTTGGCATAAACAACATAAAAGCATGGATCCATCCTGCCTTTTTTTAACCACTTTAAGACCAGCCTCGTTTTGGATTTTAGGTGTTTACATGTTTAAAACAGTTTTTTTTGCTAGAAAAAAACTTAGAACCCCCAAACATTATATATTGTTTTTTTTCTAACACCCTAGAGAATAAAATGGCGGTCGTTGCAATACTTTTTTTGACACCGTATTTGCGCAGCGGTCTTGCAAGCGCACTTTTTTTGGAAAAAATTCACTTTTTTGAATAAAAAAATAAGACAACAGTAAAGTTAGTCCAATTTTTTTATATATTGTGAAAGATAATGTTACGCCGAGTAAATTGATACCTAACATGTCACGCTTCAAAATTGCGCCCGCTCGTGGAATGGCATCAAACTTTTACCCTCAAAAATCTCCATAGGCGACGTTTAAAAAATTCTACAGGTTGCATATTTTGCGTTACAGAGGAGGTCTATGGCTATAATTATTGCTCTCGCTCTACCGATCGCGGCGATACCTCACATGTGTGGTTTGACCACCGTTTTCATATGCGGGCGCTACTCACGTGTGTGTTCGCTTCTGCGCACGAGCTCGTCGGGACGGGGCACTTTAAAAAAAAAATGTTTTTGTTTTTCTTATTTATTTTTCTTGATTTTATTTATTTTTACACTGTTTTTTAAAAAAAATTAATTGGCTCACTTTTATTCCTATTACAAGGAATGTAAACATTCCTTGTAATAGAAAAAAGCATGACAGGTCCTCTTAACCACTTGCCGACCGCCCCCTGTATATATACGTCGGCAGAATGGCACGTACAGGCAGAACCACGTACCTGTACGTGCCATTCTTCCGGCGGGTGGGGGGTCCGATCGGACCCCCCCCGGCCGGCGGGGACGGTCGGGATCGCTTCAGGAGCGATCCGGGATGAGGGGACGGCCAGTGGTTTCTGGCCACCCCCTCGCGATCGCTCCTGGCGAATCAGATGCTTCCTCTGTCTGTGTCAATCAAAACACAGGCAGAGGAAGTGATGTCACGCTCGGTGCGCCGGTCTATGTGACCGGAACGCCGAGCTGTGAACATCTAAAGGTTAGTGCACAAACAGTACACTGACACCAGTACACATAGGCACACAAAACACCCCCCTGTCACCCCCTGATCACCCCCCAGATCACCCCCCCCCTCCCCCCCCCAGTCACAGTGTCACTAATTGCAGTGATCATTTTTTTACTGATCACTGCATTTAGTGTCAGTGTGACTGTAATAACTGTCAGGGCAGTTAGTTTTAGGTCCAAGGTAGCCCCCCACCCCCCCCCCCCCCCCCCCCCCCCCCCAATAAAGGTTTAACCCCTTGATTGCCCCCCAGGTAACCCTTTCACCCCCTTTTGCCAGTGTCACTAAGCGATCGTTTTTCTGATCGCTGTATTAGTGTCACTGCTGTCGCTAGGTAACCATTTTTTTTTTTTAGGTAACCGCCATGTTTATATAGGTTCATAAATAGGTTTATAGGTCAGGTACCCCCATATTACAACCTAAATAAAGGTTTTAACCCCCTGATTGCCCCTAGAGTTAACCCTTTCACCAGTGATCACAGTATAACTGTCACTGGTGACGCTGGTTAGCCAGTTAGTTATTTCGTTATTTAGGTTCCCCGTCAGGTTTTTATATAGCGTCAGGTACCCCCATATATTACCTAATAAAGGTTTTAACCCCCTGATTGCCCCTAGTTAACCCTTTCACCCCCTTTTGCCAGTGTCACTAAGCGATCGTTTTTCTGATCGCTGCATTAGTGTCGCTAGGTAACCATTTTTTTTTTTTTAGGTAACCGCCATGTTTATATAGGTTCATAAATAGGTTTATAGGTCAGGTACCCCCATATTACAACCTAAATAAAGGTTTTAACCCCCTGATTGCCCCTAGAGTTAACCCTTTCACCAGTGATCACTGTATAACTGTCACTGGTGACGCTGGTTAGCCAGTTAGTTATTTCGTTATTTAGGTTCCCCGTCAGGTTTTTATATAGCGTCAGGTACCCCCATATATTACCTAATAAAGGTTTAACCCCCTGATTGCCCCTAGTTAACCCTTTCACCCCCTTTTGCCAGTGTCACTAAGCGATCGTTTTTCTGATCGCTGCATTAGTGTCGCTAGGTAACCAGTTTTTTTTTGTATTACTGTTACGGGTGACGCTGGTTAGTTAGCTTGTTTTTTATACTGTCAGGGCACCCGCCATTTATTACCCAATAACGGTTTAACCCCCTGATCGCCCGGCGGGTGATATCAATTAGGTTTTAGGGTCAAATAAGGTCTGCGTCGCCCCAGGTTAGTGCCAGTACCGCAAACACCCACGCACAAAGCATACACCTCCCTTAGTGGCACAGTATCTGAACAGATCAATATCTGATCTGATCAGATCTATACTAGCGTCCCAGCAGTTTAGGGTTCCAAAAAAAAAACGCATTGTTAGCGGGATCAGCCCAGATACCTGCTAGCACCTGCGTTTTCCCCCTCCGCCCAGCCCAGCCCACCCAAGTGCAGTATCGATCGATCACTGTCACTTACAAAACACTAAGCACACATAACTGCAGCGTTCGCAGAGTCAGGCCTGATCCCTGCGATCGCTAACATTTTTTTTGTGGTAGCGTTTTGATTCAGTCGCTTCAGTCAGGAGCTTTTTTACCTGTGAATCTCAAAAAAATAAAAAAAAATAAAATAGTTGTCGTTTTATTGTTCTCTCTCTCACTCTATTCTCTCTCTATTGTTGCTCTTTTTTTACTCCATTCTATTCTGCAATGTTTTATTATGTTTTATTATGTTTTATTATGTTTTATCATGCTTGCTTTTCAGGTATGTAATTTTGTTTACTGTGTGTTTTAGTGTTGAGCATTTTTTTGTTTTCAGGTGCGCCATTCAGTTGCAACGCGGATTTATTTATCTTGACAGCAACAGCGTTTGCTCCCACGATACATAAAGCCGCGACTCCAACGCTGTAGGAGGTGATTTCACCACCACAGTTAAAAAAAAGAGCATATATGCCGAAGCATGGGGGCAGCAGGGGGGGGGAGCGATTGGCTCCTAATGCCACGTACATACGGTCGAAATTCCGACCGTGTGTACACGGCATAACTTTTGCGGGAGGATGCCCCCATGCATCGGCATATATAAATGGTGCATGTATGCCCATCATTAGAAGTGGGTGGATGAAGGGAGGTATTCTAATGGTGGGCATACCCACCAATCAATCTCTTTTTTTCGTTCAGCCAAGAGGCTGCATGAAAAAAAAAAGATTACAATATATGTCCAGTATGTTGCTGGACTTTGAATGGTTATACCAGAATGATGCCTGCAGGTTTAGGTATCATCTTGGTATCATTCTTTTCAGCCAGTGATCGGCTTTCATGTAAAAGCAATTCTAGCGGGTAATTAGCCTCTAGACTGCTTTTACAAGCAGTGGGAGGGAATGTCCCCCCTCCCGGATATAAACCGCGCCATTGGGAAATTGGGAAAGCATTTTATCACACCAATCTTGGTGTGGTCAGATGCTTTGAGGGCAGAGGAAAGATCTAGGGTCTAATAGACCCCAATTTTTTCAAAAAAAGAGTACCTGTCACTGCCTATTGCTATCATAGGGGATATTTACATTCCCTGAGATAACAATAAAAATCATAACAAAGAAAAAAAATGGAAGGAACAGTTTAAAAATAAAATAAAAAAGCTAAATAAATAAAAAAAAAAACAAAAAAAAAAAAAAAAAGCACCCCTGCCCCCCCTTCTCTTGCGCAAAGGCGTACACAAGCGTTGGTCTGGCGTCATATGTAAACAGCAATTGCACCATGCATGTGAGGTATCACCGCGAAGGTCAGATCGAGGGCAGTAATTTTAGCAGTAGACCTCCTCCGTGAATCTAATGTGGTATCATGTAAAGGCTTTTAAAGGCTTTTAAAAATGTATGTAGTTTGTCGCCACTGCGTGTTTGTGCGCAATTTTAAAGCATGTCGTGTTTGGTATCCATGTACTCGGCCTAAGATCATATTTTTTATTTCATCAAAAATTTGAGCAATATAGTGTGTTTTAGTGCATTAAAATAAAAAAAAGTGTATTTTTTTCCACAAAAAATGCGTTTGAAAAAATCGCTGCGCAAATACTGTGTGGAAAAAAAAAAATGCAACACCCACCATTTTAATCTGTAGGGCCTTTGCTTTAACAATATATATAGTGTTTGGGGGTTCAACGTAATTTTCTTGCAAAAAAAAAATATGTTTTCATGTAAACAAAAAGTGTCAGAAAGGGCTTTGTCTACAAGTGGTTAGAAGAGTGGGTGACGTGTGACATAGGCTTCTAAATGTTGTGCATAAAATGCCAGGACAGTTCAAACCCCCCCCAAATGACCCCATTTTGGAAAGTAGACACCCCAAGCTATTTGCTGAGAGCAATGTTGAGCCCATTAAATATTTTTTTTTTTTGTCCCAAGAGATTGAATAATGAAAAAAAAAAAATATATATATTTTTTTTTACAAAAAGTTGTCACTAAATGATATATTGCTCAAACATGTCATGGGCATATGTGGAAATACACCCCAAAATACATTCTGTTGCTTCTCCTGAGTACGGGGATACCACATGTGTGGGACTTTTTGGGAGCCTAGCTGCGTACGGAACCCCAAAAACCAATCACCGCCTTCAGGCTTTCTAAGGGTGTAATTTTTTTATTTCACTTCTCACTGCCAATCACAGTTTCGGAGGCCATGGAATGCCCAGATGGCATAAAACCCCCCAAAATGACCCCATTTTGGAAAGTAGACACCCCAAGCTATTTGCTGAGAGGTATTGTGAGTATTTTGCAGATCTCGCTTTTTGTCACAAAGTTTTGAAAATTGAAAAAAGAAAAAAATTTTTTTTTTTTCTTTACTTTCTTCATTTTCAAAAACAAATGAGAGCTGTAAAATACTCACCATGCCTCTCAACAAATAGCTTGGGGTGTCTACTTTCCAAAATGGGGTCATTTGGGGGGGTTTTGTGCTATTTTGGCATTTTATGGCCTTCGAAACGGTGATAGGTAGTGAGGAGTGAAATCAAAAATTTGCACCCTTAGAAATCCTGAAGGCGGTGCTTGGGTTTCGGGGCCCCGTACGCGGCTAGGCTCCCAAAAAGTCCCACACATGTGGTATCCCCATACTCAGGAGAAGCAGCAAAATGTATTTTGGGGTGCAATTCCACATATAACTATGGCATGTGTGAGCAATATATCATTTAGTGACAACTTTTTGAAAAAAAAAAAAATCTTTTTTATTTTTGTCTTTATTCAATCACTTGGGACTAAAAAAAAAAATATTCAATGGGCTCAACATGCCTCTCAGCAAATAGCTTGGGGTGTCTACTTTCCAAAATGGGGTCATTTGGGGGGGTTTTGTACTTCTCTGCCATTTTAGCACCTCAAGAAATGAAATAGGCAGTCATAAATTAAAAGCGGTGTAAATTCCAGAAAATGTACTCTAGTTTGTAGACGCTATAACTTTTGCGCAAACCAATAAATATACGCTTATTGGCATTTTTTTTACTAAAGACATGTGGCTGAATACATTTTGGCCCAAATGTTTGACTAAAATTGAGTTTATTAGATTTTTTTTATAACAAAAAGTAGAAAATCTCTTTTTTTTTCAAAATTTTCGCTCTTTTTTTTTTTTTTTCCGTTTATATCGCAAAAAATAAAAATCACAGAGGCAATCAAATACCATCAAAAGAAAGCTCTATTTGTGGGAAGAAAAGGACGCAAATTTCGTTTGGTTACAAAATTGCATGACCGCGCAATTACCAGTTAAAGTAGTGCAGTGCGAAATTGAAAAAAGACCTCTGGTCCTTTGGCTGCCAAATGGTCCGGGGCTGAAGTGGTTAAATATGAGATCTGGGGTCAAAAAGTCCTCAGATCTCATATTTGGACTTCAATGAAAAAAAAAAAAAAAAAAAAATGTAATTTAAAAAAATGACATTTGAAAATTCCTCTTTAAGAGGTATGGGCGGAAGTGAAGTTTTTGACGTCGCTTCCGCCCTCCTATGGTATAGAGATGAGTGGCGGCCATCTTAGCGTCACTCATCTCTAGACACAGGAGGAGAACGGACCCGATCGCCTCCGCCGCTGCCGACGGTTCCGGTAAGCGGCGGAAGGCGCGGGAGAGCGGCGGGAGGGGGGGCGATAACGGTGCCGATAACGGTGATCTCGCGGCGAACCGCCGCGATGACCACCATTATCGGACAGCAGACCGGCGCCTGAAGAGATGGATACCTCGGTTGTGGCAGCAGCTGCTGCCGTTACTGAGATATCCCTCTTCAAAAAAGGGACGTACATCGTCGTGCGCCGGTCGGAAAGTGGTTAACAGTTCAGGCTGGTGGTGGAGGTGTAATGGTGTGGGGGATATTTTCTTGGCACACTTTGGGCTCCTTAGTACCAATTAAGCATTGTTTAAATGCTTCAGCCTACCTGAGTATTGTTGCTGACCATGTCAGTAGGGGTTCAGGGGTGCATCGGCTCACAATATGATTACCATAGAGTATGCCACTCTCTCCATTTTTTATGGTAATCATATTGTGAGCCGATGCACCCCTGAACCCCTGCTGTTATATTGAGACCCTGGTGGTATCCATGCTGAGGGAGTGACCTGGCCGGTTTTATTATTGGACCTGTGACGAAGCTTGTACAGTGTGTACCCTGGTGATGACCTATACCTTAAGGCCTGTTTATTTTATCGTTCTGGTGAGTTTAACCCTCTGAGGGGAGCGTGCCTCACGTGGTGGAAATATCTAAGGGGATTAAACGGTGCTTGGATAGACACCTGAAGTACTACAACAACAAGAAAAGTCACTGTTTATTGAACTGTGCACGGGTTTACTCAGATACACCTAAGGACTACCTATTGTTACATTATTTATTCATTACTTTATTTTTCATGGTCTTAGGACCCATCACGGAAAGATTTCACTATCTTATACGTCATTTCAGTGCTGTTTTAGTATTTTATTTTACAGTTACTACTGTTCTATTTTTTACTATCATCCTTGTATATATATATATATATATATATACCATATATATTTACCATATGAAACCACTGTTTTGCACTAATACAGTGACAGGAAGCTTTTACCACAGTTTGAAGCGTTTTTTAGATCGCTTCACTCCTCAAGGAGAAATGATCTACCCCGCTTCATAAACAGGCACTTGGAGGAAAGCAATCTCCTCTGAGAATGCCGGAGAACTCATCAGCGGTAATTTACTGCTGCTTGATATACAGACACCCATATCATCTGCCAAGAAGGGCCATGCTTTGTTTCTTTTAACTTGCATCCAAGAACGTAATGCTGAGACATTGGAAATCAACTTCTAGTTCTACAATTGCGGAGTGCATAATTTCCAACATTGTCCAAAAATTTATGAGGACACTTTTTTGTCTGTAGGCAGAGACTTATTATAATTAGGGGGCGGAGGCATTCATTTGCAGGCGTTGTGTAGTGGGGGGTGCGGCGGGCACAGCCCGCCATGGCGGAAACCGACAGTGGTCTAAACTAAATACTGGACATGGTTTAAAGGGGGTATGGTTAGAGTCTGAGATGAAAGAGGGATGGAGGGAGAAAGAAAGAGGAAGAGATAGGGAGGGAAGGAGAAAAAGTGGGATGGCGGGACAACAGACAAGGGTCTAAATATTGTGAATGTCCTGCGAAAATCGGGACTGTTGGCAGCTATGGGAGGGGCACATTGAGCTAACCCATCTCCTGTGCCTTGAAGAACTGTTGGCCCATCACCACGGCAGTTTTTTTTACTTACGGGACCACTGCATTAGACAAAATAGTTTAATTTCCTTTTAGATAGATTTGGTAAGTTATTCATTTTGTTTTGTTAATTATTTTTCAGGAATTTGTTTAGTTTAGTTTTCAAAATAATTCTAACTTTTTGGATGGATTTGAACTCTAATTGAATTGAAAATATCGATCTGATCCAAATTCTTTGTGAAGAATAGCTGGTTGTTAAGGAGAGGACGGCCTCCTGGTGGACGGCCTCCTGGCCACTATGTCCTTAACATCCATGACTCATCTGCTGTCAGTAGGATTCCCCGCTGACAGCAGAATATAAACAAACCAGTGTCGTTAATCCATACTAGGCCCTTCGGATTTGAAGAGGAACCCCATGCCAAAGTTTAAAAAAAATGGAGCTGTAAGTCGGCGCGCACTGGGAACAGCACTGGGAACTGGAGCTGTAAGTTGGCGAGTGCCAATAAATAAAGGGGCGGGGTCATCGGTGAACCTGTCCCTTTATTTATTTAATGGTGGGAACTGGACATGTCAGATGCTGGAAGGCCAGTGGCGGGTGTGGAGCTTTTTTTTTTCTTTCAGGTCGGCGGCAGCGGTGTTCATTGTGCATGACGTGGAATTTACTTTGGGGGACATTGTTTTTTTCTTTTTTTTTGATAAAGCTCTTTTTTGCAGTCAAGGCTGCAAACACGCTATATAAATAGAAAAAACAATCAAAGTAATAACAGGTGTTTTAATCCTAAATCCAACTACTATCAGCTGCAACTGTCAGCAGAGTATAGATAGCAAGCCTCCGCGCATACGCACAAAAGCGCTAATATACTAAACCGATCGAGAGATGGGTGACATCCATCCAAATCTAAAAATAAAAGCCCAAAGAGAAACAACAGCCAATCGAGGCCGAAAGGAGGAGTGTGCGGATGCGCGTGTGCACAAAGGCCGGTCACATCACATCACACCAGCGACCAGCCTATAGTCGTAAAAAAGGTAATAGCTGTGGGGGATGAGCTAATGGAAGAGTTAAAAGTTCAGTTGTTAGTTGGGAGTGGGATAGATTTCCCTGAAGCGTGGGGAAATCTCCCCAGTGGGGACAAGGACAGCAAAAAATCCTGATAGACATTCTTACCCCTCTATACAAAAAAAACATAATCAGGAAATTATCCAGAAAATAATATTTTTGTACAGACTGCTAAGTACTGAAACATGATGTTCCATCACTATAAATGAAATGTATTTACTGCCCACCTATCTCTTTTTCCTGAGTCAGCATCTGGAGAGAATACAAAATGATTTAACACTTTCATGCAATACCCAATTTCTACACTGGAGGGCACCAATGCTCTATAAATTTTCTCTTTAACTCTTGAAGTGATTGTAGCCGTATTAGTGCAATTGTGACAGAGAAAATTGAGTACTGTCCGTGATACTTTTTTTATTTGCACTAACATATCATAACATATCAAGCTCGTCCATAAAAAATGATATGTTAGTGCAAATAAAAAAAGTATCACGGACAGTACTCAATTTTCTCTTTAACTCTGAAACCTGTAAAAAAAAAACTGACACAACAGTTCAATTCTTATGTTATATTTCTCTATTAGACCTGAACCCCCCAAAGTCTTAAGCCTCATACACACGATCAGATTTTCGGACGATCATTCGTCAGTTTTTTGTTGCATGCTAGTCTCATTTCAAAAGTGAAGAGGTTACACACTATACGAAAATTCTTGTAGGACAGAATACAACTTCAGAAGTAACGCCATGTGTTTTTTATGTGTTCTTTCGTTTCTGAGCTTACTCCTACGATTTTTTTGTACGAAAACCGTACTAATTAAATGAAAATCGGGCATTGAGTTCATGTACCAAAAAAAATTTCTAGTCTGCACATCCAGCTTTTGTCTGACGAAAAAACTGAATTGGCTGTCGAAAGCACTGTACTAACGATCCAAAAATCGGCAGATCGTTTGTCGACAAAATTTTACTTTAGATTTTTGTGTCGTGTGTACGGACGGGCCTTTATACTCATGTCCAGGCTTCTGTCCGGGATTCCCATTGTTCAACCTCTGCTGCAAAATCTCTACTCAGTCCCAAGGTTCTTCCCACAAAATCATATCCATAACTTCTCTATAAGAATGATTGGAATTTTCAGCTGTGTAGTGTGGATCGGTGAGTATAAAACTTTGGGGGGAAGGGGGTAGGGGGCAGTATAACTAAAGTCCTGGGGAAGACTGCAACTACTAAATAATTTGAAATAGGAGGAAACTCATTCTGTCTCTACTACCGTGAGGCCTTTGAACTGTGATCAGATGGGTTAGAATGGCCAATAATGGGCCAGCCATTTGTCTGTGTGTAGTGTAAGTAGTAGTATGCTATATTGCACTATATTGCACTAGTAAGGACTCATTTACATGTAGAGAGCTATACACCCATGAAATTCAGAATATTTCTGCACCCAGGAGTCACATGTGTTTGTGTATACTGTAGCTGTGACCAGCAGCTTGTACAAATCAATGACAGGTTGATGGGAATTACATATTTCTGGAAATCTGAGTAGTAACATGTGTACAGGGATGGATATTTATATATATCTATTTATAGATATATATAGCACCTAGAGCTGGGCGATTTTCTACAAAAAAAAATCTGTGATTTTTTTTGATGGACACTATGCTGGTCCTCAGGAGCTGCGGGCAGGAGTTTTTAGGCGAGGTTGCGGCTTCGGCCTAGTCCGCAGCGCCCGGCCTTGCGGGCTAGGCCGAAGCCGCGGCCTCGCCTAAAAACTCCTGCCCACAGCTCCTCAGGACCGGCGCGGTGTCAGCGCCAGTCCTGGTGATAAAAAAAAATCTAAAAAATTGATTTGCTGAAAAGTTGAATCGATTTGACCTCTCAACTTGATTCAAGATTCAAATGAATTTTTTCCCCAGCCCTAATAGCACCGTCAATTTATGCAGTGCTTTACATATACATTGTACATTCTCATCAGACCCTACCCTCAAGGAGCTTACAATCTAAGATCCCTAACTCACATTCATATATACTAGGGCCAATTTAGACAGATGCCAATTAACCTACCAGCATGTCTTTGGAGTGTGGGAGGAAACCGGAGTACCCGGAGGAAACCCACGCTGGCACAGAGAGAACATGCAAACTCCAGGCACGTGGTGTCGTGGTTGAGATTCGAACCACCAACCCTTTTTACTGCTAGGCGACAGTGCTACCCACTACACCACTGTGACGCCCAATGGATGAGCAGCCTTGGACACAACCAGGGCTGCTCATCACTCTATGCACCCCTATGCAAAGTAAAAATGAATACAGATACAGTTTTTGACAAGCCCTGTATTATAAAAACGAAAAAAACAACAAAACAAAGTCCCAAGTATATCCACATCAATCACAACGCCCAACCTGCCAGAAGGAAAAATACATTGACACAGGTCTGGTCCCGTTGCTTCACTCCTGCTTGAATGACAAGTCTGCCAAATAACAGTTGATATAAACAAAGATTTATTTTTACATAAAAAAGCTTGGTCCCCTCTTTCCTGGCCTTCTACCCTCCATGTTCAGATAAGGTCAGGTCTGGTGTGGATTTACACCTTTAAAATCACTACCAGACCTGAAGGGCTTGGTATGAATTATGGGGGAACCCGGACATCATTTTTTTTTTTTATTCTTAACTATCCTGGCTCCTTTATTTACATGGCCAGGGATTCCTGGTCATGTAAGTGAATGGGGCCATGATGTAACTGGTTGTTAATAGCCAAGGCCTTAAAGTGTTACTAAACCCAGGAGCCTGCATTCACTATATCTGGTCTCCCACAGTACACAGAACATGGCAACTAAATAGTTTTAGTAAATATAAAATAATAAATACCTTTTCTCATTAGCAGTATATAGCAGTCTTTTTAGTGTCTGGTTAAAGCTTGTAGGAGGAGTTTTCATTCTGCTCTGACTGTCTTATGAGGCTGCAGGACCCCCGATCCTCTGTCTGGACAGTGCTGATTGGCCCTGTGCTGATCACATGCCCTCTCCCAGGAAAAAAAAAACTCTATAGCAATATACACCAAACAGCAGCAGCTTGCCCCCAATGCTCTGTTCTATCAGGTGATGGTTTGGGGACTGTGGAAGAAGAGGAGGGTCAGAGAAGACAGGATCAAACAGCCTTTTTACATAATGCAGAGGATTAATCCCTTAAGTTCCACAGTGAGTATAACAAGCATGCTTTACTGCATATACTGTTGTGGGTTTAGTAAAACTTTCAGCTCATCTCTACTCACCAAAGGTATTTTCTACAACATGGTTGTCTAAAGACAGTTCCGAGCGTGCCCGGTCTTGTGAAACCTCTGACAGAAATCTTCTGAACTGTACAGGTTTATGTGTATTGTGGTCTACATTCCAGGAAAGCTCATCTGTAGCCTTACTGGTTGACACATATGCATCCATTGAAGTGGATGGAAATCGTCACATGCATGTGCCAATAGAGATTAGACTATTTCAAGCAGAAGCTGCACATTGAAGATCTGCAGACAGCAATGTTGTTAGAATATATTTTCATGTGGTGGAGATAAGTGCATTTATCCTGTAGAGCCTTTTAGATCTATGCATGTACATTAGACCAGGGCTTAACAAATTTGCTTTGGATCTAGGAGCCAGCTAAAAAAGTTATGAGACAGATTTTTTTTTTGTTTCAATATTTTTATTGACTTTTATCGTAATGAACAAACAAAAGATAAACAGCATCTGTCATACATTCGGACATTGTCGAGAAAATCACGTGTATGAATTCTTCTGTTACAACTATGTAACAATCAGGAAAGAACTAAATAAATGCTATGCAATGCTAAGCCTCAAGCAAAGGGTGTCACCCGTGACCCTACACTCCCCACCACCCCATATGGGAGCAAACTGTAACGGGGGCAGGATAACATCACCCAGCTTCAGGTTAAATTGTTTAATGTTATACATTTTTTCCTAGTTCACATTGTTGAGAGTTGTTGAGAGTTTCAGGACAGTGGTTCAGTCAGGCAAGTTCTAAAACCAGTAAAAATAGAACTAACGAAGAGGTGATATGGGTCATAGGTAGGGATGAGCTGAACAACCCCGGGTTTGGTTCGCACCAGAACCTGCAAACGGACCGAAAGTTCGCACAAACGTTAGAACCCTATTAGTTACAATAGACGCGAACGTTTGAAATCTAAAGTGCTAATTATAACGGCCAACATGCATGTTATTGTCATAAAAAAGGTTTGGGGACCCGGGTCCTTCCCCAGGGGACATGTATCAATGCAAAGAGAAGTTTTAAAAACAGACGTTTTTTCTGGAGCAGTCATTTTAATGATGCATAAATATTCCTTTAAATATGGTACCTGGGGGGTGTCTAAAGTATGCCTGTGAAGTGACATGTGTTTCCCATGTTTAGAACTGTCCCTGAACAAAATTACATTTGTAAAGGAAAAAAAGAAGCCATTTAAAACTGCTTGCGGCTTTAATGTCATGTCTTGTCCTGGCAATATGGATGAAAATCTTTGAGAAAAAATGGCATGGCTACCCCATCACCCCCCACCCCCACCCCAGCCCATTACCAGCCCCTTTGGGTCTTGTATGGATATTAAGGGGAACCCTGCACCCAAAATAAAACCCTATATACTCTGAACAGCAGTATACAGGCGGTGCAAACAAGACAGGGACTGTAGGTTTGTTCTTAAGTAGAATCTGTTTGTAATTTTGAACATGTACATTTTTAAGTGTAGCTCCATCCAAAAAAAAACATTTTTTACGCTTTTTGGAGAACATAGGGAAGGGTTATCACCCCTGTAACATTTGTTTTGCTGTCTGTGCACCTGTTTTTTTCACCTCACTTTCCGTCCCAATGACAAATGTTTTTGGAAAAGTGTGGTTTTTATTAAAACAAGGATTGGTGATAAAGCATCAATAGAGAGGAGATACCTTTTTCCCAAATTAAATCTAACAGGATAGAATTTTCCTTCCTAGGGGTAGATTTCCTCTCACTTCCTGTTTTCACCTTCCGTTTGCAAGTAGGAGTCGTTTCTAAGTTGGATGTTTGAAAGTAGGGGCCTGCCGTATATACTCTGCAGAAATTTGCCCCATTAGATGTTGGTGTTGCCACAACACTGTAAGCCCTCACAGCTACTCTTGGTGGGCACTGGAACGCCCTGCTGTGAACTATTATATCAGGAATTGTAATTACATACCATTGTTGAACAGTGTTAGGAAAAATCGGGCCTTTGGTGGTGGTGCTACAACACTGTAAGCCCTCACAGTTACACTTGGTGGGGGCGCAGGAATGGGCCCTGCTGTGAATTATTAGATCAAGAATTGTAATTGCATGCACCTGTTGAACAGGGGCAGAAAAATTGGGCCTTTGGTGGTGGTGGTGGACGGTGTTGCCACAACACTGTAAGCCCTCACAGTTACTCTTGGTGGGCGCAGGAATGGGCCCTGCTGTGAATTATTAGATCAAGAATTGTAATTGCATGCACCTGTTGAACAGGGGCAGAAAAATTGGGCCTTTGGTGGTGGTGGTGGTGGACGATGTTGCCACAACACTGTAAGCCCTCACAGTTACTCTTGGTGGGTGCAGGAATGGGCCCTGCTGTGAATTATTAGATCAAGATTTGTAATTGCATGCACCTGTTGAACAGGGGCGTAAAAATTGGGCCTTTGGTGGTGGTGGTGGACGGTGTTGCCACAACACTGTAAGCCCTCGCAGTTACTAACTCCTGCAGATGGCTGGATTAGATGAAACCAGGGCAGAAGGGCAGATACAGGTGCAGGTTGTATACTGTGCTGTGCTGTGCTGCACTCACACAACACAATTACTAACTCCTGCAGATAGCTGGATTAGATGACAACAGGGCAAAAGGGCAGATACAGGTTCAAGTTGTATACTGTGCTGTGCTGCACTCACACAACACAATTACTAACTCCTGCAGATGGCTGGATTAGATGAAACCAGGGCAGATACAGGTTAAGGTTGTATACTGTGCTTCACTCACACAACACAATTACTAACTCCTGCAGATGGCTGGATTAGATGAAACCAGGGCAGAAGGGCAGATACAGGTTCAGGTTGTATACTGTGCTGTGCTGCACTCACACAACACAATTACTAACTCCTGCAGATGGCTGGATTAGATGAAACCAGGGCAGAAGGGCAGATACAGGTTCAGGTTGTATACTGTGCTGTTCTGCACTCACACAACACAACACAATTACTAACTCCTGCAGATGGCTGGATTAGATGACAATAGGGCAGAAGGGCAGATACAGGTTCAGGTTGTATACTGTGCTGTGCTGCACTCACACAACACAATTACTAACTCCTGCAGATGGCTGAATTAGATGACAACAGGGCAGAAGGGCAGATACAGGTTCCGGTTGTATACTGTGCTGTGCTGCACTCCCACAACACAATTACTAACTCCTGCAGATGGCTGGATTAGATGAAACCAGGGCAGAAGGGCAGATACAGGTTCAGGTTGTATACTGTGCTGTGCTGCACTCACACACACAATTACTAACTCCTGCAGATGGCTGGATTAGATGAAACCAGGGCAGAAGGGCAGATACAGGTTCAGGTTGTATACTGTGCTGTTCTGCACTCACACAACACAACACAATTACTAACTCCTGCAGATGGCTGGATTAGATGACAATAGGGCAGAAGGGCAGATACAGGTTCAGGTTGTATACTGTGCTGTTCTGCACTCACACAACACAACACAACACAATTACTAACTCCTGCAGATGGCTGGATTAGATGAAACCAGGGCAGAAGGGCAGATACAGGTTCAGGTTGTATACTGTGCTGTGCTGTGCTGCACTCACACAACACAATTACTAACTCCTGCAGATGTCTGGATTAGATGACACCAGGGCAGAAGGGCAGATACAGGTGCAGGTTGTATACTGTGCTGTGCTAGACTCACACAGCACACACACTAACTCCTGCAGATGGCTGTATTGGTAGAGAACATCACTTTTCCCACACGCAAATGCCTGAGAAGAACACACTATCCCTGCCTATTTTTCCTGCCTATCCTCTTTCCCTACACTTTCCCCACACAGAAATGATTGAAAAAATAGTTTAGACTGTCCCTGCCTATCAATTCTCTATCCCTCAACGCCGGAACACACTACACAAGGCCGGCGGCGCGGCAGCCTTATATAGTGTGGGGCGTGTACTAAACACCCTGAGCTATAATTGGCCACAGGCATCCTGCCTGTGGCCAATTATTGCTCTCCTCGCTGCTGGCTCTATGATTGGCCAAGCATGTGGGGTCACAGTGCATGCTTGGCCAATCATCAGCCAGCAATGCACTGCGACTGGCGCAGTGCATTGTGGACCGTTCGTATCACACGAATTTGATGCGAATGGCCCTCAGAGTTCTGAACTCAACGAGCGGACGAACGGCCGATGTTCGGTTTGAACACCGGGCCCATCCCTAGTCATAGGGACAGAACTCACTAACTCTTTAGAGAATCTAACAAGTGTAGTGAATAACAGAACCAAGAAGGTGATTTCTCTTCTTAACTCACAGTTAAGTCTCACAACTGAAGCTTGATGGAGAATTTCTCTGCATCGTAAAGAAAAAAGAAAAGGAGAAAAGGATAGAGACCAAAGAAGGAGAAAGGGAGAAGAGAGGGGAAAAGAAGGAGTTGTTTATTTTATGATCTTTGGGACAAGGAGAGAACTAGGACGAAGATGTAGAAAAATAGGGGGAGAGGAGCTTGGTGTCTGCACTATACCTATATTTGCAACAAAGGTACACGAATGTATGATGCCCAGGGTTCCCACGTTCGTTCAAACAAAGCACTTCGGTCATTGACAATACTAGCAATTTTTCCATGTATCATAATCCATGATATTTTGTGTTTAAATCGACTGTAAGATACTAGGGGTGTTTTCCATGCTCCCGCAATAGTGATCTTAGCTGCCAGCAGTATAAAGTAAATCAGCCATTGCAACGGATGCGGTCATTAGGTAAAACATTAAGCAAGGCCAAGCTTGGTTGATGATCAATAGAGAGCCCTGTCATCCTGCAGAGCATCGAGAACACCCTATTTCAGAATACCCTAATTTTAGGGCATTCCCACCATACATGCAACATCGAACCCTGCAATAAACAGTCCCTGAAACATTCCAAAGTTGCCATAGCATACATCCTAGCCAGGCGAGTCGGGACCATCTGGTGAGTACCTTAAGTCTGGCCTCCACCAGGGATACATTGATTTTTTCCGTATAGGCGACCTGAAGTCTAGCTGACCAGGAATTCAGGTCCTCATCACAGTTGAGATCCCTCTCCCTGGCCAGCATATATGGCTGTTTCTGCGGTGGGGTGAGCAGTGATTCATACATCGGGGAGATGCCCCCTCTAGTGCCCTGATCCCTAGTGCACCATTGTTTATATGTAGTCAGTGAAGGGGGTTCTCTTGCCGACCAAATTGACTGTAGAAAGTGAGAAATTTGGAAAAAAATGAATTTTTCTGAAATGGACATTTTTAGGACCGTGAGACAATGAGAAAGGGTAAGGGACCTCTATGAGTGAAGAAATGGCCGATGCGATACAAGCCCTTGTCTGTCCATCACTTGAATGCCCTTATGTCCATACCAGGGGGAAAGGCAAGATTTTGAAATATGTGTGCCAATAGGGTAAATGTAGAAGTTAGTAATGGGTTAGGTCGCAAACGTTACCAAAAAGCAAAGGAGTGAGATAAGGTAGGTGCTCTTATTAAATATTTTAAACAGCGCCATAGCAAATAATCAATTGTGAAGGAGGGGAAGGCCTGAAGTTCCATCTGAACCCATTCCGGTCTCTTGTGGCGAGAGTACACAACTAACAGTTGCATCAGTTGGGCTGCCTTATAATACATGTAAAAGTCAGGTACACCAAGACCTCCCTTTGCTCTAGGAGCAAACAAAGTTAACCAAGCTAATCTATAATTCTTCGTGCCCCAAATAAACTTTAAAATTTTGGACTTAAAACTTAGTAAATCCGCCCTAGAGACCGACACCTGTAAGGATCTAAATAAATACAGAAGTTTAGGCAGAATAGTCATTTGGACTGTGTGTATCCTACAAAGCCACGAAAGACCATATAGGGCCCAGTTAGAAAGTAGTAGTTCTAAACGCCAAAAGCAAGCAGGATAATGTACAGCGTACAATGCCGAGTATGTGGGAGGGAGATTAATTCCCAAATATGGGAGAGCTGTGTCCATCCATTGAAATGGAAAGGAGTCCCGTAAACGAGAAAATGTAGATTCAGGGATGCTGATGTTAATGGGCGGAGGGTTTTGTCTCGTTCACTCTGAGCCCAGACACCTGACCAAACTCATGTAGAGTTGTAAGTATATTCGGAATGGAGATAATGGGAGAGGTGACGAACAACAACATGTCGTCTGCAAATAATGCGCACTTACATAGTTACATAGTTAGCTAGGCCGAAAAAAGACACAAGTTCAACCATAAAAAAAAGAAATAATAAATAAAAATTAAATATATTGTACAATCCAATAAACCCCATTCTATACCCACAGTTGATCCAGAGGAATGCAAAAAAAACCCCAAAAGAGCATGCTCCAATCTGCTACAGCAGGGGAAATAAATCACTTCCTGATCCCCCTAGAGGCAATCGGATTTTCCCTGGATCAACTTTACCTATAAATGTCAGTACCCAGTTATATTATGTACATTTAGGAAAGTATCCAGGCCTTTCTTAAAGCAATCTACTGAGTTAGCCAGAACCACCTCTGGAGGGAGTCTATTCCATATTTTCACAGCTCTTACTGTGAAGAAACCTTTCCGTATTTGGAGATGAAATCTCTTTTCCTCTAGACGTAAGGAGTGCCCCCTTGTCCTCTGTGTTGACCGTAAAGTGAATAACTCAACACCAAGTTCACTATATGGTCCCTTAAATATTTGTACATGTTGATCATATCCCCCCCCTTATTCTCCTCTTCTCAAGAGTGAATAAATTCAGTTCCTCTAATCTTTCCTCATAGCTGAGCTCCTCCATGCCTCTTATCAGTTCGGTTGCCCTTCTCTGCACTTTCTCCAGTTCCCTGATATCCTTTTTGAGAACTGGTGCCCAAAACTGAACTGCATATTCCAGATGAGGTCTTACTAATGATTTGAACAGGGGCAAAATTATATCTCTCTCTCTGGAGTCCATACCTCTCTTAATACAAGAAAGAACTTTGCTTGCTTTGGAAACCGCAGCTTGACATTGCATGCTATTATTGAGCTTATGATCTACCAAAACCCCCAGATCCTTCTCCACTACGGATTCCCCCAGTTGTACTCCCCCTAGCATGTATGATGCATGCATATTCTTAGCCCCCAAATGCATAACTTTACATTTATCAACATTAAACCTCATCTGCCACATAGTCGCCCAATTAGACAGAGCATTGATGCCGGCTTGTACATTGGAGACCTCCTGTAAGGACGTTATTCCACTGCATAGCTTGGTGTCATCTGCAAAGACAGAAATGTTACTTTTGATCCCAGACCCAATATCATTTATAAAGATATTAAAAAGTAAGGGTCCCAGCACTGAACCTTGGGGTACACCACTGATAACCTTAGACCATTCAGAGTAAGAATCATTAACCACTACTCTCTGAATTCTGTCTTTTAGCCAGTTTTCTATCCATTTACAAACCAGTATTTCCAAGCCTGTAGACCTTACCTTACACACGAGCCGTGTGTGGGGAACTGTATCGAACGCTTTTGCAAAATCCAAGTATACCACGTCCACCGCCACCCCTCTGTCCAAGGTTTTACTTACCTCTTCATAAAAAGAAATCAGGTTTGTCTGACAACTTCTGTCTTTCATGAACCCATGCTGTCTGTTGCTTAAAATGTTTTGTTCCAGCAAGAACCCGTCTATGTGGTCTTTTATTAATCTCTCCAGTATCTTCACAACTATAGAAGTTAAACTAACGGGTCTATAGTTACATGGTAAAGACTTTGTTCCCTTTTTAAATATAGGCACCACGTTCGCCCTGCGCCAATCCAGTGGTACTATTCCAGTCATTAATGAGTCCCTAAAAATTAAATACAATGGCTTTGAAATTGCAGAGCTCAATTCTTTTAGGATCCGTGGGTGGATACCATCTGGTCCAGGTGCTTTATCCACCTTTATTCTGTCTAAATATTTCTGGACCATATCACTTTTGAGCCATTGTGGATCATTCGGGGCTGTGTAAATACCACCCCCATTATGGACATGAGCTCCCCCATGCTCCTTTGTATACACAGAGCTGAAGAAAGTATTTAATAAATTAGCCTTCTCTTTGTCCCCAGTCACCCACTCTAGATTATTTTGTAAAGGGCCTACATGCTCAGACCTGACCTTTTTACTATTAATATATTTGAAGAATTTTTTTGGGTTTGTCCTACTATCTTTTGCAATCTGTCGTTCATTTTGAATTTTTTGCATCTTTGATTTCCTTTTTACATATTCTGTTAAATTCTTTGTAACATTTAAACAACACTAGTGTTCCTTCACTTTTATATTTTTTAAAAGCTCTTTTCTTATTGTTCATAGCTTTTTTAACTTTGACCGTGAGCCACATAGGCTTTATTTTAAGCCTTTTAAACTTATTGCCCATGGGAATATACTTTGCAGTGAGGTCCCAGACAGTCTTTTTGAAGAATTCCCATTTCTGTTCTGTGCTCATTGATGCCAATATTCCCTCCCAGTCCAAGTCCTGGAGAGCAGCCCTCATCCTTGGAAAATTTGCTCTCTTGAAGTTGAGCGTTTTTATCTTTCCTGTATGTATTTCTTGCTTACAGCTAACATCAAATGAAATCATGTTATGATCACTGTTACCCAGGTGTTCGTTTATCTGAACATTAGTAATAAGCTCTGCATGGTTTGAGATTACCAGATCCAGCAGAGCATCATTCATAGTTGGGGCCTCAATAAACTGGACCATAAAATTGTCCTGTAATAGGTTTATAAAATTTTGCCCTTTAACTGTCCCAGTAGTGCCATTACTCCAGTCAATTTCTGGGTAGTTAAAATTCCCCATTATTATCACCGTCCCAGCCCTTGCAGCCCTTTCTATCTGTGCAAGGAGCTGAGTCTCCACCTCCTCGTGAACATTGGGTGGTCTATAACAAACCCCAATGATTAACTTAGAACTACGCACATCTATATGCAGTTCCACCCATAATGTTTCAGACTCATCACACTCTCCATCAACCAGGTCCTCTTTCACGCTTGCTTTGAGATCACTTCTCACATAGAGACAGACCCCGCCACCTTTCCTATTTACTCTGTCTCTCCGAAAGAGTGCATAGCCAGGAATATTAATAGCCCAGTCATGTGAAGATTGAAGCCAAGTTTCAGCAATACCAATTATATCATAGCTCTCCTCATGCACCAGAGCTTCTAACTCACCTATTTTGCTTGGCAGACTTCTGGCATTGGTGAACAAACACTTTAATGCATTACTACATTTTGCTCTGGTGTTTTTCATATCATTTTTAGTAGTACAGATGGCACTATAGTTTCCAATGGCAGTTTGCAACATGGGAAATGTCCTGTTACCTGACATAACCCTCCCCCCCCATCTATTCCCATTCCACCCTCCATTAATGTCTTATGCATAGAAGAACCACATCACACCCCCCTGTATGTTTGCATCTTCTTCGGATGGCAATAGCCACTGTCTCAATTGCAATGGCAAAGAGCAACAGAGACAGTGGGAACCCTTGCCTTTTGCCCTTTTCAATTGAGATTGGGGAAGAATGGTAGCCCATCAGTTTCACCCTAGCTTGTGGGTGAGAGTAAAGTGTTCCCAGGGTACGCAAAAAAAGGGAACCAAAACCCCAGTTTTCCATAACCTGACACAAATAATTCCAGGATACTGAATCAAAGGCCTTCTGCCAGTCTATTGACAAGAGAAGTTCCTCTTGCGCAGAGTCCCCTGACCAATCAGACTGTAGTAATGAGATACAAAAACATATTTGGGAAGTACTCACCAATGCGTTTAAATTCAAGATGGTGCTGCCATAAGACCAACAAGCAATAGCGAACATATTACAGCGCACACATTCAAGAATGACGTTTCCTGCAGGGCTAGTTAAAAACACCTGAACATATTCAAAAAATACGGGGGTTTGGTCACACTATATGGTTATATAGTGCTAAGCCCACTTACTGCGACAAAGTACCCCGAATTAGTGGGACCTACCCTAGTAATAGAATGAAAGATCCTGCGTCTCAACCATGGGAGCCAAACTCCTCTATGTGGGAGAACTGAAAGGATTCCTCCTATACACTGGTGGCCATTAAATAAGAGGTAATGAAGAGGGGGAGGGGTGCTCTAACCCAAAAAAAAAAAACCTGGTCAGGGTTTATTTCAACATACAAAAACATATTTGGGAAGCACTCACCAATGTGTTTAAATTCAAGATGGTGCTGCCATAAGACCAACAAGCAATAGCGAACATATTACAGCGCACACATTCAAGAATGACGTTTCCTGCAGGGCTAGTTAATAACACCTGAACATATTCAAAAAATACGGGGGTTTGGTCACACTATATGGTTATATAGTGCTAAGCCCACTTACTGCGACAAAGTACCCCGAATTAGTAGTAATGAGATAACACCCACTGCTCTGTAAATCTGATCTGGTCCTTGAAGCCCACCTGATCCCTATGGACATATGTATTCATGAAGGAGGACAGTCTGTTAGCTAACACTTTTGTGAACAGTTTAAGGTCATTATCAATAAGTGAGATGGGCCGATAGTTCCCAACTTCCCCAGGGTCCTTATTAGGCTTCACTACCATTGAAATATAGGCCATTTGGGAGAGAGGGCCCAAAGGGGCCCCATCCCGAAGAGCATTAAAATGTCGGACCAAATGCGGAACCAGGGAATCTTGAAGTTTGTGATAATACACAGCCGGAAATTCGTCAAGTCCCGGGGCAGAACCTGAGCTAGTAGACTTAATAGCCTCCAATATCTCCTGTGCTGTGAAAGGGGCTTCCATACGCGACCTATGTAGTGCTGACATTTTGGGTAACGAGACACCCTGCAGGTATTGGGTACATAATTGCGGGTCCTCCCCACCCTGATTTTTTTAAAGATATGAGTAAAAGTTACTGAATGCCTCCAATACCTTATGGGGATTCTGGGAGTGTGAACCATCAGAACATCGTACCCTGGAAACCGCAAAAGTTTGCATGCGGTTTAAGCTTATGAGCCGGTAAGGACCCTATCTTATCCTTATGCATGTAAAATTTAGTGGAGGCCCAATGGACACTCTTCTCTGCCCTAGTTGTCAATGCTAAATTTAGCTCTACCCTGAGCTCATCAATTCGCTGAAGCAGCGAACCGTCAGGGGGACGCTTATGACGTTTGAGCATGAATTGCAGCCCAGTGTCCAATGCTTGGATCTGCACCTTCCGTGTTTGATGGATTTGAGATAATAGCTGGATTTGTTTCCCAGGTACTTCTGCCTTGTGGGCTGCCCATAGATTAACAGGGCATATACCCTTCATCGTATTCTCACTAAAGTACTGCTTTAAGCTGTAGCTTTAAGTGTACGAGACAAATATATGGTCAATTCGGGAGTATGTTGTGTGGGGTGCAGAGAAAAAGGTCTAATCTCTCATTACAGGGTGGGACTCCATGCATCAACTAGGTTAAGAGAATGTAACATCTTTGCCACCCGTAAACCCACCTTTGGGACTTGCTTAAGGCATGCACGAGTAGGGTTGGATTTATCTAAGGATGGATCTAAAGCAAGGTTTTTTTTTTTTTTTTTTTTTTTAAATCAAAAGGTTTTTATTGCTCAAAAAACACACAATAGAATCATACATGAATCTCATTACACTTCGTTTTGTCATTGAAGAATCCGTCACACAATCATTATTCATATCCTGCAGTATACATAAAACTGTGAATTGACATTGCATTGCACATTGTTAATTTTTTTTGTCCGGTATTACATTTCGAACCCCTGCAAATTAGTCAACATCCCTAGCATCCCCGTCCCTGCCCCAATATGTATTCTAATACCCACCCAGGCGTGTCCCCGGGTAACTTTTACATCTATGAACATCTCAGCAGTCTCATCTATACCAGTTCTCTGGGGCTTATACCTGGCGTATCAAGCCATGCGGCCCATAGTCTGTCAAGTTTTCCAGGATTCCAACTATGCTGATATATGTTTAAATGGAAAAGCCTCAGCACAGGTTAAATATAGATAGGGGTAAGTACCATCATTCCATAAGTGTATAGAGAAAACAGGTAGATACTACTCTAAGGGACTACTCCATTAGTACCCTATAGCATCGACTAGTGGGAAAAAGGGGGGACTATTCCATTACCCAATTATACCAACAACATTTATAAAAAATATAACATTTATGTAGACATATGTAGACTTCTTGGGTGTCTCAATTGCCATCCAGCACTTCAAAGGGTTTTTATTTGGGTGAGTCAGACAGGTCTCTCTACCAATACTTGAAGTGCTGGACGGCAATTGAGACACCTAAGAAGTAGGGTGACCCCCTGGGGGCGGACACGGGGAGCCAAAAAGGATTCAGCTGGAGAGAGGACAATGATAGAATAATATTCAGTAATTTGTAATGGCTATCACACGGTGTCCAGGGATAGACCAATGCCCAAAGTGAAAGAGACAAATGAAAGAAACAAAGGTGATGCATGCCCCAAGGAAGAGGTTTTTTATGTTCTGCTGTCTATATTTGTCTATTTTTCTACTATATGTCTAAATAAATGTTATATTTTTTATAAATTTTGTTGGTATAATTGGGTACCGGAATAGTCCCCCCTTTTTCCCACTAGTCAATGCTATAGGGTAATATTGGAGTTGTCCCTTAGAGTAGTACCTACCTGTTTTCTCTATGCTGATATATGAATTTTGCCATGATAAGAGTGTTACCCATGTGTTAAATCCATGTATTAACCGCCAGTGGTGTGGCAGATTTCCAGCTCATAAATATTGTTTTCCTGTTTTCCTGGCTTGAAACAATGCTCTTACTTATCATTTCCCCTGGAATTGCTCCCTCCAGTATGCCCAAAAGGCAGCCTAGTGGATCAAGAGGGACATTAGTTTGAAATACCCGGTTAAGTCTGGCTAGAACCCCCGTCCAATACCTATGGAGTTTGTGGCAACACCAGAGGAGATGAATCAAGTCCCCTGGCACTATTTTGCACTTGCCACACAGCGGGTGTGGCAGTTTGCCAATTTTGTGACGTTTTACTGGGGTATAGGGCACTCTCAATTGGATATATAATTGGGATACCTTTTGTGATACGTTCAGCGAACAGGTGTTAACTGCCTGAAGGGCCTCTTCCCACTGCTCCCCTGTAATGGGGCCTAAGCCTGCCTCCCACTGTGTCGCTGCCTTCATGGGGTGCCCCTCCAGGAATGCTGATAGAGTAGCATTGGGATATTATACCCTTTGTGTCCGTTGCGTTTTGCAGTATGTGGAAGACAGGTGTGGGGGATTGTACCCAGTCCACTGTGACGCCCTGCGCCTTGACAGCATGTTTTAGTTGTAGATAGTAAAACAGCATGTTGGAAGGTAGTGCATATTTAGATTGCAGGTCTGCGAAGGTGAGCAGTCTCCCATTATGGAAGACATGTCTGAGGTGGGTTATTCCCATGGGGCGCCACCTTGGTCCCTGTTGGAGTTTGGCTAGTTCTTCGTATGTTTTATTCCCCCAGTGTGGGCTATAAGCTGTATACCCCGTTACGTGTTGCAGTTGTTTAACATTGTTCCACACCTTCTGAAGGAGTGTGTAAGTGGGCATTTGTTTGTTAGGCCATTGGAACAGCTGAGCATCTAGGCCCTCTGGTACCGACTCCACCCCTGTGCCGACTAGCAGAAGTTTAGCTGATGAGCTTGCAGGAGCAGGAGCCATGGCTCCTATCAGGTGCTGCAGCTGTGTAGTATATCCAAGGGTTGGGGAGTGCGAGACCATCCCCCTCCTTCAGATATTGCAGCTGCTCCAATTTAATCCTGGGGGGGTTGTTATGCCACAACAATAATCTGAATAGGGACTTAACCACTCAAAATATTTTCAGTGGAATAACCACCTGCGTGTTGTGTAGCAGGTACAAAAACTGTGGCATTAGGATCATCTTAACAAGGTTTGTCTTCCCTGCCAGGGACAATTTGAGTCTATTCCATATATTTATTTTGTCTCTGAAGCGAGTTAGTAGGGGGTATATATTTAGCCTACAATATTCAGTCAGTTTGGGAGATATATAAATGCCTAAGTATTTAAAGGAAGTCACTATATGTACAGGACAAGGAAGCTCTGCATTCAGCCCAGGGATCTTATCCAGGAATAGACATGTGCAATTCGTTTTGTTTTTTTTCGTTAAAATTCGTTATATTCGTTCATTCGTTATCGTACGAATGAACGAACGATTGGCTAAAAATTTTAATGGATAACGAATGTTCGAATCGAACGAATACGAAAAACAACGAAAATCCGAAATAACCAAATTAGAAAGAACGAAACTACGAAAGAAGAAAATCCGAAAAACGAAAACAGGAACAACGAAAATCAAAATGAACGAAAAAAATTCGTACATTCGTAACTTTTTTTTTTTGTTGAATTGGTAATTTTCCATGTCCCTTACAATGGCGCTGCTTAACGTGCTTCGAATGGATTGAACGAAAAAATTTGTACATTCGTAACTTTTTTCTTTTTTTGATTCGGAATTTTCTGTGTCTCTTACAATGGCGCTGCTTAACGTGCTTCGAATGGATTGAACGAAAAAATTCGTACATTCGTAACTTTTTTTTTTTTGCGATTCGGAATTTTCCGTGTCTCTTACAATGGCGCTGCTTAACGTGCTTCGAATGGATTGAACGAAAAAATTCGTACATTCGCAACTTTTTTTTTTTTTCGTTTCGGAATTTTCCGTGTCTCTTACAATGGCGCTGCTTAACGTGCTTCGAATGGATTGAACTAAAAAATTCGTACATTCGTAACTTTTTTTTTTTTGATTCGGAATTTTATGTGTCTCTTACAATGGCGCTGCTTAACGTGCTTCGAATGGATTGAACGAAAAAATTCGCACATTCATAACTTTTTTTTTCGATTCGTAATTTTTCATGTCTCTTAAAATGTAATAATAGCATACACATTACATAAAATTATGAATTATGCTCCGATTACGAATCTACGAAAACAATGTTACGAAAGTACGAATAAATCAATCTAACGAAAGTACGAATGTAACTAAATCTACGAAAATACGAATGCATACGAATTTCGAATAAACAAAAATTAAACTAACGGAAAAACGAATCAACGAAAAAATAACTCTTACGAAAATACGGATCGTTACAAATACGAACACCGACGACTTACGAATTTACGAATCGTTACGAATACGAACACCGACGACTTACGAAATTACGAATCGTTACGAATCAACGGAAACGAAAGAAACGAAACGAAAATAAACAAATTTTTCTATTGTGCACATGTCTATCCAGGAACATCAGTGAGGATTAAGACCAGTTAATAGTAAGGCCTGAATAGTGGCCAAAATCAGTGATAAGGGACATTGCCTGAGACAATAAATTATCCACGTTCTCCAGGAAGAGGAGCATATCATCGGCATAGAGCATTATTTTCTCATGCAATTCACCGTAGCGAAATCTCTTGATTTGTGGACAGTCCCTTACCTGGGGTGCGAGAGGCTCAATAGCCAGTGCAAATAGCAGAGGAGACAGGGGGCAACCCTGCCTAGCCCTCCTGCCCAGTGCAAAGGTATGCGACATCCTATCTGACATGCATATGGCGGCCTGTGGCAAGCCATACAGTAACCATACCCATGCAAGAAATCTAGACCCAAACCCAAATTTGGCCAGTACAGCCCAGAGATACCGCCAGCCGACACTGTCGAATGCCTTATTGGCGTCAAGAGACAACAGTGCCCTGTGGCCAGCTGATTCTGCTGGGGTCTGCATCTTCAAAAAGAGTCTTCTAAGGTTGGTCACAGTGGACTTTCGTGGCATGAAACCCGCCTGGTCTGGGTGAATTGTTAACCCTCATGGTCAGAACCTTGGTTAGTATTTTTACATCACTTTGCAACAACGAGATGGGCCTGTAAGAGCTTGGATATACCGGGTCCTTTCCAGGTTTAAGTAATAGTATAATGTTTGCCCTTGTCATAGTTATAGGTAGCTGCCCCTATTTTAAGGAGGAGTTAAAGACTTCTAGTAGTTTGGGTAAAATTACCTCACCGTACTGGGTGTTAACCGTACTGGGTGTAAACCTCCATGGGGATCCCGTCATCTGGCGCTTTACAAGTAGGGAAGGAGGCAGCGGCCTCTTTCAGTTTATCCAGCACTAACGGAGCTTCCAGCTCCATGCGCGTCTGGCGAGTCAAAACTGGCAAGGACACAGTGTCTAGATAACCCTGCAGTGCCTCGTCAGAGTAGTCATCACAAGGCTTGTACAAATTTGCATAGAATGAAGCTAGTTCAGTGATTACTAGCTCAGGGTCATTCACCAATTGCCCAGTGAAGCAACAAATGGCTCCTATAGCCGGGGACCATTGTTGGGACCTGACAATTCTAGCCCCAAAGCAAGGTTACCCCCCCCCCCCCACATATAACCTGTCCCTCTAAATAAGGCGTTAAAGCACCTAGCATCTTGGTAACAACAAAAGGGGCCTGACCGATGTTAGGAGCGTAATAAGTGACAAAAGAGCAAAGTTGCTCTTCTACCATACCCTTTACCAAAAGCAACCTACCATCAGGGTCTCTGATTTCCTGTTTAATGCCCCGTAAACACGGTCGGAAATTCTGACCACAAAATCCGTCGGATTTTTTCCGACAGATTTTGTACGACACTGGTGTTGCATACACACGGTCGGACAAAGTTGTCGGAAAATCCGATCATCCTGAACATGGTGACGTTTGTTGCGTACGACGGGACTACGTAGAGGCTAGTAGCCAATAGCTTTGGTCTTGTAATGTGATCTGAGCATGCGTGGCACTTTGTCTGTCGGAATTCGCCACACACGATCGGAAAAAGTCCGATAGGACTTTGTTGTTGGAAAATTTGAGAGCAGGATCTCAAACTTTTTTCGTCAGAAGTTCCGACGGAAAAAGTCCAATGGAGCCCACACACGGTCGGAATTTGAGCGAAAGAGACGCGTTTTGAGAAGCATATAGCCAACCCTTTAGTTTTATCAGTGGCATTAGCCATAAAGAATAGTGGGTATTGTAAAGATACAACAAGGTTGTCAAGCTTTTAAATATCATGTGAATGAGGTTCTGAAAGGCAAAGCAAAGTCATCCATGGCTGCCCAAGAACAGATCTTTCACTTCAATTCTGGTGGATATGAGTTGCTGTGCATAGGAGAAGGGGTACCGATCACTGCTGTGGACCAGGATCATCCATTTAAAACCACTTGTCAACTTTTACCTGGGAGATAATACGCATTAATTGGCTCTGTTTCTGGTAAGGAGCCCCTCTGTGTGGTGACAGGTCACGAGTTAACTTGTTCGTTTTGAATCACTGGTGAATGTCCTTTGGCACAAATGCTTTTTGGCATTTCGTGGCTTGTATGGAGTTACATCTTGGCTTAAAAGAAACACATATACAAGTATTTTGTCCAGCTGCACCGGAAAACCCAGGCTGGGTTAAGGCTAACCGCTCAATTTGTTTTCTTTCTGGTAAGCGCATTACTTGGAAGGTGAAGGTGTCCCCTGTTTGATCACATCATATTTGTTCAACTTGCTCACTGGGTGCTTTTACTTTTTCCTCTTTTCACTATAAGTGATAATTTTTAAATTGAAAAAATATTTTTTGACAATATTACGCTATGTTCCTGTTTTTTTCCTTTTTTTAACACATGCACGGAATTATATTCCTGCTTTAAGTGATCATTCAACAGCTGTTGTATCCTGATTCACCAAAAGGCCCAGGCTGGGTATAAGCCAACTGTACAACTTTGCTTATTTTCTGGTAAGCATATAATTTGGAAAGATAAGGCGTCCTCTTTGTATGCAAGTCGGAATCATTTATTTTCCATCACCTCAGACCCCCTTTGGAAGAATTTTGCATTTTTCTAAAGGCTTGAGTTGTGGACTTTTTTTTTTTTTTTTTTAATTTTTTATTTATAACAAGGAAAGGGACCCTGTCGGGTCGATACATTACAAAATAGTACAGGTATCAAGACAAACAACTTATTCAAAACAGTCTGAATACATTACATTACACAGTCTTAATGTAGAAAGGAAAAGAAAAACAGGGTTTAAACATATCTAAGTGTGGACAAATTGGTAGAGGTTACTCTCCATGGTGTATTGTCACTTAGTGTGCCTGGGCTACTGTTAATTTTATTTGTGTCCTCTGATGTCTTTAATTTTGTTTCAGCAGCTTGTTCCTTCCTAGGTGTCTAGTTCTGCCTGTTAGTTCCCTTTGCTCCGTTAGGGTATTTGTGCTTGAGGTTGTCGTGTTGTGCAGTACCGAGGACATGCCCAGTTCCTCGTTTTTTTTTATTTATGTTGGAAAAAAGGTGGAAATTAGAGAGTAAAGTAAATCCCCCCAGTTTAGGGTGGGATTGGTTAAAGGTAGAATATTAGAGCGGAGAGTAGTACGAAAAGAGAGAAAGAAGAGGGGAGGGGAAGCTGTAGTGGGTGGGAAGGTGGGTGGGTAGTGGGTAGGAGGGGGGGGGGGTACGGTGCTATTTGGACCCACGAACATGGGTCATTAGTAATTCAAACATGTGTGTCAGATGGGATTGGCGGAGTGCAACTTTGTGTGTCTGTTGTGGTTCCCTTAAGCGCCTGGCCCTCTGCCGAGTAGATAAAGATAATCCATGACTGCCAGGTGTTAGAGAATGTTTCTTGTCTATGCTGGGCTGTGAGGACGAGGTCTTCCATATATCTTATTTCCTCCACTTTCGCTATCCATGATGCTATGGTAGGTGGGCTTGTGGATTTCCACATTATCGGTATGCAGGCCTTGGCTGCATTTAGTAAGTGTCTGATCACCGATTTTTTGTATGTATTTTCCGGAGTGTCTGATGCGTGGAGTAGGAAGGAAGCGGGGTCTATTGGTATGGGGCTGTCTGTAAATTTTTGTATAACTTCTCGGACCACTTTCCAAAAGTGGTGTAGTAAAGGACAGGACCAGAATATGTGCAGCAGTGTTCCCTTTTCTGCTCGACACTGCCAGCAAAGGTCCGGCGTTGTCGGGAAGAATCTGTGGAGCAGGTCTGGAGTTCTGTACCATCTTGACAGTAGCTTATAGTTAGTCTCCTGGATCTTGGCGCATATTGAGGATTTATGAGTGTATTTAATTATTCTTTGTTTCTTAGTTGTGCTAAAGTGGCAATTCAGTTCTGTTTCCCATTTAGTCAGCCCTGGCGGGGTAAAGTCTGTTTGTGGTATGTTTAGCAGGCTGTAGGTTTGTGATAGCGTGTGCGTTATGGTACCCGATGCGTTGCAGAGTTCTTCTAGTGTTGTGAGGGGAGGGGATGTTGTCGGAGGGGTTTTCAGTGAGTGTAAAGCCCCATACACACGGTCGGATTTTCCGATGGATTCTGTCCTATCGGACAATGTTGTCGGAAATTCCGACCGTGTGTAGGCACCATCGGACAGTTTCCATCGGATTGTCCGACGGACAAAGTCCTATCTCCTGCTGGATAGATTTTTTGACAACAAAGTCCGATCACACCAAATCCGATCGTGTGTAGCGAATTCCGACGGACAAAGTGCTACGCATGCTCAGATCACATTACAAGACCAAAGCTATTGGCTACTAGCCTCTACGTAGTCCCGTCGTAGGCAACAAACGTCACCACGTTCAGAATGATCGGATTTTCCGACAACTTTGTCCGACCGTGTGTATGCAACACCAGTGTCGGACTAAATCCGTCGGACCAAATCCGATGGATTTGGTGGTCGGATTTTCCGACCGTGTGTATGGGGCTTTAGAAGTGGCTCAGTTGGCTGGCTCTCAAGAAGTCCAGCCGAAATGGTCCTGTGGTATTTGAGAGTTCTGTTATTGTGGGCCAATGACCATTGGTACTAAAGTGGGAGGCGTGGTGTGTGCCCTCGTCTTTCAGTCTTTTAAATTCCGCGTCATGTAATCCTGGTGCAAATTCGGGGTTCCCCAGGATGGGGAAGAGGGGTGAATTGGGGGATGATATGGGGGTCGTCGAGAGGAGACGTGCGCAGACCTGTGTTGTGGTTCCTATTAGCGGGTGTCGCTTAATTTCCGCTGGCAGAGACGGGTAGCACCATGGAGCCCTACTAAGTGGGGTTTCGCTTTGATGTTGCTCCAGTTGTGTCCAGAGCTTAGTCTCCTGGTGACGGCACCAGTCTATAAGCCTGCCCAGGTGTACTGCCTGGTAGTATGTACGAATGTTCGGTAATGCGAGTCCCCCATGTTGTTTAGGCAGAACTAAAAGTTTATAAGAGAGTCGTGGTCTTTTCTTAGCCCATACAAAGTCTGTAAACATGGTTTGTATTTGTTTGAAGTAGAGTGTGGGAATGTGAATAGGTATCGCCTGCATGAGATAAAGGAATTTTGGGAGTATCATCATTTTGAGGATGTTGCAGCGACCGATCCAGGAATGTAGACCGGTATGCCATTTTTTAAGTAATATTTTGATTGTTTTCAAGAGTGGTGGGAAGTTCTGCTCATATAACCGTGTGAGTGTGCGAGGGATGTAAGTACCTAAATATTTTAGGGCTGTCTGTGTCCATTTTAACTGGAAACTTGATTGTAGATGTGTAAGTTGTGCCGGTTGTATTCCTACTCCCATCGCCTCAGATTTAGTAAAATTAATTTTTAGGTTGGAGAGGGCTCCATATATCTTAAATTCTTGTAAGAGGTTGGGGAGGGAGATAGAGGGGGTGGTAAGTGTGAACATAAGGTCGTCGGCATACGCCGATACCTTATGTTGCATTTGGTGTACTTTCACTCCTGAGATATTGGGGTTTTGTCTTATGTGGCATAGGAATGGTTCCAGAGTGAGGGCGAATAGAAGGGGGGACAACGGACACCCCTGCCTTGTCCCGTTTGTGATCGGGAAAGGGTCTGAGAGCACTCCATTAGCCCTCACTCTGGCAGATGGTTTTTCATAGGTTGCAGCTATCCATTTTAGCATGTTGTCTTCCCCTTCCTATATGCCGTAACGTGGCAAACATGAAGGCCCAACTAACCCTATCAAACGCTTTCTCAGCGTCCGTGCTTATAAAAACACTGGGCGTTTGGGTGCGGGTGACCGTATGTAGTAGATTCAAGACCTTAGTGGTATTGTCCCTTGCCTCTCTTGTGGGGACAAATCCCGAGTTGTGGACTTTTATTTGGAACTCTTTAAAATTGGGATTTTTTTTCCCTTCTTTTTTCATTTCCAGTCCTTGTGTAAACACTTTGGGATCACTATACTCACTGTTTAAAGCGGTTCTGCACTGTGTTTCTTTTTTTTTTTTTTTTAGGGGAATACAATGCCAAGGATTACTAGGTAAATTGGGGGACTCACGTTTTCCATCTTTATAATCGATCGCAGCCGGTTTTCCTCCAATAAAATGATTTATATAATTCTTTTCTGCTGGGGGCCATCTAAAGTGCCTGTGGGCATGTGAAACCCCACAGGCACTTTAGATGGCCCAGCATGCACCGCCGTTACTGCGCCGAGCTTGCGCGTGCGCAGTAACGGCAAAGTGCAGCTCACGTTCTCCGAAATCTCGCGAGATGTCGGCACATCTGCCGACATCTCGCGAGATTTTGGAAGATGTGCCCGAAATCTCGTGAGACTTCGGAAGATGTGGCCGAAATCTCGCGAGATTTCCAAGATGTCCGCAATGACTCCTGGGATCAATGACACCAGATCCCAGGAGACAGTGCGGCCTGACGACGATCGACGCAGAGACCCCGCCCACCGCCACAGAGACAGAGGACAGGAAGTCAGCGATTATCAAGGTAAGTGGAAAAAAAAAAAAAAAACACATTTCATTTAGTACTCTTTGCCTGATTTGGAAGGCAAAGAGATTTACTAAATGAAATGTGTGCAGAACCGCTTTAATTTCAATTTAATATAATTTTTATTATATGTATGTCAATTTTACACCAATATTCAATTTCTCTTCACTAGAAAGCTAATATCACTATGTATTTACATTTAATATTAATTAGCGCAACTTCTCTCTATTATTGTCTATTTTGTGTATATCCCACAATAAGTTGCAGCTTTTTTTCTTTAGTTTTTTTTTTTGTCTTTAGTTTTTTTTTTTCTTTACTTTTTTAACATATGGGTGTTTATTTTAGATTTATATATCTTTTTTTGTTGTTCCAAGCGCAGTTTTTTCCCTTCCATTGTTTGTGGAGTAAGACTTAGGAAAGTGGGTTTCTTGTAGGAGAAGAATATCAGCCTTACAAGAATAATAGTATTGAAATGCTTTCCGGCGTTTAGTTGGGGAATTCAGGCCTTGAGTGTTGTGAGATATCAGCCTGCAGGGGAGCCTCGGATGACTAAGGGTACTCATGGTGCGCAAGTGTAACAAGAACACTTAGATCACTCACCCTAACCCAAAGTATGCTTCCTGCTTGGGATAGGTACCGAGGCTCCTCATCACGAAATCTAAGATGTGACCTAGTTCTCCTAATGGGAAAAAAAAAGAGAGATAAAAGAAATTAAAATAAGGGGGAGGGCCCCAAGTAGCTACAGACTAATCTCACTTCTCAATACTGACATAAAGATCTTAGCGAAAATACTAGCAAACCGCCTACAACCCCTGATGCCCTCCATTATACACCCTGATCAAACAGGGTTCATAACAGGCAGGGAAGCGAGGGACAATTCCAACCGAGCAATACAACTGATTCATTGGGCACAGACACAGACCAACCACCCACCCTGTCTTCTGCTCTCCACTGACGGGGGGAGAAAGCATTTGACAGGGTGGGTTGGGAGTACCTCCGAGCTGTTCTGACAAGATTGGGACTGGGTCCTAATATGATGGCCTGGACGCAGGCACTTTACAGCTCACCGGAGGCCCGAGTACGAGTAAACGGGGTTCTCTCGGATACCTTTAAAATTAAAAATGGCACCAGACAGGGGTGCCCTTTATCCCCCCTTATTTTCGCCCTTACCCTGGAACCCCTGCTTAACAGGATTCGCACTAATCCCAGTATTAGAGGTTTTACCGCGGGACCACAGGAGCACAAGCTGTCTGCCTACGCGGATGACGTCCTGTTCTATGTCACTGACCCACTTATTTCCCTCCCCAATATTATGGAGGAACTGCAGACCTTCAGCTCTATAGCCAATTTCAAGATTAATTATGCAAAATCTGAGTTCCTGCCTTTTAACATCCCCCAGGGCTTGCGTACACGGTTGCAATCCTCTTTCTCTTTTACGTGGTGTAACACTCACCTGAAATATCTAGGGATACACCTTACCCCCCTTTGCTCCCAGCTATACGATGGTAACTACGCAAGACTACTATCTTCCATAAAAACTGATCTGGCTAGCTGGGATAGGGAAACCTTTTCCTGGATGGGCCGAGTCAGTGTGTTAAAGATGAATGTGTTGCCCCGCATATTATTCTATTTACAGATGGTTCCTATTTTCCTGCCCAAGACCTTTTTTTCGAGCCTCAATAGTGCGTTCCTGAAATATATTTGGCAGGGCCGGAGCCCACGACTGGCGCTTCGAACCTTACAAAGACCTAAGCGGATGGGGGGCCTGGGGGTCCCAGACATGCGAAAGTATTACGAGGCGATTGCTCTGCAACGAATACTTGACTGGCACCATGGGGTATCCACCAAGGTGTGGGTCCCCCTGGAAAAGTACCTGGCAGGACGTAACCTCTCACATGCCCCCTGGCTGCCCCAACCATATAGAAGCCTATCAAGGTTTACTTCCCCGCTGACTAACCACGCCCTGAAGTTGTGGGACACACTGAACAATGATGGTCAGTTGGCCCCCCGATTCTCACCTCTTGCACCCTTAGGGGGATTCCTGTGGTTCGCCCCTGGGGAACACATGTCCTTCCTCCGCACCTGGACGGCGGATGGCGAAGTCAGATGTGGCCGGTTCTTTCAAGATCAAGGTCTGCTCCCACTAGAAGACCTCCGGGCCCAATATGGTAGTTTTCCTTTGGATGGTTGGAAACATGGACAGCTTCAGCACTTTGCGCAGGGTCTCCAGCAGACCATACGCTCCCCCACCTCCTCCACTCCCTTTGAAAAGCTGTGCATGTCTGCCAACCCTATCCCCCATGCTATTTCTGCCCTCTATGGACTCCTAGTGCACAGATCCCCCCTAGAGAATCCTGCATATATTAAAGAATGGGAAAGAGACCTAGGGTGTGAATTTACTGAAACACAGCTGGCCCACCTGTATTGTCTTACACACACCACCTCGGTGGATACCAAAATGCAAGAAAACGGGTTTAAGGTAATGTCCAGATGGTACAGGGTACCCACCAAACTGGCAAAAATTTTCCCAAACACTTCTGATATGTGCTGGCGAGACTGCGGACAAAAAGGATCTTTTCTACATATTTTGTGGGAATGCCCCAAGTTGAGGCCTTACTGGCAGGATATTAGGGACCAAATACTAGAAATATTAGACGTAGACCTCCCGGATTCCCAGAGGAACTTTCTCCTGCACTTCCCCACCATCCCCCTCAACCTTTACCGAAAGTCGGTGCTCCCGCATCTCCTAAATGCGGCCAGGAGACTAATCCCAATCCATTGGAAAAGCAGTCAGGTCCCTGAGCGATCGGACTGGATTCGTCTGGTTAATGACATCAAAATGGCTGAGGAGTGGATGGCGAAGTGCAGAGACAAATCTGACAAATGGTATGGGATATGGGCCACTTGGATTAATTATGCTGAGGGGACAGGGGCGACAGACGATGCCCCTCGGGCAGATGGAGCACAGTCAACGCATTAGATACAAGTCCTACAAAAGTTCGGCTGGAAACAATTGCTAAGATGTATGCAAATCTATCACTACTGAATCGATGAGTGCAGTGTAACTATTTTCCATTCTTTGTTTGTTTTTTGTTTTCTGTCCTCGTGTTTTGTTACCCAAATGACTTGCCCTTTTTCACATAACTGCATGCCGGCTGGCCATGCCCATGCTCCTTAAAATACGGCTGTGCTAGCATCGGTCACTAACCCGGACCCAATTGCAGGACTGGACACGAACTCTTGAAGAATAGACTCATAGGTTCCTTTGATTAAGTGACTGACATGTTTGTCCTCCAACCTGCAAGAGGTGGTATACATGATGGGCGCAAGCCTAGCTGAACTATGATGGTATGCGAGTCAACCGCCTGACATGTGGGTTCATTTGGATTTGCTTACTTTATTTTGTTTTACTGTATGTGTTATTTTGTGGCGTCCGTGTCTGCCACTGGTTTGTATTTTTGTATGAAAATGTTAATATAAATAAAGATTATATAAAAAAATAAATAAGGGGGAGGAAGAAAGAAAAAGAGACCAACAAGGACCTCAGCCAGGGGGGAAAAGAGGTCCCCAGGCTAGGGCAAAAAGGGTTTGTGTCCCGAACCAGCGTGACATGAAAGTCGGGCCAAAAGCCTGAAACATCATGGAATCAGCTCAAGTGAGTGCACACATCTACCCGGCCAGGCTTAAGCACCTAAGCATATGTAACATGGAACTATAAAAAATACGAGACTGCTTACATTAGGATGAGTTCTAGGATCAAGTCTGTGACCCCCCAGAGTGAAAAAGGGTTAACTGGATGGGGCCAACTTTTAAGGGCCCCCATATCCAGATAAGCCCCACCAATCATAAGAAAGTAGCAACACCCCGTCTGAGGCGTCTAGGCATCACAATGCAAACCACCTCCAAGTATATAAGGATAATAATGTGGAAGCACCAACGCTAGGAGGTACAGACAAGTAAATGGTCCTAAACCTAAAGAACTAAAACCATAGTATGGCGGGTATGGCTGTGATTGGGGTTTCTGTATCTCTGGGGATGAATTTCCATGTAAATTCCAAGGGGTAACCCATAAAGATGTCAAAGTTCCCGGCTATCCAAGGTGTAGTAAGAAAAGGTGACCTGCTTAACAGCAGGGCTTAACATAAGCTTCAGGAAGGCTTGGAAGTTCCACAATGAGACACTTGCTGCCACAACCGAGAGAGTGGACAAGTCGAGCTCCCAGGGCGATCCAGGTCGGTAGAAGGGGGTTGTCCCAGATCCGAGCAGTCATGAGAGATGATTCCCAGCCTCAGTAAAAGGGCTTCTCAAACAATGCAAAGGAATGCTGTCTGTTAGAGTATGTGAAGGACAAGCGGAATGGGAATGCCCATCTGTATTTGATTGCTATGCATGTGAGAGCCGCTAGGAGGGGTTTCCGGGTCCTACACTTCTGGGCTGTAAAAGGAGAAATGTCCCCAAACACTTGGATGTCGTGACCCAGGAGGGACACTGAAGCCTCTCTAGCTTTCTGCATCACCAGTTTCTTAGTCACATAGTAATGAGGCTTGACTATTATGTCCTGTGGCGGACCCTCAGGGCACAGGGGTTGTAAGGCACGATGACCCCTATCCAAGTCCAGACGATGAGGAGGCAGGTCAGGGAGCAGGTCCCGAAAGAAGGTATGCACCAATCTTTTTCTTTTGCATACTTCTCCTTTAAGGGTGTGTGGCAGGGGGTGTGTCGTATGCCTACATACTTTTGCAAATAGGTGTCCCTTGTTCCCATCTCAGAAAGTTGGAAGGTATGAAATTGCCCCTTACATTGGTGGTCAGTGTAAATCCCTACTTACATTAGTGGTTACTGTGAATGCTCCTATTACATTGGTGGTCAGTGTAAATCTCCATTACATTAGTGATCAGTGTAAATCCCCATTACATTGGTGGCCAGTGTAGAAACTCCTCTTTATTTTGGTAATCGGTAAAAAAATCCAAACTTGCATTTGTGGTCAGTTTTAAATCCTCCCTGGTGGTCCATGTAGAAGCCCTCTTTAAATTGGGGATGAGTGTAAATCCCCCCTTACATTGGTGGTCAGTGTAGAAATCCCCTTTTATTGGTTGTTGATGTAAAATCCCCCATTACATTGGTTGTCAGTGTAAATTCTTCATTACATTGGTGATCAGTGTACATTTCCCTTTAGGATATGCAGTAACCTCAAGCAACCAATCAGTGAGCAGTAATAATGTGCAGTAACCCCTAGCAACCAACTAGTGAGTGGTATGGATGTCCAGTAACCTCTAGCAACCAATCAGTGAGCAGTATTGATGTACAGTAATCTCTAGCAACAAATCAACAAGCAGAAGTCATGTTCTGTAACCTCTATCAAATAATCAGTAAGCCGTAATGTGTGCTGTAACCTCTAGCAGACAGTCGGTGAGTGGTAATGATACACTGTAATCTCTGGCAACCACTTGCAATCGCTGTCTGTTATGATTCAGTAAACAGATTTTGAGTCTAGCTGCTATTTATTGTATGTCTCAGAACAGGTGGAAAGCTAAATGGCATGGAAAGGGGGGGTTGCACGAAATTGCCCAGGGTCCAATCAATATTAAAGACGGCCCTGTAGTGCGACTGGTCCCACTGAATCATATTTCCTTTGGCACTCTGTCTGGCAGTCATACGCTGACTTTATCAGGTAAAGTTGGGGTGGTTAATAAAGTAGGTGTCACTTCATGGTAAAAGCACTTGTGTGGCACCTTTCTTTCTTTAGGTTTTCTATACTTTGCACATGCACATGGCCAAGGGGGTATACTGAAGAGAAAACTGGGAATAAAATAAGCCCCATCTCTGGTGTCAGTGGAAATAATAGTAACCCCCAACATTGTTGTCAGTGAAAGCAATAATAAACCCCCTGCATTGTAGGTCAGCAGCAGTAATATCAAAGCCCTTCCTTTCCTTAGTGGTCAGTTATAATGTAATGAACCCATCTCTAATTGGGGGTCAGTGGCAAAGATCATTTCAAGTGATACTAAAGGCTCATTTAAAAAAATAACAAGCATGTCATACTTATCTGCTCCATGCAAGGGTTTTGCACAGAGCATCCCTGATCCTCCTTTTCTGGGGTCCCCTGCCGGCTCTCTGGGCTCCTCCCCCCTGCTGAGTGCACCCACAATAAGCCACAAGACCATAAGATACACAGAGTGGAGCTCGGCATTTGCTCCCTCCTCACTGTCTGTGATTGACAGCAGAGGGAGCCAATGACAGCAGCTGCATTTGTGCACATTGCTGGATCGAGACCAGACTTAGGTAAGTATTGGGGGAGGGTGGGCAGCATACAGAAAGCTTCATGCATAGAATGCATAAAGGTAAAAAAAAACTTGAGCCTTTACAACTAGTTTAAAATTCCCTCCCCCCCCTCTTCGTTGGTGGTCAGTGGCAGTAACAATTAAACCCACCCCCCTTGCATTGGTGATCCATAGAAGTAATAATTACCCCCCCCCCCCTTTTTTTTTGGTGGCCAGTGGCACGCTGGAACATAACCTTTTTTTCTTGGTCAGTGGCAGTATAAATTCATTGATGTTCGGTGGTAGTAATAATTTAACTCCCCCTCCCCCAACCCCCCATTTCATTGATCTTCAGAGACATTAATAATTACCCCTCCTCTTTTAATAGGTGGTCAGTGGTAATAATAATTACTACGCTCTGTGCCTAAACTACATGATTGATGACAACATTGGGTCCATGGCTGGCACAGCAATGATAAGTGAGGACCCCATGGACTGTTGGGTGCAGAGGATGGACCACTGGCCCTGGCCAGAGCTAGGGTCTCTGTATCTCTGGTGAGGGGGTGAGGGGGGGTTGGGTGTGACTCTGTATCCCTGGAGGATGGAGAGGGGAGGATGGTTGTGACAATGTGTCTGTGTCTCTAGGGGAGTGGCTGTGATGGGGGTCTCTGTGTTTTTTGGGGTGTTGCTGAATTGGGGGTCTCTGTATTTTTGGGGGAGATGGCTGTGATTGGGGTCTCTGGGGGTGGAATAACTGGGATGGGGGTATCAAGGTGGGGGAGGGTGACTGTGATTGGTTCTCAATATTTCTGGAGGGGACGACTGTGATGGGGGTCTCTTTATCTCTGGCAAGGGGAGGATGCTGTGATGAGGGTCTCTCTATTTTTAGGGGGGAAGGATGGCTGTTACGGGATCCCTTTAATTTTGGGGAAGCATGACTGTGACTGGGGGTTGCTGTGATAGGGTTCTCTGTATCTCAGGGGGGGTGGCCCTGATGGGATCTTTGTATCTCTGGGAGGGATAGCTGTGATGAGGGTCTATGTGCTTTGGGGGGGGGGGGGGTTGTGATGGGGGTCTCTGTAACTCTGGGGCAGAGGAGAGTATGGCTGTGATTGGGGTTTCTGTATCTCTGGGGAGGAAGATGGCTGGGATGAGGGTCTCTGTATTTTTTTAGAGGATCTTTAGAGGAGGAGGGGTGTTTGTGATGGTTGACTTTGCATCTCTGGAGGGAAGGATGGCTGTGATGGGGGTCTCTGTATTTTTGTGGGGTATGCCTGCAATGGGGATCTATGTATATCTGGGGGTGGGGTAATTCTAAAGCAGGTTTCTGTATCTCTGAGGGGTGGCTGTAAAGGGGATCTCTGCATTTCTGGGGGAGGAAGGATGACTGTTATTGGGGCCTCTGTGGTTCTGAGACAGGGGTGGCTGTGATGGGGGTCTCTGTATTCTGGGGGGTTGGGGCAGCTGTGATAGGGGCCTATGTGTTTCTGGCCATGATGGGGGTCTCTAACTCTGGGGTGGGAAGATGACGGTAATGGGAGTCTCTGTATCTCGGGGGTGGGTGGTCTCTGTATCTCCGTGGGATGGCTGTGATGGGTCCTTGTATCTCTGGGATCATTGGCTGTGATGAGGGTCTCTGTCTCTCAGGAAAGGCAGGGGGGGGGGGGGTTGTTTGTGATTGGGGTCCTGGTACACGGATGGCTGTGGCGTTGATGGACATCTGTGTTTCTGGCTGTGAGCGGGTTTTTTTTTCTTTGTTTTGTCAGGCTGGAGGTTGTTGTGATGGGGGTCTCTTGGAAGGGGGGGGTGATTGTTATGGGGGGTCTCTGTATCTCTTGGGGGGAAAGATGGTTGTGATGGGGGGGCCTGTCTCTGTGGTTCTGAGGCAGGGATTGCTATGATAGGGGACTCAGTATCTTGGGGGGGTGCGTGTGTGTGGTTGTGATGGGGGTCTCTGTGTTTCTGGCTGTGTTGGGGGTGTAATGGGGGGGGGGGTTGTTTCTCACGTCCTCCATGTTTCCCTCCTCATTGGGCACCAAGCAAGGGTCACAAAGATGCCTAACCTGGGGGTGGGCTATGCTAGGCACCTTTTACGGGGTCACTTTACTACACATGGGGTACCTTTGCTTTGTGCCATTTTCATCAATGCCCTGGGACAAGGCTGAAGCTACCTTGGGGGCATACTTGACCTATGGCTATGATGGGGGTCTCTGTAATTTTTGGGACAAGACTGTGATGGAAATCTCTATATTTTTTGGTTGGGTTACTGCATTAGGGGTCTCTTTACCTATGAGGCAGAATGGAGCATGGCTTTGATGGAGGTCTCTGTATTTCGAAGGGGGGGTGGCTATGACAGGGTTTTTGTCTCTTTGAGAGTGGGAAGGCTGTGATGGGGTCTATGTATCTCTGGGGTTGGGGGGAGATGATTGTGATAGGGGTCCCTGTATCTCTGGGGAATGGCTGTGATGGGGGTCTCTGTATCGCTAGGCGGGGGGTGGCTGTGATGTGGGTCTCTGTTTTTCTATGAATGGGTGAAGGATGGCTATGATGGGAGTCTCTGTAATTATTGGGGCAAGGCAGTAATGGGAATATCTATATTTTTTGTGGGGAGTTGCTGCATTAGAGGACTCTATACCTCTGGAGGCTGTGGAGGATGGCTGTTATAAGATCTTTCTATCTCTAGGAGGGATAGCTGTGATGGGGCCTCTGTGTTTTTGGGGGGTTGCCGTGATGGGGTCTCTGTATCTGTGGGGCGAAAGAGGAAATATTAGCTGTGATTGGGTTTTTTGTATGTCTAGGGAGGAGGATGGTTGTGATGGGTGTCTCTGTCTCCCTGGGGGGGGGGGGGGGGGGGGGGGTGGCTGTAATTAAGGGGGTCTTTGTATCTCTGTGGGGAGATTACTTTTATGGGAGTCTCTGAATCTCTGTAGCACCCTTGTCCTAATCGGGGCTGCTAATAAGTGTCGTTGTGCTAGGTGGTAATTAGACTGGCTAATTGGTAGGTTGATCCACTGATTCCTGTCCTAAGTCTGAGTTTGGGGAAGTCTCTATCTTCTGTCAATAGGTGGCACTTTTGCTTTTTGACATTGGAATGATGGATTACCATAGATTCAGGTAATGGGTAACTAGGTTTCCTCAGCCAATCAGCAGGAGTTTTTTGGCAGCTGTGTATGCTGGGATAGGCTATTTATTTTGGAGGACTCAGGTGATCGGGATTCTACCCGCCCGAGGCTGCGGCTTGGGTGAGTGTGTGTTGAGAAGCTCCTGGTTGCTAGGCCTGAAGCCTAAGGCCTATCCAGGAGGCATGCTGGCTGCTAGGTCCACTTAAGGCCTATCCAGCAGTTTGGGGCTCTGCAAAGGAGGAGCAGGCAAGGTTAAGCCCAAAGCCTGGGGCGGAACCGCATGTGTTAGAGGCTCAGCCTGAGGGGAGCCTGATCGTTGTCGGAGGTAAAGGAGAAGCAGTTGCCACAAAGGGACGACCACTCCTGTTTTGTCTGTGGAGTTTGCCTTAATTGCTATTGCATTTGACTAAGGGTGACCTGTGCCCTCACCCTCTCTCCCCAGCGTTCCTGTTAAGAGAAATAAAACTCTCTCTTTGTTCATTTTTACAAAAAGTGACTGGCGCCCAATCTTTTCACCTTGCACCACACCCACTATGCCAAGTAATCTGCACCCTGAGGAGGAATGTCCATTCTCCCTGGCTCTGGGGGTCACCATCAGGCCCTTGGAAGTCGGGGAGACCGCTACATCTCTATGTAGGCGAGAGGCTGTGATGGGGGTCCCTGTATCTTTGAGGGGTATGGCTGTGATTGGGTCTTGTATCTCTCTGAGTGATGACTGTGATAGGGGTCTCTGTATCTCTGGGGGGGAGAAGAAAGGATGGCTATAATGGGGATCTCTGTGGTTCTGGGGCAGAGAGGGCTGTGATGGTGATCTCTGTATCTCTGGGGAGAAGGGTGTATGGTTTTGATGGGAATCTCTGTATATTTTGGGGGGATGTCTGTGATGGGGATTTCTTGTACCTCGGGGGTATGACTGGGCTGGGGGTCTCTGTATTTTTGGCTGTGAATGGGGTCTCTGTGTTTGGGGGGGGGGGGGTGGCTGCAATGAGATCTTTTTATCTCTGGGAGTGATGGGGGGTCTCTGTCTCCTGGGAAAGTGTGTGGGGGGGGGGGGGGTTGAAAATGGAGTCTCAGTACTTTTGGGGGGAATGCTGTGAGGGGGGTCTCTATATCTCTGGAAGAAGGGGGTATGATTGTCATGGGGGTCTCTATATCTAGCGGGGAAGGATGGCTATGATGAGGGTCTCTGTGGTATGTGTGCCGGAGGTCTCTGTATCTTGGGGGGTGTGGCTTTGATGGGGGGGTCTCTGTGTTTCTGGTTGTGAAAGAGTCTCTTTGTTTTTTTGGGGTGGAGGTTGCTGTGATAGGGGTCTCTGGGAAGGGGGAGTGGCTGTTATGGGGGGTCTCTGTATCTCTGGGGGGGGGGGGGGGGTAGCTGTGATTTGGGTCTCTGTATGTTTGGGGAGTATGGCTGTAATAAGGGTCTCTGTATTATTTTGGGGGGATGTTATGATGGGGATCTCCATGTAGCTGCCAATTCTTCTGCCTTCCCTTTCCCCACCTACATTTTTATGCTGGGAGCCAGAGCAGCCTATGTAAAATCCTTTTCTCATGCTGGCTGTGCTGTACCTCTGTGTGAGACTTCTCCCCACAGATCAACCCCTCTTTCTGATAGCAGAGCAAAGGACCAAGGAGGAGGAGGAGGACATTGGGCTGCTGCATTGCACACTAGGACATGTAGTCCTTTGCAGAGTCTGCTGCACTCTGGAGGATAGCTGTATAATTACAGATCCCAATAAACTGGGAGACACCAGGAGGAGGAGAGTGGATCTTTTTACTGTTCTGCCTGGGAAAGTTTATGGCTTTTGAACCCATGATTCAGGACCTCTGTCAGTCATTTCCTCTCACCCAAGAGCCAGTAAGAGAGGGGAACTTGGCCTCAGACCAGGGAAGGAAGAGGACATCCAAGCTTGAGTACTGAATCCACAGGCACTTGCTGCCAGGTGTGCCAGAGCAGCAGCAGCATTGTCAGCCACAATGGAGCAATGGAGCAGGTTCGCTGGTTTTCATTTGCATCTACAGGCTTACAGAGCGGGTTTGCCAAAGTCAAGTCATTGATCCATGAGGGTACTCACAGCTGTACAGTAAAACCAAGCAAGAGTCTAGCTAATGCAGTTTGCCATCCAGTTATTTGGACACTACCATACTTATACAGCATAGCATTGAGCAGTGCCACATCACCACTTCTGGATTACCCTATTAGCTCAGATCCACTAACCCCTCCCTATGCTTGTTGCTTGCCCTTTTCATTAGTGTTAAGCCTTGTTCAAGTTATTCCTGCAAGAGTTCTTCCTTAAGTTGTCACCTTCTTGAACTGGGAGTATCTGGAAGCCACTTAGCATCACCATTAGTGCACCACCGAAAAGGCCCCAACCACGCTGGGTTTTTACAGATTTTCTTTCCTCCCTATACATCTATACATAGTCTTTAGCAATTTTCACCTTCTGGGAACACTGAAGTCCTGCAGACAGACTTGGACCTAGGAAAGTCACTCCAGGGCCAATGGCAGTGTAGCCTACAGGGATACTATCCATTTCTTCAGTCAAGGCACCCTTTAAAATTCTGCACAATCTTGAGGCACCCCATTCTAAAATGTGAAAACTGAACTAATAGTTTCACATAATGCAGAAACATCCACAGACATAAGCCATCCTTTATTAGAGGTGATTTATTTTTCCAAAGCAAATACACCTTTGGTAATGACTAGTATTCCAATGTTTCTCTTCTCCCTGAGTTTCTCTCCTTAACTCAGCTAGTGCGACCCCAATGCTGATGGAGAGGAGAAGGGGGTGAAGCAAACAAGGATAGTACATCCAACATCATTCCTATTAACTGATGATGTCATTGATTGTTAGGACAGGTGGCTAGAAGGTTGTAATGGTGTACAATAAAAACCCGGGGCTTTGTGGAACTAAAAGCAGGCTTGTTCCACTCACTGGCTTGTACAGAATTTTAGACATTTTCCCAAAGCATCCCTGAAGAAACCTGAAGGCACCCTGGTTAAAAAAGACTGCTGTAGGGGACTCTGTTACTTTTTAGGCTGATTGATAAAACCTGGGCCCAGTTACTCGTAATTATCCTTTATTTTAAGTGTATCACTACCGTTGTTATTCATTTTATCCATTATCTCTGTCTATCTTTACGTACTTTATTGTATGACAATATATTTCGTTTTACTAAATAATCTGGTGCTTGCATTCGTTAAAATAGCATTATAGCTGGATACTAATATCACTGTCAGTGATTTTGATGTGAAATTGTGTGTTTGAGTACTCAGACTGGTGTGTCAGACCAGGAACAGAGGACCCATTTTCACTAGCAGCTCCTTCAAGGGTGGTGCTACATCTGTGTCACACCCCTCAATGATGGGGGAGTCTCTATATTTCTATGGGGGGGCTACGATGGGGGTCTTTTTATCTGTGTGTTTTTTTTTTGGAGGGGTGGCGTTGCTGTACTAGGGGTGTCTATTTCTCAGGAGATGGTTGTGGTGGGGGTCTCTGTTTCTATGAGAGGGGGTGGTGGCTGTGATAGTGGATCTCTGTATCTTTGGGGTGTATGTCTGTGATGGGGTCTCTGTTTTTTTTTGGAGGGGGCGTTGCTGTAATAGGGGTCTCTGTATCTCAGGGCGGTGTTTGGGATGGGGGCCTCTGTCTCTCTGGGAGGCAGGATGGCTTTGATAGGGGTGTCTATATTTTGGGGCATGGCTATAATAGGTCTCTGTATCTCTGGTATGGGGAGGTGGCTGTGATGATCTATTGTTATTTGGGGGGGGGGGCTGCTGTGATTGGGGGTCTCTGTACCTCTGGGGGATGGGGATCTCTGTGTAGAGATGACAATGATAGGGTCTCTGTATCTCTAGGAAGGAGAGGTGGCTGTGATGAGTATCTCTCTATTTTTTGGGGTGGAGGAGGGTCTCTGTGATAGGGGTCTCTGTATCTCTGGGGGATGTCTATGATGCACATTTCTATGTGTTATGGGGGGGGGGGGGGGGGGGTGGCGGCTGTGATGGGAGTCTTGGTGATTTGATTTTTTTTTTTGGGGGGGGGGGGGGGCAGGCATTTCCGTAAAGGGGGTCTCTGTATGTCAAGGGATGGCTGTGTTAGGGGTCTCTTTTTTTGTGGGGGTGGAGATTGCTGTGGTTTCTGGGAAGAGTGAGTGGTCTGGGGGGAGGGGGTCTCTGTATCTCTGGGTGGGAAGGATAGCTGTGATGGGGGTCTCTGTTTTTATTTTGTTTTTTTTGAGGGGAGGTTGCTGCAATGGGGGGGTCTCTGTATCTCTGGGGCAGAATGGAGTATGGTTGTAATAGGGATCTCTGTATATCTGGGGGGAAGATAACAATGATGAGGTCTTTGTATATCCTGGGGGAGGGGAAGATAGCTGTGATGGGGTCTTTTTTTATCTTTGGGGTGCATGGCTGTGATGGGGGTCTCTGTCTCTCAGGGAGGGGGGATATCTGTACCTGAGAGGGATGGCTCTGATGCGAGTCTCTGTCTCTGCGGTGGAAGGGGGTATGATTGTGATGGGGGTCTCTGTCTCTGCGGTGGAAGGGGGCATGATTGTGATGGGGGTCTCTGTGGTGGAAATGGGTACGATTGTGATGGGGTCTCTGTCTCTGCAGTGGAAGAGGGTACGATTGTGATGGGGGTCTCTGTCTCTGCAGTGGAAGGGGGTATGATTGTGATGAGGGTCTCTGCGGTGGAAGGGGGTATGATTGTGATGGGGGGCTGTATCCCTTTGGGGAAACGGCTGTGATGGGGTCTCTGGCTCTCTGGGAGGGGGGATGGTTGTGGTGGGGCATCTCTATATTTGGGGTGTATGGCTGTGACATGATAGAGGTCTGTTTTTTTTTTTGTTTTTGTTTTTTTTTTTGTGGGGGGGGGTAATATGGGTCTCTGAAACTGAAGGGGGTGGTTGTAATGGGGGGTCTCTGTATGTCAAGGGGATGGCTGTGTTAGGGGTCTCTGTTTTTGCGTTGGTGGAGATTGCTCTGCTTTCTGGGAAGAGTGAGTGGTCTGGGGGGTCTCTGTATCTCTGGGTGGGAAGGATAGCTGTGATGGGGGTCTCTGTTTTTTTTTTTTTTTTGAGGGGAGGTTGCTGCAATGGGGGTCTCTGTATCTCTGGGGCAGAATGGAGTATGGTTGTAATAGGGGTCTCTGTATATCTGGGGGGAAGATAACAATGATGGGGTCTTTTTATATCCTGGGGGAGGGGAAGATAGCTGTGATGGGGTCTTTTTTTTATCTTTGGGGTGTATGGCTGTGATGGGGGTCTCTGTCTCTGCGGTGGAAGGGGGCATGATTGTGATGGGGGTCTCTGTCTGCGGTGGAAGGGGGTACGATTTTGATGGGGGTCTCTGCGGTGGAAGGGGGTACGATTGTGATGGGGGTCTCTGTCTCTGCGGTGGAAGGGGGTACGATTGTGATGGGGGGTCTCTGTCTGCGGTGGAAGGGGGCATGATTGTGATGGGGGTCTCTGTCTGCGGTGGAAGGGGGTACCATTTTGATGGGGGTCTCTGTCTCTGCGGTGGAAGGGGGTACGATTGTGATGGGGGTGTCTGTCTCTGCGGTGGAAGGGGGTACGATTGTGATGGGGGTCTCTGTCTGCGGTGGAAGGGGGCATGATTGTGATGGGGGTCTCTGTCTGCGGTGGAAGGGGGTACCATTTTGATGGGGGTCTCTGTCTCTGCGGTGGAAGGGGGTACGATTGTGATGGGGGGTCTCTGTCTGCGGTGGAAGGGGGCATGATTGTGATGGGGGTCTCTGTCTGCGGTGGAAGGGGGCATGATTGTGATGGGGGTCTCTGTCTGCGGTGGAAGGGGGTACGATTGTGATGAGGGTCTCTGTCTCTGTGGTGGAAGGGGGTACGATTGTGATGGGGGTCTCTGTGGTGGAAGGGGGTACGATTGTGATGGGGGTCTCTGTCTCTGCAGTGGAAGGGGGTATGATTGTGATGAGGGTCTCTGCGGTGGAAGGGGGTATGATTGTGATGGGGGTCTCTGTATCCCTTTGGGGAAACGGCTGTGATGGGGGTCTCTGCCTCTCTGGGAGGGGGGGTGGTTGTGGTGGGGCATCTCTATATTTGGGGTGTATGGCTGTGATATGATAGAGGTCTGTTTTTTTTTTGGGGGGGGGGGGGTAGTAATATGGGTCTCTGAAACTGAAGGGGGTGGTTGTAATGGGGGGTCTCTGTACCTATGGGATGTATGGCTGTGACTGGGGTCTCTGTATTTTTTTCTTGAGGAGGGGGGCTGCATTGCTGTAATGGGGGTCTCTGTATCTTAGGGTGGTGGCTGTGCTGGGGGTCTTTATTATTAATTATTATTTAAGTCTGTAATTTTGGGGTACATTACTGTGATCATTATTTTCCGGGGGGTGGCTGTCATGATGGTCTGTGTGAATTTGTGGTGGGGGTGGAATTGGAATGGGGGTGTCTGTGAAGAGGACTCTGTATCTGGAGGGAGGGGTCTTCTTATTTAATATTGGGGGTCACATTGGGATTACAGGGGGGGAGAATCTTTCCGATATGCGGAGTTTCCAGACGGAGATGACAGGTCGGCGGTCACGTGACGCGGGTGCTGCTGGAGGTCAGTACCGGGGTGGGCCGCTGGGGGCGCGGTGAGTCTCCGATGTGGAGGCGGCACCGGGAGATCCACTCACACGCACACAGCCGCCACACCGGGGCATGCTGCTCCCCTCACCGCCGCCGCTCGCGGACTAGGCCGGGGACCGTTCCCGGAGCGGAAGCTAAAGCCCGGGCCCCAGGGGAGGCCTTCCCGCGGACATGTCCGGGAAAATAGAGAAAGCAGGTAAGAGAGTACGGAGGAGAGGAGGCCCCGGTACTGGGGAAGGGAGAGAACGGAGCCCCGCCCGAGCCTGGCGAATATCTGATCTGCATTAGGCCGCTCCCTGCACCGCCCCGGGGAGCACATTCTACCGGACCTCCGCCCCGCCACACTAACTGCATGCTGGGAGGGGGCAGGGAGAGAAGGGGGACAATGATTGTAAGAGAGAGGGGTGAGGGGCAATGATTGTAGAGGAGAGAAGGGGTCCAGTGATTGATGAGAGGGGGACAATGATTGTAAGAGAGAGGTGAGGGGGCAGTGATAGCAGAGCGGTGAGGGGGACAATGATTGTAGAGAAGAGAGGGGGGGGGGGGGGGCATTGATTGTAGAAGAGAGAGGTGGGCATTGATTGTGGAAGAGAGAGGTGAGAGGGGGGGGGCATTGATTGTAGAAGAGAGAGGTGGGCATTGATTGTAGAAGAGAGAGGTGGGCATTGATTGTGGAAGAGAGAGAGAGGGGGGGCATTGATTGTGGAAGAGAGAGGTGGGGGGCATTGGTTGTGGAAGAGAGAGGTGGGGGCATTGGTTGTGGAAGAGAGAGGTGAGAGGGGGGGGGCATTGGTTGTGGAAGAGAGAGGTGAGAGGGGGGGGGCATTGGTTGTGGAAGAGAGAGGTGAGAGGGGGGGGGGCATTGGTTGTGGAAGAGAGAGGTGAGAGGGGGGGGCATTGGTTGTGGAAGAGAGAGGTGAGAGGGGGGGGGGGGGCATTGGTTGTGGAAGAGAGAGGTGAGAGGGGGGGGGGGGGGCATTGGTTGTGGAAGAGAGAGGTGAGAGGGGGGGGCATTGGTTGTGGAAGAGAGAGGTGAGAGGGGGGGGCATTGGTTGTGGAAGAGAGAGGGGGGGCATTGGTTGTGGAAGAGAGAGGTGGGGGCATTGGTTGTGGAAGAGAGAGGTGAGAGGGGGGGGGCATTGGTTGTGGAAGAGAGAGGTGAGAGGGGGGGGGGGCATTGGTTGTGGAAGAGAGAGGTGAGAGGGGGGGGGGGGGGGCATTGGTTGTGGAAGAGAGAGGTGAGAGGGGGGGGGCATTGGTTGTGGAAGAGAGAGGTGAGGGGGGGGGGGGGGGGGCATTGGTTGTGGAAGAGAGAGGTGAGGGGGGGGGGGCATTGGTTGTGGAAGAGAGAGGTGAGAGGGGGGGCATTGGTTGTGGAAGAGAGAGGTGAGGGGGGGGGCATTGATTGTGGAAGAGAGAGGTGAGAGGGGGGGGCATTGATTGTGGAAGAGAGAGGGGGGGGGGGGCATTGATTGTGGAAGAGAGAGGTGAGAGGGGGGGGGCATTGATTGTGGAAGAGAGAGGTGAGAGGGGGGCATTGATTGTGGAAGAGAGAGGTGAGAGGGGGGGCATTGATTGTGGAAGAGAGAGGTGAGAGGGGGGGGGGCATTGATTGTGGAAGAGAGAGGTGAGAGGGGGGGGGGCATTGATTGTGGAAGAGAGAGGTGAGAGGGGGGGGGGGCATTGATTGTGGAAGAGAGAGGTGAGAGGGGGGGGGCATTGATTGTGGAAGAGAGAGGTGAGAGGGGGGGGCATTGATTGTGGAAGAGAGAGGTGAGAGGGGGGGCATTGATTGTGGAAGAGAGAGGTGAGAGGGGGGGGGGGCATTGATTGTGGAAGAGAGAGGTGAGAGGGGGGGCATTGATTGTGGAAGAGAGAGGTGAGAGGGGGGGCATTGATTGTGGAAGAGAGAGGTGAGAGGGGGGGCATTGATTGTGGAAGAGAGAGGTGAGAGGGGGGGGGGCATTGATTGTGGAAGAGAGAGGTGAGAGGGGGGGCATTGATTGTGGAAGAGAGAGGTGAGAGGGGGGGCATTGATTGTGGAAGAGAGAGGTGAGAGGGGGGGCATTGATTGTGGAAGAGAGAGGTGAGAGGGGGGGGGGGGGGGCATTGATTGTGGAAGAGAGAGGTGAGAGGGGGGGGCATTGATTGTGGAAGAGAGAGGTGAGAGGGGGGGCATTGATTGTGGAAGAGAGAGAGGTGAGAGGGGGGCATTGATTGTGGAAGAGAGAGGTGAGAGGGGGGGCATTGATTGTGGAAGAGAGAGGTGAGAGGGGGGGGGGCATTGATTGTGGAAGAGAGAGGTGAGAGGGGGGGGCATTGATTGTGGAAGAGAGAGGTGAGAGGGGGGGGGGGCATTGATTGTGGAAGAGAGAGGTGAGAGGGGGGGGCATTGATTGTGGAAGAGAGAGGTGAGAGGGGGGGCATTGATTGTGGAAGAGAGAGGTGAGAGGGGGGGGGGGGGCATTGATTGTGGAAGAGAGAGGTGAGAGGGGGGGCATTGATTGTGGAAGAGAGAGGTGAGAGGGGGGGGCATTGATTGTGGAAGAGAGAGGTGAGAGGGGGGGGGAGAGAGGTGAGAGGGGGGGCATTGATTGTGGAAGAGAGAGGTGAGAGGGGGGGCATTGATTGTGGAAGAGAGAGGTGAGAGGGGGGGGCATTGGTTGTGGAAGAGAGAGGTGAGAGAGGTGAGAGGGGGGGGGGGGCATTGATTGTGGAAGAGAGAGGTGAGAGGGGGGGGGCATTGATTGTGGAAGAGAGAGGTGAGAGGGGGGGCATTGATTGTGGAAGAGAGAGGTGAGAGGGGGGGGGGGGGCATTGATTGTGGAAGAGAGAGGTGAGAGGGGGGGCATTGATTGTGGAAGAGAGGTGAGAGGGGGGGCATTGATTGTGGAAGAGAGAGGTGAGAGGGGGGGGCATTGATTGTGGAAGAGAGAGGTGAGAGGGGGGGGGGCATTGATTGTGGAAGAGAGAGGTGAGAGGGGGGGCATTGATTGTGGAAGAGAGAGGTGAGAGGGGGGGCATTGATTGTGGAAGAGAGAGGTGAGAGGGGGGGCATTGATTGTGGAAGAGAGAGGTGAGAGGGGGGGGGGGGCATTGATTGTGGAAGAGAGAGGTGAGAGGGGGGGCATTGATTGTGGAAGAGAGAGGTGAGAGGGGGGGCATTGATTGTGGAAGAGAGAGGTGAGAGGGGGGGCATTGATTGTGGAAGAGAGAGGTGAGAGGGGGGGGCATTGATTGTGGAAGAGAGAGGTGAGAGGGGGGGCATTGATTGTGGAAGAGAGAGGTGAGAGGGGGGGCATTGATTGTGGAAGAGAGAGGTGAGAGGGGGGGCATTGATTGTGGAAGAGAGAGGTGAGGGGGGGGCATTGATTGTGGAAGAGAGAGGTGAGAGGGGGGGCATTGATTGTGGAAGAGAGGGGTGGGGTGAGGGGGGGGGGGCATTGATTGTGGAAGAGAGAGGTGAGGTGAGGGGGGGGGGCATTGATTGTGGAAGAGGTGAGGTGAGGGGGGGGGGCATTGATTGTGGAAGAGAGAGGTGAGGGGGGGGCATTGATTGTGGAAGAGAGAGGTGAGGTGAGGGGGGGGGGGCATTTGATTGTGGAAGAGAGAGGTGAGGTGAGGGGGGGCATTGATTGTGGAAGAGAGAGGTGAGGTGAGGGGGGGGGGGGGCATTGGTTGTGGAAGAGAGGTGAGAGGGGGGAGGGGGGGGCATTGGTTGTGGAAGAGAGAGGTGAGAGGGGGGGGCATTGGTTGTGGAAGAGAGAGGTGAGAGGGGGGGGCATTGGTTGTGGAAGAGAGAGGTGAGAGGGGGGGGGGGCATTGGTTGTGGAAGAGAGAGGTGAGAGGGGGGGGGGGGGCATTGGTTGTGGAAGAGAGAGGTGAGAGGGGGGGGGCATTGGTTGTGGAAGAGAGAGGTGAGAGGGGGGGCATTGATTGTGGAAGAGAGGGGGGGGCATTGATTGTGGAAGTGAGAGGGGGGGCATTGATTGTGGAAGAGAGAGGGGGGGCATTGATTGTGGAAGAGAGAGGTGAGGCATTGATTGTGGAAGAGAGAGGTGAGAGGGGGGGGCATTGATTTTGGAAGAGAGAGGTGAGAGGGGGGGGGCATTGATTGTGGAAGAGAGAGGTGAGAGGGGGGGGGCATTGATTGTGGAAGAGAGAGGTGAGAGGGGGGGGCATTGATTGTGGAAGAGAGAGGTGAGAGGGGGGGGGCATTGATTGTGGAAGAGAGAGGTGAGAGGGGGGGGCATTGATTGTGGAAGAGAGGGGTGAGAGGGGAGCATTGATTGTAGAGGTGAGAGGGGGACAATGACTGTAGAAGAGAGGGGTGAGAGAGGGGACAATTACTACTGATAGGGGATAGTGGGGAGGGTTGCAGATAGAACAAGTTAAGGAGCGAGGTTTGGAGGGGAGGGGGGCAGCATTAATTGTTAGGACTTGAACATTTGGGGATGTTAGTAATTATAAATAGAAGTGCAGAGGATTGCAGTAGCAGAGGGGAGTGAGGTGAGGGGGAATAGCAGTAGCAGAGGGAATATTGGGGGTAAGAGAGATGTGATGGGGTAATGGTGAGTAAACAAGGTAATACATGGGGGTGACGTCATCCTGAGAAAGGTGATAACAGATTTGAGGTCTTGATCTCATTTTATGAAGGGCCACACACTGCCAGGGTCTAATGAAAGGTGAATGATTCAGCTGGGATTCTCCATAGAATATGAATGAGAGCACATGGCTTATAGAGGTGTTGATGGGCAGGAAAACCCTAAGGAACATGTCTGCAGCTTTGTACCAGACTCTCATATATTTAAACATTCCTTGTTATTGGTTAATTGTGTCTGAGCAGGTTAATATAATTTAAAGTGTTGGTTAACCCCAAAAAAAAAAAATACATTCTGATCCTATTCCCTTAAAACAATGCTTGTGCTGTGTAATCTGCCCCCCCCCTCTAAACTGTAAAAAAAAAAACCTGATCCTGCCACTTCCTGTGTCCACCTCCTCGGCACTGACCACGATAATCAGGGCTGCTGAGCCCAAACCACCGTGGTCAGAGTACGTCCCTTTGTCATCCGCAGCTGTCCTCTCTGCCCTCCTCTCTCCCCTCACCCCCTCCCTCCCTGCCTGTCAGCTCCGTGTTCTTTGTCTGCACCCCCCCCCCCAATCTCTGCCGCTATTAGTACAACTATAAAACGTTCAATGGTCACTGCCAGCCCCTATTATTATTATAGGCAGGCATATCGCACTGTGTACGTCCTTTTTTTTTTTTTTTTTTTCTAAAAACGAGGATTGTAAATACATTTTTAGAGCGATCTTCAGGGCGGTCATGTGACTCGCAGCTGCTTTACATCTCCGAGACGGGGCTTTTGCGGGAGGGGCTGAGCGGCCACATGACCACCAAGGCTGACGTCAGAGGAAGGTCTCAGCCCCTACTGCAATAGCCATGTATTGAAGCTGTAAAGCGGCCGCGAGTCACGTGATCCGCCTCAAGATCCCCTTAAAAAAGGTATTTACAATCCTCGTTTTTAGATGAGATGCTTGTCTATAATTTATCATTTTGAGTTAACAAACAGGCTATACATTGTACAGTTTTATTCTTAAATTTCCCTTCAACTGTGCAGTGCAAGGGCCTGTCTGCAATACAAATTGACAGTTTTTACGTTTGACATATTATATGGTTTTGGTAAATCTAAAGGAAAATTGTATAATGTATGGCCGGTCTTAGTCGTTTTGATATGTATGATCAAAATCTCTTTGTATTGGGAATTGTTCCTGTTGGCCAATCTGCCGGTATTCTGAATTAAATTTTTTTTTTTTTAAAGACTTTTTTTCCTAGTTTGTGTTATTGTTCACTTTCGCCTGAACACTTTGTGGTTTGTGTTTAACCATGTAGATGTCGTTTTGCTGACAACTCGTACTGTATTTTCAGGGAAGTTGTGTAGAAGTGTGGCAACTGACTTTGCATTACACAATTCAAGTGCGGGGTGATTTCTGATAGGGTAAGGGCAGGGCTTGACAAATTTGCTTTGTGCCCCTGTTCACATCGGCCACGATTCAACGTGATTTGAAAATTGCAGCCTATTGCCGGCAACGACACATCCCAATCGGTGCCATGCCAACTTTGCAGCACCTCACAGATTTCCAAAAGTAGTTCCTGCACTTCTTTTAGCGAGTTTCAATAGACATCTGTACATGAACCCCCACAGATGTCTTTCAAATCGCCCCTGATCTCGCACTGAAATGCGGGTTTGCAATCGTGTGAGTTTAGCTGAATCTAGGAGCCAGCTATAAAAGTTAGGAGCCAGTTTTTTAAATCGGCTGCCTGGCGCTCGGAACTGCATGCCCGGAATGTCGGGCAATACGAATTGCTCATGCCTGGTGCCAAACAAAAAAACCCCCGTAAATTAAAGAAAAAAACAAAACTCTTGTTTTCGGTTATCAGATTATGCAAATAACTTTTTTTCTCCTTTACTAAGGTGGGCTGATATGGCTGCCCTGATTCAGTGCCCTGATTATCGGTTCCCACAAATGAGCACTGTATGCCGCTCCAGCAGGCTACAAAGCCACAGCCTCCCTCACTGGCCAACCCAACCTCTTAGTCCGCTCATCCACGGGGGTGGGCCACATGGGGAGACTGAATCCAGACCGCTGCTGCAGTGTAGCTCAGGTGCCAGGATGCAATTTTCAGTTACCATGGCAACCTGGCGACTGGGGTTTGTCGAGCCTTGGACTAATGCTGAATTAAAATGCATTAAGTTAAAAAAACCTTGAGGCTTTAGAACCACTTTAAGTGACTTGAGGGGGAAGCAATGGTAATAGCTGTAATGATATAAGGTTCTGTGTACACGGACAATGTTTTCCTGCCTGTGAAATGCTCCTCAAGCGCAGGTTGACCGCTCCCATTTTCCTCAATGGTGCAGTGTGGATGACCGTTCTGAGCAGTTTGTGATTTGCTTTCTCTTGATGCAGAACATCCTACTGAAATGAGATTTACATTGAAGGAAAATGGGACCAAACACAGTCTTCTGCTGTACTTTGCATTTAATTGTGTGTGTTGGGGAATGTTCTCTACACACAAAAATGCACGTTGAAATTACCATGTCAGATAGAGGTGTGGAGATGACAAGAAATGATATATGTACAATGTGATTTGATGGAATTGGAATTTGTTCACATGTTTTTACCTTGAGTCCTTTTAATAAACATTTTTTTTCTGAGAAAAAAAAAAATTGTGTGTTTGGGAGCTGCTGCATTTGAATGCAAAAGTTCCCATTTTACAATAGTGGCGATGTACACTCCTCCCATATGCCTCCTCCCAACCCATATTATAATGTGGGCCAATGGGCATTTTAATAAAGATTAGATCCACCTTTTTTTCATCTTGTGGGCTCTAGTAGTATGACTGAGCAGTCCACTGTAGATGTATTAAATATTGAGAGATAGGTGGATGATTAAAGTAGACCTGTCTTGTGAAAAGGGTGTTTAAATTCTAGGTGTTTATGTAACAATAGGCAGTAGAAGGTACCATTGCATGGCCTCACTTACCAATCCACACCTCCAGGCTCCACGTGGTCTTCGGGGCTTGTGTTTAGTTTGTACATACTGACATTTCTGACGGTGGGAGATTTGGTGCCCTGTGTATCCCACAGTGCAGTGTACCTGGCTCTCAGGATTGAGTGGCGTGCCCAGCCGCCTGACTTGCAGAAAGGTTCTGGGCTGGATCTTTGACCATGGGAAAGGTGGAGGTTCATGGGTTAGTTTAGCCCTACAGATTTCTGCCATGTTCTCTTTTAGGCTACGCCTGCGTAAGGCTCTATTCTTTCCAGGGGTAAAAGCTCCCCAAACTTCTCCCTTCTTCATAATGGTCAGGGCCCTAAAGATCATTCACTGCTTCAGAAAATGATTTTCTCTTATGCTTTTTTAACCCACAGTTTATACAACTATTGGTTTCTAGGGTTCTAGAGTTTCCCCATTGTGACAGTCACAACATATTTAGTATGTCATTCTCCATGTTGATGAGAATTTGTGACGATGTTACACATGGTGGGATCCTTCAAGGAGAACATCTCCAATTAGTCTTGTCTGTAGAACTGTGGGCCTATGGGAATATTTGGGTCCAGAACTGATACAGAATCTGAATTACATCTGAGAGGATAGTTCAGTGATAACCTCGGAAAGTAACAGATGGAGAATTAAATTGATTGTAAACGATCATCTGGTAAAACAACCCATTCAGTTTTTTTTTTAATACAAACTATTTTATTGAATAAAGTAAAGAGTAATAACAGTAAGCATCAAGTACAGAAGGTGGTACAACGTTAGTAACAATTTATGCGATCATTAGTAGCAAAGTCTTTATAACAGCGATTGATGGTCAGAAGACCAAAAGGGAACAGTTGTATCAGCTTCATTCCGTATTGTCACATAGGTTCAAACAACCCATTCAATTTAAGGCCTCATGCACATAAGTTTTAAAAACCCCAGCGCTGCTACCAGGAAAAAACAGCGTTAAAAATGTGCCGCATTTAGCAGCGTTTTTTGGCGTTTTTACAGCTCAACGGCCTCTTCTGGACACACAAGTTGTCGTCTTTTTCTACTGCCCCTAAATGCTTATGCCTCCTAATGCCTCTGAAAGTTTGTGTGCATGGACACATAGGCTAACATGGAGGGGCATTTAGAGGCAGTTAAAAAAAAAAATGGCAGACGCCCCTAACAGCAGCTGTATAAATGTCCTGTGTGCATGAACCCTAAAAATTGAAAGGCAAACATTTGTGTATAGATATTAAAAGAAAAATTATAAATCCCCCCCCCCCCCTCTTTTTTTTATTTTTAATTAAGCGATTCACATTCCCTTTGCTCCCTCTGTTCTCAGCTGCATCAGGGCTGGGGGGGGGGGGGGGGGGGGGGGGGGGCGAGAAGCAACAGTACACTGATCAAGTCTGATCCTTGGAGGAGAGTAGCCTGAGTTCCCAGCACAGTTGGAGAACTGACCACAATGCGCTTTCCTGCTTTTGAGGGACTAACAGAAGCACCAGGGATTTCTCATAAAGAAAGCAAAAAAGAGAACCAGATCCTTTTTCATACAAGTACATGGTACAGCAGTCACAGTTTAGGAATTGGAAATGCTGGGGGAACAATCACTTTACTGTATAGAATCTGCTGGTTCAATAAAATGTGTCCCTGTTTATTTCTTCTGTTTGTGTGATCACATCAGTTGTAGGCTGCTCTATCTAGTCACGGTGCCATATTGAATGGTGGATTTCTCTGAAAGTTCCCTGGGGATATACATGGCACTTGCAAGCTCTAGCTTTAGGTGCTTTTCTTTCTAGTGCCCCCCCCCCCACCCCCATATGCAAACTAATAATATTTACGGGCAAGGGTTGTCCATTCTGCATTTCTTTGACATTTATTTCAGATTTTCATTTCTCAAGTTGCCCTTGGCTTCAAATGTCACAATTTTTTTTCCAGTTAAAGTGAATGAATCTACTTTTATTTGGTTTGAACAGGAACCAGTGGGGTTTAGGCTGATTTCTTCATTCCCCATCTGTCTTGGGAAGAATTTTGGAGCACAATGAACCCTCAGTTTAAATTGGCTATATATTTTTCTGGTGTGTCAAAACAAAAGGTCTTCAAAGTCTCTGTATATTTCCATTGTAAAGTAGAAAAGTCTGTCCCTTGCCAGCAGCTGCAGAGAAGGTCCCTTGCTCTTTGTGGGGAAGCAGCGGTCTTGTTGCAGAGGTCCGACATGTCCTCTACTGAGTTAGCGAAGTTCACACTCCATGCTGATTGAAAAGCTCTGACTTTGAAGGGGTGTGTCAGACCTCTTTAAAGAAACCACTGCTTCCAAACAGAGAGAATAGGGCCCACTCTGCTTCTGCTGGCAGAGGACATGGTATTCTCTTGAGGCCTCATTTACACAGGCGTTTTGGCCTGTCTGCATCAGATCTTAGTGTTTTCAGGCACCCGGGATGCATAGGTGCAGTGTCCAGCCCCGCTGCCAACAGCCTGTCAAACTATGACAAGCTGAAATACTTGGGTGCTGTACTGAGCTAATATGTTTAGGAATGTGTGCCCAAAATACAGAATTCTGTGTGCAGGGCAATACATCCCTGAAAGTATATGGCTCTAAATGTGAGTACTGCTCAGCAAAGTGTCCAGGTGCTGACAGGCCAGACTGCCAGTGTGCTGTGGCTGCTTTAGAAGGAAACATTGTAAAACTGTGCGCACCTTTTTTGTTTTGATGCGCCTGAAATGTATTTAGCCCATTTAAACTGGAGGTTCAATTGGACTTTTAGCCCCAGTTAACACTGATGCGACATGCGCTCCGACTTTGAGAGCACATGTTCCATGAGGAGTCACGCCCCATTTAGTGCAATGTAACCGTTCTAATAGGAGCGGCTTGAGTCGCTCTGACTTAGAAAAAGGATCCTGCACTACTTTTATTCTGACTTCTGTTAAAGAAGTCGTATGCAAGTCATCCCGAAGTCGCACTGGGATGTCGCGTTCGAAGTTGTGGTAGTGTGAACTGGGCCTAAAGTCCTGTCCTCTTGTACTCAGGGGTAGTCTTGGATAAACATTACATGTTGTACAAGTAGAGTGTAAACCCCAGATATGAACAACTACTTTACAGCATTTTGGTTCTTCAAATAAAAAAGTAGTAGTAGGAGGAATAATTATTTTAATTATGTCTTTTAAAGTGTACCCGTTTCATGATATAATGCATAAACCAGCAAAATAGCAATCACCATAAAGAACCTTTTATATACCATTGGTTGTGCAAGACAGCACCTAAGGAACATGGAGAAAATCTTGACCTTCTCCATGTCTGATCAGGGGCACCATGACATCAACTCATATTCAGTTTGATGTGACTTAAAAATTCTGACTAGCTGAAAACATCACAACATTCATTTCATTACAAACAGCATTACAACTGGATTGTGCACCTTTGGAGCATCCGGCTGTACTGTGGAATCTTGGTATGCCAGTAGCTCATCCAGTTTCATGCACGCTGACATCTGTTCACCAGATGTTGGCACCTGACATGCAATGAGAGAATTCATGGAATGGCTTGCAATCTGTAAACACTGCTACATCTCGCCAAAGTCATTTTTTTGGCTGATCCAGAACTAACCTCTGTCCACGCAGATCCAGAATCTGATACATCTGAGGTTAGACATTTCAGACATTGGCGGTATCCACTTCCTGGCCCTTTTTTTTTTTTATTTATTTTTTAAGCTTCTGCTGAGCCTACAACCCATTGTGTCCGAGGTGAAGAGGTTTTTACTTTATCGCAGTTTTTATGCATGTTGTCCAACTCCAAGCTGTATAAACTTGAATGCTTTTTGGATGTAAGCCTATCAGGTGATGTGTAATAAGGGCAGGTGTGGCCTAAGGAGATCAACACCTATATCAAGGTGTGAATAATTATTAGGCAGCTTATTTTTTTTTTCAGGCAAAATGGCCCAAAAAAGAGATTTAACTGACTTTGAAAAGTCAGCTAAAGTCTTTCAGAGGGATGCAGCACTCTTGAAATTGCTAAAATATTGGGGCGTGATTCTAAAACTATCAAACCTTTTGTTGCAAATAGTCAACGGGGTTGTAAGAAATGTGTTGAGAAATAAAGACACAAATTAACTGCCAAAGATTTGCTACCAGGAACACATTATCCTCTAGTGCTGTCATATTCAAGAACTGCAACCTACCTGGAGTGCCCAGAAGTACAAGGTGTTCTGTACTCAGAGGCATGGCCATGGTAAGGAAGGCAGAAACCTGACCACTACTGAACAAGAAAAGTTGAAACGTCAAAATTGGGCCAAGAAATATCTGAAGATTTTTCAAAGGTCTTATGGACTGATGAGATGAGAGTGACTGTTGACGGACCAGATGGATGGGTCTGGGACTGGATAAGTAATGGGCACAGAGCTTCACTTTGACTCAGACGCCAGCACGGTGGAGGTGGGGTACTGGCATGGGCTGGTATTATTAAAAATGAGCCAGTTTTTCAACCTTCATAAGGCACTACAGGTTGGATCTACTGTCAGTCTCAGACCAGTCCTTTGGCAGGAAGGTTTACAAGCACTGGTCCCACCCTGTAGTATGTTCTCGATTTATCCTCTCCAAGGTGCTGTCCTGAAAGGCGAAGGGAGAAAACCTTAGTTAGTTCTACGAGCCTCCCTAGGTTATTATGTATAGTTTATAATCATTGGGCTCGGTAATTTGTTCTTTAAGAGTCATACTAGACTCAAAGGGCCTGCTATGGTCAGATTAAAGTTGGATATGAAGCTGTGTGACTTTTGTGTCGGATCAGTGTAAACATAGCCTTAATTGGGAGGTTTTCACCAGGACAGAGTAAAAAAATCCACCATTGAAGTTTGTTAGTGGAACGGCAGGTGAGGCGAAACCTTACAGTAGTGAATAAGCTCCAAAATCTGAAGGATCATGTGTTTAAGGTCACCACATCCCTATTAATATATAAAAAAAAACACAGACCCCCCCTTGGGAAGTGGGATTTTAAAAGTGACCAAAAACAACAAATTAATATAAATTTTTTTTTTTAATTATTACAAAAAGTATAATATAATAAAAAAAAAAACGTTGATTAGAAAAAGATGTACAAAAGCATAAAGATGAAATGATTACGGTACATGTGACATCTCTGAACCCAATGTTTTTGGCTTGATTCCCTTTTTCAGGTTTTTCTTTCTTCTTCTTTTTTTTTTTTTTTTACAAACAGAGCAAAGTGTCTATCAAGAAAAAGTATATATCATTATAATGCTAATACATAAACATCAATATAAGGCATGAAAAGCACATCAGAGGCAATGCATATTGCGCATCGATAGTAAGGCCCCTTTCACACCGGGGCGTTTTTCATGCGGTGCAGCGCTAAAAATAGCGGCTGTTCACCGCATGAAAAAATCCGGCCCCTTTAACTCCAGTGTGAAAGCCAGTGGGCTTTCACACTGGAGCGGTGCGCTAGTAGGATGACAAAAAAAGCCCTGCTAGCAGCATCTTTGGAGCGGGATAGGAGCGGTGTGTTTCACCGCTCCTATACCGCTCCTTCCCATTGATTAGAATGGGACACCGCGGTGAAACCGCGGCAATACCGCCGCAAAGCGCTGCTACGGCGGCGCTCTGCGGGGGGTGTTTAACCCTTTTTCGGCCACTCGCGGGGGGTTAAACCGCACCGCGAGCGGCCGAAAACCGCCCCAGTGTGAAAGGGGCCTAACTGTAACTTGTGCATAGGTATAGGAACCCTTATGTCCCATGTAGCAGAGAGGCTGGAAGGATGAGACCCAATCTTAAATAGCCCCACAGAAAGTATGGATACCTCAACGAAGGTCCAAAAAAAGAAAAGGAAGGTCAGAAAAAACTCAGAGAATGCAGATACACATTATGCCAACTGTAAGACAGTGGGGTGGTCTATATGCTGTCCTGTCAATGTAGATCTTTCTCTGTAGGGAAGACCAAACAAGAATTTCACAAGTGTCTACAGGCATATTCCTGGTATGCAGAGATCAAGCCCAGATCTTCCAGTAGGCACACATGTTAGGGATGTACACGGGGGCAAATTTCCACAGATCAAATTTCTCATTCTCGATCGACTACATCCCAATACCTGGGGTGGAGACTGGAACAGATTGGTGCTCCAGCGTGAAACATGCTGGATAACGAGTCTGAATTCCACCCCCCCCCCCCCCCCGGCCTTAATGACATGGTGAGCTATCACCCCTTCTTAGAGAGTTTTCTTATCTGGGGGATGGGAAGAATAGGAATCTTGAAGACTTCATAGTCTGCTGCAACTAAAACCAAATCCTTTATTACCAATTTCTATTTTTGGTTTATAGTATAGGGCAACATGTGTGGTGTGCTGTTTGTTTGAATAATGCATCTGATAGGAAGCCTTATTAAGAATTTTCTTAATCTTTCATATCCTTTTTGCTACGTTTAATATTAAGAATTCTATTATTTATATACCCCCTTTCTCTCGTTTTGTTTTTCATCCTGTTCAGCATCTAATATAATATAACATGTTGTAATCATCCTCTTTTCTCCTCCTTTCTCTTCCTCCTTTTTACAGAATTTGACGATGAGAACCTAAATTTTCTGCCCCCCATTTTGGTTTTGAATTTCTCTCACCTGGCGCGCAAAGGGGGTGCTCTGTGCTGTTAGCACTGGGTCCCCCCTATTTGCACAGCTCTGACGTGATCAGGCTCTCCTTTGAGTCCCGCCCACTGTCGGAAGGCTGTGATGTTGCATTGATGTCCTTGGAGCCCAGGGCGCCGGCACGTTCATTTGGGGTGGTGTCCTGAGGACAGTTGGTCCGGGTCGGCCACGAGACCGCATGTGCAGTGACCTTTTTGTCACTGGGCATGCGCAATACATCCAATGCCATTGCACTAGGTGTATATCAGATCTCAAAGTGTCTCTTAAGAAAACATGTATATCATTATAATGGTAATACATAAACATCAATATAAGGATATAAAGAATGCCTGTAATCAGATCCGTCGCAGCTGTGTTTGCACGCCACGATGGATCTGATGACTGGCGTTCTTTTGAAACACTCCAGCGGTAAGATGGACATACAGGATATGGTTTGCTGTGTCTTCCTGATTTACTGAAACAACAACATACTCTTTACATCCCATACAGGTATACCTCCTAGGCAGGGGATTCATGTGAATTTTCCCAGCCATTTCTTTGGGACTGTTAAACAGAGGACATCTTCCTGTGTGGAATCTATGTATGTATTTTCCATCCAGATATTTATGCCCAGATATATCTGGTGTTGGATTCCAACTATGAGATATTGCTATACTTTGCTTTATATTTTAGATCAGTTCAGATCTGACCTTTTCTCTGTGGCTTTCCTTTTTTGGACCTTGGTTGAGATATCCATTCTTTCTGTGGGGCTATTTAAGACTGGATCTCATCCATCCAGCCTCTCTGCTACATGGGACATAAGGGTTCCTATACCTATGCAAAAGTTACGATACTATCAGTACGTGATATGCATTGCCTCTGATGTGCTTTTCATGCCTTATATTGATGTTTATGTATTATCATTATAATGATATATGTTTTCTTAAAGCGGAGTTCCAGTCCCCCAAACACTTTTTTTTTTTTTTTTAAAGACTCCTCTGTATTTGTCTAAAAATATGCATGACCATTTAGAACCTGTCATATGTGTTGTAGTTTTACTTTCTGTAAAAAAAGTTTATTACTAACCAGATCTCGGAAGCAGGCAGGTTCCATGTTAGCTGTGGGCATCTGAAATCCTCCTGTCTTCATTTCCAGGATTTTCGTGCAGCTGACTATCCAGCAGGCAGGTTCCAATCTCACACCTGCGCGGTGAAGCCACTGAGTTTTCTCTCTTCCCGACAGGTTGCCATAGCAATGGCGGCGTCAGCGGAAGTCCCTGTCCCGTTGCTATGGTGACCTGTCAATCATGACATATCGGACCCCTCCAGCTCAGCCCTCAGCTCTGATGCTGATACTAAGTCCGTCCTAGCCCCACCCACTTCCTTGCAAGCCACGCCCCTCCCGATCAGCTCTCCCTTCTACTAACAAATCTGGTACTGTTTTGAAGGCCGTCCCAGCCCCACCCACTGCCCTCTAAACCACGCCCCTCCCGCTCAGCCCTCTTGGACACAGATGGTATATGTTTGAAGTCCGTTCTAGCCCCACCGCCTTGCAAGCCACGCCCCTCCCGATTAGCCCTCCCATCAACAGAGCTGGTACTGTTTTGAAGGCCGTCCCAGCCCCACCCACTGCCCTGTAAACCGCTCAGCCCTCATGGCCACAAACACTGCTGCTATAGGTTTGAAGGCCGTCCTAGCCCCACCCACAAAAAAAGTGGCGAAATAACGCAAGGTTTCGTCACTAGGTTATTCGCAGGGGCTCCTGGGATACATGACGCTGCTACCCCAGGAGCCTTTGCGAATCGCCTAGTGACGTAATAGCCTAGGCGATCGGCTGTCGGAAGTGCTGCTGAAAAAGGCATTTCCAAACAAAAAAAAAAAGAACTTCCATTGGGAAAAGCATGCTCAAGGGGGATACCATTGAAAGTAAGTATAAAAAATGGGTGGAACTCCACTTTAAGAGACACTTTGCTCTGTTTGTAAAAAAAAAAAAAAAAAGTCAGAAACTTTGGGTTCATCAGAGATGTAACGTGTCTGTATATGTATTGTAATTTATTTAATCTTTATGCTTTTGTGCATCTTTGTCTAGTCGACAGTTTTTTTTATGATTATATTATACTTTTTGTAATAAAGAAAAAAACTTTTTTTATATTAATGTGTTGTTTTTGGTCACTTTTAAAATCCCACTTCCCAAGGGGGGTCTGTGTGTTGTGTGTGTTTTTTTTTTTTTTTTCATTTTTTTTTTTTTTTTTTTAAAACCTTACAGTAGTGACAGCAAAGGTTGGGTATTTCCCATACATTTTGGAATATTTGCTATTGCTTCCTGTTCTGTCATTTTAGGACTGGACAAGAGAGGAAGTCTTCCCCCAGGTAGAGGCAGTCATCAGTAAAAAAACAGAGAAACTCCTAAAGCCTCTTTCACACGGGGCTGTCCGTTTTAACTCCTCCGCTTGCTCAGCGGAGGAGTTAAACGGAGCGATCCCCGCCGAGCCGGACCTGTCGGAGAGTCCGCTCTCCTCTATGGGGGGATCGGATGATTACGGACCGCCTGTCCGTTTTCATCCAATCCGCCAGACGGATGGAAAATAGGACATCCATCCGTCTGGATTTTGCGGATCGGATGTCAGCGGACATGTCAGCGCTGACATCAGACGCTCCATAGAGACAATGGAGCGACCGTTCAGATCTGCCTGAAAAAAACTGACAGGCGGATCTGAACATGTGAAAGGGGCTTAACTGATTCCCTCTACAATTAAACATTTTGTTGGATTTCCCTCTCTAGGTTTTGTGGGCGAACAGGCCTCCTTATATCTGTCTTTAGCTGGTCATGTGGTATATATGAATGTTATCCTATGTTTAGGCTTGAAATAAAAAGAGGAAATGCATTGATTAAAATTATGATAAACTGCAATTTATTTTTCTTTTGGTAATCCAAATATTATGTCTTTATCAAGTAAAATTGCAAGAGGGTGTCCCGGCGCCAACTCCTATATTTAAATTTATTTATGAAGGCTGCAATCTAGAAAGTAAAGATACTGATTGTACGATTACTGATTAAGATTGTAATATAAATGGAGAATTGCGCCAATCACACAGTTATATTGTTATCATCTGAGCCCTGATTATGACGGGCTAATTTTGTTGCTACTGCTGTCAATTGCCGGTCCCTTTAGGGGTTCGGCTGGTTCTAGGTTATGTCAGATGGACAAGAAAAAAATATAAAATAAACTGCATAAACAATTTATATATAAAATAACAGCTTCCTGGTGACGCAGACACACATGCAAAACGCGTAGAGGCTGCTGGGTAACAATCAAGACGCTAAACTGGTCCACAGCACAAGCGGTCCTTTCTGAGATTTGAGGTCCTTATATACATGGCTGGAGAGGCTCGGTGCCGGCTTTGAGGGCACTATCATATGTGAGTGCAATAGTCCTCTTGTTTTTACTTGTTTTAATAAATTGTTTAAACATATTACGCTATGGGAGCATCTTTTTATTTTCCTTGAGAATGAAGGACGCTTCCTGTATTAAACTTATCCGGATCTTGTAAAGTGGAGATATAACAAGGAGAAGGAGTGGTTATCCGGCTAAATAAACCAAACGCTTATTACTCACCTATATCTGGTGAGTGGCCATTTTCTATGGTGGTGGATTCACAGGGTGATAAAGATATATTTTGAAAGCACTAATTACCAGTCACTGTACTAATTGGAACTTACCTGTTTTGGAGCTGCTGGAATGTCAGTGGTGGCAACGCATGAACTTTTTTATCACATAGTTTATGTTGATACACGATTGATTGGGGACTACACCTATATTGTTTGAAATTTCTTTTGCAGGATTTGGACTAAAAGGGTATTGCTTTGGGGGATTCTTTCGGGGGTTTTGTCTGGTTTTGGTTTGGTCTTTCAGTTTTTTTCACAGAATTGTGATACACGAATGAAAATATATATATATATATATATATATATATATATATATATATATATATATATATAATTTTTATTTTTTCTTCACAGAATTATGATATATGCGGATATATATATTTCCTCCACAGAATTGTGGGATTGTGTCTTTTCTCCAACAGCAATTGTGGTGAGGGGGGACACAAAGTTTTCTCTCCACAGGAAAAGTTTTTTTTCACAGGAATATTGACACAAAAAGTACAGGTTGTCTGACACATTTGTTTCCCTCTGTAGGATTGGGAGCTTTAGGATTGCAGGGGTCTTTATAGTGATTTTGTCACAAGGGTTTTTACTAGTAGATAATCACTTTCAGTTTATTTCACATTTACAGATAAGAATGTCTAGGGGTATATGATAAACTAAGGCTAATAGTATTTGTCACCACAATTCTCTTCTTTATTTTATATATAAATTGTTTATGTAGTTTTTATTTTATATATTTTTTTCTTGTCCACCTGACATAACCTAGAACCAGCCGAACACCTAAAGGGACCGGCAATTGACAGCAGTAGCAACAAAATTAGCCCGCCATAATCAGGGCTCCGATGATAACAATATAACTGTGTGATTGGCGCAATTCTCCATTTATATTACAATCTTTATCAAGTAAAGACTGTTTTCACTTCCACAAATGTAGCATTTGTATTGACTGCAGGGAAATGTTAAAGCTGAACTCCAGGCAGATGTAAAAGACACACATGAATGCAGCTCTGTAATCAGTTTTACATAGGTGATGGTAATAGTTTTACCTTTTCATTCTTTGTCCTTGTATGAAAACTTTCCCCCCTCATTGCTGTGTATTGCTTTCTCAGTAACCTTTTTGTGCAAACATTTACATGCGTACAGTATAGATGGCCCATATGCGCCAGTGCCACTGCATAGTGAATTTAGGGCCAAGGTATCCACAAAGAATGTGTAGGCAGCAGCGGCAAAAGCACAGGATGACCTTGTCTTTTGATCATCCAGAATGAGTGAAGGCCGAGGTCCATCTGTGCATGTGCTAGAGCTGCACAATTAATTGTCAAGAATCGTTATTATCGCGATCTTGACTAAAGTGTTTCACAATCCTTTCTATGCAAATAATTCTCTCTGCTCTTCTGAAGCCACAGCCTTCAAAAGAAAGAAAGGAAGGAAAAAAACTGGGCAGTCTGCCAAGAATCAAAACATTCTTTATCAGTTGAACTTAAGTCTAAACATTGTAACAATTTGTCAATGGAATAGACTGTGTGTAAGTGCCGGTTCACACTACAACAACTTGGGATCCGTCTTGTCAGACCTCAAGTTGCCCAAAGTCGCAGGACATAAGAAATTCCATTGAAGTGAACGAGAGCCATCTTAATGTACACTACTAAAGTTGCTCCGACTTCAGAAAAATTTCTGTACTGCTTCAAGGTGACTTCTAGGCAACTTGTACTCATAGATTTCAATGGAAGTTGCCTCAAAGTTGGATCTCCAACTATATTGAAGCAACTTTACAGGAAAAAGAAAATAATTTACACAGGTACTTCCCACGTTTACCCAGGCAACCCCCTCCCTCCCACGGAGCTGATTATTCTGTGATTGGCCACAGCCAAAGTCACCTGCCTGGAGGCAACTTTAAGTCGCGTTGCAAGTTGCGTAAAGTCGTGCCGAAGTCCCCTCCAAATCGCCTTGCAAAGTCGCACTGTAAGTCGGGTTGCCCCTGTGTGAACTGAGCCTAAGTGAAAAAAGTTTAACCACTTAAACACTAAACCTTTTTCTGACATTTGTTGGTTTCAAGTTAAAATCATTTATTTTTTTGCTAGAAAATTGTAGAACCCCCAAACATATATAATTTTTTAGTAGATGTTGCAATATTTTATGTGACACTGTATTTGCGCAGCGGCTTTTTAAATGCAATTTCTTTGGAAAAAATTACTTTAATGAATAAAAAAAAACTAACCAGTAAAGTTAGCCCATTTTTGTATAATGTGAAAGTTTTTAGATCGCGAGAATCGCGATCTTTTTATCCTAAGCAAAAAAAAAATTGTGATTCTCATTTTGGCCAGAATCATGCAGCTCTAGCATGCGCCACTGCTGACTACACATTGATGTGTACATCTCAACATGAATGATTCATTCACTCAGCGGCAGGCTGAAGTCACTCTGCACTGCCGCCGTGTAAACGACTCATTCAGACTGAGAGATGTAAATAACAATTTGTAGGCAGTGGTGCATGCACTGAAAGACTTTACATAGTATGCATCTCAAGCCTTACAGACATGCAGTGCTCAGCATAAATTAGTATACCTAACAACAGATTTGTCAGAAAACCTTCACTTTTCCTTTCAGAATCAACATTTTTCTATGGGAAACTATACTACAAAATACTGCCACAAATGCAGGCCATTAATTGCAACAAAGATTTGTTAATTTGCACATGCAAAGTATCAGGGTGGATTTGATTTAAACCCCTAGTAAAAAGGCTGCATTTAAATCAACCTGATTTAAATCATTATTTTTAAAGAACAACTGTCTTTAGACAGACGTCCAGGCCGTCCGTGGTAGTTAACACCTCGACAGGAGCGTCTTCTGATAAGAAGGGTTTATAAAAATCACCATGCAAGTTCACTGCATTTAGCTAGAAATGTAGAAAGCCAAACTGGGGTGATTCTTTCCCGTGACAAAATACAGCATACACTGCAGAGGAATGGCATGCATGGGTGTCGTCCACGAAGGAACCCTCTCCTAAAGCCCATGCCCAAAAAAGCCCACCTAGAATTTGCCAGGGCCCATGCTGAAAAAAAAATGTCTACTGGGATTCTTTACTCTGGAGTGATGAGACCAAGATAAATGTTTTGGAACTGATGGCTTCAACACTGTATATGACATCGCAAAGCTGAGGAGTACAAAGAAAAACGTATGGTGCCTACAGTGAAACATGATGGTGGCAGTGTCCTTCTGTGGGGCTGCATGAGAGCTGCAGGTGTCGGGGTACTGCATTTCATTGATGGTATCATAAATTCACATATGTACTGCTCTATATTGAAAGAGATGATGCTACCATCACTCCGTTCCCTTGGTCATTGTGCACTTTTCTAACATGACAATGATCCAAAACACATCTAAGGCCACTGTTGCTTTTCTGAAGAACAGGGTGAAGGTGATTCTGTGGCCAAGTTCCTGATCTGAACCCAATCGAACACCTACGGGAAATTCTGAAGAGACAAGTTGAGTATCGCTCTAAAAGAGGTCATCCTTGAAGAATGGAAAAAGATAAATGTTGCACTGTCGCCAACTTGTTCATCCCATGCCTAGAAGACTTGATGCTGATCTTTTTAATCATGGAGGTCATACAAAATACTAGATGGAGTAGTTTTTGTTGTGGTGCGTATTCATTTTTGTAATCCAAGTTACTTTCATGTAATGAGCTAAAGAAATGTTCTTTAAAACTGAGTTTTGTCAAAATTTTGCAAATTGTTCTCGTGTTCGTTGATTTTTATTTAAATCTTACTTTTCAAAAGGGGTGTACTCATTTTATGCTGAACACTATAAGATCATGTATAGTATGGAGCACCTTTTTACATTGAATTTTGCTGATCGTATATAGCTGTGTGCATGGGGCCAGAAAGATTCTCTCTGCAGGTTTTCTTGTCCAAGGAACTGGACACGCTTGCAAAGCAATGTGGCCATTACCACATCTTCATAAACTGTTCCGTGGGCATATTTATTTAAATCGGGTGGATTCTGGGTGACTAACTTCACCATCCTGAATCCCATCCACCATCATTGCTAATGTCCCAATAGGACATGGATGATACGTCTATAGACATAGGGAGCCTTGATAATCCCTGCTTCAAGCTGCTGGATGTAGCTCCATTATAGTTTCAAAATGATTACATAGCTGCTTTTTATAGAAATGATTTCAGCCCAAATAAGTAAGGATTTGAAGTCGTTTGTTTATCTTGTGATATGGGGAATAGAATTCTTAGAGGAAAAAATGTAAAGCATCCTGAAGTTGAGCTTTAAGTATATATTTTTAATTGCAGGCAGTGTACCTGAATTTTATTTGGTATCAACCTCCCTTGCAGTCCTGTATAATAAAGCTCAGAGTGGGAGGGAGAGCACAAGGAATCAGTTGGGTATTCTGCAGCTCTCATATGCTGACAAGAGGCATGCCGATATGAGAAAAGAGCATAGTGACAGAGAGATGAGCTCATCAGCCTGTCACTTCTCCTTTTTATTGTCCAGTCACAGGCTGGGGAAGGAACAATATCTTTAGGTGTTTAAGACTGCATCCACACCTGAGCGTTTTTAACTCCTAAAACGCCCAACAAGCAAAATCCTATTCATTTCAATGGCACCTGTTCACATCTGAGCGTTTTGTCACCTGAAGCATAACACCTGAAAAACGCCCTAAGCTCAAAAAAAAGAACATGAGCGTCTTTGTGGCAGATTACAGGCGTTTTTCTGCTTTTTACATTGGTGACCTGAGCAAAATCGTGACGAAACGCGCAGGTGTGAATGCACCACATTCACCACATCCCCCCTTTTCTTCTTACCCCCTGCTTACTGAGTTGCAGGCCATGCATAATTCAAGTACTCACCCACCCATTGGATCCTGCTGAGATCTTCTTCTTTGCTGTCATTGTTTGGGTCTCAAGCCGGCAAATTGAGTGACGTCATCGGGAAGCTGATGTCTCTTCTGGGGACAGCAAGTGGGCCTCCTGATGATGCCCTGCTTGACATGCCTCTTCCTCCTTTTGTAATTGAAAGACTAAACCTCCTGGGATGCACAGTGCATGCCATTCGCCTAGATGAGTAATAAATATTGGGGAGCAGGATCATAAAACTCTTCAGGTTGAAGATTCCCTTTTAACTGCGGCAGAATAAAATTTCTTGCCCTGCCAAACAGTGTTTTTTCTGCATGTCATGGGTTTGTATCTCAGTACTGGATGGACAGAATTAGAATTCTTTTGGCAGAAATGCCTCTGTTGTGTATTTCACAATACTATATAGCTGTTTCCCTGAAGTTAAGATTTAAAGAAGAAAACCCCCTCTGGGCTGTTAGTCATTTTCTCTCAATAACCCATATTCTACCTTCAGAGAAAATATGTTTTCCTATCATAAACTGACCCAGGTGTGTGCCTCTTGATTCAATGTGTCTGATGGAGGAACCCCTCTTCTGGCCCAAATAACGTTTTTTTCCCTTTCGGGTGTTCAGTGCAGTATGGAGAATGGGAGTCCAACAGTAGTATGTCCATCAGATCTTGTGGCCCCAACTCTGGCACTCAGTGATGTGACTAAACCGTCAGCACTGTCATTGGACTGTAAAGGTAGTGATGGTTTCCAAATGTTTCCTCTCGCACATTCCAATGACAGAAGAATTCAGTATAACTTCCTGTTGTGCATGCTTATACTATCTAAAGAATGTCATAAATTAGCAGCATATTCCACAGGGAAAAATGAGTTGAAGTTTGTTTAAAATGTACAGCTGTTGAATTTCATGAAGTAGATAAAGTCAGAAGTCCCTTTTTTGTAGTGGCAAATTGACTTAAAGTGGTAGTAAGGGCTAACTCTAACTGTTCTTAAAGAGGAAGTAAACCCAGATGGGTTTTACTTCCTCTTTATTTCCCTGCAAAGGTAAAGCATAATGGACTACTATGCATCACCTAGTAGCCCATTAATCTGTCACTTACCTGAAACCGAAGCCTGCGATGTCACAGTTGTCCCCACTAGCAGCGAGCCTCCATCTTCACCCCTCTTCCTTCCGGGGCCGCGAACTCCGGCTCTGTGACTGGCCGGAGTTGCTTGGCGTCGCGCATGCGCACGGGAGCCACCAGTCATGGCATGACCCTTATTAGAAATGGCACGATCTGCCCTTTCTAAAGTACGCATGTGCCATAGACATCGGCACACGGCTTTTGTAAATATGTCCTAACCCGTGGAGGTTTAGGAGATATTTCCAGCACCTACAGGTAAGCCTTAATATAGGCTTACCTGTAGGTTAAAGTGGTTGTACAGGGTGTTCCTTTACCCCTCCTTACACCTATGCTGCATAAAAAAAGATCTACGTACTTGCTGTTTTTTTTTTTTTTTTTTAATCATTTGCCTCGGCATGGAAAGCAGGAAGTACCTGAAGAAATGCAAAATTAAAGATTAAAACAAGTAAATACAATATACTATCTATTTACTAATACTAGCAGTATAAGGATTAAAAATAGTTTGTGTTGTTTGAGATTGAAGTTCCTATTTAATACTGGTTATGACTCAGGCTCTGTACAGCTAAAACACATCCACTATGTATTGAATTGTTGCAGTGTATGCTCCTGGATTTTAAAGATATGTTTCTATTTTGGATGAACATGCAGCCTGGGCACCCAACAACACTTGCCTGAATGAAAAGGTGAAATGGTTGGGCAGCATTAAAGGAGAAGTATAGACAAAGCTTGTTTGGCTGTACTTCTATGGATCACAGGAATGCAATTTGATTTGCACTCCTGTGACCCATTTTCAAGTCCACTCTGAACGTCACAGAAGTTGGTCCAGGCACCACGTCATCACTACAATGGAGTCTGGCTCTCTGCTCGGGCAGCTGTCAGAACCGAGTGATTGGCCTATTGATTAAGCAACAGGTATCTGCGGCTATCCTCTTTCTACCATCTCAGGAACATTGGAAGAATCAAACATCTGATTTCAGTAAAGGATGTGGTAAGATTGATCCATGTGTGCTACACCCTTTACGTTGGTCTCCCTGAGAGAGAACTACATCACTTGCATCTGGTACAGGATGCACCAACCAGGCTACTCTCTGACCAGCCCTGTCACTGCCACATCCCACCAAATCTTCACTCCCTACACAGGCTTTCATTCAAATGGAGGACCTAATTTACAATTGGCCTTCTTTATAAACCCCTAAATAGCTTGGGTCCCTCCCATCTGACTGAACCTCTGCTTTACCATTCTCCTACACTCTGCTCCTCTGAGAATGGAAAATTACGACACCCATTACAGTCATCTTAAAATCTTTTGGATCTCTTACACTCTGTCATGCAACACCCACAGTATGAAACGTCCTGCTATCTAATGCCCAGCTAGCATCTTCTCTGGTCGTTTTTCTGAAAATGGTCTCAAGATATATCTGCTCATTCAGGGTTATAGCAATACCTGACAAATCCTCTTCAACAACCCCAATACCAATTTGATAAGTGCTTCAAGTCCCTGAGTGGAAAAATCGCTTTGGAAATATTATTTTGTATTTTGCAGGCATCTCTGGGTTTCTGTGGTAACCAGGCCACAATAGAGGTACCATGTCGCTGTTTATTGGTATTTCAAGCAGGTAGAGGGAAAGGCAGGTTTGTTTTACATAAACACTCATTCGTCTCAATGTCTGTAATGTTCACATTTAAATTGTTACTAAAGGTATTTTATTTTTTATTTTATTTTACTAAAATAATACATTTATACTCGCCTGCTCTGAGCAATAATTTAGGACACAGCGCCCTAAACCTCCCCTTCTGGGGTCACTCGACAATCTTGGCTCCTCCTCTTCTCCGTTTGCCCCCATAGCAAGCCACTAAATTTGGGCTCCATAGACACATACAGCGGGGCTTAGTACTGCCCCCCACTTCCTCCACATTGCATTTGATTGACATTTGGCTCCTGCTGCTACCCCGAGTCCCTGTGTGAAGAGGAAGAGAGGGGAGAAGAGATGCAGCCGTACACAGCGATGGATCTCTTCTCCCCTCTTTCTCTTCACACAGGGAAGGGGGAGGACAGAAACTTCTATAAAACCTTCTTTTTTATTTATTTTTTACCTTTAATGCAAGAAATGCATTAAGGTAAAAAAAAAAAATGTTTTAAATTAGTGTTGGTTTGCAGTACAATACAGTACTACTATCAGATTTTAATTTTCAAGGAAAGTGCTAGCTGCAGTTAGAGCTCTGATACTGGAACTCAATGGCAGAAGGGCGGTAGGGAAAGACTGAGCAATCCTCCCTACTGTGAGAGCGCTCAGTACTAGTAGTCGGATATCTTCCTGATGAATCTGTTTTCATTTCAGACTCAACAGGTGCTGAAACCACACGAGAGTGAAAAATTTGAGGCTCTCACAGCAACTGTGTACGGGGAAAGGGGGACATCTGGGCAGAGCTCTGGCGCCAGTTATGATCTGTGAGTGGGGAAGTTTGGCACAGGGAAAGCCGATTTAGCCGACTGATCACACCAGCTGGGGCCAGTCCATTTGCTTTGTTGCTTTCCTGATATGCAGGACCCTTGCATATCCCTTTAAAGTGAAACTTCAGATAAATTGCTGAGAACCAACCATTCTCCCATTTAGGGCTTCTGTATACATTCCAAGGATGCAGATCTTTCTAACATTAAAGAAGATTTTCTAAGTGTGGCATTTTATACAGTTATGTTGGTCCAGCTTGGACAAATGTAACTCTGCATATATACGATACCCGTGGTATCCCTCTAGAAGCTGGAACTCGCTGTATAGGTTTCCTACTTCAATGATCTCCATTAGTTTCGGTGTCTTGTGCCAAGTGGCTGCCCTACAGCATTCTAAACACAGGAAGTTGGCAGTTCAGCATGGGCGCCATTTCGAGAATGATTTGCTTTTTTCTGAGTGAATGCAAAGCATTCTCTGATTGGACAAGGTGTACGTGGTGATGTCACCACCCCACCTCCTCCACCTTGTCCAACCGGTACTTTACATTATAAGGAAGACAGTACAGTTACAATTCAATAGGAGGGTTAAGCTAGTCATAATTGGATTTAAATTTGGTTGGATGAATTTCGATCCATGTTTGAGCAGGGTCATTGTACAGAAGTTAATCTACTGGTCAACTTTTGTACAACCTCCCTGTTGGAGAATTAATGCTTTATCAGTGCTGCCGGCTAGAGCTGCACGATTAATCGCCAATTGTTATCGCAATTTTTTCCCCGTTGCGATCTTGTCTAAAGTGTTTCAAGATTCTGTCTATGCAAAGAATTCTCTCTGCTCTTCTGAAGCCACAGCCTTCAAAAGAAAGAAAGGAAAAAACTGGGCAGTCTGCTAAGAATCCGAAAATTCTTTGAGTTGAACTTAAGTCTAAACATTGTAACAATTTTGTCAAGGGAATAGACTTCCTGTGTAAGTGAGGGAAGTTTAAAGGGGTTGTGAAGGTTCGGTTTTCACCTTAATGCATCCTAGACATACACTCTGTGTCTATGGACGCAGAGTGTATGAGACGGGAGTGCACCCACAAGGTAACCCCCTCGGGAGAGAGCTTCCCGAGGGGGTTAGTTATTGCGGGGAGGGAGGGTTAGTTATTGCCGAGAGAGCTGCCGTGGGACCCCAGAACAGCAGGATAGGGGCCACTCTGTGCAAAACAAGCTGCACAGTGGAGGTAAGGGACATGTTTGTTATTTTTTTTTAAATAAAAAATTCACCTTTACAACCCCCCCCCCCCCCCCCCTTTTAACGACTTAAACACTAAACCTTTTTCTGACATTTGTTGGCTTCAAGTTAAAATCATTTTCTTTTTGCTAGAAAATTACTTAACCCCCAAACATTATATATATTTTTTTTAGTAGACATCCTAGAGAATAAAATGGTGGTTGTTGCAATATTTTTAGTCACACTGTATTTGCGCAGTGGTCTTTCAAATGCAATTTTTTGGGGGAAAAAAATTACTTTAATGAATTAAAAAGAAAAAAAACAGTAAATTTAGCCCAATTTTTTTGTATAATGTGAAAAATTAAGTCGCAAGAATCGTGATCTTTTTATTCTAAGCTAAAAAAAATGTGATTCTCATTTTGTCCAGAATCGTGCAGCTCTAATGCCGGCTATAGGGCACTGGCCAGGGGTAGCCCCCCTGTCGGAACACAATCATAGCTCAGCAGAGGGAGATCGCTGTACTAACATCGCATAGCTCCTTCCAAACTTTTCTGTTTTTTTTTTTTTTTTAAGCACGTGGGATTGAATGAAAAAAAAAAAAACTGCTAGTGTGTACCGAGCTTTTTGTGGGCCCTGGTCAAGAGAGCTTACGTCCTCATAGATCCCACTGTATTTTTAATGCCCAGGATAAGAGGCAGATCTCTCGCCATCTATTGATCTAGGTGAGACACTGGTCTTTGTACCAGCAGTCTTTGTCATCTTTATAGAATCGGAGTGTGTTTTGTTTGTTTATTCTGACCTTAACCCACTGTGAAGGACAGCAGAGCTAATCAGTATGCTGTAGCTAGCCAGAAGCAGGATAAGACCCTCTCAGGGTAAAGTGTTGCCTGGACCCTTATCTGAGAGGATATGTGCTCTGGGAAGGCAGGAGAAGGGAGGTCAGCGGTGTTTCTCTAGCAGAGGAAATGTATCCTTCACAGCCACTCTTATCAATAGCTGTCCTCATTTTGTTGCAGTCAATGACTCCTTTGATGTCTGTGAGCTGGGCCCAAATGTAGATAACTGTTCATTGAACTGTGCAAGGCTTGCATCATGTGCGGGGTTCTGGGGGTATTGCACTATGCTGATATTGCAGAATTTCAGGCTGTTTCATGGTATTTGCATTGTGTTTTTTTTTATATTTTGATAATTGTGAGTCGTTGTTTTTGCCTTGGTATCATGGGGTCTCAGGCAGAGGGGACAGACTGTCTGGAGGGAATGCGGCTTCTGTTCCACGCTAATTGGCACTTTTGTGTCAACAGTTTGCTCAATATTCTCCTCCTGGAAGCTTACAAGTTGGGGCAGATTTCTGCATCTACTTAACAGGGATCTTTTGGCCCGACTTTTATTTACCTGTGGAAGTTTTCATGAGCAAAAGGCACAGCTGGCAGACACTTTACTGCCTGCAGATGGGATGCTGGTTGTCCCACGGCTTTGAATCCTTGCAAGGCGTTTGTTATCCTTCATACTTAAATGTTGTTTTGATCCTTCCTGACATCCTTTTTGGCTTGTGGTTTGCCAAATGTTTATTGCACACAGTGAATGAAATTCTGATTATAGGTCACAACCTAAAATTAACGAAGATTATTAAAATTGTGTTTGTATTGGAGTGTAATGAAGGGATAGAATTGCTTTCTGTATCATTAGGGCTGACCTGATAGACTGCTGCTCTTTGGGGCACTTGAGGTCCACTCACTCCTTTAGGCTTCATGTACACGGGATGTTTTTGCAACCTCTCCTGAACGATTTAACTTGACAGTAACCCGTGTTTAAAACGTCTGTTTTGCCGCGTTTGCGTGTAGAAGTAGAGCTGCACGATTCTGGCCAAAATGAGAATCACAATTTTTTTGCTTAAAATAAAAAGATCACGATTCTCGTGACGTAAAATCTTTCACATTATACAAAAAAAAAAAAAAGGGCTAACTTTACTGGTTGTGTTTTTTTTTATTTTTATATATTTTTTTTTAATTCATTTAAGTAATTAAAAAAAAAAAAAATTGCATTTGAAAGAGCGCTGCGCAAATACAGTGTGACATAAAATATTGCAACAACCACCATTTTATTCTCTAGGGGTCTACTAAAAAATATATATAATGTTTGGGGGTTCTAAGTAATTTTCTAGCAAAAAAAATATTATTTAAACTTGAAACCAACAAATATCAGAAAAAGGTTTAGTTTTTCCACTTGCACACAGTCTATTCCATTGACAAATTGTTACAATGTTTATACTTGAAGAGGGAGTCCGGGCAAACCTTTTTTTTAATTTTTTTTTTAAAGTCAGCAGCTACAAATACTGCAGCTGCTGGCTTTTAAAATATGGACACTTACCCGTCCAGCGCGCCCGCAATGTCGGCACCTGAAAGCCGATCTGTCGGTCGTCTCTCGGGTGCTGCCGCCGCCATCTTTGGTGTGGGAATCAGGAAGTAAAGCCTTGCAGCTTCACTTCCCGGTTCCCTACTGCACATGTGCGAGTCGCGCTGCACAATAAGGACGCTCCCTGCTGTCTCTGGGATCCGTGTGTTTCCCAGCAGACAGTGGAGGGATAACAGAAAGTGGCGTAAATACCCACAGATTCTGCGGCTATCTACGCCCGGAAGTGGGTGCAGATACCCAGATACCTGTATTATACAGGTATCTGTACCCCCCTCCCCCTGAAAGGTGCCAATTGTGGAGTGGAGCTCCTCTTTAAGTTCAACTGATAAAGAATGTTGTGATTCTTGGCAGATTGCCCAGTTTTTCTCTTCCTTTCTTTTGAGGGCTGTGGCTTCAGAAGAGCAGAGAGAATTCTTTGCATAGAAAGAATTGTGAAACACTTTAGTCCAGGGGTCTTCAAACTATGGCCCTCCAGTTGTTCAGGAACTACAATTCCCATAATGCCTTGTCATGTCTGTGAATGTCAGAGTTTTACAATGCCTCATGGGATGTGTAGTTCTGCAACAGCTGGAGGGCCATAGTTTGAGGATCCCTGCTTTAGTCGATTCTTGACGATTAATTGCGCAGCCCTATTTAGAAGCATTTAAAAAATATTTAAAGGGGAGTTCCACCCGCACCAAAAATATTAAAAGTCAGCAGCTACAAATACTGCAGCTGCTGACTTTTAATAATCGGACACAGGGTCCAGCGATGCGGGGGATCGAAGCTCCGAGAGCCCCCCCGATCCGCTCGGCTGCGCCGGCATTGCAACTGTGGGCACCCGGCTATGGCTTCACAGCCGGGCACCCACTGCGCATGCGCGAGTCGCGCTGCGCGTCTTTATTTGTCCCTGTTGTGTCCTGGGAACTGTGTGTTTTCCAAGACCCAACGGGAACCCTCAAAAATGGGCGGGCATCCTCCGATATGGGCGGGGCAGATACCTATATTATACAGGTATCTGCACCCCCCCCCTGAAAGGTGCCAATTGTGGCACCGGAGGGGGGGAGAAATCCGATAAGCGGAAGTTCCACTTTAGGGTGGAACTCCGCTTTAATATTATAAATAATATACTGCATAATTCAAAACATACTTTTTATTCTTTCTTTTTTTTCCCCTTTCCAATATATCCAGTGACTCTGACATTGAATCCCCTTTCTCTTCCAGGATGACCATGCTGAATGGCCTGCAGTAAATTCACTACAGCGTTGTCACTGAGGCTTTTCATGGTTAGGGAGAGTGGATGAGCTGAAGATAACGTTATAAAAACATCAGTAGCTTTGCAGTGAGTTTTTCAAAGTTTTTGCAATAGCGTTTATTGGCGTTTTTTTTTTCCTTTCAATGGAGTAAAAAGTCAAACGCAGGTGAGATGCGTTTTTGAGCATTTATTGGCGTTTATCAGTGTTTTTTTTTACTTTTGGAGCGTTTTTACAGCTGAAAAACTCCTCTCAGAACCCACTCTTTTTTTTTTTTTTTTTTTTTTACGCCAACAAAACGCCCCAGCCAAAAACTGCTGATAACAGCCCAATGCCCCGTAAACACGACCCGAAAATCGGACGACAGATCGTCCGTGTTTTTTTATTTTCTTTTATTTTTTACCTGCTAGTCGTATATTAAACCTGAAGAGTTTACTAAAGTTATGAAAATTCTTGTACGACAAAATAAAACATCGGCACTAATGTCATGTGTTGTAGTGTATATGTATTGTATTTTCATACATTTTCATGTATTTACATTGTATTTTCGGACAACTGTACTAAAGTGTATGTAAACCCACTACCATCATTTGCAAGATATTAACATAGTTAATATCTATAATGATATACATGCCTCCTGCATGTATCGTTTTGTTTTATTACTCACCCCCTCAGCTGTAATTTGCCCCGTAATATCGCCAAATTGGTGGGCGTTTCTCATTCCCGGCGCTCTGTGGGTGGAGTCGTGACATCAGAGAACTCCCCTGCCCACCACAACACTCCACTGGTCTGCCGAAAACAGTCCCCTCGGTGGATAATGTCCCCCTTGTACTGCGCAGGCTTAGCGCTTGCGCAGTACGAAGAAGGGAGCCGCCGAAAATAGCCAAACTTAAAGAGCTTTGAGTGAGTTGAAGACTGCGCCTGCACAATGAGCAGGACATTGTGCCCAACGCTTCCGCACGCTCCCGAGGCATACTGTGGAAGGAGTGGGTGTATTATTGTGATATCAAGAGTATCACGAGCATCGTGAGCGTGTGGCATTATTGGAAATGTATATGTTGTAAATGTATCCCTGTAGGCATTGTGTGGTGTAGGGGTTAACATATAAGCATGCCCCATGCAGAGTATCGGGAGCGTGTGGCATTGTCTGGTATGGAGAGCGCAGGCGCGGTGTGCATGTGACTGACAGCTGTGTATGTAAAGGCAGCCAATCCTGGGAGAGCTGGAGGGGAGGGGGATGTGAATTGTGAACTTTTTACACAGTATGTGCCTGTCTCAGGCTAGTGCACGAGATATGTAAATCACCTGTCACTCACCACAAGGTGGAGTTTTTGACAAAGTTTTCGGGACTCTGTGTGGCAAGACTGGGCTCAATCCACTTGCATCCACTTTAAATGCACACTGGACGTTTTTGAACATTTTACAGCAGCTGTTTTTGGCTTCAGATGTTTGTGGCGGTCCGGAAGTGGTTAACGTGAGTAGCGCCCACATATGAAAACGGTGTTCAAACCACACACGTGGAGTATCGCCGCGAGAGCAATAATTCTAGTCCTATACTTCCTCTGTAACTCAAAACATGCAACCTGTAGAATTTTTAAAATGTCGCCATTCCACGTGCAGGCGCAATTTTGAAGCATGACATGTTGGGTATCAATTTACTCGACGTAACTTTATCTTTCACATTATAAAAAAAAAAGTGCTAACTTTACTGTTGTCTTATTTTTTAATTTAAAAAAGTGTATTTTTTTTCCCAAAAAAGTGCGCTTGTAAGACAGGTGCGCAAATACGTTGTGACTGAAAGTATTGCAACGACCGCCATTTTATTCTCATGGGTGATAGAAAAAAAATGTATAATGTTTGGAGGTTCCAAGTAATTTTCTAGCAAAAAAAAAAGTTTTTAACTTGTAAACAACAAATCTCAGAAAGAAGCTCTTTATCCTTCATATTTCATTTTAAAGCAGAGCTGTGCTTTGTACAGTCAGGGCCTAAATTTCTTTGCCTTAAAGTTCCCTAAAGCAGTTTTCTACATCTTTCCTTTAGTCCGCCATTGTTTTTTACTTCACATTCTTCCTACAGTTCAGTAAACCAAGATATGCCTATATACAGTAGTTCTGAACAGCAAACCGACACGATATGCTGTGATGATAGGAAAGGCCCTTTTGTGAATGTGTGGGTTGCAGACCTAATCCTTTGTGACAATTCTGATAAATATTTTATTATTTTACAATGTAACACTGTTTGCTAACAGCATATCATTTTAAATATGTCCATGTCCACATTTACATAGTTATGTCAATGTGAAGGATGCATGGCATGCTCTGCAAGTCTTCACATCTTGTATAACATAAGCATTAACAGTAACGGTCCCCATTCTGTCCCCCAGCACATAGACATCTGGATAGTGTACATCTATATATTGTTTATTTGCTTTATTACGGACAACCCAGCACTTTTCCATTGAAACTATCCAGTCTGTAATATAAATGGAAAAGGCAACATTGAACTGAAGTTTTATATTCAAATGAAACCTTTTCAGAGAGAATATGGAGGCTTCCAACCTTTTTTCTCTGAACATGCTAAGGGCCTGGCTAGTCCAGTTCTTCTGTATTTTCTGAGGCGCTAACTTAAAGCACGTATTAAGATCACGAGTTTGGACTTTTCTTAACTACCTGTTTGTTCAGCCAGTGCTTAAAGCATTAAAAAAGCCAGGTAACTATTATAATTAGGTGGAGGCTGGCAATGAGCTCCCCATAATTCTTAATACAGTTACTTTTAATATGCCTAGCCTCCTGTTACGCTAGTATGCAGATTTTTATTGAACATATCCTAGTCCTTTGCTTCTTAATATAGGTTTTGTTGATTTTTTTTTTTTTTTTTTTTTCGTTTCCAAATTGTTTACTTTCCCAGTGCTCAAATACTAAATTCTCTCTGCCTGTTCTGAAGTACCATTGCTTACCTGTATTTAAAATGTAAGTGCCTTTTTGGAGCAGTCAAACTTTTATTGAACCTTTTCCAGCCCTAGTCCTCTCCCACCAGTCTTCCTTGGCTTGCTGTGCCCCTTGCCCTCCCACCAGTCCTATATTTGCCTTTACATGATCGAATAAGATGAGGCAGAAAAGCCACTTGTGAAAACCTTCTGTGCCAGTTCCAAGCATGCACTGTCATTCTCTATCCATTGCTATGGATGAAAATGCTTTTCAAGTATAAATGGTGAGTGCACATCTTAGAGCTGGTCAAATGGAATTGATTTAGGCCCCTTTCACACCTGTGAATGGGGCCTTGTGTGATTACATATGGGAACAGGGGTGATAAACTATTAAATGCGCAGGTGCCGTTCACCTTCGGAGACTTTTGGCGTCTCCTTGTTCTCCATACTGCGCAAGCACCACACCTTTTCGGCAGAACACTGGCCATCTAGGGGGGTGCGCTGCGTCACTTGGAACCCGGGCACCCACGATTTCCCAGGAACACAACAGGACCGTGGATCTGTGTGTGTAAACACACAGATTCACATCCTCTCAGAGGTGAGGAGACCGATGGTGTGTTCCCAGTACAGAGGAACACCTATCAGTCTCCTCCCCTTGTGAGTCCCCTCCCTCTACAGTTAGTCCCTCACTCCCATAATTCTCCCCTACCTAGCCCCCTTGTGTTAACCCCTTCCCTTCCAGTCACATTTACACAGTAATCAGTGCAATTTTATAGTACCGATCGCTGTGTAAATGTGAATGGTCCCAAAAATGTGTCAAAAGTGTCCAATATGTCCGTCACAATGTCGCAGTCAAGAAAAAAATTACAGATCGGCGTCATTACTAGTAAAAAAAAAAAAAAAAAAATGCCATAAATCTATCCCCTATTGTGTAAACACTATCATTTTATCACCGCGCAATTGTCATTCAAAGTGCGACAGCGCTGAAAACTAAAAATTAGTCTTGGCAGGAAGGGGGTGAAAATGTCCTGTATTGAAGTGGTTAAACAAAGCGTTTTGCTACAGCTTGTGCCTCCATTAGTGCCTTTCTGTTTCTGTGACCGTACAGTCCCAATGGCTACAGAACAGCAATTATTCTGTAGCCACTGGGACCAACAGTTGGTTGTAGAGAACAAAAATTATCTGGGGCATTGAATGGGTCAAATTGTCAGTCTACATTGCCACACACTAGTCAACTGCATTCAAACTTGATTGTTGCTCCGATACAATCCCGTGTGAAACCGTTCTGCCACTGACTTTGTAGCCCTGGCGGAGAACGGTTTACTCTCCACCTTACATCCTTCACATAATAGGAAGTGATATGAACACAACAGTTACCTCATCTCCTCTCCAGAACAAAGAGGGTGCGATGGAAGAGGCGGGGGGCACTCTCATTGTCACAGTGTGGGAGAGGAGAATGAGCTGAGTAATTTTAACACCCACTGCTAAACCAGAGAATAAGGAAATGGCTAAACAAAAGCCTACATGAGAATTCCCAGTAGGAAGCACTCGTGTGATTTCTTGATAATACAGTGCAGTCAGACAATATTTTTTTGAGTCGTGTAGATATTCTTACCTCCACTTAATAGAATTTGCTCACAGGTATTAATGGTGGAGTCTGTTCAGAATGTAAATTTAAGCCGGGTACACACTATTTTTTTTCTGTTGTGTTCTGACGGGGGCGCCCCCTCCCCGCCATATCACGCCAATCAATGCTCTCCGCCATTGGCTGAGAGCGCTGATCGGGAGTCGGTCAGCTGCTGGTTTCCCAGTATGCACTTCTGACAGAAGCCGGCCGAACTGTCGGACAGACCAACATACAGGCAGAATGTCAGCTGTGTTTTTTTTTTTTTTTTTTGAACCAGCAAATGTCTCCGGACATTCTGCCCGTGTACAGGGCTTTATTGTCACTGCATAATCAGTTGGTGCATGTTTTCCTGATCCTGAAAGATGAGGTGAGTAAAGCTGGCCATACACGGGTCGAATTTCGAAAGATCTTTCTTTTGAAAATCAAAAAATTTGTGCATTTTGTGATTCGATGGTGCCACCATTGATTTCGAAATTCGACCAACCAAACCTTCAATTTCACCTCCATGTTCCTACAGAAAAGAATTTTCTTGTCTGGGAATCCTTCTTTTCTTTCCGGGAATCTTCTTTTCTTGCACATGCGCATTTCTTTTTCGATTACATTTCTCGCACGATTCTCCCATCATTGGTTCGAAAATCGTTCGTTTTTTAAAAAAATTTCCAACATGTACGATTTTTTCAATTCGATGGCCGTACGAAAATCGGCCGTTGCTGCAGCCCACTAATGGTGGGAAATTCATACGAAATTCTTAGATAAGATTTTCGAAAGAAAGATCTTTCGAAATTCGACCCGTGTATGGCCAGCTTTAGACACGCGAACAGCAAAATTAGTTGTAATGCTTATAACAGGGCTTTCAGTACTAACCTAAATCTGGCAATACGCCTACAGATTTCTTTAATGCAGCCTGCGGGCTCCAGCCATGCTATACAACACAGATGGACAAAACTCCCTGTGCCTAATATATTTTGACAGCTGGCCCTGTTGTCCATCAGTATACCCGAACAGCGCTGCGTCTGTTTGAATGCTGCCGCAGTTCAGCCGACAATTTTCCAACCCGGATTCTTCAATCTTTTTTTAAATGGTCATTTGGCAACCAAACGGGTCACCCACTGACAGAATTTCCACTGGTTCATCGGGAACACAATTTGGACATTGTGGGTTTGGTTAACTAAAACTGGAGAGTGCAAATTCTGGTTCAGCTGTGTGTGGTGGCCAATCAGCTTCTAACTTCAGCTTGTTCAATTAAAGTGGGGTTCCACCCAAAAGTGGAACTTCCACTCATTCGTCTCCTCTCCCCCTCCCGTTCCACAATTGGCACCTTTCGGGGGCAGGGGGGGGGGGGTAGGGGCCCACGATATCCTGTTCCCACATTTGAGAGTCCAGGCCATGGCCCGTGACATCACCGCGGGGGTTCCTCCTTCTCCCTCCTCCTCCTCCTCTCCCTGTCGCCGGGCCAGTAGGAGAGAGGAGCTGGGCCTCGTGCATTGCGCAGTAGGGTTTCTGGCACAAAGCCGTAAGGCGGCGGCAGCACCCGGAAGCGCTGGACTCCAGGACAGGTAAGTGTCCTATTGTTAAAAACCAGCAGCTGCAGTATGTGTAGCTGCTGGCTTTTAATTTTTTATTCTTTTTTGGGTGGAACACCGCTTTAAGCTTTAACCAAAAAAAACTAGAAGCTGATTGGTTTCTATGCAGAGCTGCACCAGATTTTGCAATCTCCAGTTTTAGTAAATAAACCCCTGTATGTCCAGAAATGGTTTGTACTGTTCCCCTGCAGAGTGGTCCTGGGTTAGCGCATGAAGTCATTTGGCATTTTCAAGAAGCCCCACTAACTTGTCCTGCCTCAAGATGTCCTCAGTCTTCTGGGTGGAGTGGTGCCTAGAGGACCTACTGTGAGTGCAAGGAGTCATGAACCCGCCCCCTGAGGGTCTTCAGGAAAACGATTACAAAAAAAGCAACAGTGAAGGTAGAAGCACTGAGGAACATTGGGGGCTGAGCCCACAGTTGGTAAGGTACAAGAATGTTTACCTGCTTGACTGGTTTTATTTGGTTTGAGGAATAATGGCATGTTTTTGTAGGTCTTCCGTCACCCTGCCTGCTTAGGGAAGAGCAATTCGATGGGATTGATTTTTCCATCCATTCGCAATTGCTTTACCCCAAGACAAGCTGTCATTCCTGTTCTCCCATTGATAATCATTATGCATGCATCATCTATCTGCTAATCTGCCCACCATGTTTCTGTAGGCTTCTTTAGAACACCTTGTCTCAACCCAAATATCCTTTTTATCCTAATAGTATTTTGGGGATAAACTGGTTTACAAAAATGCCTCTTTAAAGCCATGGCAATTTTTTTTATGGTTCCCCAGCAAGTAGGTAAAATAAAAAGAATAAAAAAATTCTTTCTCCAGCACTGAACAGCAATTCTTATTCACAGCTAAATGTATTCAGTCCTCCACTACACTAGGGGGTTGATTTACTAAAGGCAAATCCAATTTGCACTTGAAAGTGCATTTGTAAGTGAAGTCACTGTAGATCTGAAATTGGGGGAAGCTCTGCTCATTTTATCACCCAATCATGTGCGAGCTAAAATGCATTTTTTTTTGCATGTCCCCCTCAAATCTACAGTTACTGTAGTTCCAGTGCACTTGTAGTGCAAAGTGGATTTGTCTTTAGTAAATAACACCCCTAGGGTCTTTAAACCTGCACTTAGTGTAATTTTGCATCAGTGCCACTTTTTTGATTGTTGAGGGCCACCCAATAATGAAGAGTCTGCATGCCATTTATAAATGCTGTGGTGTGGTGTGGTGTGGTGTGGTGTGGTGTGGTGTGTGTGTGTGTGTGTGTGTGTGTGTGTGTGTGTGTGTGTGTGTGTGTGTATGTGTATGTGTATATACCTTCAGAGCTGCCCTTAATCTTTGTGGCATAGAAAGTTAGAAACATTCTTCAGATTTTGGTCCATAGTGACATTATGGCATCACGCAGATTCTGCAGATTTGTCGGCTGCACATCCATGATGCAAATCTCCAGTTCCTAAATGTGCTCTATTGGATTGAGCTCTGGTGACTGTGGAGGCCATTGGAGTACAGTGATCTCATTGTCATGTTCAAGAAACCAGTGGTGAGATTATTTGATCTTTGTGACATGGTGCATTATCCTGCTGGAAGGAGCCATCAGAAGACGGGTACACTGTAGTCATAAAGGGATGGACATGGTCAGCAACAATACTCAGGTAGGCCGTGGCGGTTAAATAATGCTCAATTGGTACTAAGGGGCCCAAAGTGTGCCAAGAAAATATCCCCCACCCCATTACTTAACCACCAGCCTGAACCGTTGATACAAGGCAGGATGGATCCATGCTTTCATGTTGTTTATACCAAATTCTGACCCTACCATCTGAATGTCGCAGCTGAAATCGATACTCATCAGACCAGGCAACGTTTTTCCAATCTTCTTTTGTCCAATTTTGGTGAGCCTGTGCGAATTGTAGCCTCAGTTTCCTGCTCTTAGCTGACAGGAGTGGCACCCAGTCTGGTCTTCTGCTGCTGTAGCGCATCTGCTTCATGGTTCAAGTTTGACCATTCTCCTCTGACATCAAAAAGGAATTTTCGTCCGGACAGCTGCCGGTCACTGGATATTTTTTCTTTTTAGGTCCATTCTCTGATGGTTGTGCAAGAAAATCCCAGTAGATCAGCATTTTTTGAAATACTTAGACTAGCCTGTCTGGCACCAACAATAATGCCATGTTCAAAGTCGCTTAAATCTCCTTTCTTCTCCACTCTGATGCTCGGATTGAACTTTAGCAAGTCGTCTTAACCACGTCTAGATGACTAAATGCATTAAGTTGTTGCCATGTGACTGGCTGATTAGCAATAAGAGTTACCAAGGAATTGAACAGGTATACCCAATAAAATGTCTGGTGAGTGTGTGTGTGTGTGTGTGTGTGTGTATATATATATATATATATATATATATATATATATATATATATATATATATATATATATATATATATATATATATATATATATATATTAAAGATACTGCTGGGGGGAACTGGAGGAGGTCTGGAATCCTGAATTGGCCTTTAAAATGTTCCTTATCTGCTTGCTGTATGTTTTCAGGCAGGGACAGCATTACTGCCAGCGGGTCTCACTAACAAATTATTTTGTCCAGTGCTGTTCTTAAAGCTGGCCATACATTGATCAAATTTAGACCGGTTTCTGATGAACTGGCTGAAATTAAGACGGTGGATTTCCCTGTTGGCACTCTAATGCTTGACATCCTTCAATATGATAATTTAAACAAAACAGAAAATTGTCTGCCGAATAAAGTGTGCAACCAATTGGCTGCAGTCACTGTTTGGCAGCGCCCACTGTATTCTGAAAGCCAGGAGCGCCAGTCATCAAAATGCAAAAGTCTAAGTTGAAGATTAGTACAAACGCATTGTTTAGCTTGGTTGGAGGGATTTGTTTGATTATACTGTGGGTGAAATAAAAAAAAAAAAAAAAATCTATTAGTGTATGGCCAGCTTAAGTGGCCACGTAGATGGGGAGGAAGAAGGAAGATTTGCCAACAGCAGATAGTAGTTTTATTTTTATTTATTTTTTAAAGTCTGTGGTGTGTGAACAAAGGTGAAAAAGTGAAACCCAAAATGTGCATGGGCTGTACACATTGTCCTCCAAAGAGAAGGGACCCTTGCCCCGATCCCCCGGGCGTTAGGCTCCAGACGGGGACTGGGGTACTTCACATGGTCCATCTGGCTGAAACCAGGTGAACCCTGTTCTCTGGGAGGTCTGCCAAAACAGACCACCCCAAGTACTAGGTGGGGCTCCCCCGAAGGGAGACCCCCATGAGAGAGGGCAAACTAAGCCAGAAGGCCATGTCCACCCCCTCCCAAGACTTTCAGGGCAGGCCCGAGGACCTACACCCTACTCGTCAAACGTGAAACCAATAAATAAAAAAAGAGAGAAAGTGAAAAGACACGACAAACGCACCAATGAAAATGGGGGGAAGGAAAGTGGAGAAGTTGTAAAGGTGCCATTGTGTCTCGGGATTTCCCCATCTACCCCGTTGTGGATGATCCCCACATAACCCCACTTTTATAACCTGCCTGATCTCATGATCTGGGCAGTAAACGGGATAAAAACTCTGAAAGACGTCACCTCCTCTGACTTTTCCCCAATTAAAGACGAGACACGACCTAGTCAACTCCAAAACAAATAACAATCTATCCTGCATAACTGAGCCGTGACAGGGGGGGTGAGAAGAGGGGAGGGAGGTGGTTATTCTAGATAGACGACTGTTAGTCAGTAGTGATATTTTGTTCATGTTGGGCCCTGTGAGGCCTCATTCGGGGGAGTGTGATGTTGATACACCCCAGATGTTATATGTTTGGTGGAACTCTCAATAAAAATAAATAAAAAAAAGGTGACACTGTGTAAAACAGTGGCTGGCCCTCCGGCCAGGAATAAAAAATTCCTCTGGTCCTAGCCAGAAGGCTCAGCCCAAGAGGCAGGTGTGGAAAATAGTGTGGAAGTGCAGTGGCCTTGGTGCCATAACTCATGTGACCCTCACTCAGTGAGCTTACGGCACCCCTAGACTGCCACTCCAGGGGCATATACACCACAGGCTTCTTTCAGATCCCGGCCTTCAGCCAGACCAGTGCAGCCCCGCCCCAGGCCTACCAGGAAGGCATCAGGAACTTGGAGAGCTTAGGGAGAGACCTACCTACAACTGGGGACAAGCCTTGTGCACAAGGCCAGATTCCACACAGGAGGAAAGGACCCCACCATTCCCATATAATTACATTCAGGAAGTACTAGCCGACCCCCAATTGGCGAAAGGGGTCAGGGTTCTTTCCCTCATGACTGATAGGCACAGGGACTAGTAATGATGGTATTGCCCCTAGCTTGACCTCGGCTGTCTGGGCCTCTGGTCCATTGACTTTACAGGGTTTATTGTTTGGTGTGTACACGAACGCAATCTGCTTTGTTTTCTGTGAAGAGGTGAATTCAGTAGGCAGGAACAGACATTGGTATGTTTACATAGGAGTGCTAATCAGTCTTCACAATGCCATAGACAAATTCCCCCCTTTTTTGTCTTTTTTTTTTTTTCACCCTTTTATCCCCTTCTCACGTTTATTAATCCACCCCCACCCGCTCTTTTTTTCCTCTTTGACATCTAGTTTTCTTTAAGATCTTAATGGAAAAAAATCTTTCTCCCTGCAAGGCCATGACCAGTGAGAGTGGAAGTTAATGGCAGTCTGCATCACTTCATCAGCTTAATTAGTGTAGTGTAATAACCATCCAGTATGAATGAAAGGTCTGCAGCAGAGCCATAGGCGGAGGAGCCTGTTTGGTCCTGCTTACGCATGGATGGCTCGTAACAAGACTAGTTTCATTAGACTGGTGGAAGCGATGATTATGGGGATGTTCATAGCGTGAACTCCAGCACCAGTTACCCTGCAGGATTAATCAAAGCTCTGTGCTTAATTTAACCCCTGGGTTAGATGCAGTTTACTCCCTTTTTTAAAGTGGAACTCCAGGTACTCTAGGAAGTACATTTATTTAAACAGTTTTATCCAACAATGGTCTCATGATATACACTCGTCTGCCACATAATATCATTTTGGTTGACTCCATTGTTTAAAGTCTGCAGTTTTTTGTCCTTCTTTTTTTTTTTTTTTTTTATTTCATTTTTTTTAGGGCTTATGCATACTGCATCTCAAAAAAGCGGCTCCTATAAGCTTTTGAGCTTTTTTTTTGAGCTCTCGTTTTTTTTCTGCCTGGAAAAACCCCCCCCCCCCCCCGCCATGTTAGCCAATGTGTCCATGCACACAATGGCGTTTTCAAGAGTTTACACCAAACCAAAAAGCACAAAAAGGCTCAAACGCACAAAAAACAGGAAATAATAGGGGAGGGTTTGTGAGGGGAAAAAAAGCTTATGCTCAAAGAAGCTCAATAAAAACACGCAAGCTTCTTCAAGCTTTTAGGCAGAGAAATAAAAGCTCAAATGCCTGTAAAAGCAGTTTTCTTTTTTCAGCTGCAGTGAGCAATTGGGTTGGGTTCACACTTATGTGAATTGGTAGTGGGTTTCCCTGCATCCAATTCGTATGACAGGAAAGTGTGACCGGCTCTCATTGGAGCCAGGTTAACACACCACCTGATTCGGCCACAGTCTGTACTGGAAAAGGATCCTGTGTGTCTTTGACTCCATTTCAGGTCCGAATTCAGGCAAAAATTTGGACTTGATTTGCCCCTGAAACGGAGAACAGGGACGTAATGGACCCCTGCTGCAAGTCGTGGCCGCAGCATGTGTGAACCCAGCCTTAGACCCCCCTATCTGTTCATTGAACAGTGACTGAACCTTATTTAGTTGGTAACCTCCTCCCTGTGATCTTCCTGTGTTCTATAAGCTGCCAAGACACATTGCCTTCAGTCTCCCTCAGTGCTTGATGCATGATAGTATGACAACAGTGCACCAGAGAGCTACTTTTACCATCCACGTATTTCTGCCCTCTCTGTACAAATGGCCATTTGTACTTTAAGGGTAAGTTTAGGACAGTCTGGAAGTACATAGAAGTATTTGAGGAATTTGTTTAAGGCTCCATATGATTTAATGAATCTGTGGCAGTGCTGTGCAACTCTGGTGTGGGAGCAAGAGCTGACTATTTATAATGTATGCCAGGGCAAAAAAAATAAAACACGCATCTCTACAATATGAGCACCTTTTCACTGTGCCCCTGTTCACACCTGTGCGACTTGTCATGCGATTTGACAGTTCCAAATCACATGACAAGTCGCATACTATTGTCGGCAATGGAACTGTTCAAATTGGTGCAATTCCAACTTTCCAAATTGAAAAAAAGTTCCTGCACTATGTTTTGCAATTTCAGGTGTGACTTGTATAGACATCTATGCATGAATTCGCACAGATGTCGGGCAAGTCGCACCTGAAATTGCACTGACCTGCAGCTTTGAAGTTGTGTCAAGTGAAGTAGCACGATTTCAAAGTTACAATCGGTTTGAACCAGGGCTTAAAAAATGTTGCAGGTACAGTAAAGTACCTGCTGATCTGTGCTTAAAACTTCCTATTTGGGAGACCAAACTCCATGTATTCCCCACCCTTTGTTCCTCTCCACTTACATACATTGATTTATTTCCCAGTAAAACTATACTGCTGCTTGGAGCTTGCCCAATTGCCGTGTAATGGGCTGTTAGGAGATGTAGTTTTGGAGGGTTGCTTATATCAATAGGAACTGATCTCCCAGCAGCTGCCCCTACAAGACTTTACAAGCCTGATGTCAAAGAAAGTCATTAAATCTTTCTTGCTACAGGGACAAGTTAAAAGAAAAATATAAAGCCGGGACATGCTCTAGATGAGAAGAGTGAGAATTCAGGACACATTTGGGTAATGTCTGGGCATATACTTTAAAGCACCATCTGCTGTCACTGTGACCGAAATAATACAGTGAAGAGACAGTAGAAAATTGTCACTGCTGCAAGCTCCCATGTCATGGAATATCTGGTACCAGGCTGTAGAGGCATCTGTCCACTCCTCCCTGTGGGCGATACTTGGGGAACAAATGGCTGCACTCTGATGTCACTCTATCAACCCAGCTTTATTTGGCCAGTACAAGCTGCAGTCCTTGCCCAAGGGGCCTGGTCTTTAGAACACGCTGCAGTCCCCACCTATCTGGCCAAATAAACATTGCTAGTGATTCATCAGAGTGTGACCATCTTTTCTGAAAAAGAATAGGCACACGTAAATGTCCAGGCTTATAGTAACATAAACTCCACTGAAGAGTTCAGATCTTTCAACAGAAGTCATGTGATTAAATGCTTAGGCCTGCAGACGTGTCGCCATCACTGAAAATATGGTAAAGTAATTTCAGGCCTTCTATTACTTTTTATGCATCCCAGCAAGACTCTGACTGTATTTTCTTTTATGTTTGTCTGCAGTTGTTGTTGTTTTTAGTAGTTGTTGTGCCTGAGTAACGTATAGCCAACATACCATGACTGCTGCTCAGTGTGTAAAGCCGCTTTGGTCAGACAGTGCCAGTACAAATGTGCCAGTTTATATCAAACTCTGGCCGTCTCCCTGCATTCCTGTTCAGAAACGCGACACTGCCAGCCCTCATCCAGTAGAAATCATGCAGCTGGTGTCGCCAGTGACATCACCTGCTGGTTTCCATGGTAAAAGATAAAAACTTTGCGCTCAAAAGTGCGAGGTTCCTGCCAGAGAACATGTGTTTTGTGCTGTTTTTCCAAGTTCTCTTGGAGAAATGGACGCACACGTCATTGGAATGTGGCAGAAGGACTGTTAGGCAGCATTAGAAAGTAAGAGAGGATGATTTGGCATGAAGAATGATGTCATGCATCTTTTTGGAATGCTTTCTGGGTGAGGCGTGTGGCTGGGGCCTGTTTGTTGGGATTATAGCAGTAGGCTTTGGTCTGGTTTCTACCAGAAGTTGTCTGTTAGTGCAGTGATGTTGCATGGACATTGGGAAATCGATTAACTTACGTGAAAGCTTCACACTAATTTTTCATGCAGCAATATAAAATAAATAACTTGCATTGTTGGTGCACTGAAGCCCCCCACCGGCAATATTAAAAGTTGTCATACGTATCAGCGGCTCCATCCAGCTGCTGCACTTCAACCCAACGCCAGCTGCAGGTTGTATGCTTTTTTTTTTTTGAAGGGTGACATTTATACAAAAGCTAGGGAATCGGTGGCTTTGCCTTGAACCCAATATTCTGTGATAGTGAGCTTGCTCCCCCCCCCCCCCCACACACTGGGTCTGTTCTGATGCCAACAGCCAGAGGAGCCTGGAGCTGCTGACGGGTACAACACAGGACAGCAAACTTTTAGCTTTGTAGGCTTGAAGGGCGGTTTACCAGTCCTTAGATGTGGTGGCTGCGTTAGTTGTCATTCTTAAAGCGGTTCTGCACACATTTCATTTAGTAAATCTCTTTGCCTTCCAAATCAGGCAAAGAGTACTAAATGAAATGTGTTTTTTTTTTTTTTCCACTTACCTTGTAATCGCTGACTTCCTGTTCTCTGTCTCTGCGGCGGTGGGCGGGGTCTCTGCGTCAATCTTCGTCACACCGCACTGTCTCCTGGGATCTGGTGTCATTGATCCCAGGAGTCAGTGTGGACATCTTCCGAAATCTCGCGAGATTTCGGACACATCTTCCGAAATCTCGCGAGATTTCGGACACATCTTCCGAAATCTCGCGAGATTTCGGACACATCTTCCGAAATCTCGCGAGATTTCGGACACATCTTCCGAAATCTCGCGAGATTTCGGACACATCTTCCGAAATCTCGACATCTCGCGAGATTTCGGAGAACGTGAGCTGCACTTTGCCGTTACTGCGCACGTGCGAGCTCGGCACAGTAACGGCGGTGCATGCTGGGCCATCTAAAGTGACTGTGGGGTTTCACATGCCCACAGGCAAGATGGCACCCAGCAGGAAAGGGTTTATATAAATTATTTTATAGGAGGAAAACCGGGAGCAATCAATTATAAAAAAAAAAACACACAGTGCAGAACCGCTTTAAGACTAAGATCATTTCTAGCAAGTACAGAAAATACCTGTTGATCTTGCCAGAAATGTATTGTCCTTATACTTCCTGTGAGCTGAACTGGAGACAAAAACAATCTAGCCTGCCTTGTATAAACTACTAATAACATCATTCCCCTATTAAACAAAAGCAGACCTGTTGGAAGTGCAGTCTGGGTGGATACCATGAACTCCCTCCATAGACACAGTGGAGGATTTAATGTAGCCACCCAGAGACAGTCCATCCAAAACTGATTTTGTGGATTGTGAAGAGCCCACTGTATGGGGGGGACCCCCTGTGCTTGTTATTGGGTCTGCACACCTGATGCAGCCATTATGGAGGGATCCCACTCCCCTTTTTGGATTATATATTGTATTTAGAGGATATAACAGGAGTTGCTGGAACACACAGATGGGCAGAGTTTGGAATTATGTCTGGGAGGTCTCACTGTTGGAATTTCCACAATGTTTTACAAGCCAGAGACTGTCCACCATTATAGGAGGCCTCTGTAACTAAGGTATAACATTTTGGGTGGACTGACACATTTACCTCCAAATACAAGTGTATTCTGTATCCATGGTAGAATTAGACTGTACATGACACATACACCTAATAAGATTTTTGTATAATTGAAGCTAAACATAGTAGAATGAAGAGTGTGGTTGTAGTATGTGTCCTCCTTTTAAAGGATGTGTGCATTTCACCATAGCTGGGTGGGAGTTGATGTCATTGTAGTAAACACGGTCACACCTAGAGCTCAGCCTGTGATGTCAGCTTATAGATGAATGCCTTCCAGCCATGGATTTCTGAAGGGTGATTCATGCACTAGGGAAGGAGAAATATGCAGGCATTACCTCTGGTTATCTTTCACTTTCATTCATTGTTACTCTGGTCTCTTCAGCAACTTTCATGTGTGAACCAAAAGATTTATATCAGTAGGGCAACCTGAGTGTCAAGTCTTTGGGATAGTATAGTGCACTGACCATTATAGTGATTAAAGGGAACTTGTCATGAGGTGTGCATGTAGGCTGACTGCTCCTAAACATACTATTTGCCTGGTTGTCATGCTGGTGCTTTGGTTTCGATGCCTTCTGCCACTGACTTAGACAAGTTTAGATATGAGGGATTCTGACTTTGGTGCATTTTCAGAAGAGCAGCAGAGACGGCTCATGTGTCCCCTAACAGGACAAATACTTTTTACACTCTCGATGATCTGTATAATTCAAAGGCAAAATGTTCACCCAATTAAAATGTAGACTTTGTATTTTTAGTCCTGCTGTCTTTATTTATGCTTTTTCAGCGTGAATGAAAAATATCCTTATGCGTCAAACCTTGCTGGTCTTTTCTCCAAGGACTTTCCTGAAGTCCTCAGCTCATTAGCACAGTCTTCAGGTGGATCTGTGTAATCTGTTGGGAATTGGCCTGTGTATTATATTCCCTGGATCATTCCATGCTAAGCAACCAGGTTACATCAGGTCTGTTGTGATTTGTGTGTTTGTGGAGTGGGCCCTTGCTTGGAGAAAGCAGGGCTCATTTACACTTGCTTTGGCTTCAACAAGGCTTCGGACAGGCTTTGTTAAAGCTCTCTGAACACAAGTCAAAGCTCCGGTCACTATATAAAATGGTTAGCTTACAGTCCTGTTTACAGTGCCTTGTAAAAATATTCACGCCCCCTTGGCATTTTTTGTGTTTTGTTGCCTCACAACCTGGAATTAACATGGATTGTTTGAGGATTTGCATAATTAAATTTACAGAACATGCCCACAACTTTGAAGATTTTTTTTTTTTTTATTGTGAAGCAAACACCAAATAGGACAAAATAACAGAAAGTCAATGTGCATAACTGTTCACCCCCCTAAAGTCAACACTCTGTAGAGCCACCTTTTGCGGCTATCACCGCTCCAAGTCGCTTTGGATAAGTCTCTAGGAGCTTGCCACATCTTACCACTGGGATTTTTGCCCATTCATCCTTGCAAAACTGCTCCAGCTCCTTCAAGTTGGATGGTTTGCGCTTGTGAACAGCAATTTTTAAGTCTGACCACAGATTTTCTATTGGATTGAGGTCTGGGCTTTGACTAGGCCATTCCAACACATTTAACATGTTTCCCCTTAAACCACTCAAGTGTTGCTTTAGCAGTGTGTTTGGGGTCATTGTCCTGCTGGAAGGTGAACCTCCGTCCTAGCCTCATCACACACAGAGTGGTACAGGTTTTGCTCAAGAATATCCCTGTATTTAGCAAAATTCTTCTTTCCCTCAACTCTGACCAGTTTCCCAGTCCCAACTGCTGAAAAACATCCCCACAGCATGATGCTGCCACCACCATGTTTCACTGTGGGGATGGTGTTCTTTGGGTGATGTGATGTGTTGGGTTTGCACCAGACATAGCGTTTTCTTTAATGGCCAAAAAGTTACATTTTAGTCTCATCAGACCAGAGCACCTTCCTCCATACATTTTTGGAGTCTCCCACATGCCTTTTCACAAACTCAAAATGTGGCATTTTTGTTTTTTGCTGAAAGTAATGTCTTTCTTTTGGCCACTCTGCAATCAAGCCCAACTCCTATGGAGCGTACGGCGTAATGTCAACCTATGTACAGATACTCCAGTCTCTGCGGTGGAACACTGCAGCTCCTCCAGGGTTTCCTTGGGTCTCTGTGCTGCCTCTCTGATTAATGCCCTCCTTGCCCGAGTCCGTGAGTTTTGGTGTGCGGCCGTCTCTTGGCAGGTTTGCTGTTGTGCCATGTTCTTTCCATTTGGTTATGATATATTTGATGGTGCCCCTAGGGATCATCAAAGATTTGGATATTTTTTTTTCTAACCTAACCCTGACTTTTACTTCTCAACAACATTGTCCCTTGTTTTGAGAGTTCCTTGGCCTTCATGGCAGTGTTTGGTTAGTGGTGCCTCTTGCTTAGGTGTTGCAGCCTCTGGGGCCTTTCAAAAAGGTGTGTATATGTAATGACAGATCATGTGACACTTAGATTGCACACAGGTGGACATCATTTCACCAATTATGTGACTTCTGAAGGTAATTGGTTGCACCAGAGCTTTTTATGGGCTAACAAAGGGGGTGAATACATACGCATATGCCAAATATCAGTTTTATATTTCTGAAAAATTAGTTTTATGTGTATATTTTTATAATTTTACTTCAACTTAGACTATTGTGTTCTGGTCCATCACATATAATTCAGTTTAAAAAAAACATTGAACTAAAGGCTGTAATGTAACAGAATAAGTAAAAAGCCAAGGGGGGTGAATACTTTTGCAAGGCACTGTACACCTTGCTTTTGCTTTGTTTCGGTTTTGCTTCAAAAATTATACAACATGTAGCTTCAGTGGTGCTTCAAAGCATCTTCAAACCCCCCATAGAAGTCTATGGCAAAGGTCGCTTGAAGCCCCACCAATGCCCCATCGAAGCACAAAGCAAAAGCAGGTGTAAACAGGACTATATAAGCTAACCATTTTATTTAGTGATAGGAGCTTGACTAGTGTTCAGAGAGCTTTAACAAAGCCTGTCCGAAGCCATGTTTTAAAGCAAGTGTAAACTAGCCCTAAGTGTGTGGGCTTCAAGTACCAGAAGTTAGAGATGATATGACTGTAATCTGTGTTCACTAATGTTTTAGTGTGCTTTGCTTCTGTGTATAATTTGTAGTTTTATCTTGTTGGTATTCCTATTTGCTCTTTACAGGTTCTGTTCTTGCTTTACTGTGTCACACAGTGGTTTGTTTTACTGGGCATCACAGTGGTGTAGTGGTTCGAAACCCAACCACGACACTACCTGCCTGAAGTTTGCATGTTCTCCCTGTGCCTGCGAGGGTTTGCTCCGGGTACTCCAGTTTCCTCCCACACTCCAAAGTGTGAGTTAGGGACCTTCGAGTGTAAGCTCCTTGAGGGCAGGGACTGATGTGAATGTACAATGTATATGTAAAGCGCTGCGTAACTTGACGGCACTATATAACTACCTGAAATAAATAAATACTGGTGGCATTGGTAGTATCTTATCCCAACATTTGTTATAGGGACCTAAAATTAGTTAAATACAATACAGAGCTCCCTCCCTCCCTAGTGGTTAATTTGCAGGTTTGTTTACACAGGGCTTTAGTTGCTATTCTCTCCTGATAATACCAGTTGCCTGTCTGTAAGGCCCCTTTCACACTGGGGCATTTTTAGGCGCTACAGCGCTAAAAATAGCGCCTGTACAGCGCCTGAAAAAATCCGGCCCCATTCACTCCAGTGTGAAAGCCGGAGGGCAGGGACGCAGTGGGTTCTACACAGCCCCGAATCTGCCTGGGACCCGTGGTGTGGGTATGCCAGGAGACTTCAGGTAGGGGAGTCATTCTGACCGAGGCAAAAAATGCAAAAGCCTACGCTATGCTCCACAAATAAAGGCATAAAGGGCAATCCCTTATACATATTTTATTGATAAATGTAGATGGGGGCGAATGAGGTGTACATTTAAATAATGTTTGAAAGAGGAGCGAAGGCCCGCTTTAACAAACACTTGTGCAAAATGTCCTTTTCTCAGTGATTTTACAGTGTCCTCATTTTTTTCATAACCACCTGGCAGAAAAAAAAACACATTAAGGCCTCATGCACACGGACGTTTTAAAAAACAGGCTGTAAAGCTAGGTCGGATGCCTGGAAAAAGCAGCCTAAAAAAACGTGACTTTTACCGCGTTTTGCATTGGCGTTTTTGCGCGTTTTTTTGCGTCAGCGTTAATTTAGCGTTTTACACATCTCTAATTTCCTATACAGGGATTCCTATACAGGGATTACAGTGTCCAGCAAAAAAACGCTGCAGCTCAAAAACGTTTTTGCACGTTTTTACAGCTCTAGCGCTGCACCACGGAACGCACTGGTCCTGGGTTTTTTTTTACAGCTTAAAAACGCCTATGCCATTTGCAGCTCAAAAACGCCTAGGTGGGCATGAAGCCATAGACTAACATGGACAGGCGTTTTTAAGCTGCAAAAAACGCGGCTGCAAAAACGTCCGTGTGCATGAGGCCTAATAGCGTAAAATATTTGCCTCAATTTTGGTTTCTTTTTACATAAACATTCTACTAGAAAACAGAAGGCTCTTCTAGTGATTCTTGGACTGTCTGGGTAAACTGTCTCCTGTGATCTGTTGGGAAATTTAGTTATTTTTACCCTTCCTGTCTCTCTCTCTTTTTTTTTTTTTTTTTACATAGAAAGATGCTGCGTTGTCCTGTCAGCTCTATGCTACATGGCACTTTGCTGACTCAACAATATTATGTACTGGTATTGTGACATGCAGACAGTTGGACGACGGTTAGTCTTTATCTGTGTAATGCTTTGTGTATTTATTGTGCAAATTTACGCTGCGTCTTCTTCTTTCATTTTTTTCTTATTTTAACCACTACAATACTGGGCACTCTCGCCCCCTTCCTTCCCAGACCAATTTTCAGCGCTCTCACACTTTCACTGACAATTGCGTGGTCATGCTACGCTGTACCCAAATTCCATTTTTATCATTTTGTTCACACAAATAAAGCTTTCTTTTGGTGGTATTTATTCACGACTCCGCTTTAATTTTTTTGCGATATAAGCGGGAAAAAAAACGGAAATTAAAAAAATAAAAATAAAAAATAAACATTTTCTTTCTATTTTAAAAGAAATCGAATGTTGTCCATACATTTAAGCCAAAATGTATTCTGCTACATGTTTTTGGTAAAAAAAAAATCCATTAAGTGTATAATAATTGGTTTGTGTGATCACGGACATATGTACGCAAATGATCACGTACAGATGTGCGCAGGTGATCACGGACATGTGTGTGCAGATAATCATTGGGACATATGTGGGGACAGGTGTTTTTTATTATTTGGGGACATGTGTGTTTTACATTGTGTGGGGACACTAGGTTGGTGATCAGTGACTAAAAATCTGTAAAAAAAACAGCTCATACTCACTGATCACCAGCCGGCTGCAGGGATCCGCTCTCCTCTCCTCACGACAACTTCTGTGTGAGGAGAGCCGAGCCGATTGCCTAGCAACCGTCTCTGTGTTTTTTCATCACATGACGGCTGTGATTGGACACGTCATGTTATGTTATCAGGAGGGCCAATCACAGAGCCCCCCTGCCGATCGGAGATGTGCCTTGTCCGGGTGACACGAGCGCATCGGAATTGCGCCGATGCACGTGCATGGTCCCCCTCCTTCTGAGGGAAGTTCCTGAACGTCCACTCAGGAGAGAGTGCCCACCCGGCTGTTTATGTACATTGGCCGGGTGGGAAGTGGTTAAAGCTGATTTCTATGTTTACTGTCCCATTTAACTATTTTGTAGCTTTATAGCTCCCACTTCCTAAGACATTATATAATTTTCCTTTTTAAATTTACCAAAACCATATAATATGAGGTCAAACCTAAACGCTTTTTTAATTTGTATGTAATCAGGCAGGCCCTTGTACTACATACAGGTCCTTCTCAAAAAATTAGCATATTGTGATAAAGTTCATTATTTTCTGTAATGTACTGATAAACATTAGACTTTCATATATTTTAGATTCATTACACACAACTGAAGTAGTTCAAGCCTTTTCTTGTTTTAATATTGATGATTTTGGCATACAGCTCATGAAAACCCCAAATTCCTATCTCAAAAAATTAGCATATCATGAAAAGGTTCTCTAAACGAGCTATTAACCTAATCATCTGAATCAACTAATTAACTCTAAACACCTGCAAAAGATTCCTGAGGCTTTTAAAAACTCCCAGCCTGGTTCATTACTCAAAACCGCAATCATGGGTAAGACTGCCGACCTGACTGCTGTCCAGAAGGCCATCATTGACACCCTCAAGCAAGAGGGTAAGACACAGAAAGAAATTTCTGAACGAATAGGCTGTTCCCAGAGTGCTGTATCAAGGCACCTCAGTGGGAAGTCTATGGGAAGGAAAAAGTGTGGCAGAAAACGCTGCACAACGAGAAGAGGTGACTGGACCCTGAGGAAGATTGTGGAGAAGGACCGATTCCAGACCTTGGAGGACCTGCGGAAGCAGTGGACTGAGTCTGGAGTAGAAACATCCAGAGCCACCATGAACAGGCGTGTGCAGGAAATGGGCTACAGGTGCCGCATTCCCCAGGTCAAGCCACTTTTGAACCAGAAACAGCGGCAGAAGCGCCTGACCTGGGCTACAGAGAAGCAGCACTGGACTGTTGCTCAGTGGTCCAAAGTACTTTTTTCGGATGAAAGCAAATTTTGCATGTCATTCGGAAATCAAGGTGCCAGAGTCTGGAGGAAGACTGGGGAGAGGGAAATGCCTGAAGTCCAGTGTCAAGTACCCACAGTCAGTGATGGTCTGGGGTGCCATGTCAGCTGCTGGTGTTGGTCCACTGTGTTTTATCAAGGGCAGGGTCAATGCAGCTAGCTATCAGGAGATTTTGGAGCACTTCATGCTTCCATCTGCTGAAAAGCTTTATGGAGATGAAGATTTCATTTTTCAGCACGACCTGGCACCTGCTCACAGTGCCAAAACCACTGGTAAATGGTTTACTGACCATGGTATTACTGTGCTCAATTGGCCTGCCAACTCTCCTGACCTGAACCCCATAGAGAATCTGTGGGATATTGGGAAGAGAAAGTTGAGAGACGCAAGACCCAACACTCTGGATGAGCTTACGGCCGATATCGAAGCATCCTGGGCCTCCATAACACCTCAGCAGTGCCACAGGCTGATTGCCTCCATGCCACGCCGCATTGAAGCAGTCATTTCTGCAAAAGGATTCCCGACCAAGTATTGAGTGCATAACTGAACATAATTATTTGAAGGTTGACTTTTTTTGTATTTAAAACACTTTTCTTTTATTGGTCGGATGAAATATGCTAATTTTTTGAGATAGGAATTTTGGGTTTTCATGAGCTGTATGCCAAAATCATCAATATTAAAACAAGAAAAGGCTTGAACTACTTCAGTTGTGTGTAATGAATCTAAAATATATGAAAGTCTAATGTTTATCAGTACATTACAGAAAATAATGAACTTTATCACAATATGCTAATTATTTGAGAAGGACCTGTAGTTGAAGGTAAATCTAAAGGAAATTAAATAAGAAAATTGTATATTACACACAAGATAATGATTCTTCATACAAATAATATACATTTTCTTTACAAACCTTTTTGTGCTGTGCAGTCCATTTCAAGTTTTATACTGGGTGCCTGAATAGACTCCGGTCATAGCTGCAGGGTAGACCTGGCTTACATTTCCCATTACATAATGACCCTTGCTGGTCTCAAACACACATTTATGTGATTAACCTTACAGGGGTCTTCTGAAGATAGCTGGCTATACACTAGTAGATTATGAAACTAACGTGCATGTGAATATCCGTATAAATATTCTTTGTACGTTCAATGACTGGATGCATTTCATGGAAAGTACTTCAAAATTGTGTTTGCTTTTAAGGCTGCAGCACAATGAAGCTTGAAAAGGCTCAGTACAGGTTTTTTTTTTTTTTTTTACAAAGCTAAAATGCAATCCATTTAGCCCCCTTTCACACTGGGGCGGGAGCGACGTCGGCAGTAAAGCAGCGCTATATTTAGCGCTGCTTTACCGTCGTTTTAGCCGTGGGATTCGGTCGCTAGCGGTGCGGTTTTTACCCCCGGTAGCGGCCGAAAAAATTGCGGCGGTATTACCACGGTGTCCCATTGATTTCAATGGGTAGGAGCGGTGAATACACCGCTCCAAAGATGCTGCTAGCAGGACTTTTTTGACCATCCTGCTAGCGCACTGCTCCAGTGTGAAAGCACTCCGGCTTTCACACTGGAGTGAATGGGGCCGGATTTTTTCAGGCGCTATACAGGCGCTATTTTTTGCGATGTAGCACCTAAAAAACGCCACAGTGTGAAAGGGGCCTAATTGTAATGTGCTTATGCACAGAGAGACGTTTAAACAAGCGCTGTGCATTCTTCAGTAAAACAAAACAAAAAAAATTTAAATCTGATTTTTTTTTTTTTTTTTTTTGGTCAGTAATTTACGCCTCATGCATGCAAATGCCCCTTTACATATTGTGCAAAACACAAGAATAAGTTTTCATAACACATATATACTAAAAAGTCTGAAAAAGTAGATGATCGAACAGGAGCGAAAACCACATTTGTCCATCCCACTCCGCTGCTATTCCTTGTCGCTGTGGTTAAAAAACAAACATCAAGTTGACCTCAGTAATAGTTAGAAATTTAAACAAATGTTCCTAAAACAATGATTTTCAAACAAAATTCTACTAGTATAGATCAAGCTTTACTGAACGATTTATCCGCTTCTCTATCTAATTCTAGCAGTAGTAAAGCCCACTTTGTGAATTTTATCTACAGGTAAGCCTATAACCACTGCAACGGATAATAAAAGCTTTACATTCACAAAATTGTAATGCTCTCTGTGTGCTGCATGGAATGATAGTCGGTTAGACTGCCATTGATATGAGTAGTTGTTTCTGGGCTCAGCAATTGTAGACTCTGTTCTGTACACACATCAGGAATGTACCACATCATGTTCTCAGCAGAGCCTCTTCCTCCACCAGCTGAGAGATTTAATTTTAAGGTGTGAATCCCATTTTGTGGTCATGTGATAGCTCAGAGATCGCCAGTATAACAGTGACAGCTGTGCTTCTGTCAGACAGACGCCTCTCATCAAGTCATTTTTAGTTATGTTGCCAGTGACCTCTGGCCAACAGCTTACAGGGAAGAAATTCAGATTATATAAATATTGCGTCTTTTATAGATGATGGCTTTGGTTTTATAAAATGCAGCTGGCTATGTAGACAGGGATCCGATCAATCTTCACTTCAGCAATATCAAATCTATCTCTCCGCCCCCCAGCTCTCTCTCCATCTGTCTCACGCATCACCAACTTACTAGCAGACATATCAGCCTGGATGTCACATCACTTCACTCAAACTCAACCTATCCAAATCCGATCTCATATTTCCACCCTCAGATGCCACTTCCCCTGATTTCTTGTCCCCCAACGCCAAGGTCCTAGGTGTAATCCTGGACTCTGAACTAACCTTTCGGCCCCACATCCTGTCGCTATCCAAAATTTGCCACCTCAACCTCCGCAACATCTCCAAGATATGCCCCTTTCTAACCAATGTCACCACAAAGCTTCTAATCCACTCCCTGGTCATCTCCCGCCTCGACTACTGCAACTCCCTCCTCATTGGCTTACCTCTAAAATAGGCTATACCCACTCTAAATATATACCCCTCTGACAATCCCTTCATTGGCTGCCACTCAGCCACCAAATTAAATTCAAGATACTAGCTATAACTTACAAAGCCATCCACAACCTGGCCCCCCACTACATCACTAACCTAGTCTCAAAATACCAACCTAATCATTCTCTTCACTCCTCCTGAGACCTCCTGCTCGCAAACTCCCTTGTCACCTCATCCCATGCTCGCCTTCAGGACTTCTCCAGAGCCTCTCCAATCCTCTGGAATGCTCTACCCCAATCTGTCCAATTTTCTCCTACTTTATCCACTTTCAGACGATCCCTGAAAACTCATCTCTTCAGAGAAGCCTATCTGGCCCCCACCTGACAACTGTACATTTATCTTCTCAATCAGCACATCAACCACTGTAATTACCCCCTGTATCTCTTGACCTTCCCTCTTAGACTGTAAGCTCTAAGGAGCAGGGCCCTCTGATTCCTATTGTATTTGTACTGTCTACCCCCAAGTTGTAAAGCGCTACGTAAACTGTTGGCGCTATATAAATCCTGTATAATAATAAATAATAATCACAGGACAATTTCCTGGTAGCCAATAGAGAGGTGTCTATATGTGGAATGGAATGGGGGGTGTCAGTTGTGTGGCAAGGCAAAGTCGAGCATTTCAGAAAGAGTCCTGCTAGATTTAAACCGCACACAAGCCTTGGGTACGTGTAGACGTATGAGCAGGCATTAATTTTTTTGTTTTCCTGGCATTTTAATGGCTATGGAGAATCAGACATATGATAATGCTTTAGAGCTGAACCACAAGCATTTATAAAAATAAACACTATTGTTTGAGTCCCCTATTCATCAGAAATGTAAAATCTATTTCTAGCATATGTACATAAATCTGCCTTTAGCTACCTCTACAGCAGCACTGGGGAACCATTTTGAGGCAAAAACAGGGCTCTACCACTTTACACACAGGGTGGACATAAATCAATGCTTTTAAAAAATCGGATTATTTTTTTTTAATTTAAATCGATTTTATTTATTTTTTATCAAATAGATTTTAATGCTTTTGGAGTAAAAGTCTATCTAAAGATAGTTGATCTGTCTGTACTGTAAAAAAAAAAAAAAAAATGATCTGTGACCTGTGCATCTTCACATACAGCCCCTCCCCCTTGTCCGGGGAACTTTGATAGATCACCCGTCCCAGGATTGGACGGGTGATCTGTCTATCAAAGTGCCCGGACAAAGAGGAGGGGCTGTATGTGAAGGCATGCCGCAGGGAACACAAAGCTAATGAAATGAAAGCTGTTATGTTCCCGGCGCTCTAATCAACCAGGCGGCAGCTCTCCTCTCTCTCTCCCCTCTACTGGGGACACAGGCTGGTTGGCTGCACTGGGGACACAGGCTGGCTGGCTGCACTGGGGACACAGGCTGGCTGGCTGCACTGGGGACACAGGCAGGCTGGCTGGCTGCACTGGGGACACAGGCAGGCTGGCTGGCTGCACTGGGGACACAGGCTGGTTGGCTGGCTGCACTGGGGACACAGGCTGGTTGGCTGGCTGCACTGGGGACACAGGCTGGTTGGCTGGCTGCACTGGGGACACAGGCTGGTTGGCTGGCTGCACTGGGGACACAGGCTGGTTGGCTGGCTGCACTGGGGACACAGGCTGGTTGGCTGGCTGCACTGGGGACACAGGCTGGTTGGCTGGCTGCACTGGGGACACAGGCTGGTTGGCTGGCTGCACTGGGGACACAGGCTGGCTGGCTGGCTGCACTGGGGACACAGGCTGGCTGGCTGCACTGGGGACACAGGCTGGCTGGCTGCACTGGGGACACAGGCTGGCTGGCTGCACTGGGGACACAGGCTGGCTGGCTGCACTGGGGACACTGGCTGGCTGGCTGGCTGCACTGGGGACACTGGCTGGCTGGCTGCATTGGGGACACTGGCTACACTGGGGACACTGGCTGGCTAACTGACTGCACTGGGGACACTGGCTGGCTAACTGACTGCACTGGGGACACTGGCTGGCTGCACTGGGGACACTGGCTGGCTGCATTGGGGACACTGGCTGGCTGCCCTGGGGACACTGGCTGGCTAACTGGCTGCCCTGGGGACACTGGCTGGCTAACTGGCTGCCCTGGGGACACTGGCTGGCTAACTGGCTGCCCTGGGGACACTGGCTGGCTAACTGGCTGCACTGGGGACACTGGCTGGCTAACTGGCTGCACTGGGGACACTGGCTGGCTAACTGGCTGCACTGGGGACACTGGCTGGCTGCATTGATCTCTTCTACCATGTCCCCAGTCTCTGACCATCTCCTGCACCATGTCCCCAGTCTCTGACCATCTCCTGCACCATGTCCCCAGTCTCTGACCATCTCCTGCACCATGTCCCCAGTCTCTGACCATGTCCCCAGTCTCTGACCATCTCCTGCACCATGTCCCCAGTCTCTGACCATGTCCCCAGTCTCTGACCATCTCCTGCACCATGTCCCCAGTCTCTGACCATCTCCTGCATAAACCTTTTTTTTTTTCTAAAGTTTCGGTATCGGTTTCGGTTTTCGACCTAGTGTATTTTTCCTTTCCCGTTTCGGCACCAAAGGGCACCCCTAATAGAAATAACTGTCCTGGGGCAATCTTGATCTACTTTACCTTTTTGTGTCCATCTTTGCTGGGAGTTGTGCATTATTTTACAAAACACTGCTCCGGATGTAGCATTTTATTTAAACAGCACAAACAATTTGGCATCTAGTAGCTAGTACTAGCTAGTACTGTTGTACTGAAATTTTGTAGAGTCTTGTTTAGGGTTGGGGAAAGATTAGTCCTTTGTCGGGTATATAACGCTGTCCTATAATGGAAGAAAATGCATTACAATAAACTCACCTGTGGAATGTTTTTTACCTCTTTGCTGTAAACCTCTTTGTATACTTTTTGTAATGAATTGCTTTTTAAGTACTTTTTTATTTTTTTTATTTTTTTAAAGGTTTTTTTATGCATTCTTATAACTTCAAAGCTCCTTCTAGTATCAGTATTTTTGAGGTCCAACAACACTTGCGGATATCAGGCAGATGTGACATCATTTCACTGGCATCCATAGTTCCTAGCATTATGGTGTTGACGGAGGGGAATAAGCTGGAGTGCCAGAGCTTTGCGATTACATAACCGCATAGAAAACCTTAAACAAATAAACATATTCCGAAAGCGATTTGTTACAAAATGTATACTGGGAGGTTCAGAACAATGGGGAAGCAACATTTCACAGGTGAGTTATTTTTAACAAGCTGGTGAAAATTCTAACCCTTCCATGTGCTCCGTAAAAACAAAGAAAAGAGAGCGGCTGGAGGGCCACCTTAGAAATGAGCACATGTTCATTTACTGAATAAGATCATTTAGAATCACGCTTGTTTTCCACGTTTCCTCTGTATATTATATCCGGCTTTATGATACTGCCTGCGTGTGCAGTCTGGTACAAACATGCATTAAAATCTGTTCAATCCTTATTAAGTCACCTTCTTAAAATGCCTTTCTCATTACACCATTCCTGGTCTTTGTGTCTAAGCTGCTTCTTTAAAGCAAAGCCTTTGCAGTGTTCTGGTGTACAGATATGTCAGGTCGGTAAGAAGAGTTAGTAAGAGTCTGAAAAGTTTAGTTTTCACGTGGATGGGGAAAAAAGCAGCCATGGTTTACAGTCAGTTTTATTGAGAGAAAAAACAATGTTAATGCAAGAATATGGCATATTGTCTGTATTGTAGTACAAGGACCTAACTTATTTTTTTTTTTTTTTTTTTTTGGGTATATTGGGTGTTTACGCCTTCATCTGGATCAACTGTGGCTATAGGTGTATATGTTTGGGTGTTTTTTTGTTTTTTCCCCCCATTGGTTGAACTAGATGGACTTGTCTTTTTTTTTCAACCTAACTATGTAAATGGAATGGACTGTTTAGAGAGCCCCTCACACTGTACATCTGCTTAAAGGTCAAACCTATATCCAACCAAAGCTTTTTATTGTTTTGGTGAGAGTGGGGGAGGGTTTTATCCTAATCGTAAGGTACAGGACACAAGCTGAGTATTCATAGACCCCGGGTTATATGCTTATACCTTCAGGTAATTGGTCATCAAATTCTTTAATCTGCTCAGTAAAACTTTGTGAACTTTACTTGGACAGCTGTAGGGATGGCTTTTTTTCTTTTTTATTTTGCGCTTTGTTTCTCACTTCTACTTTCCTTTAATTTTTCTTAGCAAAAAGGGGCCCTTATTTCACACCAGCCATTTGAAGTTCCCTTAGCCACTTCCCGCCCGCTGGCCGTCATATGACTTTCTTGACTTTGAGCAGGTATACCTGAATGATGCCTGCAGCTACAGGCATCATTCAGATATCTTCTTTTAGAGCCGGCGATTCCCTTCACCGTAAGAATGATTATAGCGGCTGTTCAGCCACTTGATCGTTTTTAAGAGCGGTGAGAGGGGTCTCCCCCCCTCCTGCCGCTCTTCGGTGCTTCTACGGAGTCACCCATGCCTTCGGTGAGTCTGAGAACAGATCCGCCAGCCTCGGATGTTGACAATAGAGATTTCCGAGCGGACCAGATGGTTCCCGGAGTCTCTATGAAAGCTCGGAGGCTAGGTCGGATGTTATGTCGTCACGCCCATCCTCTGCATTTAAACAAACAGTGCCACCTTAGCTGGGAAGCCAATATCGTTTTTTTTTAATTAGTTTTTTTAATTTCAGGCTTCCCAGCCTAGAGGTGAGATGTGGGGACTTATTGACCCCATATCTCACTGTAAAGAGGACCTGTCGTGCCATATTCCTATTACTAGGGGTGTTTACATTCCTTGTAATAGGAATAAAAGTGATCAAACTAGAAAAATAAAAGTAAAATGAATAATTAAAAAAAATTTAATTTAAAGTGCCCCTGTCTCCCTGTGCTCACACGCAGAAGTGAACGCATACGTAAGTTGCGCCCACATATGTAAACGGTGTTCAAATTACATGTGAGGAATCGCCCCAATGACTGCCATCTTATTCTCTAGGGTGTCTGCTAAAAAAAACATATATAATGTTTGGGGGGCTGGTAATTTTCTAGCAAAATTTTTTTATTATTTTTACATGTAGGAGAGAAATGTCAGAATTGGCCTGGGTGGCAAGTGGTTAAAGTGTACTTAAAGTGATTTTAAAGGCAGAAGTTTTTTTTGTTTTGCATTCTATGCATTAAGATTAAAAGCCTTCTGTGTGCAGCAGCCCCCCTAATACTTACCTGAGCTCCATCTAGATATATCGATGTTGTAGGAGTATCTCGGTTTCCCCAGCCATTGGCTCCTTTTGCTGTCAATCAAAGTCAGTCAGCCAATGAGGAGAGAAAGGTGGCGGGGCCGGGTTGCGGCTCCATGTCTTAATGAACACGGAGTTGTGGCTCAGGTGCCCCCATAGCAAGCTGCTTGCTGTGGGGGCACTCGACATGAGGGAGGGGCCAAGAGCAGTGCAGAGGTATTCAAAAAAAGGAGGATCCAGGCTTCTCTGTGCAAAACCACTGCACAGGGCAAGTAAGTATATATTAAGATGGTGACTTACCAGTCCATCCTTGTGGTGGCTGCATTGGTATTCTTTTTTTCAAGCTTTTTCCCCCTTTTGTTTATTCTGCCAGTAATGAACTATTAGTCCCCAGATGACAACACTGACTCACCCTTCTGTATTGGGACAACAGACACAAGATAGAACTGCAGAAACCCAACTGTCTGCTGTTGTCCATAACATACAGAAGCGAGGACCCAAGACGGCAAGTGAAGGGAAAGCTCTCCAATGGGGTACAGATAGCAATTTACCAAAGAAAAAAAAAAAACTCTGACTTTAGATATAATCCAGGTCTGTAGCATAAATCCAAATCTTTAATATCAGCATTGACCCAGCCTGGCCCTTTAAAAAAGACCAGCTCTATTATGACAGAATTGATTCCTAGTTATCATTGTAGCATTTTGTGAAGGTTATGACACTTGTGAAAATTGTCAGTATGTGACTTTGGGAGTGCCATGTCCTGTGTGGGGTTCATAACATTCTTATGATTATTATCCTGTGCCCATCATACGCTCTCACCTAATAATTTGTGAACAGCTGTCATGTCCATCCAGTGGCCTCAGCTTCTTTAGCGGCAGCCGTTGGCTGCCTGTTGGCATATATTACTCAGGAGACGGACGCTGGACAGCTGAGGACAACAGCAGAGGAAAGGTGTTTTGTCTTCCCTCAGGGAACAGCTGTTGACATTATTGTGTCTGGTAGGAAGTTGGATATTACAGCCCAGCTTGTGGGATTTACTGATTTCCTTTCTACTGATATGCCTGCTGACACAAGGATGTGTGTAGGTCTGATTACATGGCCATTCACCAAGAGAACATATTATCAGGGTCCTGCCAACATTACTTTAATGGCAAAGATTACTTTTCTTTTATTATTCAACTTGCAGTGCCTTGGAAAAGTATTCACCCCCTTGCCCTTTTTTCGTGTTTTGTTGCCTCACAACCTGGAATTAACATGGATTGTTTGAAGATTTACATTTCATTTACAGAACATGCCCACAACTTTGAAGATGTTTTATTTTTTTATTTATTTTTTATTGTGAAGCAAACAAGAAATAGGACAAAATAACAGAAAAAAGTCAATGTGCATAACTAGTCACCCCCCCTAAAGTCAATACTTTGTAGAGCCAACTTTTGTGCCTATCACAGCTCCAAGTCGCTTTGGATAAGTCTCTATGATCTTGCCACATATTACCACTGGGATTTTTGCCCATTCCTCCTTGCAAAGCTGCTCCAGCTCCTTCAAGTTGGATGGTTTGCGCTTGTGAACAGCAATCTTTAAGGCTGACCACAGATTTTCTATTGGATTGAGGTCTGGGCTTTGACTAGGCCATTCCAACACATTTACATGTTTCCCCTTAAACCACTCAAGTGTTGCTTTAGCAGTGTGTTTGGGGTCATTGCCCCGCTGGAAGGTGAACCTCCGTCCCAGCCTCAAATTACACACAGAGTGGTACAGGTTTTGCTCAAGAACATCCCTGTATTTAGCACCATCCATCTTTCCCTCAACTCTGACCAGTTTCCCAGTCCCGACTGAAAAACATCCCCACAGCATGATGCTGCCACCACCATGTTTCATGATGGTGTTCTTTGGGTGATGTGATGTGTTTGCACCAGACATAGCATTTTTTTTGATGGCCAAAAAAATTAAATTTTAGTCTCACCAGACCAGAGCACCTTCCTCCATACATTTTGGGAGTCTCCCACGTGCCTTTTCCCAAACTCAGAATGTGCCATTTTGTTTTTTGCTGAAAGTAATGGCTTTCTTCTGGCCACTCTGCCATAAAGCCCAACTCTATGGAGCGTACGGCGTATTGTCGTCCTATGTACAGATACTCCAGTCTCTGCTGTGGAACTCTGCAGCTCCTCCAGGGTTACCTTGGGTCTCTGTGCTGCCTCTCTGATTAATGCCCTCCTTGCCCGGTCCGTGAGTTTTGGTGTGCGGTCATCTCTTGGTAGGTTTGCTGTTGTGCCATGTTCTTTCCATTTGGTTATGATAGATTTGATGGTGCCCCTAGGGATCATTAAAACTTTGGATATTTTTTTTATAACCTAACCCTGACTTTTACTTCTCAACAACATTGTTACTTACTTGTTTGGAGAGTTCCTTGGTCTTCATGGCAGTGTTTGGTTAGTGATGCCTCTTGCTTAGGTGTTGCAGCCTCTGGGGCCTTTCAAAAAGGTGTGTATATGTAATGACAGATCATGTGACACTTAGATTGCACACAGGTGGACGTCATTTCACTAATTATGTGACTTCTGAAAGTAATTGGTTGCCCCAGAGCTTATAATGGGCTCCATAACAAAGGGGGTGAATACATACGCACATGCCAATTATCAGTTTTTTTATTTCTGAAAAATTGTTTTATGTATATATGTTTCTAATTTTACTTCACCAACTTAGACTATTTGTGTTCTGATCCATCACATATAATTCAGATTAAAAAAAACATTGAACTGAAGGCTGTAATGTAACAAAATAGGTAAAAAGCCAAGGGGGGGAGGGGGTGAATACTTTTGCAAGGCACTATATATAAAAAATAATTTAAGGAAACGAAATTCCTGTCTGAAAATTAGAACTCTTCCAAGAATACATAGGTTAAAATGGATGCATCCAAGAGGTGCTGGGGCTTTAAACTACAGCAAGGTGTACACACACAGTCTACGAGGGTATACAGCGGGTTGAACGAGAGAAACTGACAGATCCCCATAAGTGATGTGGATGCAGGTATCTCTCCTGCTGCGCTGTTGTGTTCTGACAGCAGAGGCTATCACACCCCCATTCAGATTTCAGCTTGTGGCTGAAGCAATGATGAGATGCTGGTTTTCCCACATGACCGTTCGGCAGCTTCTGGTCGTTAGACCGACTTCTGTTGAACAGAGAGGAGTACACATGGACTGAAAGTCTGCTGAATTTGTGTGTGTACCCAGCTTAAAAGAAGGAGCACCAGACCATGTTTATAAAGGTGTCCAAAACCGCTTTAATGACTCCCAAAACGGTCAAGACCAATACAAACATGTAAACATTTAAAATTGTAAATTAAAAAATTATGGGATAAATATCCACTTCCACATAGTGCCTAGAACCAGTATATTACAAACAAGGCCAAAACATGTTTTGTATATAAGTACCTAATTAAAAGAGTTGTAAAGGCATTTTTTTTATCCTAATGCATTCTATGCCTTAAGATAAAAAGTCTTTTGTTTGTAGCAGCCCCCCTAATACTTACCGGAGCCCCATCTCTGTCCAGCAATGTCCATGAGTCCCTCAGCCGTCATGGACTCCCTCCAGATTTACTCAGACATAGCAGTGGAGCCATTGGCTCCCTCGGCTGTCAATCAAAGTCAGCTAGCCAATCGGGCGAGAGAGTGGTCAGGGCCGAATGGCAGCTCCATGTCTGAATGGATACATAAAGCTGCAGCTCGGCTTGGGTGCCCCCATAGCAAGCTGCTTGCTGTGGGGGCACTCGACTGGAGGGAGGGGCCAGGAGCACAGAAGAGGGACCAGAGAAGAGGAGGATCTGGGCTGCTCTGTGCATAACCACTGCATAGAGCAGGTAAGTATAACATGTTTTTTTTAAACAAGACTTTACAAATCACTTCAAATTTGTGAGCAGCATTAATAAAAAAAAAAAAATCATGATGATAAAAATTTGGCCAAATAATATATCATATATCATCATATAATTTAAAATATAAAAAATAAACTAATATATAATCAGTCTTGTTTTTACTGAAAGACCATTGATTTATATTTTATTTTTAAAAAAATGCTTTATAAAAAAAAAAAAAAGGTGATGTATACGTTGGACAAGCTTTTGACATGTTCTTATATGGTTTTAACTTGTATAACGATAAAATATAAGCAGAAAATAGGCACAAAAGCATAAGTATACACAAATATCCAATATAATAGAAACATCACATGGAGACTTATACATGCATCTTAAAGTAAAGGGCCACCCTGAAAAAAAAAACTTGATAAAAATTTAAAATGCAAAATATTTTTTTTTTTACTTGCCAGAAATGACTGTTGCTAGGCAGATCGTCCTAATCTGCCTCTTCCGCAGCGCTGTTCTGTCTTCTGCTCCTACGCCGTCTTCTAGTGAATGGGGCGCGGTGGGTTATGGGAACTGTGTGTCCCACAACATATCGCGTTCCCCATTCACAAAGCACCGCGCGACGACTCGCGCATGCGCAGTAGGAAACGGGCAGTGAAGCTGTAGTCTTCGCTGCCCGTTACCATTACTGAGGATGGCGGCGCTGGGACCGGAGCACCGAGGGACATCTCGGCTTCCACTACCGACATCGCGGGAGCCCTTGGAGGGTAAGTGTACTTATTAAGTCAGCAGCTACCTTTTTTTTTTTTTTTTTTTTTTTTTTTAGCTGCTGACTTTTAAAAAACCTTTATTTTTTTTTGCTGAAACACCTCTTGATCACATCTACTTGACCAATTACCTAAACACTAAACAGACACCTTTTGATTTATATTTTTTTACATTTATTTTGTCATCCTGATTGCATGTTTTGCCTCATTACCGTATATACTCGATAAGCCGAGTTTTTCAGCACATTTTGTTTGTGCTGAAAGTGCCCCCCTCGGCTTCTACTTGAGTCAAGCACTTTTCTGCAGAAAAAAAAATGAAATTTTCCGACCTAACTTTGCGGCCCTGTATCTCTGGGCCACTTGGTGCTAGGAACCCCAAATTTGGTATGCAAACCCAGTGGAACCAACACTACAACATATCCAAATTGGGGTTCCTAGCACCAAGTGGCCCAGAGATCCAGGGCCCCAAAATCGGTCAACTGTGTCCATCTGCAGCAATGTCATTTCAGGATCCTTTGGGTCCAGAGACCCCAAGTTTTGGCTGCAGCTAGGTGGCATCTAGGAACCCTTAACCACCTTAGACCCGCACTATAGCCAAATGACGGCTACAGCGCGGATCTGATGTGCCGGGACGACGTCTATTGATGTCGTCCCGGCAACGAGCTGCCTGCGCGCCCCCTGAAAGGCGCACGCGGCGCGCTCTGTGATCCGCGAGTCTGTGAGACTCGCTGGATCACAGATCCGAGTAAGGGGTCGATCCCGACCCCTTACCACGTGATCAGCTGTCAGCCAATGACAGCTGATCATGTGAAAATAACCGAGCCGGTAATCGGCTTTTTTTCCTGCTCGCGCTAACAGCGCGAGGAGAAAAAAAAAAAAAGCCGATCACCGGCGGCAGTGAGAGGGACATCAGTCCCTCTCACTGCAATATGCCCAGGGTCCATGGTGCCCTCCTTTGGGTAATAAAAGTGCCCACTAGCTCCACCTGTCAGTGCCATCCGTCAGTGCCCACAGTGCCGGTGCCGCCCATCGGTGCCGCCCATCGGTGCCGCCCATCGGTGCCGCCCATCGGTGCCGCCCATCGGTGCCGCCCATCGGTGCCGCCCATCGGTGCCGCCCATCCGTGCCATCTTTGCTGTGCCCATCAGTACCGACTTATCAGTGCCCACCAGTGCTGCCTCATCAGCGCATATCAATGAAGCAGAAAAATTACCTGTTTGCAAAATTTTATAACAAACTATTAAACATGATTTTATTTTTAATTTTCCATCTTTTTTTATTTGTTTAGCCAAAAAATAAAAACCCCAGCTGTGATTAAATACCACCAAAAGAAAGCTCTATTTGTGGGGAAAAAAATTGTAAAAATTTCATTTGGGTACAGTGTTGTATGACCGCGCAATTGTCGTTCAAAGTGCGTCAGCGCCAAAAGCTGAAAATTGGTCTGGTCACGAGGGGGGTTTAAGTGCAAAGTAATCAGGTGGTTAAAGCAGAATGACACTGTCTGTAATGTATTTTTGTTATTCTGCAATGAGAAGGAATAGGAGATGGTTATTGTACACTCACGTGTTCCGTTTTAAGAGGGAACTGCTGCCGGTTTTCGTCAGAAAGAAACACTTATAAAAAGTGTTGCTGCTGGGTGCCATCTTGTGGTTTATCATAAGAGCTTCTTTAAATTACTCATGCTCGGTACTGTCCCTCCCTCCCTGCCTGCCTGCAGCTGCTGAGATACAATGAGAGTGTGCATATTGTGCCCACTTCTGCTTTTCACCATCTTCAACTATGAAGGAGAATTAGAAGATAATGTAGGTTCTCCTAAGGCATAGTGAGCAAAAGCAACTGCTAGATGTTCCTCCCATGAAAAGGGATTTCATTTGGAAGAGGACGGTCCTTTCTGAAAGTCAGGCTGGTTGTGAAGGAACTGCTGCTTGCAAGCCCACCTTGATGCTGTTGCATCTGTGCATATTCTTGCTGCAGCTGTCATTGGGCCTGTGCTGGTAACCTTATACCCCACAAGAGATTAAAGCCTTCGAAACGGCTTCTTAACTCAAACTAGTCAATGGAAATGCAAAAGCTGGTTGATGCAGCTTACATGGAGATTAAATGCATATGTTCACATATACAGCCTTCAATGTGAGTACTACTTCATCCAGCTGCTACCTAATTCAACTGGACATGAATTTTGATAGGCTCCCGATAGTGGGTTGTATGCTGGATTCCTGTGACTCCCTTCTGCCACAAAACACCAGGTTTTTATGCTGTACATGCCAAACCGCCCCTCTACATGAGCCATAAATTACCTCAGAAGTGTCTAAAACTAAACTCAAAAGCAAGCTACAAAGCCATTCAACACAGCCCTGTTTAAAGCTCAATTTCACAGTGTCAATGTTCAAATTGGTGTATATTTGCCTATATTGGTGTCTATGGCTTGTGTAGAACATTCTGGCCAGTGAGAAATCCTTTTCTCTTTATGTGATGTGTGTGTGTGTGTGTGTGTGTGTGTGTGTGTGTGTTCTGTAAACAGCTGGGCCTGCAATTCTTTGACAGAATGGAACGTCGTCATCACTGTTTGTTCCCTCCTTCATTTTTTATAGGCCAAGTTCACCTTTACAACAACTTACACATTACACCCATATTTATGATGTAACATGCATGTTCCAGCAATCCCCCCCCCCCAGCCCACCTTGCCTGTGACAGTGGGTGGAGTTATTTTTCCCTGCACTGGATGACAATTTAAAATTGGTGCAGCTGTGCGGGGGGAGCCATGACCAAAGTCTTGTAGTTCTCAACTGATTGAGTTTGCTGGTCAGCACGTTCGTAGTCCACTCACACTTCCTCTCTTCCTCCCAGCTTTCTAATTGGAGGTATAGACCAAAAGCTGGAAGTAGGGTGTGCAGGAGCCTCATAATCTGCCTCATAATTATGCACTCCTAATCTGTGAGACAGTGTGTGTGTGTTATCGGTATGAGGTGTAAGGTAGGTGACAGGCCACCCGCTGCTGGACCTCAGAGGGGCTTCTCATCTCTGATTCTCAGTAGTGGGGGTCAACTCAGACACTGTAAGTAATGCTAAATAAATGGGCAATAAAATAGACATTTATCTAAGTCCACATTTGTGCACAAATATATTAATTGGTTCTCTTTAAACCTTTGCCAGTCTGTAGAACATGTCTTCTAATGCTTTTCTTTGATTTATTTTATTTGTAGATAGTCAGCGTTCCCACCTCTCATCTTTCACCATGAAATTGAAGGACAAGTTCCACTCTCCTAAGATCATCAAGAGAACGCCCTCTAAGAAAGGGAAACCTGCCGACCTGACTGTAAAATCCGAAGAAAAACCTGTCAACAAAGTGAGTGATCCACTTTCTTTTTCATGTAGTGTTGTCTGCTTCGAGAATCATATAATGTGTTCAGCTAAAAGAGTCCTGAATGGAAAACGTGACAGGTCCTTTTGTAAGAACAACCCCCCACCAGCTAGTACACACCCCCTCACCCACACGCCCCTGCCACTACTTTGCTTTGTTGGAATCCCTTGATAAATACCCCACATCTTCTAGGTATGTAAGAGCATGATGCTTTTTCCCAGCGTGCAGTCCCTGGGCCTAAGCATCCAGTTGTGAGGACCAAAAGCTGTCGTGAGGATGAGGGAGAAATTAAAGAAGAATTCCAGGTATGGATATTTTATGCACAGTTACATTGATCCAGCTAGTGTACTTCTATACATACCAGCTTGGACCAGTGTACTTCTACACATACCATACCTGGCTGTTGCTCCTGAAAGCTTGTAATCCGTGAAGTTTAAACTACTACTACAGTGCTCTCCACCTGCTTCCGGATACCATGCTGAGCAGCTGCACTTCTGCTTACTGAACACAACAGGTCGGTTGCAAAGTGATCTGTGATCAGTTGAAGTGAAGAGGTCACACTCTCCACCTTGTCCAGAGAGCACTTTGCATTCATTCAAAAATGCAACTGCATTTTGAATGGTGCCTGTGTTGAGCGTCTGACACCTATGTTCGGGGCAGCTCACCGTAGGACCTGGAAGCAATTGGAGATCATTGGAGTAGCGGTGTCTAATTCAGCGATTTCCAGTTTCCAGGGGCATCAGCCAGGTATGATATATGCATAGTTAAAAGCTGGACCAATGTAACTATGTATAAAATATCAATACCTGGAATTCATCTTTAGACCTGTGTAAGCCTGCAATGTGTTAAGACTTTCACCTCCTGAAGTAAAAACAGAGTGTTGGGAAGGGGTCTGTCAGTGGGTGTGGGTTGTTCTTAAATGAGCAAAGTGACCAAGTGTCTTTAACCACTTCAATACAGGGCATTTTCACCCCCTTCCTGCCCAAGCCAATTTTTAAGTTTTCAGCGCTGTCGCACTTTGAATGACAATTGCGCAGTCATGCAACGCTGTACCGAAATACAATTGTTATCATTTTTTTCCCCCCACAAATAGAGCTTTATTTTGGTGGTATTTGATCACCTCAATTTTCCTCAGTTTAGGCCGATGTGTATTCTTCTACATATTTTTGGTAAAAAAAAAAATCGCAATAAGTGTATATTTATTGGTTTGCACAAAAGTTATAGTGTCTACAAAATAGGGGATAGTTTTATGGCATTTTTTTTTTTCTGTGTTGTTTTTTTTTTTTTTTTTGGTTTTACTAGTAATGGCGGCGATCTGTGATATTGTGGCGGACACTTTTGACACCATTTTGACACCATTTTGGGACCATTGGCATCTATACAGCGATCCATGCTATAAAAATGCATTGATTACTTTATAAATGTCACTGGCAGGGAAGGGGTTAACACTAGGGGGTGATCAAAAGGGTTAACTGTGTGTCCTAGAGTGATTTTAACTGTAGGGGGAGGGGACTCACAAGGGGAGTAGCCTGATCGGTGTTCCTCTGTACTAGGATCACGTGATCGGTCTTCTCTCCTCTGACAGGATGTGGATCTGTGTGTTTACACACACAGATCCACTGTCCTGCAAGGTTAACGGGCAATCGTGGGTGTCCAGCGGACATCGTGGCCACCAGGCATGCGCATCGGCTCCCCTATGTACGAGTATAGCTATCATGTACTTATTTTGCAATAAGTAGCTGTTCAAACACACTGCTCAATTCCTTTTGCCTTTCTTCCTGGTCAGACTTTAGGTCATGACACAGGAAGGAGTTGACCAGCTGAGGGTAGATGATGCAGGGTGTGTGCTAATGAGATCAGCTGGTCAACTCCTTCCTGTGTCATAACCTAAGTCTGACCAGGAAGTATGGCAGAAGTAATCAAGCAGTGTGTTTAACCACTTCAGTTTCAGAAGGTTTTACCCACTTCCTGACCAGGCCATTTTTTTTTTTTTTTTTGCAATACTGCACTGCGTCGCTTTAACTGCCAACTGCACGGATATGCGACGCTGTACCCAAACAAAATTGATGTCCCTTTTTTTCCCCACAAATAGAGCTTTCTTTTGAGGGTATTTGATCGCCTCTGCACTTTTTATTTTTTGCGCTATAAACAAAAAAGACCGACAATTTTGAAAAAAAATAACTATTTTTTTTACTTTCTGCTATAATACATATCCCCAAAAAATGATTTAGGGCTAAGAAGTATTCTGCTACATATGTTTGGTAAAAAAAATATCCCAATAAGTGTATCCTGATTGGTTTGTGTCTACAAACTACGGGATGGATTTAGGGACTTTTATTTATTTTTTACTGGTAATGGCGATCTGTGATTTTTTTTTTTTTTTTTTTTTTTGAAAGGTGAAGGGTTTATTTCGTTTTCAGCAATACAAAACAGAATAAATATTACAGGATCCTACATGGAGAATACAAATGTGTATAATGTGAAAATAGGATATATATATATATATATATATATCTATATCCTATCATGTAGGCCGAAATAGTCTACTGAAATTCTTGAAAAGGAGGCAATACCACCCAATCCCCCCACAACCAAAATAGTGGTGGCTAGGGAAAGGGGTCAGGATAAGCCATACCAATCGATCTGTGATTTTTAGCGGGACTGCGACAATGCGGCGGACAAATCTGACACTGAGTGACACTTATTGGGGACCAGTGACACCAATTCAATGCTATAAAAATGCACTGATTACTTTATAAATGGCACTGGCAGGGAAGGGGTTAACACCAGGGGTGATCAAAGGGTTAAATGTTCCCTAGGGAGGTGCTTGCTAACTGTGTGGGGCAGTGTCACACTGAAGGAAAAGAGAGATCTGTGATTCGGCTTAGTTGAATCACAAGGTCTCTTTCCCTTCCTGACAGATCCGCCATTTGCCTTGTTTACACAGGCAGACGGCTGATCAGTTTCTTCTGTAAACGATCGGTGGGTCCCAGCGGGCGCCGGACCCGCTGATTGGCTCCCGCTGTGTCCAATCACCCTCTAAACAGCGTGCACAAAATTGCGTACAGGTACGTGAGTGGGGTAAGCCGGTGTAGAATTAATGGAAAGCTGTTTTTATTTTTGCAAAATAAGTACATTAATGCTATATTGATTCATAGGGGAGCTGGAATTAAAAAAAAAAAAAAAAGATAGAAACGAGGAGGCTGCCAATGCCGTCTTCTTTGAAAAATGCTATTTCCCTGGCTGCCATTTTGAGCTCTACAAATTTCTGTGCTTTCAGTATTACTGACATGAAACATGTCTGCAGATCTGAAGCTCAGTCTTGCTGCACACAAGCTCCCTTTTTTATTTTTTCATTTTTGTGCACTGTAATTGCTCTCCTCTGCTTCTAAGAATACGCACGCTTGTCCGGAACTTGCACATCATTTTGAGCTAAGGTACATTTGTTTGCTTTTATCAGGCAATGTGGATTTTATCACCCTGTGATATTATCTGGTCTTGTTGCTTGATCTCCCACCCCACAGCTGTAGGATGGGATCTCAGTTGTACTCCTGGGAGAATGGTATTCCACCACACCCCACAGCTGAGGATGGCCTCACCCAACTGCTTGAAAGGCTCAAACTTCCGTAGCCAAATGTTCACATCCCAGCGGAGAGATCTAAGCTTCAGCTGGTTCATGTCTCTCCCTTTTTATATTGTCATATTGTAATAGTTGGTGCAGTCTGGCAGCATTCTAATTCCATACATGCATCGGGATGGGGGGGGGGGGGGGGGGGGTCAGTGCTGCTTACAACACTTGTGTATGGTTTACAGGGTTACATAAAAGCTGCAATGAGTACATTAAAGGTTAAGGCCATTGACCGACCTTTTAACTACATGTCCCAGCCTGTCTTTAAAACAGCAAATATTCTCTACCTGTACATGGTCCAGTTATCCTCTACATTGGATCATTGTTTTCTATCACTTATAAATAAAGCCGGCCATACATGGATTGAAGTTCGTCTGGTTCAGCAGGGACCAGCCAAATTTTGATTCATGTGTTGGCAGCCTGTCGGGTTTCCCCCAATGATTAGTGCCACCAGCTATAGCCGGAAAAACTAATCCATTGTGTTCTGCTGCCGGAACACATTAGTGCTGCAGGAGGGATTCTGACTGTTGATGAGGGAATAAGCAATTGCATAATTTATGGCAGGGGTAGGCAACCTGGGGCCCTCCAGCTGTTGCAGAACTACAAGTCTCATCATGCCTCTGGGAGTAATTGTACCTGCCAGCCTTGCAGTGCCTCATAAGAAATGTAGTTTCACAACAGCTGGAGGGCCCCAGGTTGCCTACCCCTGATCTATGGCCTGCCTAACAAAGACTCGTCCACCTAATCTTTTAGGTGCAATTGGATACTTACCAGGTGACCCTCAGAATGACCCTAGATGACCTCAATATGTCTCCACTGTTCAGAAGTTCAGTACAGGGACAGGACATCCTAATCTGTAATATTTTGTCATGTGTGCACATGGATACATCTGTTAAAGGTTGGGCAGGTTAGATGTTAAATGTATAATCTTATGATTACATTTAAAGCCTTGTACAATGAGCCCATCTTTGGTCAGACATAAATTATGTGAAGAGCAGGGTGACTCCTCAGGAGTGTATGGGCAGCTTTACAATTGATCAAGGTTGTCAGCCTGCCAGTCTGCCGTGTTCTCACCTTCAGTTGGCTGTTGGGCTGTTTTTCTGATAGATAATCACAACAAACCTGCAGACTGATAGGATTATGGTTTACATGTACTTTAGCGTTCATTATAGATTACTTGCCGTGAGCAGTAATCTATCTAGCACTGTAATGTCTGAAACCCATTATTTGTTTGATGTAAATTCTTGTACATCTAATCATCAGCTTTAGCTCCCCGGCTGACTCATTACTATGGGTAAAGTCACTAGCTCTGGTGATGTGTGACATTATGGTTTTACGAGTTGATTTTTGATGTGTGAGCCACCTGCAGTGTAATTCAGAATGTATGAGTATGGAAAGTACAGAGTCAGCTCACACAATGACTGTAAAATACTCCCATATCATAGTGAAACTTTCAGTCTCCTATTGCGGGAAAATTGAATCCTTTTAGATTTCAGAGTTCTGTAGGCTAATGTAGTTTGGAAAGTGACAGGTGGGGTGGGGGGAATTCAGGGAGCTCCTATGACGCACATGGATGGAGAATTCTATTATATCAGTGGTCAGATGCACATGTACTTCTACCATTTGTCACAGTCTCGTTCCTCCATATCCAGGCCACACAATAATGGTTGCCAAACCTCCTTTTTCCCCACTTTTGCATCTCAAGCTTCTGTTATGCTTCTTTCCTTCCTTATAACACCTTCCTGTATGCCACTAGAAATCAAAAACCCTCAAAGCCCCACAAAACAAATAAAACCATAGAACATTCATCCACAACATCTATACAATACAAGTTTTTTTTATTTTTTTTCCCCTGATTTTCTTCTATCTGCAGTCTATACATTTTATTTTGTTTTCCTGTACATTTAAGCTTGCCATAGATTCATTGAAATTGGGCAAGTTCAGCAGAGACCAGATGGATTTCAATATATCTGTGGTTGTTTCTGAGAAGAAGATCTAATGATCAGCTTCTTATGAATGGGATTTAGATCTGCACCATTAATCGTTAAAGAATCGATCGCGATTCAACTCTCCTCGGATCTTAAAATAGCTTTTTCGTTATTCTATGTAACAAGTACAGAGAGTTCTCCGCTCACTTCTGACAGCTGACAAAAAAAATTAAAGTCCAGGCAGCCTGTCAAGTTTTATCACAACATTGTTTAGATGGAGATAGAGAAACATTGTATCTTCTGTTCTTTTAGATCAAAGGAATGAACTTCAGTTTGTAAACGAAGTCAGTTTAACCACCTTTTTCTGACAATTGTTTGTTACAAGTTTTTTTTAATTTATTTTTTATTGCATTTTAGTCTAAATATGATATCTGAGGTCTTTTTGACCCCAGATCTCATATTTAAGAGGTCCTGTGATGCTTTTTTTCTATTACAATGGATGTTTACATTTCTTGTAATTGGAATAATTATTTTAATTTTTTTTAAAACCGTGTAAAAATAAAAGGTAAAATAAATAAGGAAAAAAAAATGTTAATCGTGCCCCGTCCCGATGAGCTCGAGTGCAGAAGCAAACGCATACGTGAGTAGCGCCCACATATGAAAACTGTGTTCAAACCACACATGTGAGGTATCGCCGCGATCGGTAGTGCAATGATTCTAGCCCTAGACCTCCTCTGTAACTCGAAACATGCAACCTGTAGAATTTTTTAAACGTTGCCTATGGAGATGTTTAAGAGTAAAAGTTTGTCGCCATTCCACGAGCAGGCGCAATTTTGAAGCGTGACATGTTGGGTATCAATTTCCTCGGCGTCACAGCTTTCACAATATAAAATAAAATTTGGCTGACTTCACTGTTGTCTTATTTTTTTATTCAAAAAAAGTGTATTTTTTCCAAAATAATGTGCGCTTGTAAGACCGCTGCGCAAATACGGTGTGACAAAGTATTGCAACAACCGCCATTTTATTCTCTAGGGTGTTAGAAAAAAAAATTAATGTTTGGGGGTTCTGAGTAATTTTCTAGCAAAAAAACAGTTTTTAACTTTTAAACAACAAATCTCAGAAAGAGGCTTGATCCTTAAGTAGTTAATAGCCATTCAAACCCCTTTGTGTCAACTTGTGTGCATGATATCAGACCAAAATCACCAGGGCATGTAAACTTTTTATCAGGGTCATTTGGGTAGTTTCTGTTGCCATTATGATTTTAAAAAGAGTAAATACAGTTGATTGATAATAAATGGCTTTAGCCAAACACTAACCATGAGTGAAAAATGTTTGTGTTATCATTCATATTCTCTGAAAAATGGCCAAGAAATCATAAAAACTTATGAGCACAACTGTATATTTTGAGTACTGTTGTTAAAATACAACAGGGGAGCATTCTTCAATTTGAATACCCCTCCCTCCCCAATTCTTTCTAAGGGGTTTGATATGTCTTGATTGTATATTGCACTGACCTTAACCTGCTAAATCCTATATCATTTTGATCTCTGTGAGGCTTATATAGGTAATATGTCTTTTCTATATGACTCTGTGTGTGCTGTACATGATTTGTGGTACATATTTTTATCCTCTGTTATATTGTATCTTAACTTTCAATAAAGTGTATCTACTGAACAAAAAAAAAAGTCTATGACCAACTTTAGGCTCAGGACAGGATTCTTTTGAAGTTTTTCTTTAGTGTGAGGAGGGGTTTAGCATTAATTTGATGAACGTATTGACATTATCATTTGCATCAAACTGATCTTTAGTGCTGAGTGAAATTATATTGCATGTTCTGAACACATGCCCATTCTTTCTTTTAGACTCTGAGCCGCTTGGAAGAACAGGAGAAGGAAGTGGTCAATGCCCTACGCTACTTTAAGACTATTGTAGATAAAATGGCTGTAGACAAAATGGTGCTGGTGATGCTACCGGGCTCTGCCAGCAAAGTCCTGGAAGCCATTCTTCCATTGGTGCAGGCGGATACACACACACAACAAAGGTAAATGTTTTAGTCTTGAGCTGGTGCAGATATCACTGCAGTCTGCTTTTGTTTTATTAGGTCCGATGTATATTTATGAATGGGAATAGCAAAAAGGCATTTAAAAGGGGCTTCTTGTAAAAGTTGCAATACTTTTCTTTCCACAAATGTCATTTGCATCAAAGATATTGGTTACAATAGACTTAAAAGGACAGCCAGATATTTAGTAATAATCTAAATGGTCCCCTAATCATGCAGGCCAAGTTTTCTTTGTTTAAAATGCACCATTAGCTTTTCCAAGTGTGCTTAAGAGTGCATTTTTATCTGAGTGGAAGGGAAGTATTGATATGGCAAGTCACCTGCACTACCAGCTTTTTCCAGACATGGGTAAGTGGAAGAATAGCAACTATACCCGCATAGCAAACCTATCCGTCTATCCACTCCCCCTTTTTCCCCCAGTTGTGCCCATACAATGGGGTAGTTGTCTGAGGTACAGGCTTGGTTGGGTGATTGTGGACAGTTATCTGTTACTGTCTAGATCTCTTTACTCCTAGTTTGAAAAGTTCAGCAAAGTTTTTAAAACCATACACACCAATTGTGGTCTCTGAATGTGTGTCTGTGGACAGCACTACTTTGGCCTGCGTAAGGGATACCAGGTTTGATGTGATATACCACTGAAATAATTGCACTGGAGTGCCAAAGTCCACATTGGGGTACTACAGGCAGTATTACCTAGGAACTAATTTGTGTCCTAGAGCACCTGTGAAAGTGCTGAAAGGTAGGAGTTGCACCGCTGCATTTAACACCAGCTGTCAATTTGTTTAATTTTAGTCCAGGTATGCTAACCACAAATCTAAAGCTGGGTACACACTATACATTTTTTTTTTTTTTTTGTTTGTTTGTGTGTAGCCATTTCATCCTTGTCTTTTAGAGAGTAGAGGAGTCTTCTAATATTTTTTCCATGTGTTATTGATTCTTTTTTCTCCTTGTTAACAGTACTGCTATTGCCTCCTGCTACAACCGAGTGTACCAGTCTCTTGCCAACCTCATTCGCTGGTCTGATCAGGTCATGCTGGAGGATGTCAGCTGTGAGGACAAGGAGATGGTATCCACTGTGAAAGCCGTCATAAAAGCTGTGCTGGATGGTGTCAAGGTCAGGACTTGCAGAATATGAATTAGATAATAGGGGTTTTCATTGGGGCACTCCTTGTAAAACTGTATAGCTATTAGAGGGAATTTGCCTTTTGGAAATGCACTCTGCACAGCATACACATACAATCTGAATCTTTATACACTGATCAGCCATAACTTTATGACCACTGATGGGTTAAGTGGATAACATTGATTATCGTGTTACAACGGCATCTGAAGGTTGATGGTATATATTAAGCAGCAAGTAAACATGTTGTCCCTGAGATTGATGTATTCAAAGAGGGCATTGCAATGGGGAAAGAGGTGATGCCAGGATGTAGTATGGGAAGAAGGCAAGCCAGCGGAATCTTAATCTCGAAGGTCCAGAAATCCATAGTTATTCACGCCTAGTTTATGCCTGCAGCTGCTTGGTCTAAAAATGACAGAAACTTTTGGACAGATGCTGTTCATTTTTCCCCTAATGATTCCTTATAAGCCAGCATTCCAGCATTCACTTCTATGTCCTCAGGTGTGAAGTTCACAGCTGGTGTCTGAGTATAATCCTGATG